>JAJJWX010003419.1:0-1200000 GCA_023529315.1 Papaver bracteatum
TGCTATAATACATGTTGTAAGTGTGATCTGCATCATGATTTCAACATGTCAAATGAAGGAAACAGGATAATCTTGAGCTTCGTGGTGAAGGAATCATGTAAAAGCTAGACTTCAAACCCTTACATCTGATTGGAAAACCTTTGCATTAATTCTGTTGTTGCACGAAGAGTTTCATCTTCAACTCTCACAAAGATCATTAATCCTCTTTATTTCTTGGAAAGACTGGTGTGAAAAGATATAGTGTACCAAAGTTATGGATCGTTGCTCGAAGATCGATTAAAGGCATAAAATCATAAGAAAGCAAATGATCTCTCAATTACTCAGAAGCACCTTGTTGGATTAAGTTAAAGATATTTGATCATGAATCACAACCTATTCAAATAAAGGAATTACTTCTAAAAAATTAATGCATTCAAATATCCATCTAAAAGGAATAAGCAGTTGGATGACTAGGGGTGACAGATTGGCAAAACTTTGATAATGAAATTGAGCAATTGTTATCATTGATTATAAAACAGGTTGAAATCTCTTAAGGAAAAAATGAGATTCATAAAGGATATACCATCTTCTGACCACATGATCGAGTTCACCGCTAAAGGAGCATAAGAAGATGATGAATATCATTCCATGATGCTTTAAGTGTAAATGAGAGCCTTAATTTATGTTGACAAAAAGCTTGTCCCAGTAAACAAAAAATACAGAAGTAAGGGCATGTCTTAGATGTTATTAAATCTTATTGGTAAGGGAGAAATAGATAAGATGCAAAGCATCTCCAAAAGCAGTACTAAGAGTTGCGCCAGAAACTTCAAGTCAATCAAAATACGTAGCTAGTTAAGTGTAAGAAAAGACTCTAAATACAATTCTTTGAATTCAGGCACTCACAGTTTGTTCAAGTTTCTGGCAAATGAAATTCTCAGACTATTTTACCTGATCGGTATTAGAATTCACTCACTCTACTGTTAATAAAATTAGAGTGAGGAAGAATAAAATCAAGGCACTTTTTGTACAGTAGATTATGAAAATAAAATCTAGTAATTGAATTTTTTGATATTTCGAATCTTTAGGAACATTGATCTTCGGAAATATGAAAATATAAAGATATCCTCTTTCTATGGTCTTTCCTTATCAGACGTAAAAGATGCGGTTCCAGCGTCTTTGTATGCAAGTATTACCGTCTGAATAACCAACCTAAGATTAAATTGAGGATCTTCTCTTGAAGGTTAGGAGAAAATCAAGGGGTTGTCATAGCAAAAGAAGAAGATAGCTGAATAAAAGATGGTGTGAAACATTAACAACTCTTTTGTACTCGATCAAAGCAATACATGCTCTTCTTTTCATCACTAGAAATTTCCACAGAGGTTTTGGTCAAGCAACAGGTTTTACTGGCGAAAGATTCACAAGTTGAAGAATGAAAGTTAGAAACCCACCTTCATATTAACAATGATATCGAAATCTTGAGTTGTATTAGAAGAAAAATGAACATCGTTGAAGATTTTCTTGATGTTGTTAGAAGGTTTTTGGAGCTCAGACATACACATAGTTGTTTGTGAAGAACATGAAAAAAATGGAAGAAATATGGGTTTGAGATGGTGAATTGGGATCTAGAAATTGGGGGTTCTGATCTGATAATTAGGGTTTTATGAGCCTCAACTGGAACTTGAGATGAATGGGTTTGTATCTAACATAAGGTGGATGCTTACAAAGAGTTGTTGGTGACAATGGCTTGTGGTTGATGGCAGGTTTGGTAGCTGAGGTTATGCTCATAGAGGCAGCTGGAGTTGGTATTGGTGGTTGATGAGGGAGATTGAGCTGTGAGTTGATGGAATTGGTGGTTAAATTGCAGAGGAATCGAAATAGTGGTATGTGATGGATGTCCAGGCATCTAGGAAGCAGATGAGCTAATGAATCTGTGTGTTGTGACTGCCAGTTGAGAAGGTGTAGTGCAATGTTGTAGAAAATGAGGTTGCAACTGAGGCTGATGGGTTTTGAGCTGTTGTTAGTGGTGTTTGTTGTATGGAGGTTATGGCTCAGAATGAGATCATGGTACAGAAGTGGCTGTGGTTTTGTCATAATGAAGTTGCAGGTGGCATATGGTAGCTGCAATGGTGATGGATTGTTACAGGGAAGGTTGAAAAAGGTGGATCTGGTGAAAACACAGGTGCAGCAGCAGTAAGCAGAGCAGTGAGGATTTTCATGAGCTGATGTTGTTGATTTGTAACTCAGTTCAAGAGTGGAGCTGAAGTTGAGGGTTCTAGATGGAAGGTGCAGGCATGAATGGGAGTGAGCTGTGGTTGTAGGTGATGTTTACTGAGAAGGAGGTACATCTAGGGTCTGGTGTTGCTGTTGAAGTGACAAGGAGTATGGCTCCAGGTTGGCTTTGATATTGCAGCAAGGCAATGGCCCAAGTGTAAGATTGATACTAGTGGAATTGCAGGAAAAGGACCTGAGATGCTGTTGAGTTGGTACCAATGGTGGATTATTTATGCAAGTTGAAGCTGGAGCTGGAACTGCAATAGTATTACAGGCCATGATGTTGCAGCTGGAGAAAGTTGGAGGCATGTAGCAGAGCTGGTGCTGTTTTTGGTCATTGTAAGCAACAGCTGCAGGAGAAGGTGGGATTGCAGTGAGAGCTTGAGAATGATGCAGTGCAATGAAGGATGGAGTTTATTTCAGGGGAACTAGGAGGTGCTGCTATTGATGGGGTTTAGCTGTGCAGATGGAGTTACAGGTGGTGTTGCTCCTTCTAGCATGAGAGATGCAGAACTGAGGCAGTTGGTAAGGAAATGAGTTGGAACACCAGCTGAGTTGTAGGGAGGTTTATGAACTGGTGTGAATTGGCTTGGATGAGAAAGAAGTGAAGCTGGGAGAAAAATATAAATGGTTGGAATCTGCAGGTAGATGAGCATTAGCTGGGTTTGTGCATGCTGGTGGAATGCAGAGAAGTTCAAAACTGCAGGGAATGAATTTTGAAGCTGCAAAAACAGTGCGAAAACGGGGTGAAAATGGCACGCCGGTAAGCATAGTTCCGGTAGTCGGATTTCAGAGGTTAAAGTGTTGATCGCAATATTTCAGTGAATCGTGAGGCGGGTATGAGTCGAACGAAAGAGTTGGTGGCCGGACGTATGAGCTACGCGTCGCGATTTTGGGTACGTTTTCGCAAGAAACAAGGAATTGGCTAAAATGGTTTTTGTGAATGTGTGGATTGCAGAGAAGCAAAGTTGAGCTACTGGAAGTGCAGAATTAATTGGTGATAGTTTCAGATGGCAAAAGTGATCGGAGAAAGTTTTCCGGGCGGCCGGATTTCGGTGATGACGTCAAGATCTCCGGCGACCAGTTTTGGACCCAAAATTTCCAGAGACATATTTCTCACACCTGGGCTTGGTGGACTAGTAGATGGACGTGGACTTGAAGATTTTGAAGACTTTGACCTATTTTTGGAAAGCAAAGGGCTATAAAAAGAGAGTTTCTACAACAAAGAAAAAAAACGTTATTATTCTATTCTTGGAGCTTTTGCAGAGAACTACTTCTAGGGTTTGCTCTCTTTTATGTTTCATAGTCTTCCCTTGAATATTTTGATGATGAACTCCATGAATATGTGTAGCTAAATACAATAATTGGCTATGGGATAAAAGTTGATTTCTTCAAGCATGATTATTTGATTCTATGAATTAGTTTTGTCTCAATTTTATCGTTTATGATTCATTGTTTTTATTATCATACGATTTGAATGCTAGTTTGGTTGAGTCCGGAATCAATTGGATTTGTTTTCATCTCTAAAGCTATATTAGGGTTTTCAATACGTAAAAGTTGTTTGTCCCTGATTTCTAGTAGCAACTTGTGGTTAATACTTGTAGTGATACATCTTTTTAATTGCATATGAATCATAACCTTTGTTAAAACGAATTAGTGCTTTTACACGTTTGTTTGCATCGATTAGTCTTATTTCATAGAACTTATTGCTCTTAGGGAGTTAAATCTAATTGTGCTTTTACACTTTAGGTTGCTTTTTAAGAAGATTTCACAATAGCATCTTTTAATGTTGTTTGTGATAAAATCAGGAAATAAACGGGATACTCTTGCGATCAAGATATCCCAGGGCTTTTGATAATTGAGAGATTAAATACAAATTCTAATCATAGATGAAAAATACATGTTTATGAATGATACTATCCCTTAACCAATATCTTCTCCTTATTGATTATTCCAACTATTTACTTTGCTTTATTTAGTATTATTACTTTGATAAAAACAAAAACACAACTTGGGTTATTTGGTTACATAAGAATCTGAAAATTGCATAACAACAATCGCCTCTCTGTGGATACGAACTCTTTCTTATCGAATACTATATTCATATTAGTAAAGTGAGGAAGTGAATTATATTTTTGACGCATACGACACGCATCAGTCGTTATCTACCTCTTCATATATCCTAATGATTTTTCATAGTCTCTACATGTATATGAAAAATCGTTAGGCTTTAGGATTTTCGTGTTGACGATCCTTTAACTGTAACTGATTTTTTCTTCTTCTTTGTGTCGTCAGTGGAACTGAAGATACTTGAGAGAAAGAGGGAGAGGAAAATTTTCACCACATTTTGGGGTTAAGGGTGAATAGAGTTTTAAGTTTTATTACTCATAAAGGGAAAAATAGTATTTTCACTATATTTTGGAACCCACTTACATAAATAGAGTGGGTATAAATTTGGTGAGGCCCCTAATTATTTTCTGAGGCCCCCAATTAAGCGTTCTTTTGAAAGTAGTGATCCATAAGACAAGTTGAAGTGTTTATGAATTTCAAGTTTGGCGGAAAGAACGAGTGAGAGAGAGATGAGAAATGATATCTAGAGCTGAAAACCTAAATTGAGAACTCAAGTTTATCTCATAGGCATTGGATTTGACAACGAAATTGAGGTAAGTTTTCTTTAGACTCTTCATTAAACCGGATTTAGTAGAAATCTGTACTTGCAATTGAATTCAAGATCCTGGAATTCATGGTATTGCCGTATGAAAATCAAATCCAGCTTAAGTTGATTTATATTAACCTAATTTTTTCATCTTGTGATTGTGTATGTATTGATTGCTAATATTGATGATGCCTACTACCTTGATAATGCTTTTGATTTTGTTGTTTTTGAGTCAATGGATTGACCGACACTATCTTCAATTATTTCAATCGACTTAGATTCATCAGCTGATTCTTTTATGGAATTGTGTTATATTTATTTATCTGATGGATGGTTAAATAAATATGGAATTCTTTTATGGAATTGTGTTATATTTATCGGTAATAATCGGCGAGTGTTGCGGTAATCATACGTTTGTTCTACTTGGATTGGATACATGTCAATGGTTTACTTGTGAAATGAGACTTGTTATCTTGGCAGTGTTAGTGATGGATAATAGTGACTTTCGTGTATCCTTGTATCTTGCCTTTCGATTTGGCTGAAAAGTAGACGCCTAACTGTAGGTTTGAGTTGACCCTCCTTGTTATAGGGTAATATCGCACTCGAGAAGGTTAGCAGAGTACTAGGATGTTTCCCTTAATTGGTAACATTGTGTTTCATATATTTTTGTGTTGTGACCGGAGTACCGGGATATTCTAAATGTAGTTGCAGGATTTCCTACACTACACCCTTGTCAATAATCTATGAAAATTAAGTCATAATTGTGGAAGAATAACAACACTTTTATTAATTCACTTTCAGGAAGATTTACAAGAGATATTGAAACTCAGAATTACAACTTTCTTTCTAGAGTTTCTCTCTCCTCAAAGTTCTCTCAACTCTCAAAAATGCATCATCCTTTTCTGGATTTACCGTCCCCTTTATATAGGGATTTACATAGTGGAAGACAACTAAGATTTCCCCTTAATTCAGATCTTCTTTGAAATCTTATTGCGATCGTTACAATATTTCCTATCGCAAGAATGATGACCATCACAGGATTAGTCTTATTCTTCTTTTACTTCTTCCATCGTCAGTTTCTTTTGGTTGTTCTGTAACGCTCGTGAAATGTCATTGAAGAATCTTGCGACATTCTCGTCAAAGTGTTATTAATACTTGTAGGAATGTTTGGGTTTCTCGCAGAAGTGTTGTTTTCATCGCGAGAATATCGTTGTGGCGATATTCTGGTACTACATCTTGCCTCTTCTCATGTCTTTTCTGCGAAGAAGAGAAGATCATGAGAACTAATACTCTTTATTATTCTTCGCAACTTCTTTCCCTTTTATACTTTTTCCTCGACAAGATTCCGTTATTCCAGCCTTTCTTACACGTATTGTAAATCCCTTCATTTACTGACACGTTCCTGCTCCATAGGTCCACTCTTCTTTGCCTATAAAAGGTGGAACTAACCTTCAAAATTAGTTTTACTTTTCTGTTTCTTCATCTTCTTCATCCTCCGTTTGCAACTTTGCCTCTTCTTCATATTCTTCTGCTACTGTTCTAATGGAGTCCTCAAGGTTTGATTCTTGATTTTTAAGTTAGTTTTTATTTGCATTCTTCAATATTTCTTATTTCTTTGTTGTGTCTTCTTTTTAGCGGAAAGATTTCTAACACACAATCTACTACTCACAACCCTAATCCTCGCAAAAGACCGATCGAGAAGAGGAAGAAAAGCTCTGCGAATGATAAGGTAGTAAGAAACACCCTTTATTTTTTAATAGCAATATTGTTTCCTCTGTTTCTTATCTAGGTTATTATTCGCAGAATGTCATGAATCCTGAGAAACCTCCCAAAATGTCTCGCCATTTTAAGACACTCGGGGAAAATCTCATTATGCCACCGTTAACATCTGTGAAGATTACTCCCACACCATCGCAACTAAATCCTTCTTCTCCTATCCGTGAGAATATCGCTGCACATACCTCTACCCCTTTTGATATTTTGACAAACCAAGTTTCTAAAACTGCTGCAACTGAGATTCCTTATAGTCCTCTACGGCCTTCAACTGTTGTGTTTCCTCATACTCCTCCTGATAACTCAACCATCACAAATGATCGCCAACTTATTCTCTCTACTACTTCACCTTCTAAATCCTTTCCTTCATCAAGCAAAACTCTCGCATGTGTTGATGTTGCTTTTAAAGTCTTGTCTAATGTTTTAGACAATGCTAGAAAATCTTCCACTGACCCTCTTCAACAGGAAGTTTGCGAGACTCTGTTTAAGTATCTTAGCTCTGATTGTAATGATTCATGAGCGACTTTAGAGAACCAAATTGAAGTTCTGAGGAAAGCTCTTCAAACTAAAACTACTGAATGTGATACCTTGAATCACATGCTCCGCAACTCTTCTTTAGATTGTGAGAATCTTCGTAGAAGAAATGACGAGCTGAAAGGTGACTTTTTCTTTGCCTCTACTCTTTTTGCTTTTTTGTTTCATATACATACTTTCTGTACTTAGACTTTCTTCTTAAATTCTTGACTAACATATTAGTTTCAAATCGGGCTCATTTCATAGAAAGACTCAAATCTGAATCTATTGCTGAAGAAGTTCGCATTGAAAGAGATTCTTGGATAGATCAACATACTAGACTAGAAAATCTGTACACTTATTCAATTGATCGCATAAATAATATTACTAATGAGAACAATCAATTATTGCAAAGGCATAACTTTTTGAGTGGCGATCTTGATCGCCTCTCATATTTGTTTTTTAAGGATAATTTGGCGATGGAATCTTTATCAGATGAGAATAAAACCCTGTCCCAAGAAAAACATAGATTTTCAAGCTTGATGACGATTTCCTCGCAGAAAATAAGTAATCTTCAAAGTACATGTAATAATCAAGAGAAATCTCTTCATTCTTTTAAGAAAGAGCTCAAGGAGTTAACTGAATCATCTGCCGCCGAAAAGGATAAGCTTATCAAGGGTAGATTAACTCTTAGTTTAAGAGCCAGCGAACTTCAAGATCAATACTTGTTTGTACCCAAAATTACTTTTGGACACGAAACACGATGTATGGATAGTTTTGGTGTGTTTTTAGAGTTTGAAGATGAGTTGAAAGGCAAATAAACAGACACAAGTTTAACGTAGTTCTACATGGTTTGCCTACATCCATGGGAGAATCCCCTTGGGGAATGATTTTATTGAAAATGGAATTACATTGTTGTTTTCTTACCCTCTCTTAGCTACCCCATTTCTATGATTTCTGCTCCTCCTATTTATACAATTCAAAATCTAATTCCAATATAAACATAAATTGCATTAACTGCTCATTCATGCTTTCCTCTTCAATTCCACATGAAACTTCTAAAATTATTATTGCATGTATGAAACTACTGGAATAAATATTGCATGGCTTCATCTTAAATTCTGCATGACATGCTGGAATTAACTCTGCATGAAACCTCCCATAATTAATACTGCATGCATTAATTTTTCATATAACTCCCTGCATGCCTATTGACTTGCCTTGCATGCCTCCTGGCATTAATCTAGCCCGCATGCCTCCTTGTATTGATTTGCGGACCTCCCGTGTATTTTATACACGGTACAAACATCGCCCCCTCTTAACCTCCAACTTGTTGGGGGTTAAGAATTTTGTTTTTCCTTCGCGTCGATCGTCGATGACGTAACTCGCCAGTCGCCCCCAAGCGTGAGTAGAGACATTACAAAGACGCCCCCAATTGTGATAACCTGCAATAAAATTTTCTCACGTGCTAGGCGAGACTTTTTTGCCACGTGGTGGACTTGTGATGCTCGATAGCTAGTCGAGTCTTGAGTAGAATGTAGTGTGTGCTTGCGGCTGGGGAAAGGCTTTTTGCTCGCAACGTAACAAGGCTAGCGCTGACTGCTCGGGCAGGCTGGTTGTTGCTTGTGTTGAGTACGAGTCTTTGGACCAATATCGGGCATTGGGCTCTTGGTTGAGACGAGACTTTATGCTTGCCAAGGTGCAAGTCTTTCATACTCGCGTGCAAGACGAGATTTTATGCTTGCGATAAAAGAAAGACTTATGTGCTCACATGCAAGGTGAGGCTTTAGGTGCTTGCGAAGTGATGCAAGGCTTAAATATTAAAGGGTCTAAGCAATCCTCATCTCGAACCTGGTCAGGTTGTTATCCATGAACCACGAACTCGATCATGTTGCTGCTCTAAGTGAACATAAAATTTTCTCGAACATAGTAATATTTGATTCCATTCTGTAGGGAATTGAAACCGGTTCTAACGAGCCAAAAATTACTCAATTCAGACTTCAAACGAAGAAGTTATTGAGGAAACAAGATTTGGATGAAGTGGGTGCATTTGCTGGCGTGACGTGATGAAAGTGCAAAAGCGCTGACATGTCACTGCTGACTGTGATGGCATGGATGACGTGGCACTACTAGGTAATAAACTAGCTGACAATTCGCTGACATGGCAGCTGACTCGACGCTGATGTGGCAGCGGCCTTGTAAATGACATGGCAGCTGATTGGTGGCTACGTTCGATGTTGACGTCATATGTCTAGTGCTCACATCAGGGTAAGGCTTACAGCCAAAATAGAACTTATTTTGTGTAGCGACCATCTACATCATCAAGTCAAATATATTTTATAAGATAATAGTCCAAAACAAGTATATTAATATATTAATGGAAGTACAACAGAAAGAGATATTGATGAAGATATGGCAGTTTAGTCATTCAAATTATCTTGACAAATCAGAATCTGTAAGAAAAATAATTATTTAGGATGGAAGAAACTTAGATTATTTTTGTGATTACTGAAACCTTATTCCTTTGGTCGTTTTCGCTTAACCCTTCGTTCATAATTTCCACCCTTTCAAGATCCCTCAAATACCCGTGATTTAATGGAAGTTAGGTATTCATGTTCCAAACGATGACTTCTTTGATTATGGAAAAATCTTTTCCCCTTAGTCGGCACCAATGTTTGTACCCAAAATTACTTTTGGGCATGAAACACGATGAATGGATAGTTTGGTTGGTATTTTGGGTTAGGAGTGGACTTGAAGAACAAAAAGAAAGACAGAGATTTAACGTGGTTCGGCATGGTTGCCTACGTCCACGGATGAATCCCCTTGGGGAGAGATTTTGTATTGATAGTAAAATTACATTGTATATTTTTCCCCCTCTTGGCTACCCCCCTAAAATGATTTCTGCTCTCCCTATTTATACAGTCAATATTTAATTTTTAATATTAACTTAAATGGCACTAACTGCTCATTCATGCTTTCCTCTTCAATTCCGCATGAAACTGCTAAAATTATTATTGCATGTATGAAACTGCTGGAATAAATATTGCATGGCTCCATCTTAAATTCTGCATGACATGCTGGAATTAACTCTGCATGAAACCTCCCAGAATTAATACTGCATGCATTAATTTTGCATATAACTCCCTGCATGCCTATTGACTTGCCTTGCATGCCTCCTGGCATTAATCTAGCCCGCATGCCTCCTTGTATTGATTTGCGTACCTCCAATGTATTTTATACACGGTACAAACAATACTCTAAGTTAAAGGAATCTTATTCTTCATTAGCAAAGGAAAATTCATATCTTCGCAACAAAGAAGAAAACATGAAATCTCGTCTGAAGGGTATGGTTGGCGATAAATTCGATGATGCCATGAATCAGTGGGAGAACTGTTTATTTTCTTTAATACAAAACTTAACCTCGCAAAAAGAAGGTAGTCAATTGATTGCCTCTTTTGTTGATCTTCTCCTTTTATATTATGTTCCTTGTGAGATTCTTGTCTAACTGATCTTTTATTTTGTTGCTCACAGAATCCGAAAGGAATCTTCATTCTACCATCGCTGATCTGACCGTTACGTTGGATAAGGTTCGCAAAGAAAATAAATCTCTTGCTTCTAATTGCTTTATTGCTCAGGACAAAGCAGAAAGAAGACTTGATTATCTTGAATACTTTAAGAATATAGAAATTAGGAATCGTGAAAAAGCTCTTCTTCGCCAATTCCATCTTAGAGCTGAAGTTCTCGTGAATAATATTCTGCTTCCCCGTTCTCTTTCTCATGTTTCTGTTCCTCCTCTAGAGGTTGACGATGATGAAATTCCTCTTCCCATGGATGAAGAGTTAGAGTTTACTAATGATGAGGAAGACACCACTCAAGAAAATCAAAAGGGTGGTGAAGAAGAAGAAAAAAGTCCTCCTAAAGAAGTACCCGCTGATGAAGAATCCAGAGAAGAGAAAGCTCGCGGTGAGAAGGATGTTGATGAATCTGACAAGAACAATAATTCTGGCGAGGCTTGAATTTTATCTTTGCTTTCTTTTACTTCTTCTATCTTGCGAGTGATGTAATCTTCGAAACTTTTAGAATTTTAACTTTCGATTTAGCTTACTTTGAATATTTTCAAGTAAGATAATGTAATATTACTTATCTATTCCCCTTCTTGCCCCTCATTATCTTGCTTGAAATGGTGAATACTCATTATCTTCTTTAAGTAATTATGTTGCTACATTCTTGCGAAAATATGAATACATCTGCGATATGTAGAATACTGTTGCATTTTACTGAAAATTTCTGAGGGAATCTGCGATGTTAAACATTTGTCTCCCTGCCATATTAAAGCAAAATAGTTAATTGGTAAGATTATTCTTTTGGTCTTATTTTTCCTTCCTAGTTAAAGGTCTTATTTTGCCAAGCTTTTTCTGTCTGCGACAAAATCGCAGGATTTCTCAACATTTGCATGTAAAGACCCTTTGATCTTGTCTTATCCATGTTTCTTTCAAAATCTTTGCGACAATATGATAAGCATATATTCTCTCGCAAAAATTTACCCCTATGACATTGCCGTCGTGCGATGAAATCGCAGGACGTCTTTACAATTTCATGTAAAAACCCATTGATCTCATCTTAACATTTCTCTCATGGATTTTTGCCTCTGCATTATTTACGTTACGCGACAATATGACAGGCCTAAATGTTCTTGCGATCATAAAGCCCCATGACATTGCCGTCTTATGACACTTATCAGCTCCCTAATGGAGGGTGCCGCCCTTATCTTCCCCCTGGTTTCCCCTTCAAGGAGGGAACATCGGCCATACAATATTAGCTCCTCCCATCCGGATCTGTCAACAACCAGTTGTGTTCGCAGCCTCTTGTCCTTTATGCCTATATGGCTTATAGTTACAAGACTGCACCCTAAGTGGGGCTTTCTTCAGGCCAAGTGCATTGTATCCAAGACTTACCAAGGATGGCAAGAGAGTTTCGTACGCTCCGGGCACCCTTGGCTCAACCGTGTACCTCGGCGCCTTGGTCATACTCTGCACTTCTTGGAAGAGATTCTCGGTCGTCCAACCAGGGTATAACCATATATAGTTGGAAATCCAAGATCCCTCTCCCAGGATAGGTTTTCTTTAACCCCATCGTCTGCATGACTCAAGTTCCAAAGAACGGTATAAACTTATCGCTGAGTCATGTCAAGAGATACCCCCTCATATGACGCGCTATTAGGTCTTACATTTTCCTCTTACGAAATTTTATTCTCGAACTAGGGTGCACGCCATAAAGGTTCGTCCCATTCTTTTAATCTCTGCGAAATTTTATTCGCTATTCTTGCGATGATACTCGCATAAATTTTGATATTGAAAGAAGAATTTTTTAATTATTTCATCTTACATTTGTATTTTCTTACCTCTCAAAAACTGCTACTGATAATACCTTTTCAGAAATAATCTGTTCCATGGTCTATCAAGTCTTTGGCCAACATCTCTTCCCTCTGGATCCATTAATTTGTATGCTCCATTTCCAATTATCTCTTTAATGATGTATGGTCCATCCCATTTTCTCGCTAATTTTCCACCACTTTCTTGTTGATATTTTGGTGTTTCTCGCAAAACTAGATCGCCAGGATGGAATTGACGTTCCTTGACTCGTTTGTTGTACTCGCGAGCTAATCTTCGCTGATAGTTTTCCATATATTGTAGAGTTTTTTCTATCTTTTCTTCTAGTTCGTCTAACTCATGTAAAATCATGCCAGCACTTAGATTTTTTTCCCATGCCTCTCTTTTTGTTGTTGGGATAACAACCTCTATTGGTAGGACAGCTTCAACTCCATATGTTAAACAGAAAGGTGACATTCCAGTTCCCTCTCGTCTAGTTGTATTATATGCCCATATTGCATTATGTACTTTCTCACACCATGATTTGTGATAACCTTCTAACTTCTTTTTCAAGATATCTACTATTGTCTTATTAGTTGCCTCAGCCTGACCATTTGCTTGTGGATATAAAGGAGTTGACTTTCCACATTTTATCTTAAACGCATTAAGAAGCAATTCGATGTTTTTCCCTTCAAATTGTTTTCCATTATCAGACATCAACTGTGCTGGAATCCCAAATCTGCAAATTATATTTTCAAATATGAACGTAAAAATGTCTTTATCGCGGATGTGCTATACTGCCTTAACTTCTCCCCATTTTGTGAAATAATCTGTAGCAACGATTAAATATCTTCTTTGTCCAGAACCAGGCACAAATGGTCCCACAATATCCAATCCCCATTTTCCAAAAGGACATACACTTGACGAAGATGATAATGGTGCTCCTGGTGCATGTATCTTCTTCCCAAATCGCTGACAATCTTCACAACGCCTTGAAAGTTGTTTTGCATCCTCATGCATATACGGCCAATAATAGCCTTGCATCTTTGTTTTATATGCCAAAGATCTTCCCCCGCTGTGATTACCAGCATCACCACTATGCAACATTTTTAACACTTTTTGTCCTTCTTCTCTCATCAAACACCTCAGCGATGGTCCATTAAATGATCTGCGATATAATACCCCATCTCTTAGCTCATAATTGGTTGCTCTACTTTTTAATTTATGTGTTCTTCTAATCGATTTTTAGGGATTACTCCTCTCGCCAAGTAAGAATGAAGATCTACTTTCCAATCTGTAGCATTATTCCCTATTTCTTCCTCGCCAGATTCTACCATCATTACATCTGCCTCTTCTTCTTCTTTGTTTATTTCCGGTTGCAAAAGTGTTTGAATTTTTATGCATCTCGCAAGTGGGTTCGTCATCATACTTGATATGAAAGCAAAAGCATCTGTGAGCCTATTATCTTTCCTTGATATGTGCCTCCATTTTATTTTTGGAATTCTAGCAGACAATTCTTCAACAAGTTTTTTGTACTTCTTCAAAGATGGTTCATTTGTGGTATACTCTCCCTTTATCTGGCGAATAACCAATTGTGAATCGCTGGTGATTCTAGCATTTTCCAACTTCATTTCTATCGCAAACTTCAATGCATGAATTACAGCTTCATATTCTGTCTCATTATTAGTGGATGTAAATTCCAATCTAAATGAAAAAGCTTTTTTTCTCCTTCTGGTGAAATGAAAACGACTCCAATCCCATTTCCTTCTCCATTTGACGATCCATCCACTAATATTTCCCATCTGTCAGGTTCTGTTAATAACTCTTTTGGGTCTCCATGTTCTTCTTCTATATCCATCATCTCTTCTACAGCTTCGTCATCTTCTAAAGGAAATTCTGCTAAGAAATCTGCGATAACCTGTGATTTTGGCGAAGATAGAATTTCATATTGAATATTAAAATGCCCTACTTGTGCATTCCATCTCTTAACCCTGCCTGATCTTTTTGAATTTTTCATCACCGATTCAATTGGCACTCTCGTTAACACTTTGATCTTATGTGCTTGGAAATAAATTCGAAGCTTAAAGGTTGCGTGTACCAACGCTAGAATTAGTTTTTCAATCTTTGAATAATTTCTCTATGCTGAATTAAATGTTTTGCTGATATAATAAATTGGTTTTTCTATTCCCGCGTCTACTCGCAATAATACAGCACTTAACGCATATGGAGTTGTTGTGAGATAAATCAATAATTCTTCTCCCGGTTCAGCTTTTTGTAATATAGATATATTCGCCAAATGTTCTTTTATTCCTTGAAAAGCTTTTTCGCATTCATATGTCCACTTGAATCTTGTTCCCTTCTTGAGTATGTCGAAAAAATGTTTACACTTGTCTGAAGATCGCGAAATGAACCTTCCTAGCGAGGCTAAGAGTCCATTTAGTTTTTGCACATCTTTTACCGTCGCAGGAGTTGGCATATCGCGAATTGCTTGTACCTTTTCTGGATCAACTTGTATTCCTTATTTTGACACAATATACCCCAAAAACTTCCCTGAAGTTACTCCAAAGGTACACTTATCAGGATTCACCTTAATATTGAATTGTCGCATTTGATCGAAAATCTCTCTCAAATCTTGCACATGATTCTCAGCTTCTTTGCTTTTGATCAACATATCATCTACATAAACTTCTAATGTTTTGTGGATCCACTTTACAAACACCTTTTCCACCATTATTTGATATGTTGCACCAGCATTTCGTAAGCCAAATGGCATCTTTGTATAACAATATAGTCCTCTTGGAGCAAAAAATGCAGTATGTTCTTGATCTTCTTCAATGAGAGGGATTTGGTTATATCCTTTATATCCATCTAATGATGATATTCTTGCATTTACTGCTGCTGATTCAACCATTTATGGAATATCTGGCAACGGAAAACTATCTTTTGGACATGCCTTGTTTAGATCCGTAAAATCTATGCAAATTATTATCCCTTTGTTCTTCTTTGGGACCACCACCATGTTTGCAATCCATTATGGATATTTTGCTTGTCTTATAATTCCTGCGTCGAGCATCTTATGTAATTCTTATTCTATTTGAGAATGATATGTTGTTGCGATCTTCCTTATTCTTTGCGTAAATGGTCTTATATTTTTGTTGATTTCTAATTTATGACATGATATTGACGGGTCTATCCCTGGCATCTCATCCATGTTCCACGCGAAGATATCTGCATACTCTCGCAAAAGATTTATAGTTCTTTCTTCCTCATCTGCCTCCATTCTAGTCCCAATTTTCAGCATTTTAGGTTCTTCTTTACTTCCAATGTTTATCTCTTTTTTGTTGGAATTAGTGGTAGTGTAGCTGGATTCAGGTTCTCCCATTGGTGTTGGCGTTTTCACGACTCTCGCGAACTCATCTCCTTCTCGTGAAACTTCATTTGGTATCCCTTTTCCTTCTTTTGCCCTTATCATGTAAATTTCAAATTCCTCTTCTTTCTTTGCTTCTCTGTTTAATTTTCTGCGAGCTTTTCGCAGCTCTGGACGATCTTCACAATTTCTTACTTCAATTTGGTAGCACAATCTCGATAAATTCACATCTCCTCTAATTTCTCCAATTCCACTAGGCATAGGAAATTTAACACATTAATGTAATGTTGATGCCACAGCCTTGATTGCGTGTATCCACGGTCCTCCCAGTATCATATTGTACGGCGATTCCACATCTACCACACATAATGATATTTGTGTTTCAATTTCTCCTAGTGGAATTCGTACCATTATCTCGCCTTTAGGTTTTGTTATAGACTTTCCAAAGCCATGAACATAATACATTGAATGAGACATTTCTTCATCCTTATATCCCATCTTCTTGAAAGTACGATAAAATATCATGTCTATAGAACTTCCTGTGTCTACTAAAGTTCTATTCATAGCCCATTCTTCTTCAGATTTCATCGATTTCTCTTCTCTCATTGATATAGTGGTTACTGTAACCACCAATGGAGATGTATGACTTGAATCTCCTTCTGGTATTTCTGCTGCTGTAAACGCGATTTCTTGTTTTTCCCAATCTTTCAATGATGATAATTTCTCCACTGTCATAATCTTCCTTCCTTCAAAATCCCGTTTATGTATCCTTCCCTTGATATTTTCATGAAATTTATCAATCATTTCTTTTGTTATTACATCACATTTCAATTTTCTACAATCCTTTTTGATTCTGATCATTCTTCCTTCAACTTTCTCACCTATTTATTTTATGATTTCTCTAATCTTGAACAAATTTCATCTTCTTCTTCGCATTTTCTTCTATTTTCGTTACTTCATCCCTATTTCGGGCGCCAAAATGTAGTTGCAGGATTTCCTACACTACACCCTTGTCAAGAATCTATGAAAATTAAGTCATAATTATGGAAGAATAACAACACTTTTATTAATTCACTTTCAGGAAGATTTACAAGAGATATTGAAACTCAGAATTACAACTTTCTTTTTGGAGTTTCTCTCTCCTCAAAGTTCTCTCAACTCTCAAAAATGCATCATCCTTTTCTGGATTTATCGTCCCCTTTATATAGGGATTTACATAGTGGAAGACAACTAAGATTTCCCCTTAATTCGGATCTTCTTTGCAATCTTATTGCGATCGTTACAATATTCCCTATCGCAAGAATGATGACCATTGCAGGATTAGTCTTATTATTCTTTTACTTCTTCCATCGTCAGTTTCTTTTAGTTGTTCTGTAACGCTCGTGAAATGTCGTTGAAGAATCTTGAGACATTCTCGTCAAAGTGTTATTAATACTTGTAGGAATGTTTGGGTTTCTCGCAGAAGTGTTGTTTTCATCGCGAGAATATCGTTGTGGCGATATTCTGGTACTACACTAGACTTGTATGAGGTTTACATGCTAGGCTTGTTTAGGCGATCACTTGAGGAGCGTAAAAAGTTAGAAATGCAATGGAAGTAGGAGGGTCTTCTTGGCACACTCTAAACTTATTCATTGATGAGGTTATTTGTAGTAAAAAGTTAAAAGATTATTACCACAATTATTAATATAGTGTGGTTATTAATATAGAGAGGTACCCATAAAAAATGCAAAAATTTAAGGTCAATGTATGTGCAATGTATTTGTGATTGTATTTAGATGATGTGTGTATATTTTTATAGTTCCAAATTCCAATACATAAGTGCATGTTTATATCTTGGAATTTGTAATTCCAAGAAGCTTGCAAGCTACTGATCGCTGTCGTAGGCGTCAAAAATAAATTACACTTTCTTACTACTCAAAATATAAAATGAAGCAAGGGCAAGAAAGGATCGTTCCCACAGAGAGGACTAAGGTTGTCACATTGTTTCGGTTTCCTATAAATAACAATCGGGGGTTTTCTGATTTTTATTAAAGCAAACTAAAATAAAAACAAATAAAGAAATAAGCAAGCAAATCAATAGAAAAGATATTGGTTAAGGATTCATCTTCATTCACAAACATGTTCTTGTCATAATAATTAGAATTGATATTTTAATCTCAACTTTTATCAAAAGCCCTAGGATACCTTGATCGCAAGAATATCCCGCAAATCTCCTTTTGTTATCAACAAACACATTAAAAGATGCGATCATGAGTTCTATCTAAGAGAACAACCTAACGTGTAAAAGCACTAATCAAGTTTAATTCCCTAGATGCATTAAGTTCTATGAAATCAGGCCAATCAAAGCAATCGAACGTGGAAAGCTCACTAATTCAATTTAACAAAGGTTATGGTTCACATATGATCATAAGAATATATCACTACAAACTATAATCATACTTATGCTACTTGCAATCAGGAATCTATCACTTTTACGTATAACAAACCCTAATCTAGCAATAGAGATGAAAACAAACTCAATCGATTCTAGACTCGACCAAACAAGCATTCAAATCATATAACAATATAAACGATGAATCATAAACGATAAAGTATGGAGACAAAACTAATTTATCATATCAAAAAGCATATTTTGTGAAATCCAATTATTCCATAACCAATAATAAAATTAAGTACTCATGCTCAAGGAGTTCATAACAAGAATAAAGAGAAGAGTTTTCATGTCTAAACCCTAGAACAAAAGTAGAAGATAAAAGATTAGAGAAAAGTCTTCTCTTTTATATATTTCTCAATTTCCATAAAGGATACTCCTTTAAATATTAGGTCTTCTCAAAACCCATCTCCAAGTGGTCCACCAAGCCCACGTGTGAGAAAACCCATGTAGAAAATCTGTCCCAAAAATGTTCGCCGGAAAACTGGGTTTTTAGCCGGAAGTTAACCGGAATCGTCACCGTCGGCTAACTGAGATTCTTTTCCGTCGACAGAATATTCCGTCACGACACCATTAAAGTTAACCGTTGACCTAACGGTCATCGTTAGTCAACCAAGGTCTGAGTGAGTACTGAGTCAGCTCTCTGACTTGGCTGGATGGGATGAGTTGCTTTTGCCAAGGACATTTCTTTTGTTGCATAGGCCTAAGCCATTCTACACCATCATTGCGCTTCATTCCAGCAATTGTCCATATTTCAACTCCATCTCAGCTTCATAACCATTGCATCTAGCACCACACAACACCAACAATCCATGGCTTGCGACAAATCTATCTCAACCAACTAACACCAGCATATCCACATCTCAGTTCCAATCCCATCCATCGCAATATGGCTTCAATAACTTCATTCTTGGCCTCCTCAAACTCAGCCATTCACTGCCTTCAGTCACCAGGTCCACAATATCACTTGCACTATAATTGCGCATCGATCTCAGCATCAAGCCAAGAGGCTCATACACCACCTGCAATAATAGATACCACTGCAACTTGAAACACCACCAGATTCACCCTTCTACAGCTGCATTGCCATTTATTGTTGCAACAATTTAGACCACCATCACAGCTTAATTTCTCATATTCCATGACATGGCACCTGAACCCATTCATCTGCAGCTTTAGTTCCATCCCTGGCTTCAACAGCTCCACAACTGCAGTGTCTGAGACAAAGCCATAACATAGCAGCCATCATTGTTCTTCTCTAAACCACAGCACCAACATCAATAGTCTTCTCTAAACCACAGCACCAACATCATTGTTCTTCTCTAAACCATAGCACCAACATCATTGTTCTTCTCTAAACCACAGCACCAACATCATTGTTCTTCTTTATGTTCACAACATCACAGACCAGGACCCATCTTAATCCTTGATCTGCAGTGCCAATTCACAGCAGCAGAAGCAGTATCAACAACACACATATTCGAACCCATTTCAAATAAAAAATAACCTTTGATTTCTTCTCATCTGTTTTGATTAAAAACCCACAGATCCCCTTATTTCCATTTCTTGATTCAATAATTTCAATGACATTCTCAGATTCAACAACCCATATGTCAATTCGATCTCCAACTTCTACCAATTTCAATTTCTCGGTTTAACAGGAGCGGCTTCATATTTTTTCAACTTCACAGTTTCATAACAGCAACACAACCCATTCTTCTTCTCTGGTAATTTTTACAGCACTTCAAACACAAAAACCCATTCAAACTCGTCTGCAACTCAATTTTCTAACACCATCATCTCATACTTCGAGCTATCCCATTCAAAACCTATTTGATATTAAACCCATTAAAATTACACCACCAGATTCAATCCTCAGTTGCAGAGCATCATTTATCTTCTCTGTTTCACGTCACCAACTCAATCTTCCATTAACATCATCGAAATCTCTTGGATCCCTCAATTTCTCTCAGTTTCAGTTCTCGGATTTAATGGCAGCAACCGCTGCTGATTCTTTGGGTTTCAGGTGTAGGAATGAACAAGTTGATTGAGAGAAAATTAGGGTTGGGGTATATTAGGGTAGGATGGGTACACCCCAGAGTTATTTACACCCGATTGTTACACCCACTCATAAATGATAAGGGATACTTTGAATGACAACCCCTGCTAGACTGTGTTTAGTACTCCTTCAAATAGAGTTGTCCCTTAACCTTGACTAGGCTCCAGATTTTGTTCGCCAACGAAATGATCTTTTTGCCCTTTCGGATCAAATTGAATAATTTCTTTTTCTTTTTCTTTTTCTCCGTATGTCTCCCAAGTACCTAATAACTCAAAAACACACATAAAGTACATAATTTACAAGAAAAATAACAAAGAAAGCATAAACTCTAGATAGTAAATACGGTGTATTCTACACCTATCAGCTACATGCTCGAAAAGTTGGAAATATTTTGGCTTTAACAGGAAGGTCTTTATGTTGATAAGATATTACGCAACCACAAATTAAAAGATAGCCGTAGTAATCTAAAAAATAACTTATTTCTCTCGAACAACTATAAATAAATATTTTGTTTAATCATAAATTTAATGTTGATTATTACTATTTGAAGATAAATTATTTAAGGTAAAACTGGAAAAAATCATTAATATTAAATTGGAAAGGTTATTACTATTTCTCACTGGCCCAAGTTGGGACTATAAATATTTATTACTCCTTATGTAGAGGTTATTAATATATGGAGGTTCTAAATTACACAATTTTACTGCAATTATAAGAGCAATTCCTATGGCAATGGCCAAACACAAAAATCTGTTCATCCAGGTGGATGGACAAACTTGGTTTTCCACTATGGGAAAGCACTGGGCGCTTGGTGAATAGACACGCGAAAATAGCACAGACTTGGGCTTTCGGGACAATGACTTGGGCGACAGGAACACTGACGCCAAAGTTGGGGATGTTGTCGCTGGCGTTAGGAACGAAGTCTCCAACGGTCGGATCCCTAACACCCACATCTCCAACGGTCGGCTACCTTTACCTATAAATTCCTTCTACTCATTTTATTTTCAGTCACACCATTTCACACCACTTCCATTTCCTTATTCTAAAACACTTCTAAATTCAAATATTTCGATTACGATATGCATTTAGGAAGAAGAGCGCTAAACAGTCTAAAGAATAAAAAGGATCGAAAAGGTGAATCGTTACCGTTACCTCACACAAATGTAGATTTTTCTCAAAATCGAGAAGAAGAGTTTAATAATCCAATCACAGGTGCTGCTCCATTATTAGTTCCAGGTCATGTGTCGGGGAATAATGAACGATCTGAGGGATATCATACCACGAGAGGTGGATTTTTAGAACTAAATGTTGTTTATCATTGTTTACCGCAAGCCGTCCGAGCAAGGGTTGACAGATATCCTTGGCGTGCGCTTTATAGAATAGAGCCTAGATTACATAACAAAAAAATTCCAAAAACAGTGGTAGAAGACGACGCACACATTTCATTTTCTGGATTTCGAAATTGGTAAGTTTCTTTAAGTTAACTTAACTTAAATTTTTTAAATAATTAAATAATCTAAAGAATTAATCATAGTTGATATTATACTTGTAATAGGAATTACTCCCCTTGATTTGTATTTCATTTGTGGGATCCCAAGTGGAAGTGGAGACCCGCCACCATTCGACCAAAGCGAATGGATCTTAAATAGTAAATGGGATTCGCGTTGTTCCTCATTTATCGAATCAAATATCTCTATTGATAAAAGTCTGAAAATAAATGGGGTTAGATGTTCGGCCTTGAAGAGTTTCCAAATGAAACCCAAAAACCTAGAAGATGTAGAAGACTATGATAAACTCGAAAGATTGTTTATCTTATGGGTACTGGGTCAGGTCTTCTTTTCAAACTCAACTTATGTTGCTCATGTAGGTTGGTTTGAAGCATTAGAAGATCTTAACAAAGCACCATATTATGATTGGGGGTCTGCAATTTTAGGAGAACTGTACTTTGCGCTGAATAAAGCGTCCACGGGCGATAAAAACATCAATGGTTTTTGGAGCATCATAGAGGTAAATATAAAAATTATTATTTTTAAATTTATGAACAAATGTGGATTATTTACTAAAATTATGGAGTAATGCAGTATTGGTGGTATATCTACTTCCGTCTTGGTAAACCAATCCTAAAAGACGGGACATATAGATTTCCAATGTTTGACATGTATACGAGGAGAAACATGCAGAAGAACACTGGGTCAGACGTCTATGGTTGTAGTTTTCTGCAGAGAGTACAACAGATGACTCATAACCACAACAACGTAGTTGTTCGCCCTTACGTCCGTTATCCTCAGTATAATGAAGCGCTTGGAGTACGTATTCTTGATTATTCTTCTCGTAGAGTTGTTTTTTACAGTCCGGTATCAAGAAGAGGGGTTTGGTATCTAGGAGAAAGACTGCAGTACCAACTACGAGGTATACTTGTAATTGCAATTAAACCGCCACCACAGATGGAAACCTCTGCATCAGATTTCTTTAGGTTGAGAGTAACCAATTGGGAGAGTTATGAACTAAATACAAGGGAGGTTTTCAGTGATGCGCAGTACCAAAACTGGTACAACTCAATTGCGAAGCCTGTGATTGGGACACATAGTATGCACGCCTATGGGGTTGGTTTTCCAGGGTTATCAAATATGTCCCATAATCAAAATATCATTCCTATCCAACCACCTCCAGAAGAGCAAAGATTTGTGTCTTATCCCAGGACGGGTGCAAGTTCTTTATCTTCCTCGTCAAATATGCCTAAAATTAGTTGGGAAATACAAAGTATTACTTCAGAAGGTGAGCTAACCGCGATCCCCATTGTTTCCCAAGGTATGGATATGGAACATGATTATCCTTACTACAATGTCACTACAAGTGAGGATGAAATGCAAAAACGACTCAATGATCTTCACTGGCTTACAATACAATTACAGGCTATGCACTTGGAACAAGTACAGAAATGGCATAAAAACACAATGTATAGAATGACTCCAACTCCACCGACAACTGCAAATGATTATGTGCCAACTGCAAATGATTATGTGCGGCAGTCACATTCTTCCAATTCCAATACATCATCATGGCACGAAAACCTAGAAAAAAATATATCAACATTGCACGAAAGTGAAGAAACACTGGTGCGAGATACACAACACATCCCTCATTCTTCACCACAAATTTTGCTTGTATCTCAACCTCAGGCATATCGGATTGAACCTAGGCGCATTTCATCTTCATTCTCGCCCTACAACCAAAATGTGGCATACAACCTAAATGTGCCATACGAACAAAGGGAATGCTACACACCAGGACCACCACAACCACAAACCTCTTATATGCTTGGAGGATCGAGTACACAGAGTGTTTACCAATCGCCTTATTTTGTTCAGCCAGGTCTATCACCATTTGGAAATTTATAAACTATCTTGTCCTCAGGTCTATCTGGAGGTCTATCCCCAGGACTCTCAAAATTTTTGGCTGCTGAAAATAACAATGGGGTAGCTAGAGATAGAAATGAGCGACGTTAGAAATAACGTTTTACATTTGTAGTTTTCATTTTTATTTGTAGTTTTCGTTATTATTATTTTTAATTCTGCTACATTTGTAGTTTTTGAAAATGCGGGAGTCTAACAACCTCACCCAATATTTTGATTAGCAATCTGTATGGACAACTCCGAGTTGTTTTCTAGAGAATCAACAAGACTCAATCAATAGAAAATACTCAAGGAGTTATTATCTCAATCTCTCGATTTGATTTACTCAAGCAAATATGATTCGCGATCCTAATCAAAAATAGATAACTAGGATGGTACCAAAGACCAATATCCAAGTGTCAATCAATTTAAATCAACAACCAATAAGGTCGGATATTCTAATCGATTGAACAACGCAAAAGAAGACAATTCCATTAATATCATTGAAGAATCTTTACAAGAATATATATCACGAAGTCATAGCAAAAGAGGCGATTTCATTCGCAATCAAAGACGGATACATGTAAGAGAATACGCAAATAAACTTGCGATATTGCAGGAATGGAAGCAATTTAAAGTTACATCAATTTTACTGCAGCAAAATGAGCGAAGTAACAAAAACTTGAAATATACATTGCAATAGATAAGTATTTGCATCATACAAGCATCATACTCGCATCATTCAAGCATCATATTCGCATCATAAAGGCATTGCATAAGCATTTCATGGCATAAGCATCGCATACACATTTAATAACATAATCATTACATAAATATTATATTCGCACAAGTATTTTACAAAATTTTACAGGATAATACCGCGAAACTTCGCAGAAACATTCATAATTCGCAGGACTATTCATAATTCGCAACACAATATTCGCAACACTATATTCACAACACTATTCACAACACTATTCACAACACTATTCGCAACACTATTTAGAAGTTCAGAAATTCGCAGAAATATTCAGAAGTTAGCAGGGTTATCACTTGAGGCAGAGGAAAGATAAGAATAGAGACGCAATTTAATCATTCAACATTTTCTCAAAGATTCTCCTTCATAGATAAAGAACAAAGACAACTATGGATACCTAAGAAAATATTTTATGTTCTTTATCTTCTCAGCAAGAATCTTCACCAAAAATGGAGTAATAATTTCACATGAACAGAGGAAATATTTATCACTCTCATTCAAGGACGAATACTTCTTATATATTTCGAGGATTAAATACTTCTTATACTTCTTAAGGATACTTCGAGGATTGAGTACTTCTTATACTTCTTCAAGGATATTTTATATTTCTTATACTTCATACTTCTTCAAGATACTTCGCACACTTCATACTTCACAAGATGATACTTTTAATTACTTCTTAAAGCTTCAGAACTTCGCAAAAGAATAGAGGCAAGTATATACTTTTTGAGTTTGATATTCTTTCGCTCGTTCCTTCATCAACAAAGATCAAAGACTACACCAACAGCTACAACAACTAGTTTTTTTCCTGAAGATCGCTCTTCAAGCAATATTCAAGAAAAAAGAGGCAAAATGTATGAGCGGAATATCACAACAAATGATAACTCGCGAAAGTGTGGATAGAAAAGACATCTTGCGAGCAAAGAACATTCTGCGAGCAAAGGAAATCACGAGGAAGGTGTGAGCAGATTGCGAATAATTATCAAAAGAGGTTTGCGAAGTGAAGTTGCGAAGGTTCGCAGGATAATTCTCAAGTCCGAAGTTGAGAGACAGTTTAGTTGTTAACATTTTGTAAGATCATATAAATAGCCATTTAGGCATGAGAAGAAGAGGAGGTCTTTTGAGAGAGAGAGATAATTTTAGGAGGAGAGAGAAAATGTTAGGAGAGATTTATTTTCTTTATCATCTTCTTCCCCAAAAAACTAGAGCTCCAAATATTCATTAATGGAGTCTCAATTGTAAAATCATGTCATCACATACAATCACTAGTGAAGCACCGTGCATGTAGATCACATTGATCGAACCACGTAAAAATCTTTGTGTCACTTTTATAATTTTAGTATTTTAATTCTTAGTTTCATATCAAATTAATTAGATTTAGGAATCATTTTAATGGATTCTTATGAGGGTGTAGTTGTGAGATAATCCGCAACTACACTGCGCACTTGGTTCCCTTAGCTGATCTCACCCACAACCAAGAGTTGCTATGACCCAAAGTCAAAGACTTTAGCAAATAAATCTGTCTCACACAGAAAAGTCTACAGGTAATAGATGAATTCGTCTCCCACGAATAAACCTATGAGTTTTGTTCTGTCTTTTGATAAATCAAGGTGAACAGGAACCAATCGTTAAAACCAGACTTATATTCCCGAAGAACAGCTCAGTTTTATCAATCACCTCACAATAAACTTAATCGACGCAGTGAAGAAGATTATTAAGGAATCACAAACAATGACACGAAGATGTTTGTGACTACTTTTATCTTTCCTATCGGAGATAGAAATCTCAAGCCAATTATTACAATTGTACTCGTACGATAGAAACAACAAGATAAGATCACACAACTACAAGAAAAGTAGTATCGGTCTGGCTTCACAATCCCAATGAAGTCTTTAAGTCATTAACCCGAATTTAGAGAGAAAACTCAAGGGTTAATGGAGATCGACTCTAGCTTAGAGAAAACTAGTATCACACAAGAAAAGTGTGTGGGGATTAGGTTTCCCAGTTGCTAGAGTTCTCCCTTATATAGTCTTTCAAATCAGGGTTTGCAATCAATGTTAGCTTAGTAACAAAGCATTCAATATTTATCGTTAGATAAAAACCTGATTAGATACAAGCTAATATCTCTCAACCGCTAGATCGAAAACTTAGCTTTCCATACACACAAGTACTTGATGTTTTAAGTTCTTGTAAATGTACCCAAACGTGTACAATGGTTGGTTCAATATTAGTCAACCAAATGATAACTTTCATATCAACCATATTCTTCTTTACCATAACTAGTCCAAATGACTCAAATAAACTAGTTAGAGAGTTGTTCAATTGCTATGAGATCTCAAGTATTACAAGAGACACAATTGAATAAAAAATAATGTAATTCACTCGAATCATTTCATGAACTATAAAGCCACGGTTTGCAAAAGCATTCCTTAGTAATTTAAGATAAGTTCACGAACACCGTTTTCAGACATAACCTCTTGAGTTCGCGGACTCAAGCTAACCGGTTGAAGTTAATAAACTCCAGCAGAATTTCTTGGAATGAGAACTTCCGTCAGTTTGCGGACTGCACCTGAGCTTCAACTTCAGCAAATATTCTCGGGTTCGAGAACTTATGCCAGTTCGCGGACTGAGTTCGTGGACTGAGTTGCTGCTCACGTTCCGGTTCCACTTGATCAACAAAGTTTGCAAACTTCGGTTCAAGTGTTAAGGGCTTATACATATATGTGTTACCACAACAATGTTTATATCCCACAATGGTTATATAGTCTAAACTCTCATTTCAATCATTGAAACATTCTCAGAGGACGTCATATAGTTGTTATTCACAAACTAGTCTTCGTCAGAGCAATTTCCAAAGTGATTGAAACATAACATGACTTTCGTCACTAGGAAAATATGAACTTGGATAAAGCGAAAGCTTTACCAATACCCATTTCGATAAATAGATAAGCGAGATATACTCAGCTCGAAATGTCACATGTGCATATTCTTAGTCTATATAGTAAAACTACTTTTGTCTCAAGATAGGAGATAGAGTTGATATACTTTTGAGTGATAGATAAGTTCAAGTCTCCACATACCTTTTAGTCGTTGAAGATCCACTGGTTCCTTGAGTAGTCCTTCGTCTTGTATGATGATCGCCATGGAGTTCTTGAGCTCAACTACACTTTCTATCCTAGTCTGAGACCTTAGCTATAGTAGACTAGAAATCAAGACTTTATAGTTTTGATCACTAAGATTGACAAACATGCTTGAGATAGCAACGCATGCGAGTTTGACCGAGCAATGCTCTAACAATCTCCCCCTTTGTCAATTTTATTGGCAAAACTATTAATACATATGGAATACAAAAATTATATAAATAAACTTTGTAGCTCCGATTCCACATGCCTAATCTTCGTCACTTCCAAGTAGTCCAATGATCCCAAAGGTTGTAAGTTTAGTATCATCGTTGTTGAAAATCCGTAGATATAACAATGAGAAAAGCATTGGTTCTCAATCATTGTTATACAGTGTCATAGTATTATTACATAGCGTCAAAGTCCAATTGCATCACAACTTCAACAACAATACTATGGTGATACTTCACTCCCCCTTAGTTAATACTCCATCTCACATGGAAACTACTCCCCCTTACATAATGATCCGAAAACCATATGTATTTGTAGTGTGAACTACAATTAATTCTCCCCCTTTTTGTCAATAAAATTGGCAAAGGTACAAGAACGGGATCCTAATGAAATTTCCGTAAGAGACATTTCATGAACAAAGGTAAATGTTCTATCATCTTGTTTAGATGCAATCATAAAGCCGAGGCTAAATTCATTCATCAAGGAGTTTATAAAGATACAAGATAACCTCTAAAAATTCCTCAGCCGTACTCCCCACAAAGATTTGGAAATTAAGCGCAAGTTCAAAAGAACTCTCCCCCATAAGATGTCATTCCCAAGGGAACAACAAGAGCGACCTTTTTTTCAGGAGAAAAGAAGGATTTCTTTAGACTCAACAAATTACATACAAGTATGAATTTGGAATCCAAAATATTCAATCATATTAACCAAAGAGAACCAGGATTAATTTGACTAAATATGCTCAACACAAGTAAACTTAGGGAGACTTAATTCATCGATTAGATTATTCACAAGAGAACCCATAAATATTCTAACCAGATTACACAATTAAACTAATCACAAAGTAATCAATTCAATTGTCCACACTCGACATGAGAAAAATCTATGGAGTTCTAACTAAATAATTATACAAGATGATTGATTTAGTTCATTTGGGCTCAACGTAAGAGATTATGGAACCCCGACTAAGATTATCATAGAAAATGACAAACTTAACCGTACATGTACTCAACATGAGAGAACTCATGGAATACAAACTAAATAACCACACAAGTTGATTAAATTAGTTCTTAATGCTCAACATTTTGCATCTTTATGGAACAACCAACCATGCCAATAAGAAATCGACTTAGTCGTATCGTGCTCAACATAAGATACAAGATGGAACCTTCACGGTAATACATAATAATATGGAAAAATTAAGCTATATACCGTGGATAACAAAACAAGGACCTATTCTATTTTTCCATCACAAAGTGACACAGTAGACTTTATCCTTGAATCACAAAAGATTTTAACCTATCTTACATTAATAATTGACAATATAGGCTTAACTTTTGCGTTTTGCCAAAAGTCCATTCATTCCTTTATCAATATTTGCATATCAATATGCGAACGACTTTACTTTTGACAAAATATGGGATAATCAAGTTCACGTATGTAAACATACAAATCCCATCAAAATATTGCAATATATAAAACCATAAAGATAAATACTGCAACCATCATCTTCCAAACAAATTTAGAATTTAAACCAATAAATCTAAAAATAAGAAGATGAAATCATTGGATATAGCTATGTGTAGTCACAATCATTGCTATTCCAAAACACTAGTTATTCTTCTAAATAAAACAGAAAACATAAAATATTTACTAGACATTAAGACCTTTGAAGAATTCATTATCGTCCCCGAACTCCTTGTTGTCAACAACCATTGGAACATATGGTTCATTAAGAAAGGATTTTATATCAATGAACCTTCTTGGTTGCTGTTGTCGAACCAGGGCCTTCTGAATCTCATGAGTCTTATACACAAAAGCATTTATTTGTTGAATCTCCTTTCGCAGCTCCTTCAACACTTCAAGAACATTAGAAAACTTCTGATAATTTGAAGGAACAACTCTTGGCTTCCTCGTATTACTTCTTTTCTTTTCAAGGTTGGAGGCAATGGAGATTTTTCTTTTTCCTTCAAGATTGATGGCTTAACAATCACATTACCTTATTTTTCATCATAAGACATCATTCTTGGAGCATCCATAAGTGTATAGGTTTGTGAGAGCAATTCACAATTAGCTCAACAAGTAGTCTTAAGATAAAGAGAGGTTTTTGTATGCGTGTCGTAACCACAACAAATTAATTAATATTTTACTACCTAATTAACAAGTAATATAGGGTAGTCAAGATCGATCCCACGAGGAGCAAGAGATTATAGTTGTCTTATAATGTCACAAAAAGGGGGGTATTGGTTCAAGATTTTAAAAGCAAAAGAAATAAACAAAGTAATTAAAAGTGTAAGTTGAATTCAATAAGAGAGAATAGATCAAGGAATCTTTCTTCGCTGCAAAACAATGATTAAAGTTATGTTCTTTTCCACTTTTTATTAGTCATAGATTATTACCAACCGTAGGATAGCAGGTTCTCTTAGCTAACCCCAAAATTCCTTATTTCACTGAGTAACGAGGTTCGCTTTTAGTTATCAGATTCTATTCAAAAGAACCACCTTGAGGTTCGCTTACAAGATGTAATTCCCCGAACGCATTAAGATTTATGAACTTAGGTTTAGTACTAGTAGTTAGACTCGGTTCGCTTGGTCCACTTTCTAGCGTTGTTTTCACACACAATTGCTCCACGGAATCCCTCCGCAAGGTCTTGTGTTTTCTACTTGTGTAAAGAGTCAAGAAACTATTACGTATTCCCTAAATTTCACTAGCTTTAGATAAAATTAACAAATCAATTTAGCGTGCACTCCAAACAACCTATCAATCAATCATAAACATTAATATTAGTAAAAAAAAGCGATAATCATATGAAAAACTTCAAAGTAGAATTGAAACAAAACTCAAACCATATGTTAAGAACTAGGAATTCATCCTCAATCAATAAGAAAATTAGCTACTCATAGTTTGGAGTTCACACAATAATAATAATAATTAAGGAAGAAAGAAAAACTTATTGAAAAGATGATGGTTGCTCCTTCCTCCAATCCTTGTGCGCTTTAACTCCTTCTCCAAAGTAGATGTGTCTCAAAAGTTGTAGAGAACTCCTTTATTTATAGGCTTCAATACTCTCCATATCTTTGTAGGAAAAGAATCCACATTCCATAAGAACACCACTTTCCCCATTTGAGCCATATTTCAATTTCTAGTCCAATTCTCCAAAACTTCCAAGTTTTCATCCAATTCCCAATTCTAAGTCTTCACACACATGAGAGAAGTCCATACAAAATTATGTATTTTTGCTCACCGGAAAAATGGGTTTTTGGTCGGAAATAGGCCGGAATTCGTCACCGCCGGCCACCTGAAAATTCTCTCCGTCGACGGAATATTCCTTCAGTCCACCATTAGGACTAACGGTCAAACAAGTCAAACATTAGTCAAAGGTCAGATTCAGATGGCGAGTTAGCTTCTTAGTCAGGCTGAGTTGGCTGATTCGCTTGGTCAGATCGGCTTATCGGGATCGTCATCACCGGTACCGAGTCGACTCGTCTGAGAAACAATTTCGGCAGAGTTTCGGATGATTACAGGACTTCTCAAGCCGACTTCAAGCCGATCTTTCTTCACCTGTTACAATCCTAATATTCATCTAGCATTTCAAACAAATTTTTCAATCATTCAGCCTCAACCTTCTACAGAATCGTACCCATTCTTCTTCTTCTTGAATTGAGTTGCCTCTATTTCTCCCACACAGCACCACCAGCCATACCGATCTATGATTTTTTTTCAATTGATTCTGACCCAACCATTGCACACCCTCTTCTCTGCGATTTCGATCCGTCAGCTTCAATAGCTCTGCCATCCCATCCACCACCAGTGAATTCACCATTAACTTTTCTCTGAAATTCATTTCATAGTCTCCATTCCTATCTTCTCATTCAATTCAGCGTTACTAACCCATGTCAACAACGCCATTGATTTCATCTTTGAATCAAGAAAAACATTCAGACAGAACCCATCTTCGATCTGTAATTCCATACAAACCCTAATCTTCCATGAGATCGTCTCTATTCACGGCCATCTCTTGATTGAATAAAATCCAGCAACTCTCAACAACAAACAACACCAACAAACCCATTTGCTCCTCTCTCGATTCAACAGTAGCGACTTCGATCTCTCAAGAAATTTCAGATGAATTCGGCTGCAAAAGGGAAGAACGAGAGAAAGAAAATGGGAATTGATTCACAAATTTCTCTCGACCTAATTTTGTGGAAGGTGGGACGGCTATTTTCACCCACTGTTAGTTACACCCTCTGATAATTGATAAGGGACACCCAGATGGCAACCCCTTAACCGTAGCTGGATGCCTTTTATAATTCTTCCAAAAGCAAGTTTCCCCTTAACATGTGACTGGGCTCCATATAGTGTTCGCCAGTGACAATTCTTCCCTTTTTGCTCAAATTGGGTGATATCTCCATCTTTTCGTCCGTGCGACTCCAGAGTACCTAATAGCTCAAAAACACACGTAAAATACATAATTTACAATAAAAATAGCAAAGAAAGCATAAACTACTAGATAGTAAATTAGGTGTATTCTACACCCTATCAAATTCCCCCACACTTAGACTTTGCTAGTCCTCGAGCAAATCAAAATAAAACTCACAACTTCAAAGCGTTTCAGCGTCCCAAGCATCCTAAGAGTTATGAAGACATAGAGTTTCTGCATGCTAGTAATAAGAAGTTAGAAATACTAAAGAACATATTCTCATTCTTAAATGTTGAGTGAGAAATAACCACACCATAATGAGAGAACACGTGTTTGAGAAACGATCAATAAGCATTTCGACTCGAGTAGAAATTAATGTTCAAAATTAAAACTTAATTTATTTAATTTTATGACATGATGCCTCACCAAAAGGGTTTTATGATAATTGCACTCAAAAAGACGGCTTTTTTATGGGTCTCACATGTGTGCAAGTAGGAATGAAGAGAGAATTCCTGTAACACGTTGAATGGTGGGAAGGATAACTTCCGAAATTTTGAAAAACCCACATCTTTTAACATTTTGAAAAACCATTTTTCTAACGATCTCTAAGAAAGGAAATCAACCACTTATATTGAGGATGAGATTACTTACTTACCTTCACATCCGATTGCCAATTATGATAACACCACTCTCACAAGGAATCCAATAGAAACGTCTTCCTCTCCTCGTCTTCATCTTCTTGGTCTTCGGCTTCAACTATTGATGATAAAATTTCGAATTTCATAGATCCTCGACAATTTGTAACCTTTTTCCTTAAAATCCTTGTCGCTTGAAACTTCCTTATAGATTTTCCTTCCCCACGGCTTATTCACTAAATAAATAAAAACAATAATAGATATTTCTCTTGTCTCATATTCTTTTCTTTTCTTTTTCAATTTTCTTTCATTTTTTTCTTTTTTTTTCTTTTTTTTTTCTTTTTTTTTTAGACAAGAGAAACAAAATACAAAACAAATAAAATAAACCATGGTCGTGGAAAAGTACTTTACCGCTTGATTCTTCACAACTTGTATCGTCTCGAAATCATAAACTTCAATAATTCTCACCTTTCACTTTTCTTCGCTTTTGTAAATAAGTCTTCAACTTGTATGTAAAAATCTTCTCATTGTATGTTGCTTTACTTGAATATGAAATTTGCTCTTTTCTTGTCCCATTGTTGCTTGCAAACCTTAAACCTTTTCAACTTTCCTGGTAGATTTTGATGTCGCTCCTTTGTTGATAATGGTGTTTCTATGGACCCGTTGTTGTCGAGAGAGAATGGTGCTAACTGCAAATCGAACTACAAGAATGAGGCTTTCATCTATAGACGCCACCCTCATGATTGAAAAAAATTAGCACTCAAGAGATCAAAAATAGTGCTGAAATTGGTGTGAAATTGGGTAGCTCACCATTCTACCCGGAATTAACGTACGGTGACACACATTCAAAAGAAGCTCTTTAGTAAAGGAAGAATTTCTGGTCGGTGCCTTGGTTGATATGAAAATGGGTAGTCTCCACTAATGATTGATCAGCAACTCTAATAACGCATTTCTCCCTGCACCAAATTTGCATCACCGGCATGATTAAATCCATTATTTAACACTCTAACAAGTAAGAAATCGAACGTAGTTCCCTAACATTTCCAAGTTCAATTATGTCGGTCAGAATTCTCTATGTAATCATACTTAGAAGCATGCTAGTGACTCTAAAATCTCTAAAAGTTGAAAGTTTTATGCAATTTTTTTTTATATGCAAAAATATATGCTTAGCCACTCCCCTACACTTAAACCTTACATTGTCCTCAATGTAATTGAATCCTCCTAGCAAAGTCAAGGTGGGAAATCCTAATATGATATGAAACAAGAAAAATAAACAAACAAAATAAAAAGCAAATAAAAACAAAAGGATAAGAGATACAAAACCGGTGGGTTGCCTCCCACTTAGCGCTTGTTTTAAAGTCGACGGCCCGACATAGCTCTTACTTCACATTACTCCTCTAGAGGGAGCACATCTCGAAGTCCAATCACGTCCACATGCTCCGTTGGAAAGTTTTCATAATATGGCTTCAACCTATGGCCGTTGACTTTCAAGGGTTGTCCTGTTTTTTCACTACCAATTTCAACTGCACCATGATCATAAACATTAGTAACAATAAATGGTCCCACCCAACGGGACTTAAGCTTACCCGAAAATAAACGTAAATGAGTATTAAATAAAAGAACTTTTTGTCCCACAACAAAAATTTTCCGAGAAATCATCTTGTCATGAAAAAGCTTGGTCTTTTCTTTGTAAATCCGGGCACTCTCGTAAGCATCATTACGTATCTCCTCTAGCTCATTTAGTTGCAACTTTCTTTGTTTACCCGCTTCATCATACTCCATGTTGAATTTCTTTATCGCCCAATAAGCCTTATGTTCAAGTTCAACCGGAAGATGACAAGATTTGCCATAAACCAACCTATATGGAGACATACCAATCGGTGTCTTATACGCCGTTCTATACGCCCAAAGTGCATCATTGATCTTAAAGCTCCAATCTTTCCTTGTCTTATTCACCGTTTTCTCAAGAATGGACTTGATCTCACGGTTTGAAATTTCCGCTTGTCCACTAGTTTGTGGATGGTAAGGCGTACCAATCTTGTGTGTTATGTTGTACTTCTTGAGGAGAGCGTGAAAATACTTCTTGAAATGCGATCCTCCATCGCTTATCACCACTCTTGGTGTGCCGTGCCTAGTGAATATGTTTTTTCTTACAAAATCACAAACAACTTGAGAATCATTAGTTTTGGTGGCTCTAGCCTCCACCCATTTCGAAACATAATCTACGGCAAGAAGTATATAAAAATTTCCATTCGAATTGACAAAAGGGCCCATAAAATCAATTCCCCACACATCAAAAATCTCTACGGCGAGAATTGGTGTGAGTGGCATTTGATTTCGAGCACCTAGATTGCCCGTTCTTTGACATCTATCACACGATTTACAAAAAACATATGAATCTTCAAACAAGGTGGGCCAATAAAATCCACTCTAAAGAACTTTGAGAGCGGTACGTTTAGAACCAAAATGGCCACCACAAGCAAAAGTATGACAAAAGGAGAGAATAGATTGAAATTCGGAGTTAGGTACGCACCTTCGCATTATTTGATCAACGCCATATTTCCATAAGTATGGTTCATCCCACACATATTGCTTCGCTATATTCTTAAGTTTAATCTTTTGGAAGTTGGACATTGTACTAGGTACCTTTCTTGTCACCAAATAATTCACTATATCCGCATACCAAGGTGTTGATTCTTCCAAGGAGAAAAGTTGTTTGTCCGAAAAGCGGTCTTGTAATGGAAGTTCTTCGTGAGACATAACAAGTCTACTAAGATGATCCGCAACGGTATTCTCCACACCTTTCTTATCTTGAATTTCTATGTCGAACTCTTGTAGTAATAGGATCCACCGGATTAGTCTTGGATTAGCTTCTTTCTTCTTTAGTAAGTATTTAAGTGCGGCATGATCGGAATACACAATAACCTTTGTATCCACCAAGTATGATCGAAATTTTTCCAGTGCAAACACTATAGCTAATAATTCCTTTTCCGTGGTAGAATAGTTGATTTGTGCATCATTGAGGGTCCTAGATGCATAATAGATAACATGGGATAACTTGTCCACTCTTTGACCCAAAACGGATCCAACCGCATAATCACTAGCATCACACATTAATTCAAATGGAAGATTCCAATACGGTGACTTGATAATCGGCGCACTTGTCAACATTGCCTTCAATTTGTCAAAAGCATCCTTGCATTCCTTGTTGAAGTCAAAAGGTACATCCTTTTGTAGTAACTTGCACATCGACATGGAGATTTTGGAGAAATCCTTGATAAACCGCCTATAAAAACCTGCATGGCCAAGAAATGAACGAACCTCCCTCACCGAAGTGGGATATTGTAAGTTTCTTATTAAATCTATCATTGACTTGTCCACTTCGAGCCCTCGAGAGGACACAATGTGACCAAGTACTATGCCATGGTTTACCATAAAATGACATTTCTCCTAATTAAGGACAAGGTTTGTGTTTATACATCGTTTAAGAACTAGTTCAAGGTTGTCTAAACATCTATCAAAAGAATTGCCATAAACACTAAAGTCGTCCATAAATACCTCAATAATGCGCTCCACGTAATCCGAGAATATACTTACCATGCATCTTTGGAAAGTAGCCGGTGCATTGCAAAGACCAAACGACATCCGTCTATACGTAAACGTTCCAAACGGACAAGTGAAAGTAGTCTTCTCTTGGTCCTCTGGTGCAATCATAATTTGGTTGTATCCCGAATAACCGTCCAAGAAACAATAATACAAGTGCCCCGCTAACCGCTCCAACATTTGATCAATGAAAGGTAAAAGAAAATGATCCTTCCGGGTTGCGGAATTAAGCTTTCTATAGTCAATGCACACTCTCCAACCGGTTTGAACTCTTGTAGGAACAAGTTCATCGTCTTGATTTCGAACAACCGTAACACCGGACTTCTTTGGCACCACTTGTACCGGACTAACCCACTTGCTATCGGAAATTGGGTAAATTACCCATGCACTTAGCAATTTGATTATCTCTTTCTTCACAACCTCCATCATGGGAATATTAAGCCTACGTTGAGCATCACGTACTGGCTTCACATTCTCTTCCATTAGAATCCTATGCATGCACATGGATGGACTAATGCCTTTGATGTCTGCAATTTTCCAACCAATAGCCGTTTTGTTCTCTTTCAAAACTCTAAGCAAACGGTCTTCTTGTACCGGTGTGAGGTTCTTTGAAATAATCACCGGAAGCTCATCTCCATCTCCCAAAAATGCATACTTCAAATGATCTGGAAGTGGCTTCAACTCTAGTTTAGGCGCCTTCACAATATATGGTACAAGTAATTCATCATTCACGGGTAAAGAAATATATGAAACATTACCCTTAGCTTCTTGTAATGCCGTCAAAGCACCACATGTCTCCACCAATTCCGTGGAAATTTCAACATCCAAGTTAGGCAAACCGTGGACGTCTAATTCAATGCTCTTTTGCAACACCACATCAAGTTCGTCCCCTCTATTCAATTCTACCATTTTTTGCGCTAATGAACTAACCACATCAATGGAGTAAGCGTAATGCACATCACTTGGGTAACGCATGGCTTCGAATATGTTAAAGTGTATTACTTCCTTGTCTAACTCCATAGTGAGTGTACCCTTATCAACATCAATCTTCGTCTTTGCGGTCTTCATAAATGGCCTCCCAAGAAGTATAGAAGTAGACGAACGATTTTCATTGTTGTCCATATCCACCACAAAGAAATCCACCGGAAAAATTAAATCATTCACTTGCACTAGAACGTATTCTACAAGTCCCTTTGGATAAATGTTAGACTTGTTTGCTAATTGGATAATAACTCTTGTCTCTTTCAACGGTCTAAGATTCAAGGAGTCATATATATCGGCCGACATCACACTAATGGAAGCTCCCAAGTCAATTAAAGCATGTTCAAACCTTTTCTTACCAATAGCAATTGGCACCGTGAAACCACCGGGATCCGTGCACTTTGTAATTTCATAATTCTAAAGCATAGCCGACGCACTCTCGCCAACTTTAGTAATTTTATTATCAAGCAACCTATCCTTCTTTGTGCATAATTCCTTCATGAACTTAGCATACCTTGGCATTGTCTTGATGGCCTCGATGAAGGGGATGTTGATTTCTATCTTCTTGAAGATATCCATGAGTGCCTTATCTTGAGCTTCCTTCTTGGACTTATAAAAACGACTAGGAAAAGGAGGTGGAGTAGTAAAAGTAGGAACCGGCTCCTTGGATTGGGCGGTTGGTGTTGAATTCTCCTTTGGTATGGCTTCCTCCTTGTCTTTGACTACCTCTTCACTAGCTTCTTCATGATGACTTGGACTCTCTACTTGTCTTCCACTTCGTAAAGTAACCACATTAACATTCTCTCTTGGGTTCACAAATGGTTGTGAAGGAAGCTTTGTAGACGTTTGAGCTTTCATTAAGTTCATATCGGTCGCCAATTGTCCCATTTGAGTTTGTAAATCCTTGATTGCCAAACCGGTCCTTTGTTCCAAAGCTTGGATTGCCGAATCGGTCTTTTGTTGGTTTTGTTGTAACATAGAAGTGAGACCTTGCATGCTTTGCATTATCACATTCAACTTGTCATCATTCGAAGAATCTTGCTCCTTGAATTGTGGGGGGAATTGTTGTTGAGGTTGGAAAAGTGATTGTTGGAATCCACCTTGTTGCGCATATGGATTAGGAGCCGCCGCTTGCTTGTTTTCATAGCTAAAGTTGGTATGATCCTTCCAACTGGGATTATAAGTATTTGAGTATGGATCATACCTTGGCCTTTGATTTGGATATAAAGCATTTACTTGTTCAGTTTCATCATCCGGAATAATTACCGCGGCCAATCGTTGCACTACCCTCTCTATGTTGTTTAACCGATGATCGGATTGTGAAGACGAGTCACTAACTTCATGCACCAACTTAACCATTGAGTCACCTCTTGCATAGAATTGTTGTGAGTTTTCCGCCATACTTTCAATCAACTCGGTAGCTTCGGCCACCGTCTTGTTCACTAGCGCACCACCACCCGCGGCATCAAGAAGATATCGATCACTTGTTTGGAGACCTTCATAGAAGTATTGTATTATCATGGCGTCACTAAATTGATGGTGTGGACAACTTGCTACCAATCTCTTGTACCGATCCCAACATTCATATAATGACTCTCCCACATGTTGTTTCATCCCACAAATCTCCTTGAGAATTTGAGTAGCTTTTGATGCGGGAAAATATCTCTCGAGGAAAATTTTCTTCATCCCATTCCATGTTGTGATACTTCCGGAAGGCAAATAGTACAACCATTCCTTAGCATTGCCCTCCAAAGAGAACGGAAAAGCTTTCAACTTTTCTCCATCCGCATTAATATCCGGTGGAAGCATGGCCATGACTATGGTATTGAAGTCCATAAGATGTTTGTTTGGGTCTTCATTCACCATGCCATGAAACTTTGGTAATTCTCTAATCAACCCCGTCTTGATCTCGAAAGTTGAGTTAGTTTGGATAAACCATTGTTGTGTATCGAGCTTGTGAGAAGCTAGGTCCTTGAGTGTATGATCACCCATTGCTTCTTCTTCTATGTCCGAATCTGCGAACTCACTTGATGTAGAACGAGGAAGCGGAGTGTTAATCGCTCGAATGAAATCCTTTAGTTGAGTGCCGGATCGAAGACGTATTGGACTCGGTCTTCCCTTTTTAAGCATTCACCAAAGATATAGTACCTACAACAAGGTTCACAAAACTAAGTTAGATACGGTATAGAATCTAACAAAGCAAGAATAAAGCAAAAAGAAAAAGAAAAACAATTAAAATCGTCCGTTGCTCCCCGGCAACGGCGCCAAAATTTGTATGCTTGTCGTAACCACAACAAATTAATTAATATTTTACTACCTAATTAACAAGTAATATAGGGTAGTCAAGATCGATCCCACGAGGAGCAAGATATTATAGTTGTCTTATAATGTCACAAAAAGGGGGGGTATTGGTTCAAGATTTTAAAAGCAAAAGAAATAAACAAAGTAATTAAAAGTGTAAGTTGAATTCAATAAGAGAGAATAGATCAAGGAATCCTTCATCGCTGCAAAAATAATGATTAAAGTTATGTTCTTTTCCACTTTTTATTAGTCATAGATTATCACCAATCGTAGGATAGCAGGTTCGCTTAGCTAACCCCAAAATTCCTTATTTCACTGAGTAACAGGTTCACTTAGTTATCAGATTCTATTCAAAAGAACCACCTGGAGGTTCGCTTACAAGATGTAATTCCCCGAACGCATTAAGATTTATGAACTTAGGTTTAGTACTAGTAGTTAGACTCGGTTCGCTTGGTCCACTTTCTAGCGTTGTTTTCACACACAATTGCTCCACGGAATCCCTCCGCAAGGTCTTGTGTTTTCTACTTGTGTAAAGAGTCAAGAAACTATTACGTATTCCCTAACTTTCACTAGCTTTATATTAAATTAACAAATCAATTTAGCGTGCACTCCAAACAACCTATCAATCAATCATAAACATTAATATTAGTAAAAACAAGCGATAATCATATGAAAAACTTCAAAGTAGAATTGAAACAAAACTCAAACCATATGTTAAGAACTAGGAATTCTTCCTCAATCAATAAGAAAATTAGCTACTCATAGTTTGGAGTTCACACAATAATAATAATAATAATAATTAAGGAAGAAATAAAAACTTATTGAAAAGATGATGGTTGCTCCTTCCTCCAATCCTTGTGCGCTTTAACTCCTTCTCCAAAGTAGATGTGTCTCAAAAGTTGTAGAGAACTCCTTTATTTATAGGCTTCAATACTCTCCATATCATTGTAGGAAAAGAATCCACATTCCATAAGAACACCACTTTCCAAATTTGAGCCATATTTCAATTTCTAGTCCAATTCTCCAAAACTTCCAAGTTTTCATCCAATTCCCAATTCTAAGTCTTCACACACATGAAAGAAGTCCATACAAAATTCTGTATTTTTACTCATCGGAAAACTGGGTTTTTGGTCGGAAATAGGCCGGAATTCGTCACCGTCGGCCACCTGAAAATTCTCTCCGTTGACGGAATATTCCGTCAGTCCACCGTTAGGACTAATGGTCAAACAAGTCAAACGTTAGTCAAAGGTCAGAGTCATATGGCGAGTTAGCTTCTTAGTCAGGCTGAGTTGGCTGATTCGCTTGGTCAGATCGGCTCATCGGGATCGTCATCGCCGGTACCGAGTCGACTCGCCTGAGAAACGATTTCGGTAGAGTTTCGGCTGATTACAGGACTTCTCAGGCCGACTTCAAGCCGATCTTTCTTCACCTGTTACAATCCTAACATTCATCTAGCATTTCAAACACATTTTTCAATCATTCAGCCTCAACCTTCTACAGAATCGTACCCATTCTTCTTCTTCTTGAATTGAGTTGCCTCTATTTATCCCACACAGCACCACCAGCCATACCGATCTATGATTTTTTTTCAATTGATTCTGACCCAACCATTGCACACCCTCTTCTCTGCGATTTCGATCCATCAGCTTCAATAGCTCTGCCATCCCATCCACCACCAGTGAATTCACCATTAACTTTCTCTGAAATTCATTTCACAGTCTTCTTTCCTATCTTTTCATTCAATTCAGCGTTACTAACCCATGTCAACTGCGCCATTGATTTCATCTTTGAATCAAGAACAACATTCAGACAGAACCCATCTTCGATCTGTAATTCCATACAAACCCTAATCTTCCATGAGATCGTCTCGATTCACGGTCATCTCTTGATTGAACAAAATCCAGCAACTCTCAGCAGCAAACAGCACCAACAAACCCATTTGCTCCTCTCTCGATTCAACAGTAGCGACTTCGATCTCTCAAGAAATTTCAGATGAATTCGGCTGCAAAAGGGAAGAACGAGAGAAAGAAAATGGGAATTGATTCACAAATTTCTCTCGACCTAATTTTGTGGAAGGTGGGACGGCTATTTACACCCACTGTTAGTTACACCCTTTGATAATTGATAAGGGACACCCAGATGGCAACCCCTTAACCGTAGCTGGATGCCTTTTATAATTCTTCCAAAAGCAAGTTGCCCCTTAACATGTGACTGGGCTCCAGATAGTGTTCGCCAGTGACAATTCTGACCTTTTGCTCAAATTGGGTGATATCTCCCTCTTTTCGTTCGTGCGACTCCAGAGTACCTAATAGCTCAAAAACACACGTAAAATACATAATTTACAAGAAAAATAAAAAAGAAACATAAACTACTAGATAGTAAATTAGGTGTATTCTACACCCTATCAGTTTTAGAGAAGGAAAAGGAATGTAGGGTTTGAAACCTAAAACAAGTTCGTAGACGATCAACTCTTATCCCTATAAAGAGCAGAATTGTCGATAGTACCCTTTTCTCTTTTGTTTGATAGACAAAAATAACACAAAACTAAGAAAAGAAGAATCAAAGCTTTTCTTGAAGCCTGAGAGGTACAAAATCATTGTCTATTTTGATCAGGCACATGAGACAAGATTTTAGACACAACAAAATTAATTTGTGATGTGGTGAACAACAATTTGTCCGCCAATTTCCTCTTGAGAGGAATCCACAGACCTCTGTCTATCAAAACAATTTGACCATACTTTCTTCTCAAATGGTCTTGATTTTTCCTTGGAAACTAACTTCTTAGACGAAGATAAAATCTTACATACCTCTGCGGTCTTCTGAGAAAGTTTGAGCTTTTTTGCTAGATGATTTGCTCTTCATTGAAGTTTGTTGACGTGTCTTTGCTTGTGTTTGAACTTGTAATACCTTGAGAGTTCATGACCTTTTAATGAACAATATGAGCACGTCACACTTGGATAATAATCAGGCTTCTGAATTGTGCAGGCGGCTAGGCACATAGTGGATCCTGAAACATTATAACCAGTGTTTCCAAGAAAACAGTCAACTTTTTCTTCCAGAATGGTTGGATTATCTTCTGAAAGAATATCAAAATTGATATGTGTATTGCTAAAATTATCAAAATCAATATTTTCACCAAGAAGTGCAACACTTGATTTCTCATCTTTATTTGAATCATAGTCGCCAGATATTTCATCAAGAGTTGCCGCAAGACCTTTGTTCCCAGTGTATTTTCTCCGATTAGGACACTCGTTTGCAAAATGACCAAATCCTTTACACTTAAAGCACCGAGGCATATCATCTTCATCAGTTTCATCAATATCCCTGTTTTTAGGAGGAACACGATTATGAGGTTTGAATGATGCCTTAGGCTTATCTCTGGAGAACCGTTTACTTCTCTTCAAAAGAAGATCCCTAAACTATCTTGTGATCATCGAGACTGATTTGTCAAGATCTTCATCTGATGAATCTATCTCAGAGTGATCATCTTTAGAGATATACACATTTTTACTTTTATCAAGTAATTTAGTGTCCTTTAGTGCTTTGAACGCAACATCCTTAGCCTTGGATGAAAGTTCGTGATCAAAGATCTTAAGCTTACCAACCAGAGTGTTTCTGGAGAGAGTATCTAGGTTATTTCCCTCAACGATGGCATGTTTCTTAGCATCGTATCTAGATGGCAGTGATCTGATAATTTTCATCACAATGTCCTTTTCAGGAATAGTCTTACCAAATGCAAAAGATGCATTAACAATTTCAGACACTTTGTGATTAAACTCATCAAATGTTTCTCCATCTGCCATACGAAGGTTTTCCCAATCGGAATTAAGGTTCTGAAGCCTTGTATCCTTTTCACTGGAGTTTCCTTCGAATACGGTTGCTAAGATATCCCAAGATTTTTGCGACTTAGTGCAATTAGACACATGGTGTTGAATATTTGGGGTAATGGCATGTATGATCGCATTCAAACCGTCGGATTTTTTCTTTGTAGCAAGAACCTCTGCAGGATTATATTCAGCAATATTCTTTGGAACATTTTCTCCTTATATGCAGCAACGGGAGGATCATAGCCATTAACAACATATACCCATGATTGAAAATCACGTGCTTAAAGAAAAGCTCCCATAGCAATTTTTCACCACAAGTAATTAGAGCCATCGAAGATAGGTGGTATGTTTATTGAGATATCACCACTGTCCATAGAGTCAGATCGCTACAAACACAGGCTTGTAAGGTCTTTAATGTGTTTTCCTTATCTGATACCAATTGAAAATGCGGGGGTCTAACAACCTCACCCAATATTTCGATTATCAATCTATATGGACAACTCCGAGTTGTTTTCTAGAGAATCAACAAGACTCAATCAATATAAAATACTCAAGGAGTTATTATCTCAATCTCTCGATTTGATTTACTCAAGAAAATATAATTCGCGAGCCTAATCAAAGAGAGATAACTTGGATGGTACCAAAGACCAATATCCAAGTGTCAATCAATTTAAATCAACAACCAATAAGGTCAGATATTCTAATCGATTGAACAACGCACAACCTGTATTATTTTAATTATATAATAAAATATAATACGGAATAGAAATAACACAGACACCAGAATTTTGTTAACGAGGAAACCGCAAATGCAGAAAAACCCCGGGACCTAGTCCAGATTAAAAATACACTGTATTAAGCCGCTACAGACACTAGCCTACTCCAAATTAACTTCGGTCTGGACTGTAGTTGAACGCCAACCAATCTCACACTGATCCAAGGTACAATTATGCTCCTACGCCTATGATCCCAGCAGGATACTGCGCACTTGGTTCCCTTAGCTGATCTCACCCATAACCAAGAGTTGCTACGACCCAAAGTCGAATACTTTAGCAAACAAATTTGTCTCACACAGAAAAGTCTACATGTAATAGATAAATTCGTCTCCCACGAATAAACCTATGAGTTTTGTTTTGTATTTTGATAAATCAAGGTGAACAGGAACTAATCGATAAAACTAGACTTATATTCCCGAAGAACAGCTCAGTTTCATCAATCAACTCACAATAAACTTAATTAATGCAACGAAGAAGATTATTGAGGAATCACAAACAATGAGACGAAGATGTTTGTGACTACTTTTATCTTGCCTATCGGAGATAGAAATCTCAAGCCAATTATTATAATTGTACTCGTACGATAGAAACAACAAGATCATATCACACAACTACAAGAAAAGTAGTATCGGTCTGGCTTCACAATCCCAATGAAGTCTTTAGGTCGTTAACCCTAATTTAGAGAGAAAACTCAAGGGTTAATGGAGATCGACTCTAGCTTAGAGAAAACTAGTATCACACAAGAAAAGTGTGTAGCGATTAGGTTTCCCAGTTGCTAGAGTTCTGCCTTATATAGTCTTTCAAATCAGGGTTTGTAATTAATGTTAGCTTAGTAACAAAGCATTCAATATTCACCGTTAGATGAAAACCTGATTAGATACAAGCTAATATCTCTCAACCGTTAGATCAAAAACTTAGCTTGCCATACACACATGTACTTGACGTTTTGAGTTCGTGTAACCGTACCCAAATGTGTACAATGGTTGGTTCAATATTAGTCAACCAAATGATAACTTTCATATCAACCATATTCTTCTTCACCATAACTAGTCCAAATGACTCAAATGAACTAGTTAGAGAGTTGTTCAATTTCTATGAGATCTCAAGTATTACAAGAGACACAATTGAATCAAAAACGATGTGATTCACTCGAATTATTTCATGAACTATAAAGCCACGGTTTTCAAAAGCATTCCTTAGTAATTTAAGATAATCTCACGAACACCGTTTTCAAACATAACCTCTTGAGTTCGCAGACTAAGTTCGCGGACTCATGCTAACCGGTAGAATTTTTCGGAATGAGAACTTCCGTCAGTTCGCGGACTGCACCTAAGCTTCAACTTCAGCAGATATTCTCGGGTTCGAGAACTTACGCCAGTTCGCGGACTGAGTTGCTGCTCACATTCCGGTTTCACTTGATCAACAAAGTTCGCAAACTTCGGTTCAAGTGTTAAGGACTTATACATATATGTGTTGCCACATCAATGTTTATATCCCACAATGGTTATATAGTCTAAACTCTCATTTCAATCATTGAAACATTCTCAGAGGACGTCATATAGTTGTTATTCACAAACTAGTTTTCGTCAGAGCAATTTCCAAAGTGATTGAAACATAACATGACTTTCGTCACTAGGCAAAGATGAACTTGGCTAAAGAGAAAGCTTTACCAATACCCATTTCGAGAAATAGATAAGCGAGATATACTCATCTCGAAATGTCACATGTGCATATTCTTAGTCTATATAGTAAAACAACTTTTGTCTCAAGATAGGAGATAGAGTAGATAGACTTTTGAGTGATAGATAAATTCAAGTCTCCACATATCTTTTAATCGATGAAGATCCACTGGTTCCTTGAGTAGTCCTTCATCTTGTATGATGATCGCCATGGAGTTCTTGAGCTCAACTACACTTTCTATCCTAGTCCGAGACCTTAGATATAATAGACTAGAAATCAAGACTTTATAGTTTTGATCACTAAGATTGACAAACATGCTTAATATAGCAATGCATGTGAGTTTGACTGAGCAGTGCTCTAACAGTTTTCGTTTTAAAAGTACGATTAATTAAATAAATTACATATGTTTAAAAGTAACTGTTTTACATTGGCTGAACTCAATTACGACAGACTACACATTACATTAGCTTCACTAATGAGAAGAAGTACTAGGTAGCTTCACTAATGAGAAGAAGTACTAGGTGGAACAACAACACCAAGGAAGGGGTTGAAACTGTTCAATAACTTAAGGATTTCAAAACATTTGTCGAAAGAGAAAGCCACATTTTTCCATCTTATCCATTAAGACAATGATCTTGTCACCATCTCAGCATTAGTTTCACCTCTCAGTCGATATCGATTTACGTGTATGGTTAAAGCTACAAACTCTTTTACTTCTTTCTTAATTGTACCAAAACGATGCTCTATGTCTAATATAGAACGACGACTAGGATTACGAGTGTCACTGCAGAACCCATCATGAATAATCACCCAGAAATTCACCCATGGATAGTTTTCCGAAGCAAGCTAAGTAAATAAAAAAACATAGTTTCTGCAAATAGATTCATCTTCTTCTTTAGTAAACGGAATTCGCCAAACTGACCGGGGTCGAGACATGTTCAATCAAGAATTGAGAATGAAGAGAAGAATGTGTGAATTTAGAGTTGAAATGAGGAGTATTTATAGGATTGAAAAAATGTAGCCGTTGGATCACAAGTTCAGACAGAGTCGTTGGCACCATTAACCCAGTCACTGGAGTTTTGAAAGATAACACTGGCGTTTTGGATAAAAACACGCGTTTTGGTTGAAAACGCGGGCGTCAGCAGGGCTGTCGCCAGAGTTATTGGTCATGGCGCGCGCCATTTCAACAGACGCGCGCCTGTTGGAGTGTCTCGCTATTTAAATGAACTAATCTGTTCACTTGAACATCCATTTCCTTGGTTTGTTCATCCCATAGTGGGATCAAAATGAACAAACTCTAGGTTTGTTCATTCCATAGGAATTGCCCTAAGAGTAGTACGGTATCTACTAGTAATCATTCCCATCAGGGCAATTCTTATGGAATGAACAAACCTAGAGTTTGTTCATTTTGATCCCACTATGGGATGAACAAACCCATAAAATGGATGTTCAAGTGAACAGATTAGTTCATTTGAACAGCGAGACACTCCAACAGGCGCGCTTCTGTTGAAATAGAGCGTGTCATGATCAATAACTCTGGCGACAGCAAAGGTGACGCCCACGTTTTCCACCATAATGCGCGTTTTAGATGCTAACACTAGCGACTTATGCTGAGACTCCAGCGTCTGACTCGATGGCGCTAACGGCTCCATATGAAAGGCTGGAAAACCTGTTAATCCAACGGTTACAGATTTTGAATTCTATAAATACTCATACTTTCAACTCTAAATTCACACATTCTACACTTTCTTCACTCTTAAAAATGCCTCCTAGAGTTCGTGTTGGATTCTCACAACAAGAGGATTTAGCTATTTGTAAAGCCTTTGTTTTTCACATACAAGAAGCTGTAATGCGTAATATAACCTATTTGATGTTCACTTTCTGGGACAAATGTTACTGAATGTTCACCACTGAAACTGGGAACATCCGTGGGCGTGATTCTCACGAATTGATCATCGTTTTAGTGTAATTAGGACGAATGTATTGGAGTTTGTCGCCTAACTAATGTTGAATCACCAAAATAAGATGAACGATGAAGCCGAACATGAAGTGTTGCCCAGAACTCTAGCGATGTGGCCAGCATCTCACCGCGGTTTTCCTTTCGCCTTCCATGCTTGTTTCAACATTCTTAGGGTGCTCAACAGATACGATCCCTACATCAACCTAGGAATTCTACCACCCTCTGAGAATTGACGCATATGTAGTAGTTGTTTTAATTTAATGTATTTCTTTTATTCTCATGTATGATGTGGTTGTTCAATGCATTATGTTTTTACTTATGAAATTGATGGTGCAATGTTTAATCGAAGTGAAATTTAAATTACTTGATATTGATGGTTTTAGATAATCGTAATAACACCTAATAAACAACAAATTAAATAACATAATACCACAATGAATCGATTTTTCCTACAACTTCAATCATCCCACTCCACCAAAAAACACCCGGGACATTCCCAAAAATGCCTTCTATACGTGTCTTCTTCAGAAGAAGTCCGCAAATGCATAAAAGTTTTGCAACCGGGCTTTGAGCATGAACTGATTCTCTATGGACAATGTTTGTATTCGTGATTTCCTTATCCACAATGATTGCAGTGTAATAACTCCTTCTTCAATTTTGCTTGAAGTTTTGCAATTTTTTTTTTGTTTTTTTAATCTTCATAGCATCATCTAGCATATGTGGTTCCTCTGGACAATTGGGATCTTGACATTGCAAATACCTGAGCTTTTCTGGTTGTGATTCAATCACCATTCTGATGCGTAAACAACCTTCCTGCGGACACTTTGAATACATCCAAGGACATTGCATAAGACTGTGGTTATCCATGAAACATAATGGGAAAACCTCTTTTGCTTCAACACATAATATTTGCTTCGCTTTTCCTTTAGAAAACATGGTGGATGATGAGAGGGAAATCGGTTGGTTTAGTTTAGAATACAATCTAGTGATGTATTTATAATAGAAAATAGGCGCTGGTAATTCAAACGGGCGCTCATAGGAAATTCTTGGGCGACTTTACAGCAAACGCCAACGGCTAAATTTCCATTTCCAACGGCAAATTTTTCGTTCTCAAATCCTATAAAATTCATTCATTGTATCTCCAAAATCACTTATTCTTCTTCTTCTTCTTCTTCTTTCTTTATATCTCTCCTCCTCCTTTGCAGAAATGTCTCTTAGAAATCGTGGTCCCAAGTTTACTGAAGTAGAGGATATAACTTTATGCAAAGCATATTTATTTCATAGGGTAATCACTGGTGTTGTTGTTTCTCATGATAGTTATTTTTGGGAGAACGTGTTTTCAATATTCGTCTCATTGACGGGAAACTCAGGAAACTGAGATGCTCATCAATTGCGTGCTCGTTTTCAGCGTATTATGCTTGCAGTCCAGCCATTTCTTGCTCAGGTAATGGAAACTGATCGAGAAAATTTCATCGGAGTAACTGAAGAAAAAGTGATCCAAACATCTCTTGATAATTGGGAGGAAGCTCACGGTAAGCCTTTTCGTTTCGAAGCATGTTTCAGAATTCTAAAAGACGGTCCATCTCAAGTACATCATTACTGCACTTGAGTACCGCTGTCGGAATTTACAATGGAAGAAGATGTTGCTCTAGTTCGATGTTGGTTACATCGTATGGCGAGACCAATGAACCATGACCATTTCTGGAAAGAGTATTGGGACATTTTGTATTTTCGCGGAACAAAGCAATTAGAAACAGTAAGAGCCTAGAACTAAGAATTGCATTCATCAGTAATGAAGTCAAATATTATACGGAAATATTGTGGATGGTTCATCGTAGCAATTCTGGATTATTCAACGAAGAACTGAAAACCATCGCTCTGACCAAGTTTACCGAAGAAAGCGGGAGAGAGTTTAGACATTTTGAATGCTATGAACTTTACAGAGAGAATGTGGTTGAATTTGATGTAGTTTGATGTTTTTTTTGTGGTTTATTAAAATGTAGTTTGATGTTATTTGCAAGTTTAAATAAATGGTATTCCCTCTGTCCATTTTTATCTGTCCATTCTGTTTATAGACATACTTTTCCCTTAAACTATCAAATATGCCCTTTCTTTTTTATAATTATAAAATCATTTTTAATATAAACTTAATTCAAAATCATAAATATCATCACCATATATAAGGAAAAAATCCATTCAATATTTTTTTATATTAATTGTCATTCTTTTTTTAAATAAAAAATTTATGGGTAGTTACAAAATTCCTAATACTTCTATTCATTGTTACATGGCAAAGAATCAAAAACATTTATGACAAAATCTCAAATTCATGGTAAAGTATATCTAAAGAGGAAATAATCTACAATTACAATTTTTTTTCCCTCTCAAATAAAAATCCCAAAGGCTCCAAAGTTTTAGTGAAGGAAACCAAAATCAAATGGAGGAAATAAAAAATTCTTAAATTTTGGAGTATAAGTTTGCTTTTATTTCTTTACAATATTTCCTAAAACAATAATACTATCCAAATTAGAATTTTTAACACTAATAATTTTAATTTTGGTAATAACGTAATATTAAATAGGCTAGTCAAGGGATAGTCAAGACATTGTATAGGATTTTCTTAATATCTTGACAAAGTCAAAGCGGACTCTTAAAAATGGACGGAGGGAGTAATAAATTTCACGTAATCTGAAGTGGAAATCTATTTTAAAATATAAACATTTTCATTCATTGATATTACTGCCAATTTTACAAGACATAAACTTCAACAATAATAAAAACTTTAATTAAAATCAAGTACAAGTTTTGGCCTCCTGTTTATCTTCATTTGACGTATTTTCCATTCAACGCGCTCTTTGACAGTTTCACCTTTGTTTTTGAATTTTTTGTTGTTAAGTTTCAAAACAGGAGCTTTTATTTGCCTTTTAGCGGAACATTTTCTTGGAGCAACTTCTAAAACTTGCACTTCCCTTTTACAATTTTCAATCTTTTTAAAACTCCTACATATCTTAGAAACATCAGTTTCAAGTTTTGCACCGCAGAAAAGTGTGATCGCTTTTTCAGCCATTTTTATAAGAGAAAATTCAAGTGAATTTTGGTGTGACTGAATTGTTCGAAGATGGCGGCAATTTATAGAGGGAAAAAGTGAAATCCGAAAATTTAAAAACTACCGGTTGGCGTCACTAGGTAAAACCGTAGCGTACATAAACGTGACGTGCGTCGAGCTTCTGTCGCGCGTTTGGGTCCTTAACGCTTGATTCGCTTCTGAGCGCCACCGTTTTCTCTAATGACGCGCGTCTAATACTCTAACGCCCAGTGCTTTCCCATAGTGGAAAACCTAGTTTGGCCATCCACCTGGCTGAACAGATTTTTGTGTTTTGTTATTGCCATAGGAATTGCTCTCACTGCCCCGTAATCATTCACATCAGGGCCCCGGATGCCGCTTCCATCCCCAACCCGAAACCGTCCCCCCATTTGGCTCCCTTGTCAGCCTTTTCCATTTCATCCAGAACCACACGAAGTGCGATAATAAATGCATAATCAACGTTCGGGTGGATAGTGACTGAGAATGTGTCCTTGCCCAAAACTTTACCTTGGACAGTCTTTTCTTTGTGCATCTACGGTAGCAGAGCAAATTATTATTGTTACATCAACTTGCTACGATCTAATGAATACTGAATTATTATTACCTCGGCAATGACCGATCCTCCTCGATAGACGACATAAGATGATGTTTTCCCACTGTAGTTTCGTTTAACCTTAAAATCACAGACATCTTCATTTGTGTTGGTTGCTAAGAACACATCCAAGTCAGCCTTGAATTGTAGTATAACCGTTGAGGTCTTGACACTAAACAAGAGACTTTCTGAGTTTGAGCTATCTCCTCTATATACTTTCCATCGACTGTGTAAACTAAATGTCTGAGAAAAATCACAAAAACAACTATTGACAACTGATTAAAGATATCGAGAAATTAAATTCGGAAACAGGTGACAGACCTGTTGTTTTAAAGTCACGAGAGGAACTCCGGCAGCATCGACAAGCATACGGCGACTGAGGCTGAGAAAATTACCTGTAACTTTGAAGATATTGTTTCCATTGGTATCAAAAACACCCAACTTATTACCTTCTGTTACATTTTTAACTTTCATGGCAGTGTAGAGATTTACTTGATATGGCGTGCAAAAATGTGGTGAGATTACAATGATAGAAGAATTGTTTGGTTGTTCTTGATTCATTCTGAATGATCTGGTCTGGATCGATACTCAAGTGTGATCTTTATAGCTAGATTCTTAAAGCCATCAATATGGACGAAGTTGCACGACTTTGAATCTTGACTTCCATCTTATGTACCCCTTAGCAAGTAGTGGTATTTGTAAATCATGCTAAGCTGAGTAAAAATATGAACCTCATAAAAATGATTTTAAAAAAGTACTTCTCATCCAGAAAACAAGTTGAAGTTTTTATGAATTTCAACTTTGGCGGAAAGAACGATTGAGAGAGATGAGAAATGATATCTGAAGCTGAAAACCTAAATTGAGAACTCAAGTTTATCTGTTAAGCACTGGATTCATATCGACACCGAAATTGAGGCAAGTTTTCTTTACACTCTTCATTAAACCGGATTTAGGAACAATTTGTACTTGCAATTGAATTGAAAAGCAAAATCTAATCCAGTTTAAGTTGATTTATATTAGCTTAATTTGTTGATCTAATTGGTGATTGTATATGTATTGATTGCTAATGTTGATGATGCCTAATACCTTTATAATGCTTTAGATTTTGCTGTTTTTGAGTCAATGGAATGACCAATTATTACTTCAATCGACTTAGATTCATTTATGAAATTGTTATATTTGTATGTGATGATCTGATGGTTGATTAAATTAAATTGGGCGTCCTAGATTCACTTTTATCGGTAATAATCGGTCAGTGTTGCGGTGGTCATACGTTTTATTCTACTTTGATTGGATACATGTCAATGGTTTACTTGTGAAATGAGGCTTCTTATCTTGGCAGTGTTAGTGATGGACAATAGTGACTTTGCCTGTATCCTTTTAGCTCTCATTATGATTTGGCTGAAAACTAGATACCTAACTGTAGGTTTGAGTTGGCCCTCCTTGTTGAAGTGTAATTTCACACTCGAGAAGGTTAGCAGAGTACTGGGATGTGTTCCTTAATTGGTAACACTGTGTTTCATACATTTCTGTGTTGTGACCGGAGTACCGGGATATTTAGGCTTGTTTAGGCGATCACTTGAGGAGCGTAAAGGGTTCTGGTTGAACTTCTAGGATTCAACTGACTCAACAATATAATTTATCTTCTTTTGAAATCACCTATTGGTTTTGCTATGAAGTAATTGTTAGTTTGTTGTTTTGTTCCAAATAGTGTATATCTGCTTATTTTGTTAACATTAAACCAAATATATCGCTGTATTGCCATATTTTAGTTAATCAATGGTATCTAAATCTTCATTTATTTAATCTTATAATAGCGGCATAGCAATTTTCCGAGAAAAATCTGGAAATGGGAGATCTTTATGCGTTAGACTTTGATGGGGTTATATGTGATAGCTGTGGAGAGAGCTCTCTATCTGCTGTGAAGGTCTCCCTCTCTCTCAACGTCTGCATTTATTTTTGTAGAGAGTAATTGTACAGTACTGCTCACTTTTTTGTTCTTGATGTATCACAATAGGCCGCTAAGATAAGATGGCCCAGCCTATTTGACGGTGTTGATTCATCCGTGGAGGAATGGATTGTGGATCAGATGCACATTGTACTCTCCCTCTCTCTCTCCCCTTTTATTTCGTGGCCTCTCCTGGTTATCGTAGCTCACAGCTGTGTAGTAGTTGTCGTTGTTTTCAAGTTGTCATTGCTTAACACATTTGGTCTTTGTATGAGAAAATATTTTTAGCTCAAAAACTGAAAAATAAAAGATGGGAATATTGCTTTTGAGTAACCAGATTTCCAAGTTTCTTACATGTAACAAGCAAAGCGGCACAGATTGTTGAACTGCTAATGTTCAAAGTTCTTAATACCTGAAATATCAAACCTTGAAGACCACAAAATTCTTTTGTAATTGCGTTTAAATTTCTCAATATAGCTAACAGATGTCTTCTACTATGTGATAGGTTCGACCAGTCGTGGAAACAGGATATGAAAATTTACTGCTTGTGAGGCTGCTGTTGGAATCCCAGGTGCCTGCAGTTAGAAAATCCTCGGTATGTATATGTACCTATTAACACAAAATACCACAATGTTCCAATCCACCCTCTTTGGTATTCTTTTTTAAAATTCTTAAGTTCACTGTGAATATGAAACCATGAATTGAAGCAAACTTTCACCAATTTTTGTGATCCTTGTCTGAAGTGGTATTCAGTCATAGAGTTGAATATTCCTGAGACAAATATTGATATTCTTCTTATAGTTGGGTATTTATACTTGACCTCATCTGATGAATTAGGTTTAATGTGCAAGGTTTCAGTAGGACTCACAAGTGAAAGAATACTGGAGGACTGGTCAAAATTGAAGCCCATCATTATGAAGGAGTGGGATGAGAACAGAGATGATTTAGTAGAGCTTTTTGGAAAGGTTAGGGATGAATGGATAGACAGTGACTTGTCGAGTTGGATTGGTGCAAATAGGTAATTGTGTTTCTGTATGTACGCCTTTTGATTTCCTCGCCTAGTTTCCGCCATCTTTAAAGAAATTGTATTGAAGGCCACATCAAATTCGGGCACAAGAGTACAACCTTTTTATTTTGTTCATTGTCTTAAGTATATTACCGAGACATTGGTAGAATAGAAAAACTATGCTGCATAGGAGTCTCAATGCAATTTGCAGTCAAGATTTATTACCGAGACACAATAATTAAGATCTTTTAAAGATGTGTATCATGTGAATATTCACTGATACAAATCTCATCATAGTTCCTCAGAAAACAAAAAAAAAACAACAAAACTCAACATAGTTTAAAATGTGCTTTGTTACTGATGCTTTTCGGAGATCGTCTATATGGTAGAACTGCCTGACAATCAAGTAGAGCAGGTTTTTCTTAGTTATGTTATATTTATGAAGTGAAATGCTGGGAAGCATCTGAAATCATCAACCGTGCTTCTCTTACAGATTGTATCCAGGAGTATCAGAGGCTCTGAAATTTGCAAGTTCAAGGGTATACATTGTCACAACTAAGCAGGTGACTTTGTTGTCTGCAAATTTATTTCCACTAGTGCCAGAAAATCCTTCACAACTGTTCTTTTATAATTGTGGAAACATGTTGGATAAAGATAACATTCCTAGGATCAGATTCCCTATTTTTTCTATTACACCAATGTCTACTTGATCTGCTGAATGACCGTATCCTTTTACCTGTTGTTTCAGGGTCGTTTTGCTGAGGTTTTACTGAGAGAGCTTGCTGGGGTGAACATTCCTTCTGACAGAATCTATGGTCTGGGAACTGGGTTTGTATATACAATCAAAATCAAAGTCTTCCATTTTTATTAAATGAATTCTATTATGAAGAAAACTGTATTTATTGATGATAACATGGAGTTTTATGATTCCTGTTCAGTCCCAAGGTGGAAGTGCTGAAGCAGCTCCAAAGGAAGCCAGAACACCAGGGTTTAAAGTTCCAGTAAGATCCATAATAACTTGGTCATAGTAGGGAAACAAATATGTACTTAGAAAGGTTGTCTATCAGATAGCTAACTTGTTGATGTCATCCACACATGCGCAATGGATGGACTTTGTGAAACTTCATGATATGAAGCTACCTCTGGAGATAAAGTTGATCCCTTTTCTTTTTCTTCCCGTGCAGCTTTGTGGAAGATCGAATTGCGACTTTGAAGAATGTTATTAAAGAGCCAGAGTTGGATGCATGGAATTTGTACTTGGGTAGGTTTTTGCTTCTTCTACTTCCGGTTCTCGGCACATCTGTATTCCTCAATCCTTCTTAATACCCTGTTTGTTTATATCAAATAGTTGGTTTATTCTTATTATTTCTCGTTTTCCGTTCTATGCATAGTGGACTGGGGTTACAACACTGAGACAGAGAGGGGGGAAGGAGCAAGCATTCCCAGAATTCAACTACTACAGATCTCCGACTTTACGAAAAAGCTAAAATGATGACAACCTTCTTGTGCGAAAGTGGGTATTGTTTTAAGATAGGGCTGTGTTTATTCTGTCAAATTCCTAGTATATAGTTCTTTGTCAGTTTGGAAACTAAAATTCTTTTCGAGCACAACCACTATGTATGTCTTTCATTATTTCCACGTGAATGTGGAGACTCCCATTTGAACTGTATAGATGTTGGTCACAACCAACAATTTTAGGGATTGAAACATCTTAGTCCAAAGCACCAAGCTGTCACAAACAAATGAGGAGATACCTTCTAATAACCTTGTACACCTAATTAGTTTTTCAAATCAAGCAGTGAAATAACATACTGTTTTTGGTTTGCAATGATGATGGTCATTCCTATATTTCTATAAGAGCCTATTGTTACCGGTGTTGTTTCTTCATTTGGAGATGCTTGGTTTGTGCAAAGTTCCCAGGCCAGCCTTCGTCATTTAGAGATGCTTGGTTTGTGCGAAGTTTCCAGGGTATTCTTTGTCTTCCCACAATCCTACTCGTGGGTGAGAATAGTGTGTTCTCTTTGATAATGCTGACCCTTCACAATATCTCGTGACTTGTTATATCCAATGTTGTACATTAGATAAACTGCATTTAAAGTCTGAATGGTAATTTAGGTAGCATTGTTAATGAATTGCTTCTACTGTTCAGGGATGCAGCTCAAGCATACAAGTCTGAAGCCATTAGAACTGCAAAAACAACTTCGGCATCTCCAATCGCAGTTTGATTTGCTAGCAGATCCTCAAGATGATGTGTGCAGTAGTATAGAAATAATATATCGATCAATTTAGACACATTGAGATAATATCAATATATTTTTACAAACATAAAACCAGCTAAATGTATTTATGCTGAAAACCATAGCTCCCCTGAAATTTTAAGTTGCGGGGAGCTTCACTTTCCTTCCTAATTTGGGCCTAGTGTGTTTATTTGGGGCCTATATTTTTCTTCAACCAACCTAGAGAAGGGGATATGGGGTGTCTAAAATATGGTAAGATACTGAATTACCCTTTAACAACCTGGCGAGATTGGGGTATACCCAGATTAATTGGGGTATACCCATATTTATATGGACATGTGCCCTTACTAAGGGGAAGCCAAATATGGGTGAAATTACTTTAGTACCCCTTACCCTTTATAATTATAATTACCCTAAATCAGTTTTATTATTTTCATTTCATCTTCTTTCTTCTCCTCCATAACCATACCGGCTCCTCCATCCCCCACCACCGAAACTCGTCGATTGATTCGTTAACATCGTCGGTTAGAAAACTCCGATTAAAATTCATCAATGGATTGGCCAAGACCTATGACAAGTTGTATGAAAGACGCTAATAGAAAACCCAATCAATACAACCCTGGAATTGCAAAACTAGTTCAACAAAAAGTGAAGAAAAAAACGGTTGAAGAAGAAGAAATTGAACCCACTCAAAATGAAGAAATGGTGCGATTAAGAAAGTAAGGGCCTATTTAAACTCACTCCAGTACTTCAATTTCATGTTTGCATGCCAAATTAGGTCAGAAAAATCGATTTTTTAATTTTCAGTTATTTTCGCCGGTAAGGTATTGTGTTATCGACCCTGCCGGCTTTTCATAGTTAGGGTTTGGCCGGCTGGCTATTAGGTTGAAGATCGTGCCGGATTTTGAATACCTGTAACTGGTACTTGCAGGGTCGGCAAGTTATTCAACCTCAGACCCTGCCGACGACCGTTTTTTTTTTAGCCGGGTTGGTTATAAAATGTTACCTTGCTGGCTGTATTTTAAGTTTTGTGTCTCCTGATGCTTTGAATTTTAAAACCGGAATGGTATTTGGATAAAACCATGCCGGCTGTTCGTTAGCCGACTATGTATGGGTAATGGACCTTGCCGACTGGTTTGGTGAAGATCCTTGAATCTGCTGTGTTCATATTTGTTATAATCCGGAAGGTTATGTGAATCATACCTTGCTGGCTTATGTTTAGCTGGCATGCATTTCTTTGTCGACCCTTCTGACTGTTATATAGCCGGCAATGTTATATTTTTCGACCCTGCCGACTTATAATTTTGTTTCTTAATTGTTCTTGTTTAGGTTGCAAAAGGCAAAGAAGAAAGCTCTTAGTCCTTCTTCAAGACCTCCTTGTGTTTGTGAAAAACTCTTGACTTCAACACATCGAGGGGCATACGTTGTGCCGGGAACGCTCAAGATCCGTGTACCGGATGATTCTGAACCACCATCGGAACCCAGTGATTCAGACGAGACTCCAGATGAAGACCAATCAATTCCATCTAGTAGAAGAGGTGATGATGATCCGTGTACCGAATAATTCTGAACCACCATCGGAACCCGGTGATTCAGACGAGACTCCAGATGAAGCCCAATCAATTCCATCTGGTAGAAGAGGTGATGATGATGATGTTGATGAAAGAACTCCGGCTGCTGGAGGAGGTAACATTGATGAAGATGATGGTGATCAAGACATGCCACCTGTTGGAGGAGGTAATGATGATGATGATGATGGTAATAGAGATAAAGGTAAGGGTAGAGAAGATGAAATTGTTGAAGAGGCAGTAGAAGAAGGAGATGGAGAACAAACTCAAGCTAATGTTCAAAAAGTCGAAGCTTCAATTTTAACTGAAACCGGAAAGAAAAAGAGGGTGATCACTAAACCAGTTGATTCCCACATGCCTCCCTCTCACTTGATGGTTACACTGAAAAACGATGAGCCTCCAAGGGGGATCCCAAAAGATGGTGGAAATGTTCTTTTTGGATACAGAGACTCATGGGCATGTACGATCCATAATACTATCGTAAGTACTCTCAATCCGTCTTTGTTTTTTATTTAAGTGTGTAACCATCTTAAATTTGTGTCAAGTGTTTGTATTTCTTTTCATTTTGTTTTTTTGGTATTTAGGATCACAAGCATGCCGTCCGTCTCATGAGGTGCTAAGCATCATGTTCAGTGACTTAGACTTGGGATCTTGAGGATGGATGTGAGGAGGTGAAAGTGATTGTCAAGAACTCCGGGTTGTGGCCTGCGGTGGAGAGTTCGAATATTGAGCATGATAGATTTACCGTATCTGCATTCTGTGAGAGGTTCTACGGAGAGACTGCTACATTGTTATTCCCATTCGGTGAGATGGAGATAACTCCCGATGATGCTCATCAAATTCTAGGCCTCGAGGTTGAGTGAAAATCAGTCAGTGAGGGCTTCGATAATAAGTTTTCTTTCACGGATATTTACAAATTGAGCCAAAAATTGTTCGGTTGGAATCAGGTTGAGAAGGAGTCTATGCTTGTGAAGAAGGAGAGTCATCTAACCAACAAGTTTAATCTGAAGCAGTTGAGGGACACATTATGTGACACCAAGAAAATATTTGATAGGGAAGAAATGGTGAACCCGGTGCGACTCAATGCTACCGCGTCACCTTATTTGCTATACGTCTTGGGCAAATGTATCTTCCCTGACAGTTCCGGAAGCTTGGTCGACGCCAGTTATATGCAACTATTGAATCCCTTACATAAGATGCGTGAGTATTCTTGGGGTATTTCGGTGGTCTCCTTCTTGAAAAATAAGTTGACAAAGGGTTCTATGGCACTCACTGCGCAAGTTAACGGAAACATATGTCTCTTCCAGGTAATTGTATTGACTAAATCATTTATATTTGCAAAATTCTCGTAAGATACGATTCTTACTAAACTTTTTTTTTTCATAAGTTTGGATATATGAGCACTTCCCTACTTTGGTGAAAGCCAACTCCTACATCAAAGTGGATGCGAATGTTGCTGTTGATAAGCCAAGAGAGCAAAGGTACAGTTTTAAGGGTACTCATGATAAGGAAATGCCGCAAAATCTTATCAAAATTCGAATGGCCATCGACAAATTGACTGCGGAGGAGGTGATATTTGATCCATATCGGGATGCTAGAAATCAAGGTTTAATCCAAAGGAGAGATAAAGTTGCATTATACTATGGACCCTTGTTGTTGTGCACCAAAGGATATTCAATGTACGATCCACATCGGGTAATGCAAAAATTGGGTTATGTGCAAGAAGAACCTCATTTCGATGAATATAATCCGTTCTTTAATGTGAACCGGGATTACTGCACCACGTCCCAAAAAACTATTAACGTCTCTTACGATCCAGCGCCAACTCAAGAACATTAGAACGATAGACATGGTCGTAACATCGATGTGAGTCTTTTGGATGAGGTGACCACCGGTCATGAAGCTAGTGAGAGATACATGTCGTGGTACTTGGGTTGGGCTCGTACTACTGTGATTAGGGAGATGACTGCTGAAGAATTGGCTCGTAAGAGGAAGATGGAATCAAATACCCAGCAACAAGTCTTACGTTCTTTGCAAGTATTTTAGAGTTGTTCTTATTATTTTAAGATCACATTATCGAATCATTCTATTAATTATTTGTTGTTTAATTGAAAATAGAAGGAGCATTTGAATACCTTTGTGAAGGTGTTGTGTTGCGCGAGAGAAAGAGGAGAGCCTTTGTCGATTGAAGAGCAAAGCAAGCACATTGACTATGTTAACAATGTTGACAATGAGGATTCCTATGAAGCGTTCAAGAAAGCTGATGCTGAAGTAAAGAGGGAAGAAAAATCCAGGTGGGAAGCACAAGACAAGATGAATGCTGACAAAAAGAGGGCTCGTAGTGGTCGTGGTGGTGAATGAATGCATTTCTAGTTCATTTCTTTATGTTGTGTTGGACAAATGTTAAGGTTAATGGTTGGACAAATGTTTTTTTATGGTTTATGGTACATGTTTTCGTATTTTGGACAACAAGTGTTGGATTTCTAGTTGTTGAATGAATTGTTTGTTTATCTACGTAAAGTTTCAATACTTATGACGGCATATTTTTTTTAAGTTACACTTCCGACCAAACCAGGGCCGGAAAGGTTTTGAAGTATCAGATTGCCGGTCCTGACAGCAGAAAATGCTTGCATACCAGGGTCGGCAAGGTAATCAGATCATTACCAAGCCGGATGTTATGCAGCCGGAAGTGTATTATGTTATAGAACATGCCGGCCATTTGTTGCAAAAAATACCTTCTCCTGATGCCTGAAATCATCATAAGTCCGGCATGGTTATAAATTAGGTTCCTTGCCGACCACATCATAGCCGACAAGCTAGTGATCAAATACCGTTCCGACGGTTTAACAGAAAATTGCATAAACTCATGATGCCTAAAAGTCATAAGATCGGCATGGTAAGAAAATTTATACTTTGCCGACCCTATTATAGTCGGCAGGAAAATGTCAAAATACATTGTCGGCGAATAAACAGAAGAAAATGTTTTCCTGATGCCTAAAAGTCATATGGCCGGCATGGTAAGAAACTTCTCACCCTGCTGGCCATACGTAGTCGGCATATTCAGGGGGGAAAAGCTCGCCGGCGAATTCAAAATTCAATTTTTTTGCAAGTACAGTTTCATTGATTGACTTGTACTTGGGCACTATAACGGTCAAATTTGGACACCATCCTATAAATACACTACTTTTCTCTACAAAACAACACACAAATATTTGCATATACTCTCCAAAGCTCATACCATCATACACTACATCTAACTCACCCAATAGATCTACAAACAACAATGGCATCATTTGATTCAAATGATGTGAGACCTCGTATTTTCGGATCGTGATTTTTGTACCTAATTAAATTAAAATCGATAAAACCCAACTCGTGTAGCGTTGGGTGCATATTCCTAATTTTGAGTATTTATAAATCAAATAAATAAAAAAGGCTAGCTCTTATTTCTGTGAATTGGTTTGGAATAAGAATTGTCTTTTAGTAACTCCTTATCAATTTGGGAATGGTAAATAGAACATGAACTATTTTTCAAAAGGATTAAACGTGTGAAACAATATTTAAGGTTTGACCAAGATTTATTCTCTCCCTACTTATTCTTTTTTGGTTTTTGTCTTCATATATAAAGAAACTTTTTTTTGAAACCCTAGCTAGAAACCTAGCCATTTTTTTGTCCTTTATCTCCCTCCCTCTAATTCCTCTACTTCACCCTCCATCTTTTACAAAAGAAAAAGAAAACCTTATTTTATATTGCTTGGAAAACGTGCGGATTTGGATCAAGATTTTTGGAATAGCTTTTAAGATAGGGGTTTCTACATAATATAAAAATAAAAACCTATTTTAGCATTAATCGTTGGTATTTTCTCTTCTTGTTTTATTGCTATGTGCTAAATAATTTACCGATAATACAATGAATGTTCTTCTTTGATGGTAGTGAGATCTGTGTTTAGATGGCATAATGCTTGGGGAAACATGAATTTAATCATCGGAACGCCGTTTAAAATTTTTAAATCTTTTAATCTGTTTGAAAATGGACATGATGCATTCTGCCTTAAACCCAATCTTGTCGCTCGCTTGCCTAGTATGTAATTTTTATCTTTTAATATAATTTACATATAGGGTTTATTAATAATTGAAAAACACTTCAGAATTTACATAACAGGCAAGCAAGCAACAAGCTGTGCCGCAATCCCTTTTTGAAGAATTGTCAAATCTTTTTAACCCACTTCTCTGATTTTATTTTTGTATTTTAGTTCACTCAGTCACATGTCATTTTTCATAAGGTTAAATGATTAAAAAAAAGAATTAGCTATCTTGTCTTGTAGATTTTGTCTTTAACAAACCAATGTACACCTATTTGAAATTCCCTGATTTGCTCTTCAATTCTAAAATAAAACTAAAATAATAATTTACTAAGGCTTTGTGCCCCATCCCATTTGAACTACTTCCTACACAATTTATTACTCGTACTTGCTTAAGATTTTAAGGTCTCCCTACCTTTTCCTTTTATTTAATTGATCTAGTGATGCTCTGTTTTTATTAATCAAACTAATTTTTCTAGCAGTCACTCCACTTTTTGGCATATATCTCCTTCTTTTAATTAGCTACTGGTGGTCTTTTTTCTAAGATGATACCCAATAAGAAATGTATTTCACTCCCCCCTCTATTGATATGATAGCCGTCTTTTTATTCTTTCCTACTTGTGGCGAGTCATCATTTCTTTCTGGTTTTGTGCGCTAATATTATTAAAGGATTTTAATCATTCCTTATAGTGAGTGATTTGAAGGAGGGCTATTTATCGATTGGAGGAGTCTGTTTGGTTGATAACTAGGGACACGGTGAATAGTCTGTGCATGTAGACAGTTTCTGTATTTGGAGTATAAATGCATTTTCCTTTCTTTTACTATAAATATTATACATATATATATATATATAAATATATGAACGATAATTCATTTCTTATACATATATATATATATATATATATATATATATATATGCATTTTCTTTTACTATAAATATATATATATATATATATATAAATGCATTAATTAAATTTTATCAGAGTTTGGAGTCTATGAACGTTTTTGGGTTTTGTACGATAATTGAGCATACTAGTAAGAAATGAATTATGGATACACACATCTCTCTGCTGCTGTTGAAATGCCAGGCTTTTATGGCATCCCACCATTGGTGGCTACCCTGGGAAGACTGTTCGGGGAACAATATGGTTTGTTTACCGGAATAACTATGAAAATTAGATTAAGAATCTAAAATTTTAGATTGAAGATTTAGAGTACGAAAATGTTGATTATTTGTGGGTGAGAATAGCGTAAGTATTTTTGCGAGTAAGAAAATGTTGATTATTTGTGGCTGAGAATAGCGTAAGTATTATTGTGAATTTTTATGCATGATCTTAATTAGTATATCTTTAGCATTTGTTTGTTTTTTTGATGCACTTTATTATTTTTGGAGACTTCCTACTGGGCTGTGGTTTGCTCACCCGTATTTCCTCCCTTTCCACAGAGAATGAAAAAAGACTAGTCGTAAAAGAAATTATTATGTATCACGGGGATTGGGCATTGCGTTTTGGATTTTATCGAGGTGTTGGTTTGTTCCAATTTTGTACTTTTAATTTTGTAATTAGTATTTTAAAGTTTTGTAATTTCGAAAGTAATATTTAATAAAATTTATTTGAGTTCGGATTTCATATTTTATTTACCAAAATAGTTTTGAACGGAAAATCTGGTCCTACACGAGTGGCGGTTCGGAAATTCGGACTTGCTAGATGGCCCGGACCCGACCCACAAGGTCGAATCCGTGTCCGCTGGAGGCCCGAAAATCCGGGCTGTCACAGTTGGTATTAGAGCATGGTTCCGATTTACTTGGACTGTGCATATGGACTTACTGGTTTTTGAAAGTTTTGTTTACAAAAAAAAAAAAAAAAAGTCGTGCAATGATTTTATTTTTTTTGTTTTTTTTTTAGATAATTGAAATATATTTTTCAGAGTTTTGATTGCTTGCTTGCTTTCTCATCGATTTTGTCTTTATATAGAGTCATTTTTAAGTTGATTTGGTTTTTGATTTATCTTGGGAATGGGGTAAATAAATAAAATACTTAACATAAAATTTAGTGCTAAGGAAATTTCGATTTTGAACTGTTCTAACTTTATTTATTGATACCGTTCTAACTTTATTTATTGATTTTGGGAATTTGGGACAAATTCCTTTTTAAGGAGTTAATAGTGTGAGACCTCAGTTTTCAGATTCGATTTTGGACTATTATAACTTTATTGATCTTGGGAATTTGGGACAAATTCCTTTTTAAGGAGTTAATAGTGTGAGACCTCATGTTTTCGGATCGTGATTTTTGTACCCAATTAAATTAAAATCGATAAAATCCAACTCGTGTAGCGTTGGGTGCATATTCCTAATTTTGAGTATTTATAAATCAAATAAATAAAAAAGGCTAGTTCTTATCTCTTTGAATTGGTTTGGAATAAGAATTATCTTTTAGTAACCCCTTATCAATTTTGGAATGGTAAATAGGACATGAACTATTTTCCAAAAGGATTAAACGTGTGAAACAATATTTAAGGTTTGACCAAGATTTATTCTCTCCCTACTTATTCCTTTTTGGTTTTTGTCTTCATATATAAAGAAAATGTTTTTTGGAACCCTAGCTAGAAACCTAGCAATCTTTTTGTCCTCTATCTCCCTCCCTCTTTGATTCCTCTACTTCACCCTCCATCTTTTATAAAAGAAAAAGAAAACCTTATTTTATATTGCTTGGAAAACGTGCGGATTTGGATCAAGATTTTTGGAATAGCTTTTAAGGTAGGGGTTTCTACATAATATAAAAATAAAAACCTATTTTAGCATTAATTGTTGGTATTTTCTCTTCTTGTTTTATTGTTATGTGCTAAATAATTTAACGATAATACAATGGATGCTCTTCTCTGATTATAGTGAGATCTGTGTTTAGATGGCATAATGCTTTGGGAAACATGAATTTAATCATCGGAACGCCGTTTAAAAATTTTAAACCTTTTAATCTGTTTGAAAATGGACATGATGCTTTCTGCCTTAAACCCAATGTGAATGTCTCTCTTTAGTTTTCCATTTTCTGTTGTGCAAAATGAAAATTAATTGAAAAAAACTTCAGAATTTACATAGCAGGCAAGCGAGCAACAAGCTGTGCCGCAAGCATTTTTTGAAGAATTGTCAAATCTTTTTAACTCACTTCTCTGATTTTATTTTTGTATTTTAGTTCACTCAGTCACATGTCATTTTTCATAAGGTTAAATGATTAAAAAAAAGAATTAGCTATCTTGTCTTGTAGATTTTGTCTTTAACAAACCAACGTACACCTATTTGAAATTCCCTGATTTGCTCTTCAATTCTAAAATAAAACTAAAATAATAATTTACTAAGGCTTTGTGCCCCATCCCATGTGAACTACTTCCTACACAATTTATTACTCGTACTTGCTTAAGATTTTAAGGTCTCCCTAGATTTTCCTTTTATTTAATTGATCTAGTGATGCTCTATTTTTATTAATCAAACTAAATTTTCTAGAAGTCACTCCACTTTTTGACATATATATCCTTCTTTTAATTAGCTACTGGTGGTATTTTTTTTAAGATGATACCCAATAAGAACTATATTTCACTCCCTCCTCTATTGATCTGATAGCCGTCTTTTTATTCTTTCCTACTTGTGGCGAGTCATCATTTCTTTCTGGTTTTGTGCGCTAATATTATTAAAGGATTTTAATCATTCCCTATCGTGAGTGATTTGAAGAAGGGCTATTTATCGATTGGAGGAGTCTGTTTAGTTGATAAATAGGGGCACGGTGAATAGTCTGGGCATGTAGACAGTTTCTGTATTTGGAGTATAAATGCATTTTCCTTTTTGGAGTATAAATGCATTTTCCTTTCTTTTACTATAAATATTATACATATATATATATATATATATATATATATAAATGCATAAATTAAATTTTATCGGAGTTTGGAGTCTATGAACGTTTTTGGGTTTTGTACGATAATTGAGCATACTAGTAAGAAATGAATTATGGATACACACATCTCTCTGCTGCTGTTGAAATGTCAGGCCTTTATGGCATCCCACCATTGGTGGCTACCCTGGGAAGACTGTTCGGGGAACAATATGGTTTGTTTACCGGAATAACTCTGACAATTAGATTAAGAATCTAAAATTTTAGATTGAAGATTTAGAGTACGAAAATGTTGATTATTTGTGGGTGAGAATAGCGTAAGTATTTTTGCGAGTAAGAAAATGTTGATTATTTGTGGCTGAGAATAGCGTAAGTATTATTTTGAATTTTTATGCATGATCTTAATTAGTATATCTTTAGCATTTGTTTATTTTTTCGATGCACTCTATTATTTTTGGAGACTTCCTACTGGCATGTGGTTTGCTCACCCCTTTTTCCTCCCTTTCCACAGAGAATGAAAAAAGACTAGTCGTAAAATAAATTATTATGTATCACAGGGATTGGGCGTTGCGTTTTGGATTTTATCGAGGTGTTGGTTTGTTCCAATTTTGTACTTTTAATTTTGTAATTAGTATTTTAAAGTTTTGTAATTTCGAAAGTAATATTTAATAAAATTTATTTGAGTTCGGATTTCATATTTTATTTACCAAAATAGTTTTGAACGGAAAATCTGGTCCTACAAGAGTGGCGGTCCGGAAATTCGCACTTGCTAGCTAGATAGTGCCCGGCCCACAAGGTCGAATCTGGTTCCACTGGAGGCCCGAAAATCTGGGCTATCACAAATGAAGATTTGGCAATCACCAAATCTTGGTACGCGGAAACTAGAGTTAGAAGGCAGTCCTCCATAAGGGTGGATGCCGTAACCTTTTGGGATAGGGTATACAACAAATATAGGCAAGAGTTTGGGATCCAAATGGAAGAAGTATACTACAAATTCATGATAGGCACCAAGTTATAGAAAAAACGATACTTGCTTTTTTGGCTATCCAAAAAACGATTTTGAACGCTATCCACTTTGGATTGTCCATTGAACAATTTTTAAGTATTTTTGTGGTTTATTTTATGTGATCCATGTTGTTTAATCTTCCTATTAAACACCACTAACAAAGTAAGTTTGTGTTTTGTTTTTGTTATAGAAAAAACGATACTTGCTTTTTTGGCTATCCAAAAACCGATTTTGAACGCTAGCCACTTTGGATTGTCCATTGAACAATTTTTAAGTATTTTTGTGGTTTATTTTATGTGATTCATGTTGTTTAATCTTCCTATTAAACACCACTAACAAAGTAAGTTTGTGTTTTGTTTTTGTAGCATGAAGTCGTCAAAGCGCGCTACTTGGAGGAAAAGGGGGAAGCATTCGCATTCAATGCAAGATATGAATTCATGGTATCCAAAATTCCCGAGTATGCTCTGGACCTCATGTCGGCTAAATGGGACTCGGATTCCTCTGACGAATATTGATGGTTTTAGTGTAGGTTTTGTGGGTAGATCTCTATGTAAACCCTCACGAGACTATAACTCGTCCACTAGGGTCGCCTAGGGGTTCAAAGGCTTGATGCACATGCTAAGTGCATTCGTTTTTCCATCGACAAGAAGTTAGGATTTATGTTTCAACCAATGTAGTAATCAAAATTGCATGAATAAAGTGAATTACATCTTACCATATTCTGTTTTCTGCTTGGTATAAGTAAAGGTCGGCAGGGTTAGAAATCCTTAACATGCCGGCTTCAAGTCAGCCGGCATTGTTATTAATTATGTGCATGCCGACTATATGATAGCTGGCATGGTAGGGAATATTTACATGCCGACCGTTAGATTGTTGGCCCAAGATAGTCAGCATATTCTTCATTCCAAGACCCTTCCAGCCGAAAAATGGTCGGCGTTTTCTGCATCCAAGGACCATGTCGGCTAAACTTGGTCGGCATCTTATTCAAAGATAGACCATGCTGGCGATATATAGCCGGCACTTTATTCAAACATCTACCTTGCCGACCTTTGACATTTTTGAAAACCAAATTTTTTGATCGAAATCGAACTCATAAGATGGATTAAAGGTTTAATCTACTGAATTTTCATTTTCAAAATTTTAATCTGAACTCAATTAATTAAGCTAATCATATTTCTTAGTGTTAATTAAATAAGGGCATATTAGCCATTTTGAAAATATATGGTTAAGGGGTGACCTATTTTACTTCAAAATGACCCAGGTTCTGTCTCATTTGGTATACCCCAATTAATCTGGGTATACCTCAATTAATCCAGATTTAACAAACCTTAATAATTAGATCTAAAATAAATACAAAATCATAATCACTTCTATTAACAAATACAAAAATATTTAATCAAAACCCATTTTTTTTCGATTTCCATCAAAATCAAAAACTAAAACCTAATCACAACAACAATTGAATTCTCACTTTTTTTTTGGGTTTTGAAGGAATATTCCTCGACAAACAATTTGAGTGATTAATATCCCTTTAGTCCGTTCCTTTTAAGAGAAACTAAACAATGATTTAACTATGAATCTCTGAAATTTTCTCATCAACTTTTCTGAAAATGAACCAGAATAAGTTTATGAATGCATTAGCGTAAACCGATTTTGGTTGAAGTTACTAGGAATCGGTTTTTGTTGTACACCTACATAAACTGATTATGGGTTGATGTTGATGAACATCAACCATATTCGGTTTACTCTAATACACACATAAACCGATTCTGGGTTTAACTTTGGAATTGTAGAGAAATCAACAATCGGTCTTTATGTGCCTCACATATAAACCGATTATGGAAACGTAGCTATTTTCCATAATTCCAAATTCACAATCGGACAATACGTGCATCTATATAATCCGATTTTTGTCGCAAACATGTTTTTTTTTTTTTTTTTGAAATTATAGGCGTTGGTCCCTTGTGTATATAAAGTGGATAGCATATTCTCTATCATACACTACTTTATTCAAATAAATCTTTCTCCATTGGTCATTATTTCACTCAAAGATGTCAATCCACCATCATCAACTACCAATTCATTGGAAGACATACTTAGAAGATGCAAACGAACTACTCCATCATCATCAACTACCAATTCATTTGAAGACATACTTAAAAGAAGCAAACGAACTACCACGTCATCGTCAAGTGATGCGATGGAAGAAGAAGACGTGCACAAGGCAAAGAAATGAGGCGAACATCTATTCCAACTAATGCATATATTTAAGGATGTTAAGGAAGAAACCGAATGGGTTAAAAATTATTACATAGTCAAGGATCTTCCCGAGGAACATCAAAATGAGAGTATATTTTGGATCCAAGTTTCATCGGGTCCTTTCATTCCAAAGATGGGCGGCAAGTACAAGAAAACACGCCATGATTATCGACTCAATTATGTTTGTTCAAGGAGGATTCACGTTGATAAATTGTGCTACAAGTACAACGAGTTTATCGCTAAGCATAAAGGCGAAAGGTTTGCGACACAAGATGCTTATACCAAGTGGAGAGGAGAGCAGTTTTATCATTTCGAAGCCGCATTGATAGTTGAATCTCGCACTAAGAAATAAAAAAAATTCATTTTATACAATTACAATATCAGTGGTGTAGTCTAATAGTACCATGCTAGTTTATCATCCCAATGTACTAAGTTTGAATTTTAAAAGTTTATGCAAAGTGGAAATTGACCACAATCGGGGCATGTTTGATCACATATAATCCAATTGTGGAATTAAAAGTTGTATGTTTTTATGAATCTTCTTTCATCGTAATTGGATTACATATTGGTACACATACTTAGAAGATGCAAACGAACTACTCCATCATCATCAACTACCAATTCATTTGAAGACATACTTAAAAGAAGCAAACGAACTACCACGTCATCGTCAAGTGATGCGATGGAAGAAGAAGACGTGCACAAGGCAAATAAACGAGGCGAACATCAATTCCAAATAATGCATATATTTAAGGATGTTAAGGAAGAAACCGAATGGGTTAAAAATTATTACATAGTCAAGGATCTTCCCGGGGAACATCAACATGAGAGTATATTTTGGATCCAAGTTTCATCGGGTCCTTTCATTCCAAAGATGGGTGGCAAGTACAAGAAAACACGCCATGATTATCGACTCAATTATGTTTGTTCAAGGAGGATTCACGTTGATAAATTGTGCTACAAGTACAACGAGTTTATCGCTAAGCATAAAGGCGAAAGGTTTGCGACACAAGATGCTTATACCAAGTGGAGAGGAGAGCAGTTTTATCATTTCGAAGCCGCATTGATAGTTGAATCTCGCACTAAGAAATAAAAAAAATTCATTTTATACAATTACAATATCAGTGGTGTAGTCTAATAGTACCATGCTAGTTTATCATCCCAATGTACTAAGTTTGAATTTTAAAAGTTTATGCAAAGTGGAAATTGACCACAATCGGGGCATGTTTGATCACATATAATCCAATTGTGGAATTAAAAGTTGTATGTTTTTATGAATCTTCTTTCATCCAGAATTGGATTACATATTGGTACACATACTTAGAAGATGCAAACGAACTACTCCATCATCATCAACTACCAATTCATTTGAAGACATACTTAAAAGAAGCAAACGAACTACCACGTCATCGTCAAGTGATGCGATGGAAGAAGAAGACGTGCACAAGGCAAATAAACGAGGCGAACATCAATTCCAAATAATGCATATATTTAAGGATGTTAAGGAAGAAACCGAATGGGTTAAAAATTATTACATAGTCAAGGATCTTCCCGGGGAACATCAACATGAGAGTATATTTTGGATCCAAGTTTCATCGGGTCCTTTCATTCCAAAGATGGGTGGCAAGTACAAGAAAACACGCCATGATTATCGACTCAATTATGTTTGTTCAAGGACGATTCACGTTGATAAATTGTGCTACAAGTACAACGAGTTTATCGCTAAGCATAAAGGCGAAAGGTTTGCGACACAAGATGCTTATACCAAGTGGAGAGGAGAGCAGTTTTATCATTTCGAAGCCGCATTGATAGTTGAATCTCGCACTAAGAAATAAAAAAAATTCATTTTATACAATTACAATATCAGTGGTGTAGTCTAATAGTACCATGCTAGTTTATCATCCCAATGTACTAAGTTTGAATTTTAAAAGTTTATGCAAAGTGGAAATTGACCACAATCGGGGCATGTTTGATCACATATAATCCGATTGTGGAATTAAAAGTTGTATGTTTTTATGAATCTTCTTTCATCCAGAATTGGATTACATATTGGTACACAAAGACCAATTTCAAAAGAATTCCCAGGAAAGTTTTATTCAGAATCAGTTTATAAAGACACCAGCGTAAGACGATTCCTGTTTGATTTCAGAATCTCCTTATAGTTTATGCCATAAAAACCGATTTTGGAAAAGCTATAGAAACTAGATTCAGAATCGGACTTTTATAACGTATACATACAATATATGAAAAGCTATAGAAACTAGGTTATCTCAAAATTTTCATGAATTTAATGTAACCAATAAAGACAAATCACTTTCATTCATTAATCTTGGTTCAATTTGCAACATACAATATATGAAAGCGACAAAATATAAGCATATGATAATTCATGTTCTAGACAGTAAGCGAATACTTATTCCAACACTTGGAGACCCTTCATTTTAAGGGTATAAACGGATGCAGACGGATGCGGATAAGGCAATATCCGCATCCGAAAATACCATATACTATCCGAATTCGATTCAAAATCCGAACAAATATAGTAATTTTCACTTCGAATTCGTATCCTAATTTCTATCGGGATATCAGATAATTATCCGATCCGAATTCATAAAATTATTATTTATTTTATTTTTTTAACTTTTGCACAAAATTAATGTTCACATAATAAAAATTAATTAGAATTTAAAGTATTATTTATTATTTTTAATAAAATTTAACAAAGTGTCGAAATATAAAGAAAAATAAGATACGATCTACACTTTCATAGGTTTAAAAATTATATGTATATTCATCCATAAATTCCAGATACGGATATTTCAGATGTGAATACCTCCATATCCGAATTCCTATCTGATTAGTTACATTTTCTGTATATCCGAATCCGAAAACTATTTTCGAATAATATTTGATATTTCAAATGCGAGTTCGAATGAATACCGGAGTTTTCGGACATCTGTTGACACTCTTACTTCATTTGATCCGTCTCGACCAATTCCTCTCAGCGCTTCATGTTGGGCTCGTATTTTTTCAGCAATTCCATGGTGAGCTCGGATACATCATGAAACCTACACACCAGTGGTAATAGACAATCTTCACATAGCCTAAGACCGATATAATGTATGTTTTTATGGTTGAATAAAATAATTCTTCGATCCTTAAGTGATTCATCCCAAATGGTGCATTTCTGTACGTATGTAAAATAGGTTCCCTGTCCAAATAAATGGATATAGCAACTCCACGTTTCCGCCAAGAGATGACCACATAGAGGGACACTCATCCAATACTCTTGGGTGATTGTTCTATTCCCCTTCAACCCTTGTACACTACCAATCGTTTCATCAAATTTCACTTCTTTGTTTTTTCTTGTTCCTTCCTTCATCATCGAAATGTAAAACTTCTTGTCATCTTGTAGGTGTAAGGCAATCATCTTTCTAAAATATTAGCATTGGGTTAGGTTCTCATCGTCTTCCAAACTTAAATGGATTATTTGTTCTATCGCAATGTGATAACCATAATTCCCATCCGCATCCATGTCATTGGTAGATAACACATCTTATACTAATGTAAAGAAAATATGTATTTAGGTTGGTGATAAAGGGACAAAATAGCTTGGTGTAACCCTGATATTACTAATATGACCTTCAATGTTAACTACCACTATACATATGTATTTAAGGGTAAAAATATACATTAAAAAAATATTTACATATTTACAAAAATGCTATTGTTTTAAAAATGAATCAAAAAATTAAAAAACTTTATATCTTCACAAATACATACCAGATTTTTGTAAAATTTAAAAATCTGAAAAGCTCTTTGAATTATCTACACAACGAGTACAAATAAGAATATTAAATTTTTATTTCATGCAAATAATTTCACTATTATCAAATTTGGTATTGCTAAAAGAATCAAATCCAAGCATGTGCATCGCACATGTGGTCTCACTAGTAGGGCTTAGTGATTTCAGGAAATTTTGAATAATACTCCTTGAATATGGTGTAACACGTTCGATGAGGTCTACCTCGTCCATCCCTAGACGTTGTTGTATCACAAAGAGCGTCTCTTAGAGTCACCATATAACCAATTTGTCTTGCTTATCCTTTCCATGCACGTATCCTTGATACTCGTCTTGTACTCGCTTGACTCTCTTGAGAAGAAACGATGAGATCGTTTCGATCCTCGCGTATTGTAGATGCTTGACTTTCTTGAGAAGGATCATCATGTTGCAAAGGAGTGATTGGATCATTCGATAAGATATATGTGCCCTACTTGTCCCGCTTTCTCCCTTATTTGGTTGACCCCTTTTCCTCTTAGCCGGCGCCTCTTCATGTTCAATTAGGGAATGAACGATTGGATCATTTGTCTTGACTTGTACGCTACTTGTCCCACTTTTCCCCTTCCTTGGTTGACCCATTTTCTTTGGCACGTCTTCATATTTAGCGTCTTCATACTCATGTATAGAAAGGTTTCTTTTGTTACTCAACATCGGGTTTTTTTTGGTACTCATCGCCATCTTAAACTATTTCTTTTACCCCTTCCTATCCATATTGGTAGATGGTCTACCCATCGGCGATTGCACCACTGCTTCTCCAACCAGTACCATATGAAGGTTAGCGGTGAGTTTCAAGTCGTGAATCAAAACTTGTCATGCCAAACCATCATTTTTTATGAATTTATCGATTATTTCTATTTCAATATACTTGTCTAAAAAATATTCGGTTGAAGCTTCGGTAAGACGTGGTTTAAAACTTAGTTGCTTCCAAAACGAATCAATGATATCAAATGGAATTCCTTGTTCATACCTCTTAATAATGCGATGACATGGAAATCCCAAGGCTGTCATCGTCATATATGAATTTACAATCCTCCTTCTCCCCATATCGCTCCACATAATATTTGTAATCTTTCATCATATAAATGATTGCGCAATGAGATATCGTATAATTTAAACCTCTAATCAACCAATGGTAATCCTTGTAGCTGGTGATGATTTTCATCCTAATCGCTTCTATTTGCACCGTCATTTTGACGATATCATCCTATGTGTATTCGTGGATGACTTCTTGTACCGCAACCACACCGTTTTGTCTCTCTCAGAGAAAGTTCTTCAAACGTCCATGAGATCCTTCCTTGATACTTTTCGCCTCATTCTGGTACTGCCTATGTTGGTAGGTGTAAACATACCCAAAATTTTCATTGTATGGATCCAACAATTTCTTCAAGCAATAAATCACACATTTCTCGTAATCCTTCTTCCATAGCCCAACAAAATTCTTTATATAAGATTCGAACTCGGCCACGAAAATTTCGTGTACCATTAAATCCCAATGATGTTGAAAAGCCTTCCATAGTAACCCATTCTCTTTATACTTTGTTTTGCTTTCCTTCTTATGATCCTCTCGTTGTTTCGGAGTTAGTTTTTGAAGACGTTAATATTGCATTGTATGTGCCATGTGCAAAGAAAATGCTTAGATTCTTGGAAAATCACCCATATGTCATTCATTAATGCTTGGTCCTTATTTGTTACTATTATCCTTGGAGTTTGATCACCACGGTATATCTCCTTCAAGGTCTCTAGCATACAGGTAAAGCTCACATCATTCTCCCGATCGATCCATAAACCCCCATGCCACCGTGAAAGTTTGCATATCGGAATTGTGGAAAGCAATGTTTAACAATGACATGTTGTTCTTGTTGGTCTTATATGTACAATCTATTAACAAAGCTTTATAGAAGTATTAGGCCAACTTGATAACCTCCGAATGCGCCAAGAAAAAATGAGTCACTTTTCCTTCCAATACCAGGTTCTGCATTGTGTATCTGTGTTGATCGGCTAACCACTAAGATTGTTCCTTAACCGCTTTGACATCCCATTCCCTCCTCCTGAAATTTGCTATTGCCGCATAATTTCCCTCAAGATTTACAAATTATTCTTATCCTTAATCTTCCTAAGGATGTCACTTAGTTTACACGCTTTCATCGACCTTATCGTTTCCATTTCCCGTGGTTGCAACCCATAAACGGTAGCGTGTCCAATAAGATATTCCAAATTATCATTATTACGACAACCATTGATCACTTTATGGATCTTAGATTTCGGGTCATCATGATCATGTTGTTGTTGACTAATCCATTGTTCATGATTCAATAGTTTAGCCTTAATTTCAACAAATGTAAAAGGAAGTTCCCTATTGTAGGCAAAAATGATAAAATTTTCGTAATCTCTTCCTAAACCATTTAAAATACTCATCATAAGATCAGACTCACTTACTCTTTCTCTTATAGCAGCTAGTAAATCAGCAATTGACTTAATTGATTGAAGATATGTAAGAATAGACTGATTACCCCATTTTAGATTATGCAATTGATTAGTTAATAAACTTTTCCTAGCATCACATTGACTTCTGGAACTAGTTTCAAGAAAATTCTAGATCTTCCTAGTAGATGAAAGACCAAGAACATCACCTGAGATAGTTGGAGGGGGGGGGGGGTAGCTTTTAGACGACTTACAACAAATCAATCAATCTTTATCCATAAAAACCACCTAGGGTTAGTAATCGTTGCTCCATTAGACACAATTGTAGCAGGTGGTTCTTGCACTTCTCCTGTAACATATCCATACAAATCAGTCAATATCAAGATTGACCGGAACTGATCTCTCCAAAGCATAAAATTGATTGAGAAAAAAATTAGATATATTGTTGCAAGGTAAAGTGTGTGTGTGTGAGAGAGAGAGAGATAATTAGGTAAATTATGAGGACTTGATATTTTTCCAGTTTGTGTAGGCATAGACGATAAAGAAACGATGAAAATCGATCAAACAATCGTCAAGAAAGAAGAAAAAGATGAAATATTAATCAAGAACACAAAAAAAATGATTGATGAAACAAATAGATGAAATTTGGGTTGTGAAAAAAATATTAAGATATTGAAATTGGGTATTGAAGATCTGATTGATATTGAAAAGATAATAAGAAAACAGATCAGAAAAAAAAATGATTAATTTTAGAAGGGATCGAATGATACCATGTGAAGACTTATGAAAAACTGAAAGTATTCCATTGAAACAATGTAATTGTCTTCTAGAGACAGAGAACAAAAAAAGAGTTATATATAGGGAGAGAATAGAAGAGAACACACATGAAAGGAATATGTGTGACAGTAAGACTCTAATTATTTGACCAATCCTAACAATATGTACATTAGAACTTCGTTAAATTAAACTGTGATAAATTAATAACTTCGCTAAAATATTATTTTTTACCAGTCCCGACTTGGGCCAATGTACTAGATTAATAACCCCTCTAAATTTATAAATTATGGGTGAAAACTATTTCTGCTGGTTTTGGTAATTTGGGGTGTGTGGATGAAAAATGAATCTAAACTCTAAACAAATGCATTGCACGGGAATACTTTTGATTCGAGAGATCAATCTATACAATTATGGCCTAAACCAAGAAATAGCCGTTCCAGACTTGCTTAGGTCACAAAGTGAAGGAGATGGGGTTGATCTTAGGGAGGGAAGCGAAGAAGGTGTTGAGATTGTGAAGGTATTGGTTGTTTATGACTTGTATCAGAATACCAAGATGGCTTGCAATAATGTAATCAATCATCTCTGGGTGTTTTAATATGTTGTATCAACACTTGGTTTCTGTTTGTCTTGTCTATCTCTGTTTGGAAAATAGGGAGGAGAACCTATTTATACAAGTCATAGAGCCTGACCCTCATCTCTCGTGGAAAGTGGAGGAAGTGGAGTGATGGTGGAATGGGGTCGTGTTGGTGATTGGACGATCACATCTCAACCCACTTCTCCCATCATTGCTAACCGTCCATGATTTCCTGACACGTTCTTATGATGGCGCGTTGCACGCTGCACGCTGTAAACCGCCAAACCAATACCCCAGTAAGTATCCCACAGTTTGTGACATGATTGATGTCTCGATTGTGTGGATCGTGGGACCCACAGAAGGTAGCATACGATGCTAGGTTAAATAACTAAGTTATTTGGGAAACGATTATTTACGAAATATCGCGTGTATTCTATGCATGTAATGCATTGAATATATTCAGCATGTATGAAACATCGTTGTTTTAAGGCTTAACGGAGTAAGTCACGATCAAGCGTCTTAAAACAGCATCACGTCCAACCATCTTCGAGTGATCGTTTGGAGGCTGCATGGGCTAGCCATACTTTGTCCGATCACTCTATGTGGAAGAGTGGAGGACGGTGATCATAGGAATGCCTCATTGGTCGCTTAACTCCTAACCAGGGCTTCTTAACCAAGATGGCAGAGTTGGACGGACGAGATGATCTGTGACGCTCATCTACAATCGTTGATGGAGTTTAGGGTATTGAAGAGGTGTGCAAGCATCACTCTTAGCTTGGTAGAAACCAAGCATGGGAGGTGTATTAGGCAGGACCGACCGGGCATGTGTGTAGACAGCTTGCCGGTGTTCACGTCCATACCTCATTACCCCATGAAGATATAATCTAGGCCACTCAATTTGTCTGGCAATGTTGAGTGGTTGAGATCAGTTTGTGGCAGAAATTCGTTGCCACAAAGGAATCGGGGACCACACGTCCATGCCTAGTTTGGGCGCACGAATCGAGGCTTCTAGCCATGGTCGGTCTTGGCCGATTGTTCAGGCGCGTAGACGGGCCCACGGTAATCGTGTTGATATGCTCAGGACCTGTTAAGTCCACATCTACACCTTCCATCTATGCTTACGAAGATGGACGCTCGTGATCGATTATCTCCACATGTAATATGCCGCAAACCCTAATTAGGGTTTTGAATCGGTCGTGTGTACACGACTTCAACCTAACGGTTTGGCAGGCTATGCTCCTATTTTGGGGAGGCCGACCATGTGGGACCTACATTGGGTCGGTGGTGAACATGGTGATACCTGACTGACGGTCCTAGGCCTAATCTAAGCCATCCAATCATGCCGGTGAAGTTGGATGGTCGTAATCAATTTAAGACCCTTAGTGGAATTTCCTGCGACCCTTTAAACCTCACGCCGGCCCAACTTTGGGTAACCGTACGTGGTTTTGTGGCTAGGTCAGGGGACGATCGATCATGCAGGCGTGAAGGGGATCCGACAGTGTGCAGAACAATGCTTGTCCAACCGGCCATGGGACGATCTATGTCGTCCAACTATGCCAGCGAAGTTGGACGGACGCGATCTGTTTGAGATGGTCATTGGCAGTCTTGTGTGTACATGTTTTCCAAGCTGCTCCACACTAGCTCAACTATCCTATTCTAGGCTGGTGTTCGGTGGTCGTTTGGGAGGCGTGGTATGCATTCGACCGGCCAGGGCATAAACGGGCCCGCTGGTGGTCATTGCGGTGATAGCCTGCTCCTGTTAAGTTTCGTCTAGGCTGGTTATATCATGCGGCCAACTTGCATGGTCATGATTGTTTCGGAGACTGATATGGACAGTTCAGATTTTAAATATACTCGATCGGGCTAGTATAACACACTGAGAGATGATTCTCTTTGTTAGAGAATGGTATAGCATGTACGGGTATTTCGTGCATGCCTCACTATTGATACTTGGATATTCATGTTACTCTTATGAGAGTAACAATCATTCATCATGCCACACCAATAATGAGAGTTCTGCTAAGAACATCACAGGAAATACGAGGCGATTTTATGCATTAATTAATGATGCTAAAATTCACAGAATACTTGGGGATTGTTGCTACATGCTCCATTCTAGGTGAATTAATAAAGCGGAGAAGTATTATTCATCACTTATCAAATAGCCTTATCCTTTGCAGAATGTCAGCACAAAAATTGGTTTTACAACTTTAGACCTGAACTAAAATCCACCATCAACAGACTTCATCTCTAACTTTTTATAGTTCGCTGCCTTAGAAGTTCCAGAGTAATTTTTTTGTATTGCTATTCTTATTATTTTAATTTAAATTTTGATATTTAAATTTAAATATCTACACATTTAGTAATATGTAATATACTATTAGATATTATGCCATAAATAACTAAAAATAATTTTATTTGAAAATAAAATAATTAGATACAAAATAATTTAATTTGAAAATAAAATAACTAGATACTTGTTATTGTAGGAAAATGCTCTACACATTTTTTTTTAATTGAAATCTTATTATAGAAGCATGTTCTACGCACTTATTTTCGAAATCTAAATTTGGTATGTTTCGATATACCAATAACTTATTAATTTATCGATAAATTAACACTTCGCTAAATTGATAGAATTTAGCAGTCCCAAGATTACTAATTTATCGAAGTTTTATTGTATGTCTTAAACGATAAGCTTAAAGTTGTTGAGTGGGCTCATCAGGGACAATACTCGAAATGTGCAAATTGTGAGGATTATCTTGGTTGGTTTTGCACCAAAGTCGATCAGAAAGAAGGCTGTGCCAATGACGACAGTGAGTTTAATGATTTCGTGAAGGCAAATCATTTTCTATTGGCAAGGTAAGAAAATTTGATTTAGACTTTAGGGTTCGGTTATTTCATAATAATTTTTTATAAAACTCCAATCATTTTCACAATAATTGTTACCATCATTTTTCATTAACTTGATAGTGAGCGACATTTTGATCAAGAAATATAGTAATCAAACAATTGTCCTTTTACTATAGGGAGAAAGTTATCAAGTATGATGGAAAGAGAGTGGCCTCTAACCAATAGTAAAGATGAAGGATGGAGAAGACTTTGAAGAACATGGATGTATGTTTTTATTATTCTTAAGAAACTTTAGATAAAATTAGTTATTAATTATGTTTTTATGTTTCTTTATGTGTTACTACTACCTCGGATGGACTTTTAATTATCATTAAGAGTAATTAGCTAGTTAATGGGATTCTGATGTCATATGAGTTTATTCAATAATACTTTTACAGATTTGTAAAGATTTAAAAGGAGTCATGAAAACTAATAACTTTCAGAGAGTTCTAAAAATCTGGGAAAACCTTGCAGATTTATGCAAAGTTATCTAATTTCTAACAAAGGTTTGTAGAATCCTGAAGAGTTATAAAAAAAAATTATATAGAAATCTGCATGAGAAATACAAATATGTAATTTATCATAGAGTATTTATTACACTAACCCAACTAATTAAAAAATAAATTAACTATTATTGTACATACAACATTCTTTTATAGTTTAACAAAACACGATAACTATTAAAAATAAAAATATATATTTACACATTAAACTGTTTGAAAGAGATTTTTAAGAAAAATGAATATTATTACTAATGATATCATGGAGCAATGTATATGCATTTATCATATGGAGTATTTTTTAAATTTTTTCGAAGTCTTGCAAAACCTTACATATTTTACAAGACTTTAATCAAAGAAAATATATACATAATAGTCACTCAAAGTCTTGAAAATAAGTAAGTATACAAAGTCTTTAAATTTTCAAGTTTTTAACTAGTAATACAAACTTCAAAAGATATTTTTACAATCTACAACCAGTAACATAAACTTTTAAAGAAATTTTAAAAGTATACAACCAATAACACAATACTTTGTAAATCCGTTAAAGTCTGTAGAAATCACTAAAATTATTTTTTGAGTAAACCCCCGTAAGTTATATGAAAGTTTCTTTCATCTTTATGGTAACTTTCCTTTTATCTGGTTTCTTTGTGGGACTGTTTTGGGTATATGTATTTAGGCATGTATGATTTATTTGATTTTTCTGGTTACAAATTCCTGATCATCTGTACAGTGTCAAGTACTTTTAACTCATCATGTTAGCTTAATAAGTTGTTAGGCTAAGTAAATGAGAATTTGATGTTTATGAGATTAAATTGTGTCATTTTTTTTCTTCCTTTTTTGATATGCTAGTCAAGGGTTTTCTGTAGAGGGTTTAGCATTTGCGCTAGCTACGGTTTTTATTTAATCAAAGGATACACGCCCAATCAATTGCATTACTAGGGTTCAAATTTCTAATTGTTAATCTATAAAATTTCGAGAGCTCCAACTGTTTTCCACCTTTTTAAATTTTACATTACTTGGAACTCAGCGAGATAATGAAACATAGAAACGGGTCTATTACTCGGAAAACTGTAGTGATGAAATATTTTTAGGTCGTAGTAATTTGATCTTATAAGTGCGCCTCAGTTCATAATTACAATAGATCAAGCTTCTGTTCCGATCGGCTAGAAGTCCATGTGAAAGACAGATTCATCATTTGTTTGATTTACAAGTTAGATTTAAAGCCTAGTCAGGATTGTAGTTGCAGGATTTCCTACACTACACCCTTGTCAAGAATCTATGAAAACTAAGTCATAATTGTGGAAGAACAACAACACTTTTATTAAATTCACTTTCAGGAAGATTTACAAGAAATATTAAAACTCAAAAGTACAACTTTCTTTCCGGAGTTTCTCTCTCCTCAAAGTTCTCTCAGCTCTCAAAAAAGCATCATCCTTTTCTGGATCTATCGTGCCCTTTATATAGGGATTTTCATAGTGGAAGACAGCTAAGATTTCCCCCTAATTCGGATCTACTTTGCGATCTCATCGCCATATCTTCATTCTTCACCATTGCCAACTTTATAACCATCGTGAAGCAGACTTATTCTTCATATATCTTTAATGGTTAATCGTTATATCACTCTTCTGTGACACTCGCCAAATGTTGTTGAAGAATCTTGCGATAATCTCGTCAAAGTGTTGTTAATACTTGTAGAAACGTTTGGGCTTCTCGCAGAAATGTTGTTAATATCGCGGGAATAGCGTTGTAGCGATATTATGGTACTACATCTTGCCTCTTCTCATGTATTTTCTGCGAAGAATAGAAGATCATGAGAACTAATATTCTTTATTATTCTTCGCAACTTTTTTCCCTTTTACACTTTCTCCTCGACAAGATCCCGTTATTCCAGCCTTTCTTACACGTGTTGTAAATCCCTTCATTTACTGACACGTTCCTACTCCGTAGGTCCACTCTCCTTTGCCTATAAAAGGTGGAACTAATCTTCAAAATTAGTTTTACTTTTCTGTTTCTTCATCTTCTTCATTTTCCGTCTGCAACTTTGCCTCACCTTCATATTCTTCTGCTACTGTTCTAATGGAGTCCTCAAGGTTTGTCTCTTGATTTTTAAGCCAGTTTTTTATTTTCATTCTTCAATCTTTCTTATTTCTTTGTTATGTCTTCTTTTTAGCGGAAAGATTTCTAACACACAATCTACTACTCACAACCCTAACCCTCGCAAAAGACCGACTGAGAAGAGGAGGAAAAGTTCTGCGAATGATAAGGTAGTAAGAAACACCCTTTATTTTTTTAATAACAATATTGTTTCCTCTGTTTCTTATCTGGGTTATTATTCGCAGAATGACGTGAATCCTGAGAAACCTCCCAAAAGGTCTCGCCATTTTAAGACACTCGGGGAAAATCTCATTATGCCCCCGTTAACATCTGTGAAGGCTACTCCCATACCATCGCAACCAAATCTTTCTTCTCCTATTCGCGAGAATATCGCTGTTCATACCTCTACCCCTTCTGATATTTTGACAAATCAAGCTTCTAAAGCTACTGCGACTGAGGTTCCTCATAGTCCTTTACGGCCTTCAACTGTTATTTTTCCACATACTCCTCCCGATAATTCAACCATCACAAATGATCGCCAACTTATTCTCACTACTATTTCACCTTCTAAATCCTTTCCTTCATCGAGCGAAACTTTCGCAGGTGTTGATGTTGCTTTTAAAGTCTTGTCTAATGTTTTAGACAATGCTAGAAAGTCTTCCACTGACCCTCTCCAACAGGAAGCTTGCGAGATTCTGTTTAAGTATTTTGGCTCTGATCGTAATGATTCACGAGCGGCTTTAGAGAATGAGATTGAAGTTCTGAGGAGAAGTCTTCAAGCTAAAACTGCTGAATTTGATACCTTAAATCACATGCTCCGCAACTCTTCTCTAGATTGCGAGAATCTTCGCAGAAGAAATGACGAGCTAAAAGGTGATTTTTTCTGCCTCTGCTCTTTTTTCTTTCCTGTTTCATATACATATTTTCTGTACTTAGACTTTAAATTTTTGATTCGTATATTAGTTTCAAATCGGGCTCATTTCATAGAAAGACTCAAATCTGAATCTATTGATGAAGAAGTTCGCGTTGAAAGAGATTCTTGGATAGATCAACATACTAGACTAGACAATCTGTACACTTATTCAATTGATCGCATAAATAATCTTACTAATGAGAACAATCAATTATTGCAAAGGCAGAACTTCTTGAGTGGCGAACTTGATCGCCTCTCATATTTGCTTTTTAAGGCTAATTTGGCGATGTAATATTTATCAGATGAGAATAAAACCCTGTCTCAAGAAAAACATAGATTTTCAAGCTTGATGACGATTTCCTCGCAGCAAATAAGTAATCTTCAAAGTACATGTAATAGTCAAGAGCAATCTCTTCATTCTCTTAAGAAGGATCTCAAGGAGTTAACTGAATCATCTACAACCGAAAAGGATAAGCTTATCAAGGGTAGATTAACTCTTAGTTTAAGAGCCAGCGAACTTCAAGAACAATACTCTCAGTTAAAGGAATTTTATTCTTCATTAACAAAGGAAAATTCATATCTTCGCAACAAATAAGAAAACATGAAATATCGTCTGAAGGGTATGGTTGGCGATAAATTCGATGATGCCATGAATCAGTGGGAGAACTGTTTATTTTCTTTAATCCAAAACTTAACCTTGCAAAAAGAAGGTAGTCAGTTGACTGCCTCTCTTGTTGATCTTATCATAAAATATTCTATTATGTTCCTTGCGAAATTCTTGTCTAACTGATTTTTTTATTTTGTTGATCGCAGAATCCGAAAGAAATCTTCATTCTACCATCACTGATCTGACCGCTACATTGGATAAAGTTCGCAAAGAAAATAAATCTCTTGCTTCTAATTGCTTTATTGCTCAGGACAAAGCAGAAAGAAGACTTGATTATCTTGAATACTTTAAGAATATAGAAATTATGAATCGTGAAAAAGCTCTTCTTCGCCAATTCCATCTTAGGGCCAAAGTTCTCGTGAATGATATTCTGCTTCCCCGTTCTCTTTCTCATGTTTCTATCCCTCCTCTAGAGGTTGATGATGATGAAATTCCTCTTCCCATGGATGAAGAGTTAGAGTTTACTAATGATGAAGAAAATACTCAAGAAGATCAACAAGGTGGTGAAGAAGAAGAAAAAAGTCCTCCTAAAAAAGTACCCGCTGATGAAGAATCCAAGGAAAAAGAAGCTCGCAGTGAGAAGGATGCTGATGAATCTGACAAGAACAATAAGTCTGGCGAGGCTTGAATTTTATCTTTGCTTTCTTTTACTTCTTATATCTTGCGAGTGATGTAATCTTCGAAACTTTTAGAATTTTAACTTTCGATTTAGCTTACTTTGAATATTTTCAAGTAAGATATTGTAATATTACTTCTCTATTCCCCTTATTGCCCTTCATTATCTAGCTTGAAATGGTGAATACTCATTATCTTCTTTAAGTAAATACATCTGCGATATGTGGAATACTGTTGCACTTTTCTGAGAATTTCTGAGGGAATCCGCGATGTTAAAAATTTGCCTCCTTGTATATAATTCTGCGATAAAGGAATGTTTCCTGCCATCTTAAAGCAAAATAGTTAATTGGTAAGATTATTCTTTTGGTCTTATTTTGCCTTCCTAGTTAAAGGTCTTATTTTGCCAAACTTTTTCTGTCTGCGACAAAATCGCAGGATTTCTTAACATTTGTATGTAAAGATCCTTTGATCTTGTCTTATCCATGTTTCTTTCAAAATCTTTGCGACAATATGATAAGTATACATTCTCTCGCAAGAATTTTCCCTTATGACATTGCCGTCTTGCGATGAAATCGCAGGACGTCTTTACAATTTCATGTAAAAACCCATTGATCTCATCTTAACATTGCTCTCATGGCTTGTTGCCTCTGCATTATTTACGTTATGCGACAATATGACAGGCCTAAATGTTCTTGCGATCATAAAGCCCCATGACATTGCCGTCTTATGACACTTATCAGCTCCCTAATGGAGGGTGCCGCCCTTATCTTCCCCCTGATTGCCCCTTCAAGGAGGGAACATCGTCCATACAAGACTAGCTCCTCCCATCTGGATCTGTCAACAACCAGTTGTTTTCGCAGCCTCTTGTTTTTTATGCCTATATGGCTTATAGTTACAAGACTGCACCCTAAGTGGGGTTTTCTTCAGGCCAAGTGCATTGTAGCCAAGACTTACCAAGGATGGCAAGAGAGTTTCGTATGCTCCGGGCACCCTTGGCTCAACCGTACCTCGGCGCCTTGGTCATACTTTGTACTTCTTGGAAGAGACTCGCAGTCGTCCAACCAGGGTATAACCATATATAGTTGGAAATCCAAGATCCCTCTCCCGGATAGGTTTTCTTTAACCCCATCGTCTGCATGACTCAGGTTCCAGCAGCGGTATAACCTTATCGCTGAGTCATGTCAAGAGATACCCCCCTCATATGACGCGCTATTAGGTCTTACATTTGCCTCTTACGAAATTTTATTCGCGAACTAGGGTGCACGCCATAAAGGTTCGTCTCATTCTTTTAATCTCTGCGAAATTGTATTCGTTATTCTTGCGATGATGCTCGCATAAGTTTTGATATTGAAAGAAGAATTTTTTAATTATTTCATCTTACATTTATATTTCTTACCTCGCAAAAACTGCTACTGATAATATCTTTTCAGAAACAATCTGTTCCATGGTCTATCAAGTCTTTGCCCAACATCTCTTCCCTCTGGATCCATTAATTTGTATGCTCCATTTCCAATTATCTCTTTAATGATGTATGGTCCATCCCATTTTCTCGCTAATTTTCCACCACTTTCTTGCTGATATTTTGGTGTTTCTCGCAAAACTAGATCGCCAGGCTGTAATTGACGCTTCTTGACTCATTTGTTGTACTCGCGAGCTAATCTTCGCTGGTAGTTTTCCATATGTTGTAGAGTTTTTTTTCTCTATTTTCTTCTAGTTCGTCTAACTCATGTAGAATCATGCCAGCACTTAGATTTTTCTCCCATGCCTCTCTTTTTGTTGTTTGGATAGCAACCTCTGTTGGTAAGATAGCTTCAACTCCATATGTTAAACAGAAAGGTGACATCCCAGTTGCCTCTAGTCTAGTTGTATTATATGCCCATATCGCATTATGTACTTGATCACACCATGATTTGTGATAACCTTCTAACTTCTTTTTCAAGATGTCTGCGATTGTTTTATTAGTTGCCTCAGCTTGACCATTTGCTTGTGGATATAAAGGAGTTGACTTTCCACATTTTATCTTAAATGCATTAAGAAGTAATTCGATATTCTGCCCTTCAAATTGCTTTCCATTATCAGACATCAACTGTGCTGGGATCCCAAATCTGCAAATTATATTTTCAAATATGAACATAAAAATGTCTTTATCGCGGATGTGTTGTACTGCCTTAACTTCTCCCCATTTTGTGAAATAATCTGTAGCAACGATTAAATATCTTCTTTGTCCAGAACCAGGAAAAAATGGTCCCACAATATCCAATACCCATTTTCCAAAAGGCCATACGCTTGACGAAGATGATAATGGTGCTCCTGGTGCATGTATATTCTTCCCAAATCGCTGACAATCTTCACAACGCCTTGAAAGTTGTTTTGCATCCTCATGCATATACGGCCAATAATAACCCTGCATCTTTGTTTTATATTCTAAAGATCTACCCCCGCTGTGATTACCAGCATCACCACTCTGCAACATTTTTAACACCTTTTGTCCTTCTTCCCTCGTCAAACATCTTAGCGATGGTCCATTAAATGATCTGCGATATAATACCCCATCTCTTAGTTCATAATTGGTTGATCTACTTTTTAATTTATGTGCTTATAATCGATTTCTGGGGATTTCTCCTCTCGCCAAATAAGCATGGAGATCTTCTCACCAATCTGTAGCATTATTCCCTATTTCTTCCTCGCCAGATTCTACCATCATTACATCTACCTCTTCTTCTTCTTTGTTTATCGCTGGTTGAAAAAGTGTTTGAATTTTTATGCATCTCGCAAGTGGGTTCGTCATCATACTTGATATGAAAGCAAAAGCATCTGCGAGCCTATTATCTTTCCTTGATATGTGTCTCCACTTTATATTTGGAATTTGGAATTCTTCAACAAACTTCTTCAAAGATGGTTCATTTGTAGTATACTCTCCCTTTATCTGGCGAATAACCAATTGTGAATCGCTGGTGATTCTAGCATTTTCCAACTTCATTTCTATCACAAATTTCAATGCATGGATTACAGCTTCATATTCTGTCTCATTATTAGTGGACGCAAATTCCAATCTAAATGAAAAAGTTGTTTTTTCTCCTTCTTGTGAAATGAAAACAACTCCAATCCCATTTCCTTCTCCATTTGACGATCCATCCACTAATATTTCCCATCATCAGGTTCTGTTAATAGCTCTTTTGGGTCTCCATGTTCTTCTTCTATATCCATCATCTCTTCTACAACTTCGTCATCTTCTAAAGGAAATTCAGCTAAGAAATCTGCGATAACTTGTGATTTTGGTGAAGATAGAATTTCATATTTCATATTAAAATGCCATACTTGCGCATTCCATCTCTCAACTCTGCCTGAATTTTTCATCACCGATTCAATTGGCACTCTCGTTAATACTTTGATCTTATGCGCTTGGAAGTAAATTCGAAGCTTAAAGGTTGCGTGTACCAATGCTAGAATTAGTTTCTCAATCTTTGAATAATTTCTCTCTGCTGAATTAAATGTTTTGCTGATATAATAAATTGGTTTTTCTACCCCTGCGTCTACTCGCAATAACACATCACTTAACGCATATGGAGTTGTTGCGATATAAATCAATAATTCTTCTCTCGGTTCAGCTTTTTCTAATATAGATATACTCACCAAATGTTATTTTATTCCTTGAAAAGATTTTTCGCATTCATCTGTCCATTTGAATTTTGTTCCCTTCTTGAGTATGTCGAAAAAATGTTTACACTTGTCTGAAGATCGCGAAATGAACCTTCCTAGCGAGGCTAAGAGTCCATTTAGTTTTTGCACATCTTTTACCGTTGCAGGAGTTGGCATATCGCGAATTGCTTGTACCTTTTATGGATCAACTTGTATTCCCTCTTTTGACACAATATACCCCAAAAAAGGTACACTTATCAGGATTCACCTTAATATTGAATTGCCACATTTGATCGAAAATTTCTCTCAAATCTTGCACATGATTCTCAGCTTCTTTGCTTTTGATCAGCATATCATCTACATACACTTCTAATGTTTTGTGGATCCACTTTGCAAACACCTTTTCCACAATTCTTTGATATGTTGCACCAGCATTTCGTAAGCCAAATGGCATCTTTTTATAACAATATAATCCTCTTGGAGCAAAAAATACAGTATGTTCTTGATCTTCTTCAGCGAGAGGGATTTGATTATATCCTTTATACCTATCCAATGATGATATTCTTGCATTTCCTGCTGTTGATTCAACCATTTGTGGAATATCTGGCAACAGAAAACTATCTTTTGGACATGCCTTGTTTAGATCCGTAAAATCTATGCAAATTCTTATCCCTTTGTTCTTCTTTGGGACCACCACCATGTTTGCAATCCATTCTGGATATTTTGCTTGTCTTATAATTCCTGCGTCGAGCATCTTCTGTAATTCTTCTTCTATTTGAGAATGATATGTTGTTGCGATCTTCCTTATTCTTTGCTTGAATGGTCTTATGTTTTTGTTGATTTCTAATTTATGACATGCTATTGACGGGTCTATCCCTGGCATCTCATCCATGTTCCACGCGAAGATATCTGCATATTCTCGCAAAATATTTATAGTTCTTTCTTCCTCATCTGCCTCCATTCTAGTCCCAATTTTCAGCATTTTAGGTTTTTTTTACTTCCAATATTTATTTCTTTTGTTGGTTCAGCAGCAGTGTAGCTCGCTTCAGGTTCTCCCATTGGTGTTGGCGTTTTCACAACTCTCGCGAACTCATCTCCTTCTCACGAAACTTCACTTGGTATCCCTTTTCTTTCTTTTTCCCTTATCATGTAAATTTTAAATTCCTCTTCTTTCTTTGCTTCTCTGTTCAATTTTCTGCGAGCTTTTCGCAGCTTTGGACGTTCTTCACAATTTCTTACTTCAATTTGGTAGCACAATCTCGCGAAATTCACATCTCCTCTAATTTCTCCAATTCCACTAGGCATAGGAAATTTAACACATTGATGTAATGTTGATGCCACAGCCTTAATTGCGTGTATCCATGGTCTTCCTAGTATCATATTGTACGGCGATTCCACATCTACCACACATAATGATATTTGTGTTTCAATTTCTCCTAGTGGAATTCGTACCATTATCTCGCCTTTAGGTTTTGTTACAGACTTTCCGAAGCCATGAACATAATACGTTGAATGAGACATTTCTTCATCCTTATATCCCATATTCTTGAAGGTACGATAAAATATCATGTCTACAGAACTTCCTGTGTCTACTAAAGTTCTATTCATAGCCCATTCTTCTTCAGATTTTATCGATTTCTCCTTTCTCATTGGTATAGTGGTTACTGTGACCACCAATGGAGATGTATGACTTGAATCTTCTCCTGGTATTTATGCTGCTGTAAACGTGATTTCTTGTTTTTCCCAATCTTTAATGATGATATCTTCTCCACTGCCATAATCTTCCTTCCTTCATAATCCCGTTTATGTATCATTCCCTTGATATTTTCATGAAATTTATCAATCATTTATTTTGTTATTACATCACCTTTCAATTTTCTACAATCCTTTTTGATTCTGATCATTCTTCCTTCAATTTTCTCACCTAATTTTGAATAATTTTCATCTTCTTCTTCGCTTTTTCTTCTATTTTCGTTAATTCATTCCCTGTTTTGGGGGCCAAAATGTAGTTGCAGGATTTCCTACACTACACCCTTGTCAAGAATCTATGAAAACTAAGTCATAATTGTGGAAGAACAACAACACTTTTATTAAATTCACTTTCAGGAAGATTTACAAGAAATATTAAAACTCATAAGTACAACTTTCTTTCTGGAGTTTCTCTCTCCTCAAAGTTCTCTCAGCTCTCAAAAATGCATCATCCTTTTCTGGATCTATCATGCCATTTATATAGGGATTTACATAGTGGAAGACAGCTAAGATTTCCCCCTAATTCGGATCTACTTTGCGATCTCATCGCCATATCTTCAGTCTTCACCATCGCCAACTTTATAACCATAGTGAAGCAGACTTATTCTTCATATATCTTTAATCATTAATCGTTATATCACTCATCTGTGACACTCGCCAAATGTTGTTGAAGAATCTTGCGATAATCTCGTCAAAGTGTTGTTAATACTTGTAGAAACGTTAGGGCTTCTCGCAGAAATGTTGTTAATATCGCGGGAATAGCGTTGTAGCGATATTCTGGTACTACAAGGATGATGCAAACCAAATTCTAGGAAACAGGTATAACGTGCGACCATGGTACCACCAAATATATTTCCTCTCGTCAAAATTTCTTATCGCAAAAATTTCTCCAAAAGAGATCAACCAAACTTCCCTAAGTTGGATTCCAAAAAAGGATCATCCAGAAGGATAGGGGGAGTGTAGGCCCATAATTATGTGTAGTCATATTGAAGATTCTTGACAATAGGCATAAACCCCATTTCAACTTATTCATTTCAACTTACTAGGCAGTATTTATTCTGTGGCGTCAAATCTCAGATAACATTCTTATTTCTCATTTCCGTTTACTATTTAAAATCCATATGCATCCAATTCATGGGTGTTAAATCCGACAGATAATGGGCTGGACATGGGTGACTGTTAGAGCATAGCTCGGTTGAAATTGCCAAGCGTTGGTATGTCAAGTTTGGTTGTCATATTTTAGTGTGTCATCTAAAGTGACTTTATTATATACTAGAGTCAACTTAGTTTAGGTTAGAATAGAAAGTCTAGGAATGTTGAGACATACAAGTATTACTCCGAAGACCTGAAGAATGTGAAGGAGTAGCGAACTACAACGACGACTTCATCCTTCCACTTGAGGTTAGTAATATTAACTTGAACTGTTTTGTTCGTAACGTATCTTTCAAGTTGTGCTATATTGAAAACATAACTGCGAAGCTGTACATATTTTATAATCCTCTAGTTATGTGACATGGTCATAATTTTAAGATCGTAGTATTAGGAAATTAGACTACGAAGTATGATGCTTATCTTTTGAACTTCGTAGATATGACATCGACATAATCTTGTATATACTGTTGTGATTATGTGAATGGGTTATGGTGAAGATTTCATCCTAGGAAATAATGTTTTACATTCGTTTAAAGGAAGTACATTCATAAACTTGTTTCATAAATCGAAAGGGAAATCATTAGGCTTACTGGTTCGACTATTCATTGCAAATCTTTAGATGACCAATATATGTGAGATGGTAGAACCGATCTTAACCTTGGTTATGTATCTTGGTATAACTAATCTCAATGCCTGACTTATGCTTTGGTATAACTATATTTTATTAATTAATATAACCGATCCTAAGTAATCACCATGTGATGGTATGATCAATCTTTGTAATTGGTGTGACTGACTATGTTATTGGTGTGATCGATCACAAGTGTTGTGTAATCGATCCTCATAATTGGTATCCAGTCCTGGTAATTAGTGTAACTGGTCTTGGTAACTGGTATGACCAATCACAAGCAATACCATGGCAATATGGAACCGATCCTAGTAACTGAGGTAACCGGTCCTGGTATGTTAAGGTATAACCGATCCTAGTGATTGGTATAACCGATTGAACCCATGTATGTGATTTGGTATCTGATCAATCACATAAGTAGTCTTTGAATACATGTCAACCAATTCTAAACTTGTTTAGAAGTATGGTATAACCGATTCCAATAATCTGAATCCATGTAAATATGAAATAAGGATTTACACTGAAAAGTTGTCAACATACTTTGAACTCGTACAATAACTCTTATAATTTATTGTTCAAATATATTCCTTAGTACTCAAGGAGATCCTATTCCGAGATAAATTAAAAATCTTTTAATTAAGGTTTTCGGTTTTTTATGCTTTATTACCAATAATTAAATGCATGTCCCTAGAGAATAAACATTAGTAATGTGCATTTACTAATTGGAGATTTTCTATTGAGAGATTTCAGAAATATTGGATAAGAAATTATTGGAATTAGAAAACCGAATTTTGCCATTCATTGCATATCTTGAGAATATTTTTGGTTTTGGAAATTCCTTAATGTCCAAACATCCTTGGTCTATAAATACATAAGTTTTCATTTCTAGCAAACTATCCTAAGAGCCAAGCAAACTTAATTTCTTGTTGTTTCTGGTGGAGCTGTCTAATCGGAGAGTAAAGTATCCTAATTAGGTGAAATCTCTTACAACCGCTCATTTAAAGACTTTTGTGGGGTCAAGAAGCTCTACGAGTACGGTTGGTGGGAAACTAGATAATTGCAGTGTTATTAGTTTTTGATTTATTTGATTGACTAACGGTTATTGAAACTTTGATTGCACCTAGTTTGTTTATTCTTGAGAATATTCTCTTCTGATATATCAGATTCACTCAAACTAGATCGAAGTATCGACGTGATCTTTAGAATTGTTGCTAGATCTAAAGACATCTTGTGATAATCCATTATTAATAGACTCCGTTCTATGTGTGATTGATCACAAGAGATTCAAGTGGTGTTGTGCAGGTTATTATTGAAGATTAAAGAAAATTTGAACACAAAGAAGATTTCTTATTGGTTTTCGTATCTTTGTGTGTGCACAAACCTTGATCAGCTGGGATACAACTAGAATCGGATTTATTCAATTGATTAGTTGCGTGAGATCGGCATAACTTTATAGTTTCTCGTTCAGATCTATCCTGATTGATTGCGAAGCTAAACTTAACTACTTTGGTAGTTATTGGATAGATTGATATAACCATGAAAAGGAGTTTATTAGACTAAATGGAAGAGCCTTTGCGTATGAATTGAGATATCTTTATCTTGAAAAAAATTAATAGCGTGTTACCAAATATATTCGCTGTTCTTTTGTTGTTTGGAATACGATCCAAAGGAATTGTACCAGTGCGTGACTCATCGAAGTTGAAAGCGCATGGATACTGAGGAAACTGAGTGAACTAGAGGTATTTGATTGGTCTCAACTATACGAAGTTGGTGTAGATTTTGTATAACGGCTTAATTATGAGAGTATTCAATTCTGGACTAGGTCCCGGGGTTTTTCCGTATTTGCGGTTTCCTCGTTAACAAAATTTTTCGGTGTGATTTACATTTGCTTTCAGCAATTATATTTGTTAATATAATTTAAAGTAAATTGCACTTTACGTTAACTATGATATACTTTATAGTGATCCTATAGAGTTTAGTTAAGTTTGAACCTATTATCAAGTATCACGCTTTGGTAGTTGTTTTGTCCCGATCTCGTATCCTTAGAAAATCACACAAAGTGTGAATACCGAAGTTGTTGTATTGTCTCGACTTTGTCCATAGACGATCAAACTTGGTAAGATGACTTATAGGTTGAAACAAAAAGATTGTGTTGTATTTTGGAACCCTTGTCTTTTCAGTGACAATTTCAAATCCACCATTAGCATAGAGGTTGGTACTTAACCGGATGAACTATGGGTTAGGATTTATAAATCAAGATATTTCCCAAATTCGCGTCCTTTGAGAGTTTCTACATTAATAAAAATTGGTTATGGAGCGCGGAGTGGTATACAAATGGGGCTACGTAGCTTCAGGAAATTTGGTATATGAGACATGTATTTTGATTTTGATTGTTTATATTCTCATAGAAGTATACAAGACACAATTGAAGCGAAATCGATTTTGATTCACTCGAATCAATTCATGAAAATTATATCCACGTTTTGCAAAAGATTGCATTCCTTATTATATAAATATATTAGTTCATGAACAAACCGATTTTAGAACATAGCCTACTCAAGTATGCAAAATGGTATGCATACCTTCCAAAACTCAGTTGAATTTCCGTAACTTGAAACTCACGCCAGTACGCATACCGGTATGCATACTAAGTTCCCGGACTTGCATAACCAACCAGTACGCATAAGGGTATGCATACCATGGTTCCTGGACTTGGATAACACATATGCAAGTACTCATACTATGCTATATCCAATCATGGTTATTTGTTCTAAACTCCCATTTCAATCATTGAAACATTCTTTGAAGACGACAATAGATGTCTCACACAAATCATGATTGTCTACATCAAATGATTGTCTCACACAAATCATGTAAGATGTTTCAAGGTGATTTTCACATGATCATCTTTTGACTCTCGTCAAGAATATAAGATGAACTTAGTTAAAGCTAAAGCTTATCAACATATATTTTGAGAAATATGTAAGCGAGTTAAACTCAACTCGAAATATCAAAAGTGTGTAATCGAAGTCTATATAGCTATACGACTTTTGTCTCAAATATGAGATAGAGTAGATAGACTTTTGATTTATAGATAGTTCAAGTCTCCACATACCTTTTGTTGATGAAGTTTCACAAGCACCCCTTAGTATTTCTTCGTCTTCAATCGATGAACGACGTGAAATCTAGTGCTCAACTACGCTTACTATCCTAATCGGAAACTTAGGTATAAGTACACTAGAAATCAAGAATTATAGTTTTGGCAACTAAACTTGACAACAAGCTTGAGATAGAAATGGTTGTGAGTTTGACCAAGCAGTGCTCTAACAATATGCAGGTTATTGTGATGTTGAAACTTGGAATCAAGCGTATGAAGAATGAGTTATTTTGTAATTCGTTTAAATCCATATTTAATAAGAGTTTTGTCATTTAAATTGAAAAAAGGGGAGATTGTTAGAGTATAGCTCGGTTAAACTCACCAAGCGTTTGTATGTCAAGTTTGGTCGTCAAATTTTAGTATCAAAACCCATCTAGACTCGTTTGATTAAATACTAAAGTCAATTTCTTTTAGGTTAGACTAGAAAGTCTAGGAATATTGAGACATACAAGTATTACTCTGAAAACATGAAGAATGTGAAGAAGTAACGAACTACAACGACGACATCATCCTTCTACTCGAGGTTAGTAATATTAACTTGAACTGTTTTATTCCTAACGTATCTTTCAAGTCATGCTATATTGAAAACATAACTGCGAAGCTGTATGTTCTGTACATATTGTATATAATACTCTAGTGATGTGATATGATCATAATAGAATGATCATAGTATTAAGGAATAAGACTACGAAGTATAACGCTTATCCTTTGAACTTCTTAAATATGACATCGACATAATCTTGTATATAGTGTTATGATTATGTGAATGGGTTATGGTGAAGATTTCATCTTAAAAAACAATGCTTTACATTTTTTTAAAGGAAGTACACTCATGAACTTGTTTCGTGAATCGAAAGGGAAAACAACATGATTATTGGTCCGGCTATTCATTGCATGTCTTTGGATGACCAATATGTGTGGGATGGTAGAATAAATCTTAACTTAGGGTATGTATCTTGGTATAACTAACCATAATGACTAGACTTAAGATTTGGCATGACCGGTCCTGGTAATTGGTGTAACCAATCTTAAGTAATCACCATTAGATGGTATGATCGATCCTTGTAATTGGTGTGACCGATCCTAGTAATCGGTGTGTCCGATCATAAATGGTGTGTGAATGATCCTTGTAATTAGCGTAACCGGTCCTAGTAACTGGTGTGACTAATCACAAGTAAATACCATATATAGATGGAATTGATCCTTGTAACTGGTGTAACCAATACTAGTGACTGGTGTGACCGATCACAAGTAGGTACCATGTTTAGGTATAACCTATCCTAGTGATTGGTAAAACCGATCCGAACCCATGTATGTGATTTGGTATTTGATTAATCACATAGTAGTCTAGGAATACTTGAAAATCAATTCTAAACTTGTTTGGAAGTGTGGTATAACCGATCCCAAGAAAGCAAATCCATATATATATGAAATAAAGATTTGAAGTGAAAAGATGTCAACATAATTAAAGTACACGAGCAATAACTCTTATCATTTATTATTCAAATATATTTCTTGGTACTCAAGGTGATCTTGTGCCGAAATAAATTAAGAATCTTTTAATTAAGGTTTTTGGTTTTATATGCTTTAATTATCAGCAATTAATGTATAGCTCTAGAGAATAAAAATTAGTAATGTGCATTCACTAATTGGAGATTTTCTATTGAGAGATTTCGGAAATATTGGACAAGCATTTATTGGAATTGTGAAAACCGAATTTTGACATTCATTGCATATCTTGAGAATATTTTCGATTTTAGAAATTTCTTGGTGTCCAAACATCCTTGGTCTATAAATACCTATGTTTGCATTTCTAGGAAACTATCCTAAAAGCCAGGCGAATTTCATTTCTTGTTATTTATGGTGGAGCCGTTTAATCGGAGAGGAAAATATCCTAATTAGGTGAAATCTCTTACCACCACTCGTTTAAATTTTTTTGTGGGATCAAGAAGCTCTACGAGTATCATTGGTAGGAAACTAGATAATTGCAGTGTTATTAGTTCTCAACTGATTTGATTGACTAATGGTTGTTGAAACTTTGATTGCACATAGTTTGTTTATGATTGATAAGATTCTCTTCTGATATACGATTCACTCAAACTAGATCAGAGTATTAACGAGATCTTAAAATCTAAAGACATCTTGTGATAATCCATTATTAACAGACTCCATTCTATGTGTGATTGATCACAGGAGATTCAAGTGGTGTTGTGCAGGTTTTGAAGATAAAAGAAGATTTAAAGATGAATTAAATTTCTTATTAGTTTTTGTATCTTGTGAATTGTGGGCACAAACCTTGATAGGATGGGATCTAACTAGAATCGGTTTATCTTTGATAGATCTGATTGATTGTGTGAGATCGGCATTCTCTATATTTCTCTTTGATATTCATATTGATTGAGTGCGAATCTATGCTTGACTATTTCGATATTTAAAGTTAGATTGATCTAACCATACAAAAAGTTTATTAGATTAAACGGAAGAGCCTTTGTCAACGACTCATCTATATCTTGTAACAAGATTTATTAGAGTGGTTACCAAACAAATTGTTCCTTTGTTGTTTGGAATATGATCCATAAGACTTGATATTCACGTGTGTGACTCTAGAAGTCGAAGGCGCAGGGATACTGAGGGAACTAAGTAGCCAGGGGTAGTCTGCTTGGTCTCAACTATACGAAGTTGGTATTAGATTTGGTACAATAGCTTAATTATGAGAGCATTCAAAACTGAACTAGGTCACGGGTTTTTTATGCATTTGCAGTTTCCACGTAACAAAATCTTGTTGTGCCATTTCTTTTATTTTTCCGCATTATAATTGTTTATTATAATTAAAGTAAATTATATTTTACGTTGACTCCACAATACTTGATAGTGATCCTATAGAGTTTGGTTATTACCGAACCTATTATCAAGTAACATACTTTGTTGTAGTATTGTCTCGATCTTGTATCCATAGTCAATCACACAAGTTATCTTGTTATTGTATTATCTCGATCTCGTATCCATAGACAATCACACGAAGCGTGAACCGAATCTTCGTATTGTCTCGACTCTGTCCATAGACGATCACGTTCCGTAGAGGACTTATAGGCTGATAAATAAAAGAAAGTGGTGTATTTGGGTACCCCTATCTTTTCAATTAGTATCAGAGAAGGCAAACACGAAAATATTTAACAATCTGTGTTTGGTGTGATCCAACCTATAAGAATGGAATCTAAATATGGTTTTGATAGAACATGAGAATGATTCAGTTAACGTAAAGCAAGATAATCAAGAGTTATGAATTAACACTTTATGATGTCATCTACGAATCAATATCTGAATGCCTTCATGAAATCATCTCGAAAGAATCTAATACACAAGTTAATCTTGTTAATAATGTAGAAACTGATGACAACTGGAGAATATGTCCACAAGAAAGGATGGATGAAATTTTCGATGAGCATATCTCAGAATATTCTATACTACTGGATCCTTTGAAAAATAAAAATTTGAGATCTTCGGATTCCATTGGTCTTATGACTCCTCTTTGTCGTGAGAACAAGGAACTGAAGAAGGTTTCGAAGGATATTATATTGGGTATCGCCTCAATGACTCTCTTCTTAAATATCGTGCAGAAGATATAAACTCAAAGAGTCTCGAATGTGAGAATCTTTGGAGAGATTTTTTTTTTGTCGAAAAAGAAATCTGCTGAATCTGAACTAATTAAGGATTAATTCTCAAACAAAGAGTTTTGAAGAGAAATAAGGTATATATCTCTCACGAGAAAAATACCTGGAGGCTGATCTAGTTGGTGCTCTTGATAAAATCAAGACATTGGAATAAAAAAGTTTGTACTTGAAAAAGTCCAAAGATAACACAAAAGGTTTGGGTACCCTCGTCTTTTCAATATGTCCTCTCCTTCACTTGGGTGATGCGAGATGGTACATAATATGGGAAGGGATGTGGATATATCCACTTTAATGGTCGTGAATACATAATCCCATCGAAGTGGTGACTACTTCATCCTTTTCCCAAAAACGAACCCGTGAACATGTGAAATCATCTTATCACTCTGCAACTAGCAGGATTGTGAAGGGGGAATCTCCCTATAGCCCTGCAGCCTAGGCAGGGATGTGGATATATCCGCCTTAATGGTCGTGAATACATAATTCCATTGAAGCGGTGACTACTTCATCCTTCTTGTGAGAATTTATTCTTGTGAGAATTTATTCTTGTGTTCAAGAAGGATAAATAGGATTTGTTATAGCATTTATTGTGAGTACACAAGCTGTTTCCAACGATTTTCATCTTGCATGTTTTTTAAGTTTATTTATTTAAGTTCTATAGTTTTTGGAAGATGAACTTGCAATATTTAATCATTATTGGTTTTATGTATTGCAAAGTCGTATGAGGTATATGTGTCTTTTATTTTTTTTGTGAATTGAACTGATATCTCATATATGCTCAAAATTTAAATCTATAAAGTTTTATGGTCTAAAAATAGAATAAGCTTTGTGAGAATTTTAGCAGTATTGATCTACTCTAGGTTTTGGTGAAGTTTGGAAGCAACAACAATTTCTTTTCCTTTTCCTTGAACGACAAATTTATCTTCTTCATCATAAATTTCTTCCTCATATGGGTGAATCCATAATCATAAGTGCACCTTTTGATATCAAAGGTGGATCAAGTTCTTACCCTTCAATTTGTAGATCATTTTCCATGTAATGGAAAGCATTATCTTCCAGTTGAGGTGCTTCAGAACTTCTTGAGCTACTTCCTTCAAACAAATATTTCATATTCTTATTATCCTTATGGATACCTATTATCTACTCCTAAATTTATTTTATGGTGAGGGGTATGTGTGCCCTTTGGTGTTATATTATTTCCTCTCATGTTCTTGGGTTTTGCTCTATTAGGATTCCTGCAACGTACAAGAGATAAAGTTGATGGAATTAGTATGTTTGGATTCGTAAACAAAAACCAAACAATAATATCATATTTTTTTGAGGGTACGTGATGTTTTACGGCTAGGTTGACTCAACAAAAATACATATGTAAGAGCATTTCCTATGGGAATGAACAAACCCATTCATTTGTTCAGCCAGGTGGATGGCCAAACTAGGTTTTCCACCATGGTAAAGCACTGAGCGTTAGATCAATAGGCGTGCGATCCAAGACCGAACGCTAGAGTCTGTAGACCGAACGATGGCGTCACAAGGAAAAGCGCGGGCGTTAGAATAACCAACGCGACGTCACATTATATATCGCCGGCGTTTTTTCTTCTGACGCCAACGGGTAGTTTTTTAAATTTCGAAATTCATTTTTTACCTCTATAAATTACCACCATCTTCAAACAATTCACTCACACTAAAATTCACTCTTCTAAAATGGATGAAAAGGTGATCACACTTTTTTTACGATGCAAAACTTGAAGCTGTTATTTCTATGATATGTGGGAGTTTTAAAAAGATTGAAAATTGTAAAAGGGAAGTGCAAGTTTTAGAATTTGTTCCAAGAAAAAGTTCCATTAAAAGGCAAAGAAGAGCTCCAGTTTTGAAAGTTAACATCAAAAAAATTCAAAAACAAAGGTGAAACTGTCAAAGAGCGCGTTGAATGGTAAATACGTCAAATAAAGATAAACAGGAGGCCAAAACTTGCACTTGATTTTTATTGAAGTTTTTATTATTGTCTAAAGTTAATATCTTGTAAAAGAATTGGCAGTAATATCAATGAATGAAAATGTTTATATTTTAAAATAGATTCCACTTCAGATTAAGTAAAATTTATTACAATTTAAACTTGCAAATAACATCAAACTATATTTTAATAAACCACAACAAAAAAATCAAACTGCATCAAATACATCGACATTCTCTCTGTAGAGTTCATAGCATTCAAAATGCTTAAACTCTCTTCCAATTTCTTCAGTAAACTTGGTCTGAGCGATGGTTTTCTGTAAAACATAGAAGAAAAAAAACAATTTCATATATTTATAATGCGGTTGATCAGTGAGGAAAAAGGGAAGATACTCACCAGTTGTTCGTTGGGTAATCTAGAATATCTACGGTGAACCATCCACAAAACTTCTGTATAATGTTTGAATTCATTAGTAATGAATGCAATTCTTAGTTCTAGGATCTTAGTGTTTCTTATGCTTTCGTTCCGCGATGCTACAAAGTGTCCCAATATTATTTCCCAGAAATGGTCATTGTTCATTGGTCTCATCAAACGATGTATCCAACATCGAAAAAGAGTAACATCTTCCTCCATTGTAAAGACCGGGAGCGGCATTCGAGTGCGGTAACGATGTGCTTGAGATGGACCATCTTTTAGAATTATGAAACACGCTTCGTAAGGAAAAGGATTATCGTGAGCTTCCTCACAATTATCAAGAGCTGTTTGAATCACTTCATCTTCAGCTACACCGATGAACTTTTCTCGATCAATTTCTATTACCAGAGTAAGAAATGGCTGGACTGTAAGCCTAATAGAATGAAAACGAGCACGCAATCGACGAGAATCTCGATTTCCCGGGTTTCCATTCAGTGAGACGAACATTGAGAAAACATTCTCCCAAAAAGACCCGTCAAGAGAAATAACAACCCCAGCGATTACCCTATGAAAGAAATATGCTTTGCATAGACTTATATTCTCTTCTTGAGTAAACTTGGGAGCACGATTTCTAACAGACATTTCTGCAAAGGGAGAGAGATTTAACAAAAAAAAAGTGATCTTGGAGATGGGAGGAATGAAATTTATAAGTCAAGAAAGAAAAGTGGGCCATTGGAAATATGGACGTTGGTGTTTGAAGTAAAAGCGCTGGCGTCTTTCCTTTAAGCGCCCATTTGAATTACATAGAACTTGGCGCTTACAGTAAAACCGCCCATTTGAATTACCAATGCCTATTTTCTATTATAAATACGCCTCTAGGTTTTATTCTAAACCAAACCATCCAATTTCTTTCTCAACATCCACTATGTTTTCTAAAGGCAAAGCGAAGCAAATATTATATGTCGAAGCAAAAGAGGTTTGTCCATTATGTTTCATGGATAACTACAGTCTTATGCAATGTCCTTTGATGTATTCAAAGTGTCTGCGGGAAGGTTATTCACGCATCAGAATAGTGATTGAATCACAACCGAAAAATCTCAAGTATTTGCATTGTCAAGATCCCAACTGTCTAGAGGAACCTCATATGTTGGATGATGCTATGAAGATTAAAAAAAAAAAAAGATTCCAACACTCTGCAAAAACTTCAAACTTAAATCCAAATTGAAGAAGGAGCTATTACACTGCAAGCATTGTGGATATGGAGATCACGAATACAAACATCGTCCACAGAAAATCAGTGCATGCTTCCCGGTTGCAAGATTTGTATGCATTTGCGGACATCTTCTGAAGAAGACACATATGGAAGGAATTTCTGGGAATGTCCCATGTGTTTTTTGGTGGAGTGGGCTGATTGAAGTTGCTGGAAAAATCGATTCACTAAAACCATCAATATCAAGTAATTTAAATTTTTCATCGATTAAACATTCTACCATCAATTTCATAAATAAAAACATACTGCATTGAACAACCACCCATACATGAGAATAAAAGAAATACATCAGATTAAAACAACTACTACATAGGCTCGGAGGGTGGTGGAATTCCTAGGGAGATGTAGGGATCGTATTTGATGAGCACCCTAAGAATGTTGAAACATGAATGGAATTCAAACTGACGACCGCGGTGTGATGCTGGACAAATCGCTAGAGTTCTGGGTTCCACTTCATGTTCGGCTTCACCATTGATCTTATTTTTTGATTCTCCATTAGTTGAGCGATGAACTCCGATATATTACAAATAATTACACTAAAACGATGCGCCAATCCCTGACAATCACGCCTATTAATGTTCATCATTTCAGCAGCGACTATTTCAAAAACTTTCTTCCAGAACGTCGATTGTGATACATTCCTACCGGTAGCAACATCAGCGGAAACATCTTGTGTTTGAAAAACGTAGGCTCTGCAAATAGCTAAATCCTCTTCTTTAGTGAATCGAACACAACGAACTCTAGGAGGCATTTTTGTAGATGATTTGAGAGGGATGTGTAGAATGTGTGAATTTAGAGTTGAAATGAAGAGTATTTATAGATTTCAGAAAATGTAGCCGTTGGATCAAAGAGTTCTGGAGCCGTTCAGATTGAGTTGTTGGCGTTATTGATACGGACTCTAGGGTTATTGATATGGATTCTGGCGCTATATATGATGACGCGCGCTGGAAATAATAATGCTGGCGTTATTTCTTCCGACGCCATCGTTTTTAGCAATGACGCCCGTCTTGACCACAGACGCGTGCCAGATGTTCCGACTCAATGTTCAAACCATCAGATTTGTTGATTTGAACATCCATTTTTCAAGTTTTTTCATTCCATAGTGGGAGCAAAATAAACAAACTCCAAATTTGTTCATTTCATTGGAAATGCTTTAAATTACCTATGATTGGGCCAAACCTCGAATAGTGCAAATACAAAAATGTGATTGTTTGTACCCTATATAAATAGTGTACGTGCGTGTCGCACAAGCTATTCGGAATGGGCATAGTATGGTTTATTGTGGAAACCGGTGGGTCTATTATGGAGACCCACATGGCTTATTGTGGAAGCCTAGTACGGTTTATTGTGGAAACCCACATGGATTATTGTGGAAGCCTGGATTTGTGTTGTTAGGGAAACCAGTGGGTTTATTGTGGAAACCCACTAGGCTTATTATTGAAGCCCAGGAGTCTAGAATATTTATTTATAATTATTAATATTGTTTGAGATAAATACATGATCCTAAATTAAAGGGATAATTATCTTAAATATTAATAATTATTCAAGATAAATAAGGATTATGATAAATATTAGGGTTTATCATGAATCTGGACGTGTTTTGGGATTTATACAGATGAGGGTAGTTATTAGGATAACTATCAAAACCCTAAAGCTACATCTATTTTTTTATATATAGAGGCTAAATCTCAACACAAAAGGTACACGACTTCTTTCCTTTTCCTAACAACCTACTTGCATAGAACATTCCCTGATTTTAGCATCAGAGTGTTTTTGCAGGTATCCCCCACCTTTTTTGATCAATTGTTTGGAGATTCTTCATCAACGGCGGCGATTTGATCATCATACGCACATCTCGAAGATTGTTGGGGTGATTAATTTTGCACCAACATCTTTTGGCGCCGACTAAGGGGATTCGAGTAAAACGATCGTGTTTCTTGTTGAGAGAAGTCCGAAGAAAAATTGCACGGATTTCCATGCAAAAATCGGCGAAGAAGAAAAAAAATTAGGATTCTTACGTAAGCTGTTGCGAAGTTAAAGCGTACAAAGCGATGCAGGAACCGTTGCGAGGTTAAAGAAACCGTTACAAGATTGATGAAACTGTTGCGAAACAGTTGAAGAAACTGTTACGAACAGTTAATGAAATCGTTACAAGGATGAAGATATTGTTGCGAGCTTGAAGAAACTGTTGCGATATTGTTGAAGAAACCGTGACAAAGGGTTGAAGCAAGCGTTGCCAAAAGCTAATCTTCATCCAACCTAAAGTACAACTCCAGATCGAGCGAATCTTTACCGTCAGATTCAGGAGATCCGTCCATAGGATCTTTGGCTGACAGATCCAGCTTCAGGTTCAAAGAACCGGTACAACAGAGATCACCAATAAAACTAAGACACGTGTCTCAAGTAGTCTAACCAACTGCCACGTCAACATGTTATGCATAGTCAGCTTCGCCACGTCAACAGATTTTGTATGCCATGTCACCCCGCTGCGATGTCAGCAAGCTCATGCCAGGTCACCAGATGACACGTCACTACGTCCGGTACCACGTCAGCAAGCTTGTTCCATGACAACAGGTGCCATGTCAGCACGCTCGGTAGCATGTCATTTAGGTGACATGTCATCAAACTCGTGGCAAGTTACCATGTGACACATCAACTAATGTCCACACCAGGTCGGTGACCCGTCAGCACGAACCACGCCATATTAGCAGTCTCTGACATGTCAGCAATCCACGCCATAGTGCGCCACGCTGCCTTTCAAAAAAAAGGAGAAAAATGTGCACAAGTTGGGAATCGAACGCGTGACCACCAGCTCATGTTCAACACTCTTGACCAACTGTGCAAACGATCATTTGTGCTATTAAAGAAGACTCAATAACCTTAGTTGTTCTTCATGCGTGCTTCGGGTAAATATTGTTTCATCAATAACTTCTTCGTTTTAAGTCCGAATTAAGTGATTTTTGGCTCGTTGGAATCGCCTTTCAATCCCCTACAACATGGAAGAAAAAAATCCAGTGTTAAAGAAACTTTTATATGCACTTGGGGCAGCAACATGATCGAGTCCGAGGTTCGTCGATAGCGACACGATCAAGTTTGAGGTTCGTGGATAGCAACATAATCGAGTTCAAGATGAGGATTGCTTACAACCTTCAACATTTATCCTTGCATCACTTCGCAAGCACTTGAAGCCTTACCTTTCACGTGAGCACATAAGTCTTGCTCTTATCGCAATCATAAAATCTCGTCTTGATGAGAGTATGAAAGACTTGCACCTTGGCAAGCACACAGTCTCATCGAGCAGCAGGCGCTAGCCTTGTTATTACAGTTGGGGGCGTCTTTATAATGTCCATCTTGAGCGATTCCAAAAGGAAAAATAATGATGGAACCAGAAATAAGAAGACAGTGGAAATATATGTGATCATAAGCCCATAGCCGTCTAGCAAGTGAGGAATGGATATAATAGATCTAGTTCCTGCTTCACATGGGGGGTGTCTTTTCTACTTGGGAATATCTCTATAGATATTTGGGGCGGCTAAAGTGTCGGCAAGCATGCAATCAAAGGAGAGTGACACCTGCGTGTGAACACCCTCGCGTCTAGGAAAGGAAGACAGGAAGCTGCGCAAAGCAAACTGGCGACCTGTACCACATAGGAAAGGAAAACGGGAAGCTGACCAAAGCAAACTGGCAACCTGTACCATATAGGTAACCAACAGTCTTTATCTAGCAGTTTGTTTCTTCGTAATGTCGTTGGAATTGGAGGCGTGACATACTGCAAAAGAGATATTTGGCATTAATAAAAGCACCTCGTACCAAAGTTACGAAAAATTAATTACTTGAGAAGAAGAATAAAGATGATGATCGCCGTTTATGAAGAATACGGTGAATTGGAGCACCACTTTTTTAAGGCAAGATTTACTGCCGCACAAGATAAAATTGTGGAGGAGTTCGAGGCGATATGTTTTATAGTTCCTCCCTCCAACATAATATTGACGTGTCAATAACAGTGACGTGTCAAATAGTATCAGCTAACTGAACACTATGACATGTGGCACCAGTAAGAAGACCGCACCAAGGCATAGAGCTATTGAGACATTCACAAAGGAATAATCGGATCAACATGGCATAAATCTATGCAGGAGTATTGCGTGGGCCTTTCTGCTAGAAAATGGGTTATCATTGCCCTGCTTGGCAAGCTAGTACGTGAGTATTTTGTACAAGGAATTTTTGGAGTACATCTGAGTACTTGAAAATTTTGATGCAAGCCTGGACTCATCTCAATATCATTGGACGTATTGGAGCGAAAGGAGCAAAGGAGAAATATGAAAGAACTCATCTGGCTTATTGTGGAAGCCTAGCCCGGTTTATTGTGGAAACCGGTGGGTTTATTGTGGAAACCCGCATGGATTATTGTGGAAGCCTAATCCGGTTTATTGTGGAAACTGGTGGTTTTAATGTGGAAACCCGCATGGCTTATTGTAGAAGCCTATTCCGGTTTATTATGGAAACCGGTGGGTCTATTGTGGAGACCCACATGGATTATTGTGGAAGCCTTGTACGGTTTATTGTGGAAACCCGTGGGTCTATTGTGGAGACCCACATGGTTTATTGTGGAAGCCTTATACGGTTTATTGTGGAAACCGGTGGGTCCATTGTGGAGACCCACATGGCTTATTGTGGAAGCCTTGTACGGTTTATTGTGGAAATCGGAGGGTCTATTGTGGAGACCCACATGGCTTATTGTGGGAGCCTTGTACTGTTTATTATGGAAACCGGTGGGTCTATTGTGGAGACCCACATGGCTTATTGTGGGAGCCTTGTACGGTTTATTGTGGAAATCGGTGGGTCTATTTTGGAGACCCACATGGCTTATTGTGGAAGCCTAGTACGGTTTATTGTGGAAACCGGTGGGTCTAATGTGGAGACCCACATGGCTTATTGTGGAATCCTAGTACGGTTTATTGTGGAAACCGGTGGGTTTAGTGTGGAAACCCACATGGCTTATTATGGAAGCCTAGCACGGTTTATTGTGAAAACCGGTGGGTTTATTGTGGAAACCCACATGGCTTATTATGGAAGCCTAGGACGGTTTATTGTGGAAACCGGTGGGTTTATTGTGGAAACCCACATGGCTTATTGTGGAAGCCTAGTACGGTTTATTGTGGAAACCGTTGGGTTTATTGTTGAAACCCACATGGCTTATTATGGAAGCCTAACATGTCGGTATGGTCTGTTTGGACTGGGTGCGAAGCATATCGTCGATATCACACCAACATGTCGGTCAATTGTTAGCTAAATGGAGAGCAAGAGGACATAACGTGCCGATATTTTTGGCATATGGTCGACTTTGGGGCAAATCCACACAACAAGCTGGCCAAGGACAAGAAAGGTTATCAGATAAGAAGCATATGGTGAATTGGAGCGAGCCACGAAGGTTAGTTCTTCTTTTGATTTTCTTAATCCATCAACAAGTTGAGAATTAAGAGGGGGCGATGTTTGTACCCTATATAAATAGTGTACGTGCGTGTCACACAAGCTATTCGGAATTGGCATAGTGCGGTTTATTGTGGAAACCGGTGGGTCTATTGTGGAGACCCACATGGCTTATTGTGGAAGCCTAGTACGGTTTATTGTGGAAACCGGTGGGTTTGTTGTGGAAACCCACTAGGCTTATTATTGAAGCCCAGGAGTCTTGAATATTTATTTATAATTATTAATATTGTTTGAGATAAATACATGATCCTAAATTAAAGGGATAATTATCTTAAATATTAATAATTATTCAAGATATGTTATAGGCCCTATGGCCCATGGATGTGCGGTCCATCTAGTTACCTAGAGTTTACCTTTACATATATATAAATGATATTGTATCCATGTAACCCTATTATCCTGATCAATAGAAACCTCTCTTTGTCTCTTTACTTTCTCCATATTTTCCACTGCAACACGTTATCATTCACGACTCTACCAACTGGTGCAATTTTTTTTTTCTTCTTCGTTCAAGATTGGTTATGGATTATTACTTGAAGATTAGCATGGTTTTGATCCTATTTGTTTATCATCATGGATGCGTTACCAGGTATTTCTTTTGAACAAATAATTTCGTTTTCGTAGTATATATTAGGGTTCCACAAACGTATGATTATAAAACCTAGATATTTCACCGTTAGATTTTCATGATATTTTAATATGCTTAACCCGATCAGTCATTACTATGTGTGTTCAAGTTTCAATCAAATCGGAATAAGATGCAATCTCCAAAACTGGATTTTAATGAATCTGTGTACGTTCAGGAAAACCCTAATTTATAACAGCGTATAAAAACGTATGTTTTAGGAATTACAACCGTTAGATTATTCTGTAGTTTTTTTTATGTGTTACATATTGTTCTTCTTAAATAACTGTAAAAAGTTCTTAAAGATCCAACCATGGAAAGTACTCCAAAGTACGTGGTAGTTTCTGCTGTGTCCATAGAAACGTGAATCGTAATAGTCATACGGCGTCATAAATATATTTATATCGAGCCGTTGGATGTGTTTGAAATTTTAATATGTTTGTCAAAAAATTGTGATAAATCTAATGTAAAAACTATATCATGATCGGACGAAGATGCATTTGTTTGTCGATCAGAACAGTTGAAAGAAGAATTTTGTCAACTTTTAGGGTTAACGATATGTTTTGGGCTCATATACTAATAGTTTCAAACTTATTATCAATGGGCCTGAATATTTCATATATAATGAACCATATATGTTTATATTCATTATCCATGACCTTGTCAACCTAATGGACCGGGTCTTGACCAAATAGTTACCAGACTTTGACTAAACCAATTTGGCTCTAATTTGACCTTTTGAACTCAGAAGTACTTATGTATGCACAAGTACAATACTTTCATCATAAAAATCTTCAACTTGTAAAGATACACCTTTCAAATAGGAAGTCATTCCTTCAACATTTCCAAGGCGACATATTAACTTCAGACGATGTAATGCTTTGAAAAAAGTTTGTCGAAACATTCATTTCCCCCAAAACTTGAGTGCTCAGTGGGATGTAATCCACTTGTTAGACTATAATGAGCCAATAACTTCGACAATGATATGTTGTAATTAAAAGCAAACCTCACTTTTTGTGAAAAGAAACTCACATAAGTTTTCATGAGTCAGAGATGTAATTCTGGATCCAGTAATAATGATACAAAGTAAATGTATCTACCTATTATGGGACATAGATGTAATTCCGACTCATATGAATGAGAGTTGAAAATATTGGTATAAGCATTTTAATGAGAATGGTACAAGTGTTGTAATGCAAATATCATATATTAGTAGTCAACTATAAGAGTTATAGTGAGTTTAAAGGAAAACGAACTCATTGATTCTTGGAGAAGGTCATATCATAGTTATACGTCAACATTAATGGCAACAAGAACTTTGCCAATTTTTCTTATTGTTTATCTTTATTCAATCTAATTCGTATGGTTAGATTCTATATTTTGCATGATTTGATCCTAAACTATTGTATACATGATAGTTTGACCAGTATTATATTAGCTAAAATAAAGAATTTTTTTTGCGAATAATTATATTCATTGTATGCTCTTACCGAATGAATAGCATATCATTTCCATGAGACTGAAATTCTCTAAAGCACTTGAGATATACTCAAAAGTACTTGAGTTAAAAGGATCATTCGTACATTATGATGAAAAGTATAACATCTTCATGAATTGTAACACTCTAAAGTAAATGAGATAATTTTTCTTTTGTTACGTAATAAGGCCACACCACTTATTATACGAATCTCTTAAGGAAATATATTAAACTGCTTGTTGAATTGTTTCCTTATATAATACCATGTGATGATTGGATCATTACATGTAATACCCGAGCGAATGAATGCTCAATCTTTGTTGCCTAATTGGTATAACGATTAAAAGTTACATAAGCTCTATAAGAACTAAGAGATAATCACACCTTGTTAATTTTCACAGAAACCCATGCAAGTGGATATCATGTGGTAACTCACAGTGATGAGAATGTAATTTGATTGCATCTTTTTAGTCTCTAATATATTTGGAAGGACATTAGAGAAACTAATGAGTCAATCTAGTGAAGTGTAAATCACTATAGTATTTGGATTATTGAATCCATATTGACACCAACGATGAAATGTTGGGAATTGACTCATAAAGGCTTTGACATAACCATAAATCCATTTTGGTTGTGACATGATGATTGTTTTGAAAGGACTCATACGAACATCAATTTATTTGAGTGAACAAAAACGGAAGAAGGATTGACAGAATGCGAAGTCACGGCATATCTCTCAATAAGTGTTTTTTAAAGTACTAGATGCACAACCTCCTTCTCCCTCCCATTATGCTTTTAAGTAAGAGAACATATCACTTATTTTACAAAGTCTTCAGTAAAACAAGATCGAGACCATCCTAAGATACAAATGGTAAACAATCCATATTACAAAGATAACAAGGTGAAATTTAGAAAAATATTCATGCAGAATGCGGACCATTGATGTGACTGATGGATTTGGTGAATGTTTTGACATTTTGGACTAATTATAGCTCCAAAGATATTTGCATTTGGAAAACTACTAGCATATTTTTTACATGAAAGGACTCACCACCCCTTGTAAATGCTAGCGAGTGTACATCAAAAGGACTTGATGGTTATTGCATGGTTAATATAATCAAATGCAGAGTATCCTATACCACAAGGTCTCACAAAGGCTATTATTAAAGGTTTCAGATGGTGCCTAAGGCATGGTTATGCGTACAAACCTTCCTTTAACTGCTTGGGGAATATGCAATATTGATGCATCTTTACTTAATTCGTTTTAGAACCCAATATTAGTCAACCTTTTATGCGTACCAGTTGGTAACTGGATTTAAGCCTGACATTCGTGTTCTTACACATTTTTGGTTACACTATATATGTGCAATTACGACTCCACATCGTACTATGATGGATCTTCAAAACTATTAAGTAGTTATGTTGGAAATGAGTTCCCAACAATTATCCGCATTTTAAAACCTTTGGCAGGCGATCACTTACAGCTAGATTTGCGGGTTCTCATTTTAATGAGACAGTCTTGCCGTCTTTAGGGGGAGATAAGAAAAAGTATTTTCTAAGGAAACGATATGAATTGTCGTGGTGTGTTCCAACTGTGTCTCATATTGATTCTTGTACTCCACAAATGAATGTGAAGTGACAAAGAATAATCAATTTTCAGAATGTACACTGATGTCACTAAAGTGACAAGATCATACATACCAGCTGCAAATATTCCTGCAAGGTTAGAAATCCTCAGTATGGGGTACACCATAGACTAAGGTGTTCCAATTACACTTGGTGGAAGTGTAGTTGAGGCCGTGGCTCCATAAAGGAAGATGGAGAAACCACCAGGTTCTATCAATGCTCACTTAGAAAGGAAGTATTTGAGTAAGGCACAACCGTATTTGTATCATTAATGAAATCATCTCATTTGATTGTCTCTGACTATGTCCATGAATAAATAATGTAGGACGCTCCGAAGTTTTAAATGATTCTAGAGAACAATGAAATCCTGACGGATTATGAGAATGCACATGAGTCAATGGAAGGATCATGCGTGCACAGTGATGATATAATCTATAAATAGTTGCTCCAGAAGTAGAGCACAATGAGATTGAACCATGCTTTATTTTGATTAATTTCAAATAAACAACATATTTGTGCCTACACAATCCAGGTAGAACTTAGTTCTTTGGAAAATATATGGGTATTTGGTGTGGTAGTGCTAACCAACCAAGTGTAAAGCCTATTGGACATACATAATTAATTTGTCATAAAGCATAATGAGAAGAAAGTAGTCTTAAAGTACAATGACTCGCCTTGTGGCGCGAGGTTTCTCACAAAGCCCTGGAATTGTTCTCTTGTAATGAATGTTATAGAGTTCCGCTACTTAGTTAGATTGGTAATTTCAAAAGGACTTGAAATGCATCATATGTATGTGGTTGTTACGTATCTCTGAAAGAATCAAGAGATAGAAGATATTTACAAAAGTAATTGATAGACTTTTGTTTCCAAAATCAAATGACTTTAAACCACAGAGTGCGTTTACAGTTATATAAAACGCTCACTTATAGATTCAAGCAATCAGGCGGATGTGGTATACCCGTCTAAGTGACTATTTGATTTGGAGGGGATAGACAAGTAAGTTATTTATCCTTGCATATTCACAAGAAAGTTCCTGATTTGGAATTATAGCTATCTATGTCGTTGGTACAGACATGATGGGTAAACTTGATGTAATAAGAGATCTTAAAAGCTATTTGAAATCCGAATTTGAGATGAAAAATCTGGGGAAAGCTCGACCGAATACTGAGCTTGTGGTATATTATCCCACCAGTTTGCATTTGTCTAAAGTTGTCAGGCAATTTAACAAAGACATGCATCCTGATAGCACTCCCATGATTAGTCGAGGTTCAAATGTAATTAAGTGACCATTTCGTCTAAAGGAAGATGACGAAGATGTGTTGGGAGATGAAATTCCCATATCTAAGTACAATAGACGCATTGTTGTACTTAGTATAATAATGTACTCGATAAAATTTTGCATCCTCAAGGAACTTGTTAGCTAGATATAGCTCAGCGCCAACGCAAGGTCATTGGAATGGTATAGTGAATGTAATCATGTACTTAAAAGTAACCATTGACATAAATTTGTTTTATCCCTACAAAGACATTAAAAGGAATGCTAATGAAAGTGCAATCAAAAGTTGTTGATTAAGAAGGAACAATAATCTCTTCTCCAACGAAAGTAATCGGGGGAGATATGGTAGATTATTTTCTAAGTCATTACCAATATTGAGTTTCGAAAAATACATGACTAAAGGAACAATGCGGAACAACTCGAAAGTAATCAGAGGGAGATGCCGACATCAGGGGGAGGATCCAAGGATATGATGTCGACATATTTTACTTCGAAATCGAAGTTGTGTTGTACTATTTTTCCCTTCGATCGAGAATAGTTTTTCCCAAAGGGTTTTGTTACTCGACAAGGTTTTTAGCGAGACAACACTAAAAACATCAAGTATGTTGAACGTTGAAGACATAAAGATCGTGTTGATATTACTGAAAATATCTGAATCAAAGAAATGAAATACGATAGTATGTTAAGCAACGTAACTTTTAGAATCAACAGTAGGGTGGTTTTATAAACGTTCAAGTCACCAAAGTAAAGTGTGATAAACTCCTTTTGACTGCATTAGACTAATGAAAATTGTCTGATATCAGGGGGAGCATCTAATGGTGTGTTGAACTATTTTCCTTCACCGAAGTTGCTTTTTCCCACATGGTTTTGTTACTCAGCAAGGTTTTTAATGAGACAACAACAAACACCGGGAATGTAATTTCCTAGCTAAGGCTATTGTCTTTCCCACGAGGATTTTCATCCTTAAGATTTGCAAGCAACCAGTAAACTTCAACGGAGCAAAGTGATCATCTGCAACAGATCACTTTTACTTGCATATGTCATGTTGTACTCTTTTCCCTTCGTCAAGGTTTTATCCCACTGGGTTTTCCTTGTCAAGGTTTTAATGAGGCAACATATTTGAGTCCATATATGTTTTAAGTTTGCTTGATATTGTACTCCTTTTCTTTAGTTCAGGTTTTGTCCCTATGAGTTTTTCCGGACCAAGTTTTTACGAGACAATTAACTTAGACTCGTCGATCTTTTAAGATCGTATTGCATGTGACGAACTACATGTAAAGTACAAGACAACATGTGAAGTAATACATGTGAATAGTTATACCAAGGTTTTGTCCCACTGGATTTTTTCCTTATCAATGTTTTAATGAGGCAATTGATTTGGGCACAAGTCATCAAGGAGGGAACGACATTTGAAGAATAACATTCAAAGAACTACATGTGAAACACTATGTATAAAGTTTTGTTATTGAACCGCACAAGGGGGAGTGTTATAGGCCCTATGGCCCATGGATGTGCGGTCCATCTAGTTACCTAGAGTTTACCTTTACATATATATAAATGATATTGTATCCATGTAACCCTATTATCCTGATCAATAGAAACCTCTCATTGTCTCTTTACTTTCTCCATATTTTCCACTGCAACAAGATAATTATTATTCAAGATAAATAAGGATTATGATAAATATTAGGGTTTATCATGAATCTGGACGTGTTTTGGGATTTATACAGATGAGGGTAGTTATTAGGATAACTATCAAAACCCTAAAGCTACATCTATTTCTGCATATATATAGAGGCTAAATCTCAACACAAAAGGTATCTATTTCTGCCTATATATAGAGGCTAAATCTCAACACAAAAGGTACACAACTTCTTTCCGTTTCCTAACAACCTACTTGCATAGAACATCCGCTGATTTTAGCATCAGAGTGTTTTTGCCGATACCCCCACCTTTTTTGATCAATTGTTTGGAGATTCTTCATCAACGACGGCGATTTGATCATCATACGCACATCTCGAAGATTGTTGGGTGATTAATTTTGCACCAACAGTGATGTTACAGGATATTCTACGGCTGGGTAAACTAAGTAAAAAATCCAATCCAGCCATAACACACTTACGGCTGGGAACTTAGGCTGGGAACTTAGACTTGAGACCCAGACGTAAAACCAATCAACAAATATACTCATCGGTGCTAACTTTTTTTTTTCCTTTTTTTTGAAGCAATAACGAGGCACATAGTAGGAAAAAGATTCCACATATTCTGAAGTTAGGAATTCCACATTGCTTTTACTTTATGTATTTTATGGATGCACTAGCTTGAGCATTCTTTTAGCTTATTTTTTCGATACCACTACATCACACTGATTAGTGGTACACACTCCCTTAGACTAACCACGTTGGGCGAGTATAATCAAATATTTAGTCAAAAAACGAGATATAGCGAGATAAATTATCGATTAAAATCCGGATCAAGACCAAATCCCGAATTATATTTGGTCTGGGACCAAGACCAAAACCAAATATAGTCGAGCGAACGTATAGTTTATGCCCCACACCAGGCGTGCATAAAGTTCACGCCTCACACCAGACATGTTTTATACCTCCACCCCATTTTTTTCTCTTTATTATCTCGGCCCCATCGGGCGAACTTATAATGTACGCTCACCAAATTTAGTCTTCTATCGTAGCATCACACTACGGACTAAACTCAAATTTGATTTTTTTTTTGGTCTTTGATCTTTAGTTATACTCGCACCACTGCAGTTGCTTTTATGGACTACGATGGAACTAGCCAACAAAACAAAATAAAAATCTAAACTCCAACAAAACGAACACAAATTTGAACTCTAACAAAAAAATGTTATGCTTCTTACATGATTTTCTAACCACAAAATAAGGAGTAGAGGAAGGATAAGAGGTAGATATTAGGACCGATCTTTTTTTTGTTGTTGACGGAAACCAAGTGAACCATCAATCATATCTGAATTGAAATGATGATTGAGACCAAGAAAATGCCAATAATAGGTCGCACACGTATAGTACAAATGGATAATGAAGTAGACCCGCTAATTAACCATTACCTACGAATCCAAGGAGTATGATTGAATGAATTTGTTTTTCAAAAATTTATTGAATTCAGTTTTTTTTTCTTTAAAAAAATATTTCACACGCTTCTAACGGACGTTAGAGCATAAAGAAATCATCGTAAATTCCAAATTAACAGTGGGCCGCGTTCCAAACACCGAAGAGGATCCTGGCCGGTTCTTAAACACGTGGAAACAGCAAACTACCTATGCAACCGAGTTATGAGCCGATATTATCTCAGATATCTTTCCTAAACACGTGTATGCTCGTATGATACGACTTGGATACACATCAAATATTCAGCTATCACGTGTCGCCGACTGCTTGGTATTACCAAGTTGCAACGAAGACTGGATCCGGATCTGAATGATTTAATTTTCCGCTTTCCTCTCGCCGATTCCAGTTATCCAAAGGCTCCCCTATCCAATCAAACCTTAATTTCAGGCAAGCAAACAATATACAAACCTGAAAAACTGACAGGGAAGTCGTACACTGATATTACCTAGTAAGTGCGTGCATTTTCCAACACGCGCTCTTGTGCTAATTTTTTTAAGATGTCAACGGAACAGTAAGTTTGGTCATATCTACGGCCAGAATCGACACGCTAGTTTCTAAGGTTTTGTTATCCTCCAAATGCATGTTTTCCATGCGTTGGCCGTGATCTGTCAATCTGTTTATTTTTTATAGAATAAATAATACTATTTCTAGAATACCACGATCTGAATCCTCCTGTTGTAAGGGCACAGCAAGAGTTTACATGACCATGAGTGACCATGAGTGACCATGAGTCCAATAATGTTACAGCTTTCCGTTGATTTCAATAGGGTCTTGTGCCCATCTTATTGTTGTGCTGCTTGTGGCTTGTGGCTTGTGCACATTAAATGAACATTTAGCGAAAAGAAAGAAAAACAAGAACCTCTGAAGTCTGAACCTCCCTAACCCCTACGGGAGAAAGATAAAGAATCCGTCATTCTGAAGGATCATTGCTTTAAATCTTGTATTTAGATCACGACTACCGGCATGGCTCGATAATTTCCGCTGTTAGATCCCTCATGTGCAAAAGTTGATGATGACTTGTGGCATATTCATTTACCTGGTCTTGCACAGTAAAAACCAACAAAACGAACACAAATCTAAACTCTAACAAAAATCTCACGATGCGTACATGATTCTCTCAACCACACAATAAGGAGGAGCAGAAGGATAAGGGGAAGATATTAGCTTCGCCTAGTGGATGGAAGTGGAACCATCATATCTGAATTCTGAATTGAAATGATGACTGACAGACCAAGAAGACGCCAATAATAGGTTGCACACGTAAGTTGAAAATGGATAACGATGAAGTTGACACACTAATGCATGATTTTATTCCTATTAGTGATATTTTTTGATGAAAGTTGGCGCATGCGTGGAAGAAAAATTGGAGATAATCCATTAGTTGAAAATGGATAACAAAAAAACGATGAAGTTGACACACTAATGCTTTATTTATATATTATTTATATATATAATTATGATTTTATTCCTAATTAGTATAAATTTGATATTTTTTGATGAAAGTTGGCGCATGCGTGGAAGAAAAATTGGAGATAATCCATTAGAAAAACGTGAAAGCAGTTTTACGTAACGCCATTATTAACAAAAAATTTACACTACTCTATGTATTATGTAACCGTAGTACCGCTTTAACGGTGTTTTTTTTCAAACCCTAAGAGGACTCGTTCTTGGTTATAAGCGGATATTATCATACACACGTGTATGCTTGTATGATACGACGTGGATACACGTCAAATATTCAGCTGTCACGTGTCGTCAACTGTACAGTACTACCAAGTTGTCAGAACTGGATCGGAATCGGATAATTTAATTTTCAGCTTTCATCTCGCCGCTTCCGTTATCCAACCAAACCTTAGTTTTAGGAAATTTTGTGGGGCATACAAAAGAACTCTATCCCTGCACTCTGCAGAATTACTGCGGTAGTTGTGGTTGTGGTGGAAAGTTTTTTAAGGATAAGAACATTGCCATGTCAACTAAAGGACTTGGTAAAAGATAAATGGATAAGGACTTGATTCAAATTCTCGCGTCATCCACAAGTTGCCATTTATTTCGGTTTTCAAATTTCTCTTTCTTCGTCACTATAAATAATACCCATTCTAAATTCTAAAGGGTAACTATCCAGCATATTTTTTAAATATTCCCCCTCATCTCCATTATTGAAAGAAAAAGGAAACCCTGTTCCCTTCTTCCATTTATTTTATTAAAAACACCTCTTTACCTACTTTCTCATTCCTCAGCATCTATATAAACATATTAGAGGAGGCACCATCATCATTTGGAAAAGGAAAGTGAGATTATTGAATTTTGAAAGTTCGAAGATATGGCTGCAATCGCTGTTGGAATGATCAATGGTAGATCGATGATTAATCAGAGGAAATTTTTGAACAACACGAACGATCAGAGGAAGAAGAAGATGAATAAGATATTTTGTTCTTCTTCCAGCTTGACCGATCAATACAAAACCTTAAGAATTCAACCTGGTGCTAATGAAACTGATGTCAGGAAAGCTTTCAGACAACTTGCTTTGCAGGTACCCAAATTTGATTTGATTCATTTTCCTTCTTATTTTTATAATCCAATACTAACAGATTGATTTCATTAATCAAGGGATTGATCAAAAATCTGAAAATACATTCATAGATTTTATTTTTGATTTGTGTTTTTGATTCTTGATTACAGTATCATCCTGATGTATGCAAAGGAAACAATTGTGGAGTCCAATTCCACCAAATCAATGAAGCATACGATGTAAGTTAATGATCATTCTGATTCATGTTTCCGTTACTAGTTGGTCCGATATAAAATTTGTTCTGACATTCGGATATTTTGATGTGAATTGCAGACGTTGATGAGTTATCTAAGAGGGGAAATGAACGAGGAGATGGATTTGTCTCAACAGTACAAATATGTTGATGAAGATGATGAGATGAGAGGAATGTGTGATTCTGATTGGGACATGTGGGAAGAATGGATGGGATGGGAAGGAGCTGGCATCCGCGATTACTCATCCCATATTAACCCTTACATCTAACTAATTCATCTCATCTCGGCCCGCCCCCGGAGTATTTAATCGGATCTTGTGGCGGCGGCGCCATGACATGAACAACAAGAAGTTATTTGTTTTGCTGTAAATAGTCTCTTATTTAAAACGGCTCCAGAAACACATAACAATTTCTGGTGTCAAAATGTAAATAGATTTAGATGTGATAATTTCCGTACATCTTGGTTTGTAATGAGAAAGAGAAGCCCAATTAAGAGCGGCTTTGCAACTGTAACAACAAGTGCGGACGATAATAAATCTCTTCTATATTTCTGTTTCTCTTATTTATTTATGCCAGCTCTTTTCATGTTTAACTGCTTGATCAAGAGGATTCTTTTGCTCATATGTTTCTAGATTGCCTGCTTGGAGGATTTTTTCTTTGGCTGACCACCTTTGCAATCATTAACAATGGAATTTCAACTGATTGATTGAATCTGAGAAGTTTGAATTGGATTCGCTGATGTTTGTGTAGTGAGTGATCAAGGAACCTGAGAAAGTTTGGTCATTTGACTCATTAAGTGTGATAGAGTTGTGCCTATTAACAACTATTATTTTCAACTGTCTGGAGAAGATTGCATACCCTGTAGTACAAAGAATTGAGAAATTTCATTTTCAGGTCTGAAATTCAAGAATACAAAATTGGCTAAATAAGCGAAATAATTTTAGTCTAAAATTCAAGAATACAAAATTGGCGAGATAATTTTAGTTTGTAAATGAGCAAGGATTTCATTTATAGTATAAGATCGACACTAATTCCGTGCTTTCTTCCCCTGAACTGTTTGCCAGCATTTCGGTTTAATCTCTTTCTCTTTTGTCGAGATCGTACAATCTTAGCTCTCTTTGCAACTTTAGGCATAATCTTCTTGTGCTCCTTTTGCTTGTTGCTGGTACCACCTGTCTGTTAAACAAACCAATCACCAAATACATTAGCATCTGTCTTCTTCTGCAGGCTATACCATTATGGAAACATGATCCGGCGTATGTGTATACCATATAATCTTTACTTCGAGCATTTATGGAATGACTTTAACAGAAACACAAACATACTAATGTGGAAATTGTTAATCACCCATCAATTCACAATTTGCGGTTTCAGAAACAAACAATTCTTTTAATGATAAAGGAACACACCTTTTTCTGTTTTATGGCAGCTCGGGCCTGATACTTTCCTCTATCTTCCCTTCCTGCTTTAACTAATTCTAGCCTCTCTTCTTTGGTCATTTTCCTTCTTATGTTAGTCTGCGAAGCAACAGGTACAAAATATTTAGTAAAAATCAATTTAAAAGTAGAACCAGGAACCACAAATCAGGAGCTTGCAATTTTCTGCAGCATTACTATCAGCAGCTGTGTATTGCCTTGGGCATTAGAGTTTTCCTTTTCTATTACAACAACAGATTTTTGTTTTTCAAATTGCATTCACTATTTCTCAGAAGAAAAAAGAAAAAATGTTAACTTTCAACATGGATTAAAGTGCTAAATAAGATATGTGGAAGCAACATAAGGTTCTGAGTTCTAAACAATTTCCAACGATTGATATACACATAATAGAGTATAGAGATGATGCCAACATAGAGGGCTATATGAAGTAACAAATGCCAAGGTATTGAAGAGATCAAAACAAATGGAGAACTCACCTCAAGCACTGATGGATTAACTCGCTTACGACTTAATTCCTCGGAAGTCGGGATCTTGAATCCAGGTGACTTTGCTTCTTGGCCCTTTCTTAACAGCCCATGCTGACCTAAAGCAACCTTTGCTTCTTCCTTTGCCTGGTGAACCAAGGAGATATGTCAGTGAATGAGCCAAGTCAGGAAGCAAAGAAAAATGATATGCAGCTTCAGAGCAAACAGATATTACAAAAAAGTCAAATAGAAACAGTTTGGTTTATTATCCACATGCACAAGTCACTTTCACGAACAAATGTAGGGAGTAAACTTACATCTCAAATTTGTGTAATGGATATCAAAAACAGGAAACCAAAAAAAGAATAGAAAAAGAAGATTAGAGCGTGCAAATTATAATTTTCAGTGAATATACCTTCAGTTCCTTGATCCGTTTGAAGTCTTCATTTGATAGGATACCATCTGTCAAATCTGAGGATTCAAATTCCCTAGTTGATTCTGGTATCCTCTTTAGAGCCCGAAGACTTGTATCAGCATTCAATTCCCCAGCAGCATTGTCACTGAGCTTCCTCTTATATTTGTTAAAATTCTCCTTTTCTTCATCCTCATAGCCATCTTTGTCCACGTCTTCACCATCAAGGTCTTCTTCCTCACTCTGATCACTTTCATCATCATCACTGAGACCTACATCACTTTCTTCTGTTTCATCATTATCTTCCTCGCTGAGCTGAGTATGTGCATCACCGGTTGTCACAATAGCCTCTCCCTCATCACTGTCAAACATACTTGAATCTGAATCACTACCATCATATCCTTCATCCTCACCAGAGTCATTTTGTAATAGCTCAAGACCTGACACATTAATAGCAATATTCACTTCCCCAAAGGCCTTCGGCTGTGTTTTGGGGATACTAGGGCGACCAAGGTCCTTCTTCTCCAGCAATAATGGGCATATCTAAGAGATAACTTTACTTAGTATTCCTCTTAAATGACGCAAATGCTAGCCAAAGATTAGATCGGAAGTAAAATAGCCAAACCTCTCTGAATAAAGTAGTCAATGAACGAGCAGCTGTAGAAATAGCTTTCTCATGGGACTTCCTATATAGGACCAGATCTTTCGGCATATTTTCCAGCGATTTTTCTGTCATTAACTAAATGTGAAAGAAAACAATATCTACAGAGTGAGATTCTGAGGCACTTGAGGGTTTAAAAAGAAGAGAGAACAAACAGATAAAAGAGTATACCAGCGGAACACGGAGACAGATTTCCCTCAAAAAATTCAATCCAACAGCAATTGCCTGCCAGAAGAAACATCGTGTAAGAGGCAATTGACCGCAAGTTCAACTCAATCAACACTAAAATTATATAACAAAAAACAAAAAAAAAAAAAAAAAAAAGAGACAGGTATACTGAATACCTCTGTTCGAGACTTATCATGCACAAACTGGTTAACAACTTGTCTAAATAATGGTTCAACCACATCAGAGGGAACCTATTAAGAAAAGGAGATTAAGTAAAGTATTAGAGTGTTTGAGGAGACAGAAACAATTTCTAATGCAGCATTATCACACACTAAGAAGTACGCTACTCAAAGGGGAAGAGAAGCAAACCATATCATGGCAAGCCTGAACTGCTGATGCAAGCAACTCGGTAATATCACGTTGATGAGGCTGCAAGTGTACATAATCAACATGAAAGCATATCAAAGCACTACCCATATATGAAATGTGCATAAATAGCATATATCAATGCATCATTGACATGGTATACCTGGATATATTTCTGAAGAAAAGGATAGAAATTCAGCAGAATCAGGCGATGGAGTCCAACAGTCCGCGCAATTACTTTTAATATCATCATCTTCACCTGAAATGGAGACAAAGATATAGATTGATGACATGATATTGTTGGTAGGAGCATAAGTGGATCCCATACATGCAAGGCGTATGAGGAAAGCGAGATTAGCCACCTCAAACCGTTCATTGCAAGTCTGGAGACGGGAGAATAGCTTCTCAGCAAACCCCTGTATACAAAACAAGAGTGTCAAAAATCTCAAACTAAATGGAAGTTTAGACCGCAGTATACAAACTAGCTAACCTGAGCATCAAGTAAATGATTAAGTGGTGAATAGTGATTCGGTGTATCATTTTCTAAGTTAGCACGTTGCTGCCTTTTCATGCTGCGGATTGCACGTTGTAACTTTGCTTGCTTTTTTTTTCTTGCTAGCAAGTGTACCTTTGTGATGCGCCTGTAGTAAAGTTATTAAGTTAATTGTTTATCGTATAATAAATTGGCGAAAACAAGAAGCACGAGAGGCGAAATGGCCAGTAGATTTATGTAGCATTTGCAAGTATTAGGGCTAATACTGTAAGCTTGAAAATTTTCAGATAAGTTCAAAATCAGAATTTCATACCTTATAGACATCCTCCCTCTGAAGAACAACTTGGGGATTTTTCTCATCTTCACTGCTATCGACGTCACTATCTTCTGCCTCTTCGATCTTTTCAAAACCAAGAAGGAACGACAGAGCAGCATTCATAATCCTATAAGATTCAAATAGTAAGTTTCCCAACTTAGTAGCGAGGTAATGGCACATTAAATTTTATATAGAAAATCAAAGAAAAATCAGATTATGTTAGAATCAGGATTTCAGACACAGATGAGCAACAACAGCTGAAATATCGACAATAGGTCTGAAAAAGTATCTAAAAGGGCGTAATTCAGATATTTGCACCCTGCCGAAGTAAGGAACCATGGCATATATGTTTGTAACAGATTCCATTTTGAGAGGCAGAATTGCTTGACGTTGCATATTATAACTCATTAAAATCCGATTCGTGTCAATTAATGTTCAAAGGAATAAGGGAAGCGCCAACAGAAAAATATTGGAAGGGTTTATCACAAGACTATATCAAAAACAATATTCTAACTTACAGAAGTAACGAATGCATATGAGCTGCAATCATGCTAATATATAACAGAAATAAAGTTTTATACTATGAGCGTAATGAATGCATATGAGCTGCAATCATGCAAGTATATAACAGGTATAAAGTTTTATACTACGACTTAGGCTTGATTGCATATGAGCTGCAATCATGTAAATATATAACAGGTATAAAGTTTTACACTACGACTTAGGCATTAACAAATATTAAGAACTGCTTCACCGGTAAGTCTTCTATTTGCATGGGTTTGGCATGATATCATTATAGCAAAAAAATACAAAAATTCACATGGTAGCATAGGAAAACGTTACCTGATGATAGTTAAGGCTTAAAATGTTAGAAACTTACAATTACAATTCTAAAAATCCTGTATAAGGTGGTTGTTTTTTCTTCAAACACAAACAAAGTTGAATAAAACTAGTTCCAAGGTAAAATTTAACTAGATAAAGTTGGTGTCGACTAATGTCTGTGGTTCTAAACACTACTAAAAAATTTAAGAGATTAAAGGTTTTACTTACTTGGATGATGGATGAAAACAAGCCGTGCAGATTGCATTTGCTGTTCTTTCATCAAACCAAACTCTTCTTCGGTGAAGATCACAAAGCACAATCGGAGCTCTCTTGGCTTTTGCTTCATCCTCTTCCTACATACGCAAATTACAGCTTCCAAAATTAACATTAAAACAGATATCCAAATCTAAATCTAAGAAGCTAGAGAACAACAAAGCCTACCTGTAGCATTGTAAACAAGATATTCTGAAGTGTTCGATTCTGAGTTTCATTCTTATGCTTCTGATTCATCCGTCGAATACTATGAATAACATGTGAGAACGCATCTTTCCTTAAAATCCTGTCTCCTAAAATTTGAAGCTCCATAAATAACCCAAGTGTCTCTCCAATATCAACAAACTACAAACAAATACCAAAATCCATCACAATTCACAATACCAAAAACATCAAATTTCAAAGAGTTATCGGCAAATCCCCCACCCCATCCCAACCCCCAAGGGCGCGTTCCCCATAAGACTACCAACTAGGATACACCACATGCCACTACAACCAGGAACACACATGCTACACCCATCCACGACGAAAGAACCCATCACACACACACCGCCAACCAACACACACGCCGCCAACCACAAGCCAGTTTTATGGAAGTGCTGTGTATGGTGTTGGCAGCAGTGCCACTCACACTTCCACCACCAACCACACCTGTCATCAACCAGTTAAATGGTGGTGGTATTGGTGTTAGTGGTTGGCTGCGTGTGCTGGTTTCTGTGGTGGTGTCAGTGGTTGTGGTGCTGCCGGCGGTGGTGGAGTGTGGTGATGTCCCCAATCACCAATAAAATTAGGGAAAAAACCATTCTGATTAGACAAACCAAGACAATTCAAATAAAAGAGCAAGAAATTGAGTAAAAACTCATTACCTTACGATTTATTAGTAAAACTAAGGCTTTAGTAAGATGACATCTCAGCGACGATGGCAAAGACTTTGCAGACGAATGTAACAAATCAGCTAATTTACTAGGATAATCAGATAACTGAGTTGGATAATAAGGAGTAACATGAGCTAAAAACATAGCCATATCACCAAGATCTTTGCTAACACTAGGATCACCATTAATAGATGAAAAACTTAAAGCTGATTGTTGCTGAAATAGAAGAAGTAATGAATCAAAATGTTTATATAAAAGAGTTAACTCCGTTTCATATCCTTCTGGATCAATCTTCATCTTGTGTTGGAGTGTTAACAGGTTTATTTTCTCTGCTGTTTTTCCTGATGCTCCCAACCATTCTGGTTTTAAATCTGGGATACCGTGACAAGCCATTGTTGATTTGAATTGTTTCTGCTTCAAAATCTCTGAGTTAAGAAAGATGAAACCCTAGATTCAGGGTTTATCTGCCGTGCGTAGTAGTAAAGATAAGAATATGTGGGGTTCTACTTCGTTTAATTGGTGCCAGGATCGGGCCTAATGATGTGAAGAACCAGACCTGGTACGGATCTGGGTTAACAAACGGCTCCTAGGTTTAAGGAACTTTTGCTAAGGGTTTTGTGCCGAAGCCAAGAGTTTCATCTGCTATGAAACACAAGATTTTATGCCAAAGCCACTGAACTTTTGCTGCCAAGAGACTAAGGGAGCATCCAGAAGAAAAACACGAACATCTCTCAAGAATTGACACAGACAAACCACTTCAACAGCAAAAGTAACTAATGACAAAACCTTGCAGAGCAGTCATTCCTTTGGTAAAGAACAGACCTTGGCCAATTGAACCTTTAATGTACCTCAAATCAGCAGTCGCTTGCAAGATATAACCTCCTGACACCCAGATTATTCTGCAGTAAGCAAGCATTGAACTTCCAGTCACGCAATGCTCGTTTCTTTTGCTGTATCTGTACCAATTCCGTCGAACTCACCAGGTATATTAAATATTAACCTCGTATTACCTTTCTATCCTACCCCAACTTGTTTGGGACTAAAGGCTTAGAAGAAGAATAACGCCAGCATTTACAAAGACCATACAGCCTTCCTTGTACCATATATGCCATTAAGAACAGGTAGTTGATAATTGAATAACAAGAAGCCTAGTTAGAAACAAGAACACTAAAAGACTTCAACATAGCACACTGGCACTCCACCAAGGATCAATAGGCATTATACTCCAACAGACTTCAGTTTAAATACAAAATTGATAGTTTATTTATGTTAGTGCTTCCTTACAAATTACTAAAACCATGAACTTTTGATCAACTAAGTGCTAAATCATTTTGACTATAATTAGGTGACAGGAGCATAAGAGCGAAATCTTGATTTTTACCAATCAACAGAGAGTTTGATTGCAGTCTACAGACAGACAGTAGACAAACATCCTAATCAATCACCAAAAATAGACTTCCTTCTGTATCACAACTGGAATTCAGACATCGATATGATGGTAAAAGCATACAACAACTACCATGGCATGGCATAATTTCTTCATGTACATGAAAGATAAAGCACAATTTCATTTCCAAAACAAGCATATGTAGTCAAAGAGAGACGGCAAATAACAAAAGAGAGAAAGACTGCATACTCTTCAAATCCTTGATTTCAGAAGCAGCTCTCAGTTATTGTTCAACTCATCTTGGAATACCTTTCATTAATCCGGGAGCTTCTTCTTGCTTAGAAACAAGAAGTGGCTACAACCGAATCTAGTTCAGATGTGAGGTTTTGAATTTGATTCGATTAGAAACAAATAACAGCTTCATTTTCAAATAATCCACATCAAATAAGAAACTACAAATGAAGAAGATGACATTATTACTAGTAGAGCAGGAACAGAAACATTGAACTATCCCTAGCTTCAATGGCGGTTGTCCTTCATTTGCAGTTTCTAGTAAATGGAGTTGTCGTTCTTTTGAGATTTTGCTCCAACCTGACACAGATCGAAACATTTTCAGAGCAAGAAAGAGGAGGAGAAAGGGGGAAACAGAATGAAGAGCCCTAAATCAAATTTTTCTGAGTGATTCTTATTTCCCATTGTTACTCATGAAGTCAAGCAAATGTAGTAAAAATATGCTGACTCAGGTCAAACTGTAATTTTATTACACCACTGCCATTTCTGGTGAAAAAAAGAATAAGTTACATTTATCAGATTCTGTTGGTTCATGAACATGGTCTAGAAATGAGTTCTCTCAACCAACAGCATGCTAGGAGGATCCGGGGGTTGCCAAACTGTAAACAGTTCCGATATCCGATAATTGTTCGACGGATATGATGATATCTCTGCATCCTTAAAGGTTGCGGTAGTAGTTGAAAACATTAACTATGTATGATTAAATACTTTATCATATCATTGTTTTCCCATTTTTGTGTCATTCATTGTTCATGTCCAGTTTTTTGCAGAAAGGAATTTGCATTGCATGAACGTGTCATCCTTAGTTGACGTGTGTCAAACCAAACCTCGTTAAAACAGAATCCATTCTGCAATTATTTTTTCCACTCACAGCAACCATCACTAGCTCTTTGTGCCTGCTGTATAAAACTTGGCATTAGCCTTCATCCTCATCACCAACTTCTTGAGAGATGGGAAGCCAAGAAGGGTCATCTACCTCCAAGCATCATGTACTTATGTTTCCATGGTTTGCATTTGGTCATATAACTCCATTTGTTCAGCTTTCTAATAAGCTTGCTTCTCATGGAGTTCAAATCTCTTTCTTGTCTGCACCTGGAAATATCCAGAGAATCTCCTTCTCTCTCAATTCTTCACCTCTTATCAAAATTATACCTGTTCATATCCCACCGGTTGAGGGTCTTCCACCAGGTCTTGACAGTACTGCAGATTTGTCACCGGCCTTGGCGGATCTTCTGAAAATTGCACTTGATAAAATGCAACCTCAAATCAAATCCATACTCATTAATCTCAAACCCCATATTGTCTTTATTGATTTTGCACAACACTGGCTTCCTTCCATTGCTTCTCCACTAGGTATCAAGACTTTCAATTTTTGTGTTTTTGCTGCTGCTTGCGGAGCTTATATAACGAACCCGCACCGGGATTCTCCAACTATTGATGATTTAAAGAAACCTCCGCCAGGGTTTCCCACAACTTCAATATCATCAGTGAGTACTTACCAAGCTCGTGATTTCCTGTATCCTTTCAAGAGCTTATATGGAGGTCCTAGTGTGCAACAACGTGTGCAAACAGTCAGAAAATTGTGCGACGCCATTGTTATGAAGAGTTGTGATGAAATGGAAGGTCCTTATTTAGATTATATCAGGCAACTTTATTGTAAACCTGTTCTGCTACTTGGTCCTTTAGTTCCAGACCCACCAAAATACAAGTTGGAAGGAAAATGGGAAAAGTGGCTGCAAAAATTTCCATCGAAGTCGGTTGTGTTCTGTTCATTTGGTAGCGAAACGTTTTTGAAAGATGATCAGATAGAGGAACTAGTACTAGGATTAGAGCAAACTGGTCTTCCATTCATTGTGGTATTGAACTTCCCACCTGGTGAAGGAGATAACAATGAAAAGTTGAAAAATGCATTACCAGTTGGTTTTGCAGAGAGGGTGCAGGGTAAAGGAGTGGTGCACACTGGATGGGTGCAGCAACAAGCGATTCTGGCACATGCAAGTGTTGGATGTTATGTTTGTCATTCAGGTTTAAGCTCTGTGATTGAGGCATTCATGAATGATTGTCAACTAGTTATGTTGCCACAAAAAGGTGATCAGTTTTTGAATTCTAAGTTATTCAGTGGAGATTTGGAAGCTGGGGTGCAAGTAACTAGAGACGACGAAGATGGGCTTTTTAATAAAGAAGATTTGTGTAAAGCTGTTAAGATAGTAACTGTGGATGTGAATGAAGAGCCAGGGAAGTCTATTAGAGTTAATCATGGGAAATGGAGAGATTTTCTTCTTAATAAGGATATACAGGATAGCTTCATTACCAACTTGGTTCAAGAGATGAAAACAATGGTCAACTGAAGCAAAATGGTTTTAAACTCATTGAATGACTTTTAGTTTTTTATTTGTGTTTCCTTAAATCTAATCCTATTAAGGTTGAAAGCAATCCTACCAGGTTCTTTCTGTCTGAAACTATCAAAACAATTGTACTGTTGAGCGTATAGTTTCTCCAATGGTTAACATAAGAGCAGAATAAAGCAAGGTGCTACAATGCAACTGTTTCACGAAATATTCTAGGTACAATTTTAGCTGCTAGACGACTGAAATACAATTTCTGTACAAGGAACAAGTTTCACTGCCGCATTAAGGACAGTGTTGGCTTTAGCACACACTTGGGACTTCCATACATATCAGACAATTAACAAGCCCCGGAAATTTTAGACATGAAGCAAACATCTGCAGTTTTCTTAAAAGATTCTGGACTGTAAGGGGAAGACAAGGTTGCAACTAGGACAAAGAATTATGCAGCATTAAATTTCCAAAACCAGAATGGTCTAATATGACCTGCACTAACCTATTTCAAGTTGTAGTCATCACTAGCAACATTGACCCAAAAAAAAAAAATTACACAAGAAGCCTGTTAGGTACCTTGCTAATTAATCTTTCTCATGAAGATGGAAAAGTAGCATTATTTACCATACTGCAGTTACCTAATCAAACTACCACTTTCTGTAAAATGACAATAGCAACTACAGCTCTAACATATGCAGTTTCGAAACACTAGATGAAAAATTGAAAAATTCAAAATTTGTTTCCCTAAAACTATCTATCGGGTAATGTTAGATAAGAAAAAATGGTGAAGAGCCCGACTTCAAACAAGATTTGTCTCCGCCTCAAACACTAACAAACTAACATTAACATAACATTCTTTACCAATCAAAAAAAAAAAGAATTCCCGACTACTGGGAAAGCTCTAACTTCCCTTGATTTTGCCTAAATATACTTATTCGATTCCCATGTATAAACGAAATAAATCACTAATGTCTGCATCACATTATTCCATCGAAATAAGGTGAGTCACTAACAAGATGGACAAATATCTAAGCAATATAGTTTAATAACCCAAAACAAAAAGTATTACTGTAAAGTTGGACTGATGGTATGTTATTGAACTTGTAAATAAACTCATCAAGCCTACAGAATCATATGAATATTACCTTCAACACTAAACGAAGATTACCAGATTACAAGTATATGTATGGTGCATCCTCCTGGAGCTTCTTCAAAGGATAATCGCGGCTTCTTGTCTCTTTAGTTTCAACCTGTGTTGCAACTATACGATATTGTATCCGATACAGGATACCAATATGCTACTCCGATACACGAACATAAAAATGACAATACGGCGATACGGCATACATAATATTAATCTGTAGTAAATATATTACATATAAATCATAGAAAATTTGGGTTTGGTGCAAAAATGACTATCTACTGGTTCTGGAGGAGATAAACATGAGAAGGTAAATCAGAGACTTAGAGATATTGAGTGGAGGAGGTAAAAACAAATGCTGCTAAGAAAAGATTTGATAAAAATCTCACTTTTTATTATTAATCTATAGAATCCAGACAGTTGTTGCTTCCTTGTGAAGCTTATCTAACTTTTGAAATTTTAAATAATAAAAACGATTATCTTCTTATCTCATGCTTCTTCTTCTTCCTGCTTCTTCTTCTTCTTCTTCTTCTTCTCCTCTCTTCTTCTTTCTTCTTCTTCTCAGAAATAAAAAAGGGATCGAGCCGTATTGGCCGTATGGATACACGTATCCCCATAAATACGTATTGATATGTTAAATAATAATAATATGACGTATTGTTGCAATACAGGTTTCAACTGACTCCATTGTTTTTGTGTCTTCTTCCCCTAATTCTTTCAACGAGACTAAGGTGTTCTTGTGAGGCAATACTTTAAGAAACTTATCCTTAAACTCCACAAGCCTTTTTGAGGTTGAAGTTTTTGTGTCGTAAACATTGAGATAGTAACCATTGTAAGTTAAAACACCACCGATGTTTGCAACGGCTGATAATAACTCGTTATTTCTATTGTCAACCCTGAACTCTTTAGTCCAACCAAATGACCGACAATCGTTTTGCTCTTTCATGCCATCATCATCATTCTTTTTCTTTAATAGCCATAAGTCAAAACAATCAGTTTCTTCTCCATCTTCATCGATACCTAAACCATTAGCAAAAAACAAAAACCCATCCAAAGCCCCTAGTTGGTTTTGAATCCAATCACCCCCTGTTGGCAAAGGATGTGGTGGTGAAAGAAGTTCACTAAACTTTTCCTCGACCAAATTGAAGGCAACGATCATTTCAAATTTACTGTCCATCCAGTAAATAGCTTCATTGGCAAACATACCATCTTCCTCACAATATGGACTAAAATCAAAATTGGACTTTCCAAGGTTTCTCCATCCAGTGCCACTGCGTGTATATATGGACTTCTACGTTGGTCTTCGACATATACATTCCTAAAACTTTGTACTCATTGGTTGATGAAAAATAACCAAAGTTGCTTTCCTTATAACACGCTCTTTGGTGATTGGGTTACAAATCCAAACAGATGGGAAGTCGTATTCAGAAAAACAGATCAACCCATTGCATGAACCAACAATTTTAGTAGTAATCCAGGAAGGAGGAGAGGGCAAATTAACCCTTCTAATTCTCTGGATAGAAGTTGACTCGTGATTGTATTCAAAATACCAATATTTTATATTTCTATATTATCTGCATCAAAATTAGAAGCAAGAAAACCCAACTCACCAGAATTAGCAGCACAAGGATGATTGAGATAATTTAAGTGCATTTGGGAAAATAATGGATGATGAGAAACAAGATTTCTCCAAGTAGGGCATACCAATTTGAACTCCATAACTAATTCGGTAGGCAAACGAGTTAAAATTCCTAATGTGATTTCCTCTAGGAGAAATTTGAAATATTCCATCAATGATACGAAAACCTATAAATTGTTCTTTGTTAGGTTTTAAGAAATAGTGACGCTGGAAACAATGGAAAGAGTAAAGCAGGAAAATGATAGAAATAGTGAAAAGGGGATTGTTAATTTGTTATTGTTTTTACACAGATGGTACAGGTACAGTATAACTTCTTTAAAGTAATACTCAATAATATAATATTCTCGTTAAAATAATAAAATTTTATGGTTCTTCCTCGAGGCCTTAATGATAAAATAATAAATTCGATAAAATAATTAAATAATATATTTTAAAAGTTTCCCTTAATAATTATTAGGTCCCAAATAATATATAAAATAATAATGTTACTAGAAAAATAAAAAATTAATTTCATACATATTAAACTTTCCCAAAAATATGATTTAATATTGGTTTATTTTTCTTTAAAATTCAAATCAAGTTCTATTTCATTCCCAATAATTTGTAATGCAATCAAAGTACCCGGAGCCACATTGTTATACTGCAACACGAAGTAATTTTGAAGTGTTATTAATATTTGGAGTGCTTGAATTTGTATTGTAATTAGTCAATAATATAATATTTTTACAAAATTAGTCGATATTTTACTTAACCTACAAGTATTATTCAACCTCCAAGCTAGGAATTACTTTTTAAAATAATTATGTGCGGCACACGGTTATGGTTTCAGCATTTTCGCCTTCACCACGCTAGGTGAACTTAGTGATGATGCCACCGTCTTTTTGAAGAGGCTTAAAAACGGCTTTGCAAGACACGACACAAATGGCAAAGTGGGTAGTTCTCTATTTCATAGGATAGGCATTGCTATTCAAAAGGGTGTGAGAGCTCAGCTTGTTGCTAAACTCCCAACCAGTTTCTTGTAAGACCTATATTTAATAATAATTCATTTTAATGGAAAATAATTGTTTTGAGAAAAATAAAATAAATTATAAGATAATAATTTATTATATTATCGATAATATAATATTTCTTTAAAATAATAATTTTTCTTGGTCCTAAACCTATTATTTTATAGAAGTTATACCGTATATATTTTGGAGAACATAAAATAAGTGTGCTAGCACAGCACGACACAACACATTTATTTTTCTGGCACGACACAGCACGGCACGCCAGCCCAGCCCAGCATGCTAAGCACGTGACTTCGTGGGCTGGGCTGTGTCGCGCCGGCACGTTTCACACCTCTATCTACAGCCATATGTCACATATGTGACCGGAGTGTTGAGTCTGTATGGATAAGGTCAAGCGAAAGTCAACCTTGATTCTGCATTATTTTTTTTGATCTGATCCGTTTTTAATTGCTCAATCAATATCGTTTTGTGTTTATCTGTATCATTCCTTGTATTGATTCTTCTTATCCTTTAATGGAAGCTTAATCTTTTTTTTTCCTTGTTGCCACACATTGGGGTTGTAGTAATGTCCTTTCATATCATGGGAAATCTTCACACTTGGCATTTTCAAAATTGGCTTTATATTGAAGTGGTGCAGGTGTTGTTCATCTTTATCTATTCTCTTCGTAGTTCTCTGCTTTGGGTTTGTTATATTGGTTATCCTCATCCTACTTTATGGAAATTTGCTCACGATGCTATCCATTGTTCTTCAACAGCTTTGATATCTTCAAATTTTTATCCGCTTCATAATTTTTTTAATCCTTTCATCAATACATAATATCTTCTTTACATTTTGACACATCTTACTATTCTCAATTATAAATACCATGCCATCAGATATCTTTTCTATCAAACCCTTCGTTGCTCATTTCTCAGTTCTTATGTTTTATTTCTTCACCCTTATGTCTAGACCAGGAATGAACAACATAAACCAACAAATTGAAGATGTTTCAATTAGTGAAGAACATATTAGAAGAAAGGTCCTTATGCATTTTAATACTGCAATTTTAGCTGGTGTTCGAGATTGGAGATACAATCTTGCTGATAAATTATATGCTCCTGGTATTATGATTTGGCAAGATGCAGAACGTGTTGCTAAGTTCATTTGGCCTCATTTAAGAAGACATAATCAATGGGTTGTTCAGGTACACAGTTTGGAACCTAATATCTTTGTTATCAAATTTCAAGTTTATGAGGATAAAGAAGATATCCTTTTTGGAGGTGCTTGGAATTTTGATGGTCATTTGATAGTCTTAAAAGATTGGAATTTAACTACAAACTATCATCTGTTAGATTTTTTTTTTTTATTCTCCTTACTGGTTAGAGTATAAATACCTTTTACCTGAATTTATGTATGATGATATTTTGCGGATGATGGGTAATATTATGGGTGAAGTTAGAGTTGTTGAACCTGATGGTGTGAACCCTCCTACTTCTTCTAAGTATAGAGCTCATCTTCTTATAAATGTTAATACTCCTCTTATTACTGGTATTATTGCCGCTAATTCTGCTGGAGTAACTAGATGGGTCGGGTTCTTTTACGAGAAACAACCTTATCGTCTTTGTCCTGAGTGCAAGGTTCCTAATCACGGAGAAAATGATTGTGGTCATATGACTCACATGAAACAAGAAATAGAAGAAACTGTTAGAGGATTTGAATTTGCTGAGCCTATTTTACCTCCTCAACAAGAAGCTCAGCTCTTTCTTCAACATGGTTCCCAATGCCGTAATAGATTGAGACATCCAACTGATCAAGAACAACCTCGACCATTTGATGGGATGCGTATTTCAATCTTCTCGGCTACAAACACTGATTTTAGCGCTTCATCTTCCTACAACAACAAATTTCATCATTCTTCATCTTTGATGCTTATGTCTACTCTGTCAAGTGATGGTGTAGTATTAGTGGTACTAAGAAGAGATATAGACTTCCTTATTTGGTTATTACATCTGCGACTCCTTCCACAGATGTTGATAATGATAATGACATAACTTTTCCTCAAGCTGCTGAAACTGTCTCTGTGCAAGATGACTATGCTACTAATACAAATGTTTGGGACATTGTTGCTGCCAATACTTTTGCTGCTCAGAATCATATTGATGCATGGAAACAGGCGTTTGTTTTAAACTATCTCTATTTGTAGACTTTTGTTTTTATTTTTTCTGTTTTTCACTTTCTTTGTCAGTATTTTTCTAGTTTTCAAAACATGAAATTATTTATTGGAACTGTCAAGTTATAGGAAACCCTCACACTAGGGACTATATTAGATTTTGTTTGAGTCACTATGAACCGGATATATTCTTCTTATCCGAAAACAAAGCTCAACCCAATAATATGAACTTTTATCTTTCTCACACCAATTATCCTCATTATTGGTTTTATCCTGCTATTGGCCTTTATGGTGGCATTGCACTTGCTTGGAAAGATGGAATAGATGTTGAAATAATGCATACTACTGCTGACACAATTCATGCAATAATCCATACTCATGATCATAATGCAGATTTCTTAATAACTTTAATGTATGGTGCACATAATTCTGTTGATAATAATAGTCAGTGGCAATATCTCTTGGATATGAATAATTATGTTGATCTTCCCTGGGTTCATTTGGGGGATTTAAATTTCACTATGTCTGGTTATTAAACTCATAGTCATACTCATCATGCTAGTCATGTAAGAATTTTTGTTCAACAATTAGGACTTATTGATAGGTTGGGAAACCTACAATATAATACTGCAAGTGCACAGTGTCTAACTAGTAGAACAATGGCAAGTACAGGTCGTTCCCACGAGGAGTTTGAAAATACTACTACTAATTAATATCCAGAACAACTGATCTTAAATTATAAATTTCAAAGATTTATGGATTGGTAACTAAGATTATGAAGCTACGAAATTGAAATAATAGAAGACGTAACCAAGATTATGAGGTGTTAAGGATTCGGGAATCCGTTGTAGGCAAGTTACTTGTATTCAATCACAGAGGTCTCGAATTTACTCATGTAAAATAGTAAACCTAGCTACTAGTACATGGAAGACATTTCATTAAGAATTGTCAACTATAATTATAAAAATAGTAGTTTGTTCTCACCTTAATGTAGAATTCTTAAGCACCACATATACATGGCATAAATAGTCAAATGACATTCATAATTCAATTATTGTAAGGTTCAATGAGTTCTTCTACTAATCTAACTATGGACTATACATGGCATAGAACATGAAAAATATAGCTAGAAGGTAAAACATTGAAAGAGAATTGCAAACATTATCATTAAGTTCAATTGGTAGAGACCTTATTCAAGAATACAAAATAAAACAACCTACAATTTCATCCCTTCACCCTAACATGGATTAGCTAGACATGGCTTTCCTAAAAACCATAAATCAATATAAATAACACCCTATCCAATCAAAAATGGAATTCGAGAAAACTTCAAACCCTAGTCTCTAAAACGGTTGTGTAGCCGCAACTTCCCTTTCTTGAAGATTTCAGTTCTTTTTATTTCTTTTCTTCCTCCTGTCATAAATATGCTACCAGCCAATGAGAGCTTGCCACATCATCCCTTATGACACCACCGTACTCAAAATCCATTTCGTACTCATTCAAATCAAGATATTTTGTTTCCATACTTTGGACTAAAATTCCAAATGAGACATGAAAAAGCGGGGGTCTAACAACCACACCCAATATTTCGATTAGCAATCTGTATGGACTAACTCTAATATACTTTTAAGAGAATCAACTAGACAGTCAGACTCAATCTTAATAAAAAGTATATCAAGGAGTTAATATCTCTATCTCTCGATTTGATCTTTACTCAAGCAAATAGAAATCTGTGAGTCTTTATCAAATACAAGAGATATATAAACTTGGATGGTACCAAAAACCAATATCCAAGGATCAATCAATTTCCAATCAACAACCAAAGGTTGGATTTCACAATTGATCGATACAACGCACAACCTGTGATATTTTAATTATTTAACAAAATATAATGCGGAATAGAAATAACACAGACACTAGAAATTTTGTTAACGAGGAAACCGCAAATGCAGAAAACCCCGGGACCTAGTCCAGATTGAACACCACAGTGTATTAAGCCGCTACAGACTCTAGCCTACTACAAACTAACTTCGGTCTGGACTATAGTTGAACCCTAACCAATATCACACTGATTCAAGGTACATTTACACTCCTTACGTCTCTGATCCCAGTAGGATACTACGCACTTGATTCCCTTAGCTGATCTCACCCACAACCAAGAGTTGCTACGACCCAAAGTCGAAGACTTTAATAAACAAATTTGTATCACACAGAAAAGTCTATGATAATAGATAAATCTATCTCCCACGGATAAACCTACGAGTTTGTTCCGTATTTTGATAGAAATCAAGGTGAACAGGAACCAATAGATAACCCATACTTATATTCCCGAAGAACGGCCTAGAATTATCAATCACCTCACAATAATATAAATCGTATGGTAGCGAAACTAGATATTGCGAAATCACAAACGATGAGACGAAGATGTTTGTGATTTATTTTTATCTTGCCCTATGGGAGATATAATCTCAAGTCAATTATTCAATTGAACTCGTACGATAGAAAATTGCAAGATCAAATCTCTCAACTACAAGAGAAGTAGTTTCTTATGGCTTCACAATCCCAATGAAGTCTTTAAGTCGTTAATCGACAGGGTCTCGAGAAGAAACCTACGAGTAAAGGAGAATCGACTCTAGAAAACCAACTAGTATCACACATGAGGTGTGGGGATTAGTTTTTCCCAGTTGATAGACGTGTCATCCTTATATAGTTTTCAAATCAAAGTTTGCAATCTAAGTTACCTTGGTAACAAAGCATTCAATAATCACCGTTATATGAAAAACCTGATTTATCCAAGCTAATATCTTTCAACTGTTAGATCGAAACTTAGCTTGTCACACACAAATGAAATGTATTCATTTAGGTTTGAGTAACCGTACCTAAACGTGTACATTGGTTGGTTCACAAATAGTTAACCTGTGGTTAGCCATATGAGCACTTTCATATTAACCATATTCATTTTTCTCATAACTAGTTCAAATGACTCATAAGAACTAGTTCAAGAGTTGTTCAATTGCTTAGGTCTTTATGCATAGACACAATTGAAACAAAATCGGTTTGATTCATTTGAATCAATTCATGAACAATATATCCCCAGTTTGCAAAGATTGCATTCCTTATAATTTATTGTTTTAAGTCCATGAACTACCGATTTGAGAAATAACCAGCATGGGTACGTGTATGGGTATGCGTACCTTAGCTTACCGGATTTTGAGTTGATTTTAGTTTCCAAACTCAGCAGAATTTTTCGGGTAGAAAAGTTCCGCCAGTACGCGTAACTAAGGTGACTAGTTTGAGTTCGTAAACTCACGGACGTGAACTTCCGCCTGTATGCGTACGGGTACGCATACCTAACCTGTCTCCTTCACCAATACCGTGTGCACACATATGCACGCACTTGGTTTCCGGCACATGGATTATATACTAATGTGCGAACATATTATATATGCTTATATCCATAGTTGGTTTCATGTTGTCAACTCTACATTTCAATCATTGAAACATTCTTCTGTAATGTTATAATAGTCGTTAGACATTAAGAATCGACTGTCGCCATCAAAGCTATTTTCAAGATTGAAACGTCATCATGACTTTCGTCACGGGTAAAGATGAAAATGTTTAAAGAAAAATCTTACCAACACATATTTCGAGAAAAAGATAGGCGAGTAAACTCGGCTCGAAATAGCAAATGTGTATGTATGAAAACTATCATACTTATACGACTTTTGTCTCAAGAGTAGGAGATATAGTATATAGACTTTTGAGTGACAAGATAAGTTCAAGTCTCCACATACCTCTTAGTCGGATGAAGTTCCACTGGTTCCTTGAGTAGTTATTTGTCTTTGCAAGATAATCTCCATGGAGTCTGGAGCTCAACTATTCCTAACTATCCTAGACCGAGACTTAGTCATAAGTATACTAGAAATCAAGACATATAGTTTTGATCACTAATATTGACAAACATGCTTGAGATAGCAACGCATGCGAGTTCGACCGATCAATGCTCTAACAATCTCCCCCTTTGACAATTTTAGTAACAAAACTATCAATCCATATGGATTAAAAAATAAATAAAACTTTGTAGCTTATCGTCCACATGCTTGATCTCCTTGGTCCTTCAACATTACTTGAAATCTTTCTCTTTCCCAAGTACTCCCATGATTCCATAGATGTTTAATTCAGTATCATAGTTGTTGAAGTTTCGTAGCCATAACAATGAGAAAACAAAATCTCTCAATCATTTTTATACAGTGTCATAGTATTATTACACAGCATCAAAGTTCTTATATCACAACTTCGACAATAATACTATGGTGATATGTATCACTCCCCCTTAGTCAATGATTTCGTCTCAACATGAAAACCACTCCCCCTTACATAATGACCCGTAAAGCACGTAAATCATATGTATTTGTAGTGTGAACTACATATTAATTCTCCCCTTTTTTGTCAATAAAATTGGCAAAGGTACGAAAATGGGATCCAAATGAAATTTCCACAAAGACGCTTCAAGATCAAAGAAAAGTACATATTAACTTGTTTAGATGCAATTATAAAGCCTAAGTTAAATGAATTCATCAAGGATTTTATAAAGATACAACATAACCCCTAAATAATTCCACAGCCGCACTCCCCACAAAGATATGATAATTAAGCGCAAGTTCAAAAGAACTCTCCCCCATTTGATGTCATTCCCAAGAGAACAACAAGAGCGACCTTATTTTTACAAGAAAAGAAGGGTGTTATTGGACACCAAAAACCATAATGAAATGATTTTCTATATCCAAAATTCTCAATTAAACTAACCACAAGTAAACGTATGATCAATTTTATCGGAATACTCAATCAAATTAAACACAAAAGTGATCAATTTAATTGAACATGCTCGACATAAGAGAACTTACGGAGCAACGACTATGTTAACCATAAAAGAATGATTAACTTAATTGTTATATGCTCAACACAAGAAAAACTTATGGAGGTTTGCAGTATACACATAAAATATGGATCAAGGAAAGATCAATAATGCGGCATAGACAAGGATTCATTCTATTTTCCATCACTATTTGCATAACGACATATAATAGATATAATCCTAGTAAACAATAGATTTTAACCAATCTTCCATCAAAATTTGATGTAATAGGCTTAATTATTGTTTGTCAAAAGTTCATCGATCTTGTATCAATACTTGCATATCGACATATAAACGAGATATCTTTTGACATTGTATGGGACAATAACAGTTCAAGGACGCAAACACACATATCCCATAACATATTGCAATATATAAAACCAAAAAGATTAATACTGCAATCATCATCTTCCAAATCAACTTTAGAATTTAAATAAATAAATCTAAAAACATTGCAAGATGAAAACGTTGGACATAGCTATGCGTACTCACAATAATGGCTACTGCAAACCCTAGTTATCCTTCTTAAACAAAAACAAGAATAAAAATTCTTTTAAGAAGTTTCCTAGGAAACAAAAAAGAAACAACTATCCAAGTTGTGCTATAAGATTTCGAACACAAACAAGTTCCTCATTAGCTTCCTTCAACTTGATCCTCACGAACTCGAGATTCCTTTTAGTGATCACAAACTTTTCTTTTAGGACCTTAAAATCTTGAAGAAGATTTCCAACCAGTTGTTGAGATAATTGAACTGGTTTCTTGTCAACATGATCAATTGCATGATAACAATTAATAAGAACATGGTTCTTATAGAATTTAGCAATGTTGTTTCTTTCATTCTCAATTTCCTCTTTGCACCCTTCCATAGTTTGTACCATTATCTCTTGAGAGACTATTCCGTTCACGAACTTGTATATACCAAGAAAATCTTCATGATATATATATATATATATACGAAATACATATAGGAAATCCCTAAGATTACCCCTTGGTAATGGGCCAGGTGTGCAAACGCTCACAGTTATGAACCAAGTTCCAAACCGTCAAAGAAAGCGAGCCTTATTAAAGGCTTTGTCAAGGGACTTTTAAATCAAGGATGGAGCACTTGAAAGGTTTAGAGTTTCAACAAAGCATGATTTTCTCAAGAGTTTTTATAGATCAACTAAGCTTCATTATAAAAGGAACACTAGAGTAGACTTCTACTTAAAAGAACCGAACGAAAAATACAACAACCATTTTTGTCAAGACAAGTTGCATCTTGAATTTTATGTGCATCCTCATACGGTTGGAATGAGAATGCACAGTGAAAACTGGTCAAGTTATAAGCAAGGGATGTAGTTCATCATCGTTTTCCTTCTCTGGATCACAAAGAGAGTTAGCAGGATTAATCTAAAAAGAATTATTACAAGGAAAACAAGACGTACCTGAAGATGCTTTCTTCCTTAATTTTTTGATTTTCCGCTTGATATTATTTATCATGGTTCTTAAATCAGAAGCATGATTGTTGATGTGAATGTGATCGAAACCCGATACTTTGGACACATTGTGATCCTTGCCAATTGATCCATCCTTCTTCCTTTGTCGTCTTTTTATCTTTACTGGAACGCCAACCGCCTTAGTTGTCCATATGACATTCTTTCCTCTATGATTGTAAAAAGAGTTAGTATCATACTTATAATTAAGAGATGACTCATCATAGTGCTCATCTGGATTTGAGACTATGTTGTTCACATCACGGAGAGAAACATGCTTGATCACTTCCTTTGACATCCATATATATGAGAATGTTATGAAGTTTTTCATTCCTTATCCTAAAGCGACATTTCCGTTCAACATGACCCTTGTTTCCACAATAGTAGCAGTTGAAGGTAGTGTTTTTAACGGCTCTCCTTCTCTTTGTCTTTGAAGAATGTTTATCTTTGTTTATAGGGACATCAGTTGTAATAGGTGACTTTTCACATAGCAAGTTGTTCTTAGCACAGACAAAATTGATCTTCCTAGTGTTTGGAGCGTCTATTCCTTTATATCCCAGACCACGTGTGTCACGATGTTCTTTATATGCTCCTAACATGGAAGATAATTTTGTAGAACTAGTATTGAACCTTTTCAGATTCTCTTCTACTGATTTTATCTTGCTGACAGCTATGGATAGATCATTCTTCAATTGACTTTCTTTGGCAAGAAGAAGTCTTTCTCTGTCGTTAAAGTATTTCTATTGAGAGTTACACTTTGCCTTAGACTCAACAAGTTTTTCTTTCAACACACAGAAACTCTTCTGAAGTTTTTCACATTCTTCGAGTGTACTTCTCCTTCCTTGTCTTTAAGGATTGATTGTAAGAGTTTATAACCACTATCATTTCCCTTAAAGAGTTTTTTGAGTTTCCTATTTTCACGACAGAGAGGAAACAGATATTCTTCCAAATAGGCAGTTGATCCCTTTCTTTTCTATGATATTGTCAAAGAGTATAATATACTGTGAGACTTCTTCATCAATACTTGGTTCCTCGTCTGAGTTACTTTCATTTGAAACTTCATCTAGTTGATTATCTAAGCGAATTTCCCAGTTGATATCGATCTCAGTCAGAGGAGAAGTAATGATAGATTTCTTAGAGGTCTTAGAACTCTGAACATTATCAAGGGGATCCGGTTCTGGTTTTGCGAGGTCAGAGATATCACTATTGTCCATAGAGTCAGATCTCTACAAACACATACTTTTGAGGTCTTAAATGTGTTTTCCTCCTCTGATACCAATTACAAGTATTAAAAGTATTAGGATATGAGACATTATAAGTATTATGAAGACTTGAAGAAGTAAGGAGCTACAACCACAACATCATCCTTCCACTTGAGGTTAGTGATATTTGACTTGAACTGTTTCATTCCCTAACATATCTTTCAAGTCGTGCATATTGAAAACAAAACTGTGAAGCATGAACACTATAGATAGACATAGTATTAAGGAATACAATACGAGGTTTAGTGCTTAACCATTAAACTTTGTAGATAAGACATCAACATAATCGTTTGAATGCTATTGTGATTATGTATGGGTATGAGGTGAGGATTTCATCTTAGGAAACAATGTTTTACATGTGTTTTAAGGAAGTAAGTTCATGAACTTGTTTTGTGAACCGAAAAGGAAATCTCCAGGCGTTATTGAGGTTGTTCTCATTGCATTTCTTATGAACGACCAATAAATGTTAGCTTAGTAACAAAGAATTCAATATTCACCGTTTGATAAAAACCTGATTAGATTCAAGATAATATCTTTCAACCGCTGGATCAAAAACTTAGCTTGTTACATGCAAATAAAATGCACGATTTTAGGTTTGTGTAACCGTACCCAAACATGTACATTGTTGGTTCAACAATAGTTAACCAAATGGTTATCCATATGAGCACTTTCATATCAACCATATTCTTCTTCACCATAACTAGTTCAAATGACTCAAATGAACTAGTTAGAAAATTGTTTAATTGTCTAAATCTTATAGAAATATTCAAGACACAATTGAATAAAAAATGATTTGATTCACTCGAATCGATTCATGAACTTTATAGCCATGGTTTGCAAATTTTATTCCTTAGTTTATATAAATATAAGTTCACAAAAAATCGTCTTTAGATATAACCAACTCAAGTTTGCGGACTTAAGTTCCCGGAAGGAGTTCACAAACTCCAGCAGATATTCTCGGGATGAGAACCTCCACCGGTTTGTGGACTGGGTTCGCGGACTGATCTCACAGTTCTTGTTCCAGTTTTCCTGATCAACAAAGTACGCATACTTTGGTTCAAGGAATAAGGACTTATACATATATGTGTTGCCACACAATACTTATATCCAACAATGGTTATATAATCTAAACTCTCATTTCAACCATTGAAACATTCTCAGAGGACGTTATATAGTTGTTGTTCAAAAACTATTTTTCGTCAAAGCCATTTTCAAAGTGATTGAAACATAACATGACTTTCGTCACTACGTAAAGATGAACTTGGCCAAAGCGAAAGCTTACCTACACATATTTCGAGAAATATAGGCGAGATAAATTCGTCTCGAAATATCAAATGTGTATAATCAAAGTCTATATAGCAAAACGACTTTTGTCTCAAAATAGGAGATAGAGTAGATAGACTTTTGAGTGATAGATAAGTTCAAGTCTCCACATACCTTTTAGTCGATGAAGTTCCACCAGTTTCTTGAGTAGTTCTTCGTCTTGTATGATGATTTCCATGGAGTCCTTGAGCCCAACTACACTTTCTATCCTAGTCCGAGACTTAGCTATAGTAGACTAGAAATCACGACTTATAGTTTTAATCACTAACATTGAAAAATATGCTTGAGATAGCAACGCGTGAAAGTTCGACCGAGCAGTGCTCTAACACTATTTAATAAAGTTGGAATCATCATTCCTTGGGTTCTCTTTCTTACCAACTTTCGAGTATGTTAAAGAACACTAGAACTCAACTACAACAATGAAAATGACTGAATTTTATTAATATTAAATCTATGATTCATGACATTCATACACGACTTCAGAACTACTATGACAACAACTTTTCTCCACATCATCCTGAAGTTCAACACGTAACTACTTCTTTACAGAACTGGATTTTAATTTAAAAAGAATACTTCATGCAGTAGGAAGGTGACAACTACTTGGATGCAGATAGAAACACTTCATACTTTCATTCTTGGCTAACTTCAAAAACAGAAATTCTTCTATTCATGCTATTCAAGGGCCACTTGGTATTTGATATTATTCTTGAACTGAAATTGAAGATGTTTTTATCTCTCATTTTAGTAAGATCTCTGTGACTTCTCATCCTACTGTTCATCAAGATATTCTACATCTTTTTCACCCATGTATTTTCTAAAGATGAAAATGTGAATCTTACTCGTTTACCTGATGCTCAAGAAATTAAAGAAACTGTTTTCAGTATCAGGCCATGGGCTTCTCCAGGGAATGATGGTTTTCCAGCGGCTTTTTACCAAAAATTCTGGGATACAATTAGCACTAATGTAATCTCTATGGTTCATCATTTCTTTACCAATAAACACATGCTCAAGGCAATAAACCATACTTATCAAGTCTTAATACCTAAATTTCAACATTATCAAACCACTGCTGAATATAGACCAATAAGCCTTTGCCATGTTAGCTATAAAATTATTTCCAAAATTTTAGCTAACCGTCTAATGCCTCTTTTGTCGAAAATCATTTCTCCAACACAAACAACCTTTATTTCTGGTAGACATATCCATGATAATATCATCATTTCCCATGAGTTACTGCACACTATGAAGACAAAAAAAAGAGAGGCTATTGTTGGTATGAAACTTGATATGTCGAAGGCATTCGACAAAGTTGAATTGGCTTTTTTACTTTCTGCGATGCATCAGCTGGGTTTTAATTATGATTGGATAAATATGATTGAGAAATGTGTGTCGACAACAAATATATCCTTACTTATAAATGGTTCTTCAATTGCAACTTTTTCTCCTTCTCGTGGTAATCTCCAAGGTGACCATCTGTCCCCTTATTTGTTTCTTTTTATCATGAAAGCATTTTCAAGATTATTACAATATAATGTGGATTCTGGTTTTCTTGTAGGTCTCAGATGATTTCCCTTCCATTAATCATCTATTTTTCGTAGATGATTGTTTACTTTTCTTTTAGGAAAATTCTACTCAGATGCATCATCTTAATCATTTTCTGGAATTGTTTGGTCAAGCTTCTGGTCAAGTTATTAGTCTGCATAAATCAAATATATTTTTTGGTAAGCATACGTCTCAACCTCAACAGAGAGTTATTTCTAGCATTTTCAACATGAAGCTAATAGTCATTGGATAGAAATATTTGGGTATTTCACTTCTGTTACGTAGGTCTCGACAGAAAAACTACCAAGAAATTCTTGACAACATGAATTATCGTCTTCAAGGTTAGCACAACAAGATTATCAATCAAGCAGGAAGAACAACTCAGGTAAATCATGTTCTCAGTTCCATAGGTATGTATCAGATGCAAATGTTTAAGATTAATGATTCTACCATTCATCAGATAGATAAAATACAAAGACAATATTGGTGGAATGCTTTCAACAGTCACAACGTTTGTCATCCTATTTCTCGGGATAGAAAGTTCCTAAACACCAAGGTGGTTTAGGACTTGAAAACTTGAATAACTATAATGCAACTTTTTTTAGTCAAGATGGCCTGGAATTTGATTCACAATCAGGATACACTACATGCTAAAATCTTAAAAGGGAAATATTTTCCTTTTTTTGATCTGAAACATTCTCCTCCCCCTGTGACAGATAACTCAAGTTGGCTATGGAAAAGTTTATGTTTTGGCCTTCAAATAATAATGAAAAATGCTAAATGGCAAGTGGGTGATGGATCACCGATCAACATTTGGAATTCAAACTGGATTCTTTCAATGTCTTCTGCTATTCAAGATTGGGATGATCTGCATATTAATGATTTAGAATGGGTTTCTCAACTGATTGATTTCCCTGAAGATGAATGGAATATAAATCTTCTGCGACAACTTGTCACTGATGAGCAGGTGAATTCTATCTTAACTATACCCATTCAACTTGATCAACAAGACACTCTTGTTTGGCCTTTCACTACATCAGGTATTGATGAGTGCCAAATATTGCATATTCATACACCTTTTCATTGGCACTTAACTCATCTTTCGCGCTTCAAAGTCATATATTATCCCAAATTCTGCATTTTTACCATTTTCAAGAATGAATATTTGTATTAATTAATTTTGTGTTTTTAAGTACTAAATAAAGCTTGGAAGAATTGAGAAGACAAAAGAGAAGAAAGTTGAAGAAGCGTTACAACGCTAAGCCACATCGTTGGCAACCTGTTTACAAATTCATGGGATTAAACAACCCATGATCCAAAACCCAAGACCCAAATCCATTTCCACCTCACCCCCATTGGATTCTTTCCAAAACATCCACCTCACCCCCATTGGATTCTTTCCAAAATATCCACCTCACCCCCATTCTCTCACTCAATCACTCCCAATTTGTTTCCCACAACCAAATATATTCCATCAATTAAGAAAACATGTTTTGTTGAGTGGATGAGTGCCAAAATTCGGATCCAAGTGCTTGAGGGAATTTTGTGTATAAATAGAGAGGGTTGTTGTGTTGAAAAACCATCCAAGAATAGCTTGTTCATGTTAGTTTATCAAATTTCAATTTTGTTGTAATGTTCTAATTTCATTTACTAGGGTTTAGATGAAGCTCTAATCTCATTGGTATGTATTCATATCTTGTATCTTGTTCTTGAAAGTTTAGAATTGTTTAAAGATATAATTTAATCCAAGTTTTTCAACATCTTGCTCTCAAAATGTATGCCATGTATCCATTGTAGTTAGAATATCTCTATGTTGATTATGCTACAACTCATGCTTAACCAAATATTGATCTTTAGATTAGTTGTGCTTAATTAGACAATTAATGCTTTGGAGAAATACTTTAGTTGTGATTAAATTATCCATTGGAGAAACACCTTAGTTATACGGTAGACTTGAATCTACTATAAGGACAAGAATAATATTACAAGTTGAATGCATATCATAGGTTATTGGTGGATTTGAATACCCTAGTATCCATATTATCATTGTTTACATATCTTGTTATTTGCATCTTTTACTTTTATTATTTGGTCACTTGAAAATCATATCGTCGATATCGACAAAATCAAACCCCTTTTGGTTACTCTCTGAATCAGATTTAGAATCAACTTCTACACTCTCCAAATCTCTGTGGTTCGACCTGTGCTTGCCCTGTGTTGCTTGTCGACATGTGCACTTGCAGATTTATACATAGAAGTAGGTATCTTTCCGAGCCTACCAAGTTTTTGGCGCCGTTGTCGGGACTCCGGTAGTGGTGTAGTTCATTTTTCATCTCCCGTCACTATTCATTTTTCATCTCCTGGAACTGTTCACATATTACTATTCACAGTCAATTTTACACTTATTTTTGTTATTTATTTATTTATTTATTATTTTTAAATTTTTGCTTTTGCTTTAAAACTTCGAAACCCTAACTACCTCTTTTGAGCTCAACAGTTTTATAGTAGTTGTTGTAAAGGCGAAGGAAAGGAAGCGAAAGAAGTTTTTATTTTAAATTAAAAAAAAAAAAAGAGTTTATTTTATTGTATTAGGATTCCTCTACTCTTGTAATTTTCTTTTTTCTTTTGCACTTTATTTTGGACTTTGGACTTGGACATTCTATTTTTATTTTTTATTTTTAAACCCTACGGAAGGGTATTATTAAATATCAACTGTTTGCAGAGAAGGACGGTGATTACAATATCACCTCGGCCCCTCGGGTTCGTTCATGACATAGGATTCGTGGCCCGAGTCGACAACAACGGTTCATCCCCCGTCCTGGAACGGAGGTATTTTTGTCAAACACTCGCGAATCCCTTGTTAGCGAGTTACCTGTATTCCTTCGTTTGCATATATGTTGAGGAATTGAATACTACTGCTTTATTTTCCTAGTAAAGGGCAAGGACTGGCCATACAAGATAAGGGTTCGGATTTCATCACCTTTCTCTTCTTGCCCGCCTTAGGAAAACGATACATACGCGAACCTAAGATTTAAAATTTTGAATAGAACAAGACCTATAAGGTAACGAGCTTAGTACTTCGAAGTTCATGACGGTTTCTGTAAATTGAATGCGTGACTGCGCCGCCTTGTAATACGGTGAGGCCTTGGGTATCAAAGCTCTAGCATCTTCCCTCGCCTCTATTCAATATGCTTAAACTCGGATTGATTCCAGAGGGGTTTGCTCATATTGTAACGAATTCCCTTTCGAAGGATTAGAAGCTGGTCTAGAAAACAATCTAAGTGGATCCATCATGCTTTTTGTTTGCTAGAAATCAGTAGGTTTACTGTGGTGGAGTCATCCTTGTTTGTGATTGCATAGAACTTGCCTTCTAGGTGAATGGTTAACATGCTTGATGTGCTAGCTAGGCTATGATTGTGTCTTTTAGAGACCATACACGCCGACTAGTTAGAATCGGTCAAGAAGAGTTAATTGAAATACATAGTTTCGAAAGGAGATAGGTCCAAACCCATCCGAAACAATGGGAGAACCAAGAAACCCAGTCCGTAGTCTAAAGGACTACATGTACCCAACGAGGACAACCCAGTCCTCGTGCATTGTCTTACCAGCTATTGATGGACAATTTGAGGTAAAGGCAAGTATCCTCAATATGTTGCCTAAATTTAAAGGGGTTGAAGCTGAAAATCCCTACCACCATGTGAGAGAGTTCGAGGAAATTTTTGGGACTCTTCGGATCAACCAAATGACGGATGAGCACCTCAAAATGAAACTTTTTCCTTTTTCTTTGATAGACAAAGCCAAGACTTGGCTGTGTGCTTAACAGCCACAGTCATTTCATACATGGGATGCTCTTACGAAAGAGTTCTTCAAAAAGTTCTTCCCAAACCATAAGACTACGACAATTCGTCAAAATCTGAATAGTTTTGTGCAATTAGAGGAGGAAACTTTGGCAAAATATTTGGAGAGATTTAATGAATTATTGCTCCAATGTCCTCACCATGGTTTTGAAAAATGGAGACTTGTGCAAATTTTGTATGAAGGCTTAGATGTCAAGAACCGAACTACAGTTGAGACCATGTGCAATGGTCAATTTATTGAAAAAAGTGCTGATGAGTCTTGGGATTTCTTAATCGAAGTCGCTGAAAAGACTCAGCAGTGGGAATCCCACCGTGAACCAAATAGGATTACCCTTGCATCCAATGTTCATATAATTGACTCTGACTTCGAAGGAAGTGCAAAGATGGCATCCTTGGCTAGGAGAATAGAAAAGCTAGAACTAGAAAAGAATGGAAAAACTAATATCCCTACTCTCCGTAGTCAAATTGAAATGGCCACTTGTGTAGCATGCCATAGTTCAGACCATCTAGTGGACACTTGTCCAGACCTCCATGCATTTCAAGAGTCTAAAACCGATCAATCCAATGTTTTGTACCAAAGGCAAGAGAACAACCCATGTTCTCGGACACAACTGTGGTGGAGAAATCACCCTAACCTTTCATGGTCTAAAGGGCCCGTCCAAGGGGGAACATCAAATAATAACCAAGGATACCCTTATCCTAGAAACCCCCAAGTGCAACCACATGTGCAGTACCCTGTAGATAAAAAGCCTAGCTTCGAAGAAAGTTTCGGTTTGTTGACCCAAAATTTGGTACAACTCCAAAAGACCACAGACCAACGTTTTACAAGTCTAGAACTTAAAATGGGTCAAATTTGTGAAGCATTGAATGAAAGAGACAAAGGAAAACTCCCTAGTCAGCCCCAACAAAATCCAAAAAATATATATCAGGCAGAAAATTCAACTCGAAATGAGGCCTCACATAATCAAGTAAATCTTTGTCACCACTCTTCGTAGTGGTAAAGTTGTTGAAAACAATGTAGGTGTACCACGGTCGAGTGAGTCTACATCGACTCACCAGTGCATAAAATCCCACATAAAACACCTATTGTTGAAGACAAATCTGAGCAACATAAGAATTCCCATAATTCTAATGTCTCCGCACCATCTCATGTACCCGTTGCTCCATTCCCACAAAGATTGGTGAAAAAGAGAGTATACAAGACAACGAGATTTTGAAAATGTTCAAACGAGTTAACATCAACATCCCATTTCTTGATGCAATCAAGAAAGTCCCTGCTTATGCTAAATTCCTTAAGGATCTGTGCACACAAAAGCGAAAGCTTCATGTGCATAAATGTGCTTTTCTCACCGAGCAAGTGAGTGCAATCATTCAAAGCAACACACCTCCTAAGTTTAAAGACCAGGTAGTCCAACTATCACATGCAAAATAGGTGACCAAACGGTTAAGAAGGCGTTGCTAGACTTAGGGGCAAGTGTGAATTTACTACCATATTCAGATATATGCAGTTAGGTCTTGGAGAGTTGAAGGCAACACCTATAACTCTGCAATTGGAGGACAGATCCGTCAAAGTACCACGTGGTGTGGTAGAAGATGTTTTGATTAAGGTTGATAAGTTTTATTTTCCTGTGGACTTCATCGTCTTAGATACTCAACCTGTGCAAAACCATGACAGTCACATTCCTGTCATTTTGGGACGTCCCTTCTTAGCAATGTCCAATGTAATCATTAACTGCCGTAATGGAGTGTTGAAGTTGTCATTTGGTAATATGACTGTGGAGTTGAATGTTTTCAATACTAGCCAACAACATTTAAATCTTGATGATGATAATGATGTGCATGAAATCAACATGATTGAAAGTTTGATTCAGGATTCGTTGTCTAGTAGCATGTCTGTTGACCCTTTGGATGCTTGCTTGAATAATTTTGACTTGGATTTGTTTGATGATGAATACATAAGTGAAGTGAATACTTTGCTTGAATCCACACCACTTATGGACATGACTAAGTGGAAAGCTAGAGTGGAACCACTTCCACTCTTGGAATCCAAGTCTGTTCCCTCTCTTGTTGAGCCACCAAAGCTCGAATCAAAACCATTGCTCGATACTCTTAAATATGCATTTTTGGGACCTTCTAATACTTTGCCTATAATCATTTCATCTGCCTTAGATACGTAACAAGAAAGTAAACTTTAGAAGTACTTAAGGAGCATAAATAAGCCTTAGGATGGACCATCTCGGACCTTAAAGGCATAAGTCCCACCTCGATTGCATGCATCATATAAACCTTGAGGACAATGCTAAACCATCTAGGGAGATGCAAAGGCATCTCAATCCTAACATGAAATAGGTTGTTAAGAGTGAGATTATAAAGCTTCTTGATGCGGGTATCATCTACCCAATCTCAGATAGCAAATGGGTTAGCCCCATTCAAGGTTGTCCGAAAAAGTCGGAGTTACTGTAGTTCAAAACGATAAAGATGAGTTAATCACTACTCGAGTAACCACAGGGTGGCGAGTTTGCATTGATTATAGGAAGTTGAATGCGAGTTACAAAGAAAGATCACTTCCCTCTTCCATTCATAGATCAAATGCTTGAACGATTGTCTGGGCGTAGATTCTATTGTTTCTTGATGGTTTTTCTGGTTACAACCAGATTCATATTTCACCCGAAGATCGGGGAAAAGACTACATTTACATGTCCATTTGGAACATTTGCTTATCGCCGTATGCCCTTTGGGTTGTGCAACGCACTGACTACATTTCAGCGTTGTATGATGAGCATTTTTTCGATATGATAGATAACTTCCTTGAGATCTTTATGGATGATTTCTCTGTGTTTGGATCATCTTTTGATGAATGTTTGAACCATCTCACTCGCGTGCGATTAGATGTAAGGAAAAAGATTTGGTGTTGAATTGGGAGAAATGTCATTTTATGGTGAACTCAGGCATAGTTCTAGGACACATCATCTCTGGAAAAGGCATTGAAGTAGACAAAGCCAAAGTCGACCTCATTCAAAACTTGCCGCAACCTCGCTCCGTGAGGGAGGTTAGATCATTTTTAGGCCATCTTTGGTTTTTACTGTAGATTCATTAAAGATTTCAGTAATATCTCAAGACCACCGTGTAATCTACCAAAGAAAGATGTTGCATTTGTGTTTGATGATACTTGTGTGCATGCTTGGGAGGAGCTCAAAACTCTTCTAACTTCATCCCCTATAGTCCGACCTCCAGATTGGAAATTGCCATTTGAAATCATGTGTGACGATCCGATTTTGCTTTGGAGCTGTCTTAGGTCAATGAAGTCGACAAACACCCCTATGTGATCTACTATGCTAGTAAGACACTGAATGAGGCTCAAATGAACTATTCAACAACCGAAAAAGAGCCGCTAGCTGTTGTGTTCGCATTAGATAAGTTTAGATCTTATTTGATAGGATCTAAAATCATCATTTATACTGACCATCCGCATTAAGATATCTTTTATCTAAAAAAGATGCCAAGGCTCGTCTAATTCGATGGATACTCTTGTTAAGAGTTCCACCTCGAAATTCGAGATAAAAAAGGGTTAGAGAATGTTGTTGCTGATCACTTATCTAGATTGAATGTCGAATCTCATTGATGAATCGGAGATTATTAGAGAATCTTTCGAGATGAACAACCGATGCTAGTTTCGAAATGCCATGGTTTGTCGACATCGTGAACTACCTTGCCACAGGTAGGATGCCACGTCATTGGTCTAAACAAGACCGGTCTAAGTTCTTGGCCAAGTGAAACATTTCTTATGGGATGACCCATATCTGTTCAAATACTTCCACGACCAAATCATTAGGAAATGTGTCCCCAACTCGAACAAAGGGATGTCATCTCTTTTTGTCATGATCAAGCATGTGGAGGCCACTTTAGTGCAAAGAAAACTACTGCAAAAGATCTTGCAGAGTGGTTTTTACTGGCCAACATTGTTTAAGGATAGCCATGAATTATGTATTTCTTGTGACCGGTGCGAGAAATTGGGAAGTATATCAAGCGAAACATGATGCCCTTACAACCCATTTTGATTGTTGAGCTATTTGATGTATGGGGCATTGATTTCATGGGTCCATTTCCTAGCTCTGAAGGAAAGTTGTACATTCTTGTTGCTGTTGACTATGTTTCTAAGTGGGTAGAAGCAATTGCAACCAAAACTAATGACCACAAGGTGGTACTTTCGTTCTTAAAGGAAAACATATTTTCTCAATTTGGCACCCCTAGAGCTATAATCAGTGACGGTGGTTCACATTTCTGCAATAGGCCTTTTGAGTCCTTAGTCCGTAAGTATGGCATAACTCATAAAGTTGCAACCCCATATCATCCTGAGACCGGTGGCAGGTAGAGGTTTCAAATAGGGAGATTAAGCACATTCTAGAAAAGACGGTTAACCCGTCTAGAAAAGATTGGTCTTTAAGATTGAATGATGCTTTATGGGCCTATAGAACTGCATACAAGACCCCCATTGGTATGTCCCCTTGCAGACTTGTGTACTGCAGTAAAAGCTTGTCATCTCCTCAGAGTTAGAACATCGTGCATATTGGGTTGTAAAGAACCGAACTTTGATCTAGATAAAGTCGGCACCCAAAAGGAAGCTTCAACTCAATGAGTTGGAAGAGTTAAGAAATGATGCATATGATAATGCAAAAATGTACAAACAAAGAATGAAGGTATTCCATGACAAACGATTTTTGCACAAGTCATTCACTCAGGGCCGAAAGTTCTATCAGTATAACTCACGGGCGGACCTTTTCCAGGAAAATTACGTTCTAAATGGACAGGCCCGTTCGTGGTGCGAACAATTTTCCCCATGGGGTTGTAGAACTAGAAGATGTAACAACCAAGAATGTCTTCAAGGTCAATGGGCAGAGATCGAAGTCGTTTCCTTGAACCAATCCACCCGAGATTGAAACAACTCATCTTGCTGATCCAATCTATGTGGACTAAAAAGTTCACCCCCCTGTACATACCACATATATCTTCCCTGCTGGTTGCTTTGGACATACTCTTTTGTCCTGGTTTGGCATCTGGTAATCTCTTTCCTTTGAATCTTGTTTTTGTTCTCATAGTTTGTTGTGGTTTTCTGTTATCTTTTGAAACATTGAGGACAATGTTAGATTTAGGTTTGGGAGTATTTGCATATGGCGTTTGTAGTCTTTTGCATTTTTTTATGACCAGTCATGGAGCGGGTCTTTTGTAGGATCTTTTGTACTCTTTTGCATTTTTTGTAGTGTGTTTTCTATGACCAGGTGTGTAGCGGGTCTTGCGTCTTTTGTTTCTAATGACCACTATATGTAGGGTCTTGTTGTCTTCTAAGACCAGCTGTGTAGCGGGTCTCAAAAAAAAAAATATCGGATCTTGTGGTTGGTATCTGATGACCAGTTGTGTAGCGGGTCACTAAAAAAAAATGGTTACAAATTTTCATGGATCTACGAAATTCCGAAGTTCATCATCTACAGTTGAAGACCGAAGACATTTCTATGGATGCTCTGAAATTGGAGAAGGTTTTGTGGGTACATCTTTGGTAGGCCCTCACGAGACTACAACTCGTCCACTAGGGACACCTAGGGTTTTAAAGGCTTAGTGCATACGCTAAATGCATTCGAGAGACTGACAGTGGTATAGTTAGGATTTTGATTTTGTTTCACTTGAGGACAAGTAAAATTCAGGTTTGGGGGTATTTGATGAGTGCCAAATATTGCATATTCATACACCTTTTCATTGGCACTTAACTCATCTTTCGCGCTTCAAAGTCATATATTATCCCAAATTCTGCATTTTTACCATTTTCAAGAATAAATATTTTTATTAATTAATTTTGTGTTTTTAAGTACTAAATAAAGCTTGGAAGAATTGAGAAGACAAAAGAGAAGAAAGTTGCAACCCGCTCGCGCATCAGTGGCAACCTGTTTACAAATTCATGGGATTAAACAACCCATGATCCAAAACCCAAGACCCAAATCCATTTCCACCTCACCCCCATTGGATTCTTTCCAAAACATCCACCTCACCCCCATTCTCTCACTCAATCACTCCCAATTTGTTTCCCACAACCAAATATATTCCATCAATTAAGAAAACATGTTTTGTTGAGTGGATGAGTGCCAAAATTCGGATCCAAGTGCTTGAGGGAATTTTGTGTATAAATAGAGAGGGTTGTTGTGTTGAAAAACCATCCAAGAATAGCTTGTTCATGTTAGTTTATCAAATTTCAATTTTGTTGTAATGTTCTTCATGTTCTAATTTCATTTACTAGGGTTTAGATGAAGCCCTAATCTCATTGGTATGTATTCATATCTTGTATCTTGTTCTTGAAAGTTTAGAATTGTTTAAAGATATAATTTAATACAAGTTTTTCAACATCTTGCTCTCACAATGTATGCCATGTATCCATTGTAGTTAGAATATCTCTATGTTGATTATGCTACAACTCATGCTTAACCAAATATTGATCTTTAGATTAGTTGTGCTTAATTAGACAATTAATGCTTTGGAGAAATACTTTAGTTGTGATTAAATTATCCATTGGAGAAACACCTTAGTTATACGGTAGACTTGAATCTACTATAAGGACAAGAATAATATTACAAGTTGAATGCATATCATAGGTTATTGGTGGATTTGAATACCCTAGTATCCATATTATCATTGTTTACATATCTTGTTATTTGCATCTTTTACTTTTATTATTTCAGGTACTTGAAAATCATATCGTCAGATCGACAAAAATCAAACCCCTTTTGGTTACTCTCTGAATCAGGATTTAGAATCAACTTCTACACTCTCCAAGTCTCTGTGGTTCGACCTGTGCTTGCCCTGTGTTGATTGTTGACACTGTGCACTTGCAGTTTATACATAGAAGTAGGTATCTTTCCGAGCCTACCAGGTATCTTTACCACTTCTTCAACTTATAAAATCTTATGTGATAAGGATTGTCAAAATAATATGTCTCTAAACATGTCACCTCAATTTTGGCTTAAATTTTAGAAGTGGAAGATGTCGTATAAATTTCAATTTTTTTATGGAAAAGCCTCCACAATGTGATGTCTGTAAAGGATCGTCTTTTTCATCATATGGATTCATCTACCCAACAATGTGTTTTTTTTGCAATAATGGTTGTACATAGGATGTTAGTCATTTGTTTCTCCACTGTCCTTTTACTCAAGCCATCTAGAGAAATTTAATACCTCAACTCTTTCCTTATATGATGCAACGTACTACTTTTTTGTCTTGGATTCAAAGTTGCAGCTGAAAGATTCTCCTATAAACATTTTTTAGTACCTCGAACTCTATTCATGTTATTGTCTGCATCATGCATTTTGTTTGGAAACATAGGTGCAGAATAATCTTTAGTGATTTGAATCCTAACCAAACACAGTCATTCATCAAGTCAATCATTACATTGCTCTACATTATTTAAAAACTTCAGATAATAGTCATACTATGCATCGTTCTCTTAGAGTTAGAAATGGTATAAAAATACTTGGCAGCCTCCTCCTATGAATGTTTATAAAGTTAACATTGATGATTTGTTCAGTCATCATTCTTTACTAGCTGGAATTGTTGTTATAACCAGAAATCATGCAGGACAATATGTAGCGGGAAAAGGAGCAGTAAAAAGGGCAATTAATGTGAATCAAGCTAAAGCCTGGGCATTGTGATAAGCTATGGAAATGGCAACTACTTATGGTTGGACTCATGTGATTTTTGAAACTGACAATCTTAATATCAGATCTTATCTAAAGAACAACTATCCTCTTCCTCCTTGGCAGAGTGTACCTATCTTGCGAAAATGTGTAAATCAATGTAAAATTAACTTTGTTTGGTCTTATCAGTTTGTTTATAGAGTTTGTAAAAATGTTGTTGATGCCTTGGCAAAAGATGCGAGAAAACAAAATATGTTTGGAGAATGGTGGTTGCATCCTCCTGAAATCTTAATCTCTCACATAGATAATGATGTAAGATTAAGTTCTGTTTAATATATTAGTTTCTTTATTCAAAAAAAGAAGATGGTTGGACCTAAAAATGTGAGTTTGAGACATACTTAAAAATTTCAAGACATGGATTTATTTTCCCAACTAGAGTAGGGTGATAAGGGGTGTCTTAGGATAAACAAATTACTTATTATACTTGATTAACTTGTTTATTTATCTTTGAGATTTAGAACTTTTTAATTGCGTGTTTTTTGTATAAGAAGAATACCTAGAGGTTCGACTGCTAACTTGTTAATTGAACCTACGTTTGAAAACGTACCTAGGTTCAACGGATAAGTTAACAGCCGAACTAAGGTTCGGTTTATCTGAATAAAAGATAGGACAACCGAATTTAGTGTTATTCTTCATAAAGTAATGTTCGACTATCATTTTTCATGTTTAATTATCATATGAACTGTTCTCGGCACCTACAAAATGAAGAACAATGCCGCCGAACTTCATTTTATAACTGTTATAAAACCCTATTTTTTTGATTGAAACCTAATCTATCGATTAAAAATAAAATAAAATAAGATACGAGTTTGTGGAAATACTTTAAAATATTTATTTGATTGCAATGAGGATTTGGTTCTCGTTCTCCAACTTTACTCAATTCGATTTCTCTTCATCATATTCTTCTTATTACTTAAATAACATGCTGGTGTATAGATTTGTGCACTAATACCACAAGTATGAGAAAAAAACTGCAAAACACAAAAAGAAGGCCAATATATGAAAGTAGTAGATGATTTGTTACCTTTTGTTACCCGACCAGATGTTGAACTTGCTTTTCTCTTCTTAACTGGTGATTTCTTTGAAGTTTTTGGTTTTGGTGTCTTCTTAGGTAGTGGTGATTTTGAAGTTTATGCTACTACAATAGATATTAAATCTGTTGTACTCTTTGAATATTTTTGATCTCGTCTTAGGTGCTGATGATTTTGTAGTTTCTTCTACTTCAATTGATTTTGAAACTTCTCATAGTTCTTGTGTTTTTCTATTTCTAACTACTCGTTTTGGATTCATCATGATGTTACTGGTACTGCATTCATCAATGGTGTTTGATTATGAAGATTTAGGGTTTTGATTTTGTGTTTTCTCTATCGGTTAGGGTTTACGAGTGTTTTTTTTATTTTGGTTTGTTTTTTGATTTCTTCTCTTTAATAAATGTTTCCTTTCTTTTCAGTTTTATTTTTACAGTTTTTTTCAGGTGAACGTGGCGCCTCCACAATGAATGCGTCAGTTACAAAACGTTTTCATTATCCGCACGTGTGCTTTATGAAATTCGTGGGAAAGAAAGTCTTTACATCTTTAAAAAATAAATCTAGACTAAACTGTACCTAGTCAACTCGTCTTGGACTTTCTTTTTTTTTTGCTAGAAAAATGGACTTATAATAATAAGAAGAAATACATAGCAGGGTTAAGGAATGCAGGGATATGATCCAACCATTCTCCCGAAGTTCTAGACCTTCTGTTAAATTTAGCGGCTTTATCAGCCATCTCTAAATATTTCCTACGCAAGAATTCAAATTTAACAAAATTAAAGCTAGATGAATTTTTTTTATAGTCTTCTAAGACTGAATTATTATACCAGAACAGTTGGCCATTATTAGAATTGATAGAATCAATGATGGACTTAGCATCACTGATAAAACAGACTTTATCCAAGTTTTTAGCTTTTGCCCACTTTACTGCTTCAATCAAAGCTAGGCTCTCTGCTTCTTCTGCATTTCTCACATTCCCTGCTTATAACTTACATCCACAGAATGCACCTGCAATATCATTCCACACCAAACCAATACCATAAAGATTAGTGTTCTTATCGAAAGCAGCATCATTGTAAATAATATGACAGTCATGTGGTAGAGCTAATGATACTAGAGATGTTTTTATCTTCTACAGGTTTGTGCCTATGTGATACCAAGGAACTATTATTGCTCAAAAATATTTCAGTGTCATTGACTAGCTTGAGTGCAACTCGGCTTGGACTAAACTGTACTTTTGGACGCGTTTTTGGACTAAACCATTTTTTTCCCTTATATATTTTGGCAGCCACAAGTGGGTCGTGTCATGATGCACCGCAAATAAATAAAAATAAATAAATAAAACTTGTACAACCATAAGTTGTATTTGTGATTTATTTATTTATTGTATCTTTAGTTGCATGCATGATTTATAAAAGGGGGGCCAATTTTGGCCGGGCTTATACCATTTGATTGATTTGACAAGCATAATTGGTTAGGATTTTTTTTGTTCCATATGTAATGATATCAGCCTCGCCAAAGATGGTATTCCTTTTATAATTCGTGTTTAGTTGGACCTAAAAATATGAGTTTGGAAATAATCATTGGCTGATTACACATAAAATTTGGCTTAGAGTGTGGTTTTTCTTTTCGGTACTTCTACATATTGAGGTAACACAAAATTTTCAAGGCATATGGATTTAGTATCCAAGTAGGGTGGGGTGATACGGAGTGCCCTTAAATAAATAATTTACTTAGTTATTTTTGATTAATTTGTTTCTTTTGTACATAAAGAATACCCAGATGTTCGACTGGTAACTTTTTAGATGAACTTACATTTTAAGACATTCATAGGTTCCGTTGACAAGTTATCAGGAGAACTATGCTTTGTAAATGCCGAATTTAGGTTCGGACAAAAAATAGGACAACCTGAACTTAGTGGTGTTCTTCATAAAGTAACATTTGTCTATTATATTTTGTGTTTCTTATCATCTGAACTGTTAATCGGCACCTTCTGAATAAAAAATAATGAGCAGTTTGGCTGATAATTCATTTCAATTGTCAGCCGAACTTCACTCTATAACTATTAAAAACTTTAGTTTTTTTCGATTTAAACCTAATTTATCAATTAAACACAAGAAAATAATATATGGGATTGTAAAAAATACTTTTGAATGTACATTTAATTACAATGAGGATCTATTTCTCGTTCTCCAACTTCAACTTCAATTTCTGCTTCAACTTCTTCTTATTCACTAATTCGTGTATTAAGAAAAACGATTAGAACCCCTACATTTAGTCGAAGAAGATTAGAAGAGATGAAGGTGAATCTTTACCTCTATTTTTATTTCTGATGTTCTAACCAATCTCCAATGGCTTGTTCATACATGAAGAACAACATAGAGAATCAATGAAGTATAAGAAGATATTGAAGTCCATGGGCCTAACTAACCTCGAAAAACAACTTATAAGGTTAGGGTTGTCCAAAGCTTATAAACTGCAAGATCTTAGATAACTCATACAATGTGGGACTAATAATTTGAACATGCTCCCTCATATATTACCTCTTTGCTCCCTTATTTGACGTGGAGTACATGTGTGGTCAAATGATTCGTCACAAATTTCCTTCTCTGATATCATATTGAAGTCCATGGGCCTAAATAACCTCTAAAAACATCTTGGAAGGTTAGGGTTGCCTAAGGCTCATAAACTGCGGGATCTTACATAACCCATACAATGTGGGACTAATAATCTCAATAAAAGACATACCTGAAAGAATACATCAGTTTGGTAACGAAGAGCTCTGATAGTCCAATAACCAAATTTATCCATCAAATTTACTGGTTTATGATATTTCTTCATATCAATTGACATATGGTTGCAGTTTCAAATCGTCAAATTACCTTCATCGTGTAATCTTCTAATAATAATTTTGTTTTATTAAAAAAATCATTTTATTAATAAATGCCTTAATAATGACTTTTTTTCCACTAGCATATTTGTCTGCCTAATCTCCCCTTATATATATTCAGATAGGCTAAAGTAGCATTGGTTAGATAGTCTACTAGTTGGAACAACATGAGAAGATGTACTCTCTAAGTATCATATGATTACCATTTGAAAGCCCTATAATATCCTAATTATATTAATATGTATCCACACATATATAATCTTGGCTTATTTTAGATAATTTTAACAAGTTCTTGTCCAGTAGCTAACTAATTAAACATGTTTAGTCATGAACATCTCACGTCACCCAAGAGCGAAAGAAAGATAATACACAAAAAGGGAAAAATCGATACCTTCTTGATAGGTAAGCAACACAGGAACCAAAAGGGTCTTTCCTGAAGGAACTGGCAATAAACTCTGTTAATTGCAAGTAAATGGCTAAACAACAATATCCTTCCACGAGCACCATAACAACATACTACAAACAACTGGCGGATACCGTCAATGACAAAATTCTAAAAGTTATGTCGCTGGAAGAATATACAATTAAAAAGATTACATCGATCTTGGAAAATCTTCCACAAACTCTGGTACAATTCATCAATAAGAAACACAACACAATAAATGGTATAATTTATCAACAAGAAACACAATAAAGGATTTCATGGCAAAAACAATGAGGAGTAAAAATCTCCAACTCATATCAACACATCAAACGTCCTCTATTTCATGTAATTTGTTACAAATCAAGCATTGATAACATATTGTGTTCGATTCTTTGATTTAATAATACTAATAAAAAAACATAAACGTTAGGTTTGTTCTATATATTTTAGCGACCAAATTTCAAATTCGCGTTTTTATATTCTAGCTGAAACTTGTGTGTTGTAAATAAAGGTAACAGAAGACAAGTCGGCAAATATAGAAGACGAGAAACATCAGAATAAACCCTAGAACTTATTGTTTTTCTTTTGATGAAACCTAGCCCCATATTTTATATTTATTATATATCAACGGTCTCTATTGGTCATGAAGTTTAGGAATGTGAAAAAAGTTGACACTTAGATAATTGTAATTTTTTTTATTACCGCACCCATACACAACGGGCACGGATCGGGCTCAGGCTTAGTTTGGTATTGTTTCGGTTTTTGTAAAAACACTTTTTTGGTGTGTGTTGTTGTACTGTGAGAAAAAAGCAGTTAGACGTTTGGGTAAAAAAATAATTAAAGTTAAAGCTGATTAGAAAAGCAACCAAAGTGTGTTTGGTAAAATATCAGATCTAGCCATTGTTGTTGTAGCAAATGAAAAAAACAAACATATCCTTGAAAAAAGTTTTATTTAATATTATTGTGTTTAAAAATAATTAAATTTTTTACTATTACATACAAATATACATATAATATTAAATTTACTAATTGTCACTATTATTATAATTGTTAAAAAAAATTATTTTACTTAACATTTTTTAATATATATAGTGTCTAAACAAAATATCAAATAAAATTAGTATATAAAATAAGAAAATATTATAATTTAAATAATAAAATACAAGATATACAAAATTAATTGTATATAAATTTAAGGGTAACTATATCATTTATAAAATAAAATAAGGATCAACAAAATATAAATCAAGCATTAAATTAAGATGGGACCAAATCTTATGCTTTTGTAACTTTTAAAAGCTCATCTTACCCAGCTTTTATAAGTTGGGAAATTTGGGAAGTGCTTTGGATGAGCTGCGAAGCATTTCTCCATTGGTTGTGCAGTGGTTGGGAAGGTTAGGCGAAGGATGGGCTAGACATCAGTTTGAAGTTACTTCCAATTGCTGACACATGTCGAACATCCTAGGTGTGGCATTCAACAAGTGGGTTAAAGAGTTGAGGTGTTTTCCCATATGCAATTGGGTAAGGAGCTATGAAGGTCAGCTTTTTAAGTTTTTTGATATGAGCTCTCGTAATCCTACCAGTAGTTGGTGGAGAATGCTTAATTCAGTTCCTAAATCTCATGATGGGGTTTGGAGAATAAGAAATAGTATAATGTGGTTTACTGTCGATCCTGTCAGCCAAACTCTAAATAACGATGTATGGTCTGTTAAGGAGGATTGTAGTGAAAGGTGTTTTGAAATTAATTTGAAAAAAAAAGAGAATGCACCTGCGGAAAATGGCCAATATCAGGTATACCTTGTGTGCACGCGATGGTTGTTATTGTAAAAGAAGCACCAGCAAAAGAAGCACACGAAAAGGTTGAAAGGTAAGTCTTTTTTGTTTTTATTTTTTTTGTTTTGATCTTTCATAATTATTTTGTATTTCTTTACAGTTAGGTACTAACACTATTTTTAATCTTGTTATCTATGTTGATGAATGCTACGCTTTGAAGATGTACAAAGCATCATATGCCGTACATTACCAAACCTAGCCTATATCGATCTTGGTAAATCTTCCACAAACTCTGGTACAATTCATCAATAAGAAACACAATCTTGGAAAATCTTCCATAAAATCTACTACAATTCATCAACAAGAAACACAACACAATAAAGGATTTCATGAAGGAAACAATGAGGAGTAAAAATCTCCAACTCATATCAACACATCAGAAGTCCTCTATTTCATGTAATGTGTTTACAAATCAAGCATTGATAACATATTGTGTTAGATTCTTTGATTAAATAATATTAACCTTTTTATCAATAAAAAAATATAGAGGTTCATTTTTTTATTATATTTTAGCGACCAAATTTGAAATTTGCGTTTTTATGTTCTAGCTGAACCTAGTGTGTTGTAAAAAAAAAACTTGTAACAAAAAATTAGATTTTTTTTAACAACCGTTCTACTTGAACCGTTGGTTAACAACTAAATGACAGTTGATCAAACATGGGGGAAGAACTATAAAAACGTGTAATTTTCAGTTTATCCCCATCATAAAATAAAAGCCTCGGGTGATAAAACGAATCTATGTTTTCCGTTTTATCTCTTTCTTCTTGAAAATAATTTCTAACAGTGCAAATAACTTCTTGATTCTTATAGTTTCATAATCTCGACATATTGGGTAGTGTGTTTTTTTATAAACAAATTTGTGTTTGGTTGATGAAATCACAACACACACCATTATAATTATCGACATTTTCCAAAACCATTAAAATTAGAATGGGATCGTACTGGTAACCTAGGTCAAATAAAGTTTACAGTAGTGATAGGAAGTTTAGAGAAGATCATTGTTGATAGATGAATAATACTCTAGTTTGATTAATTGGATTGAAAAATAGATGGAAGAAATAGAATCAACAATGTTAAAAAAAAAAATCTATGTAAGAAAAGAACAATTAAACTTATGTGAAACCATTGTTAATAGACTTTGTGGTCTGAATCGATTTATGTTGCCATATGAGATCCATTGGATGAGATGTTTGATCATTTTCAATTTCACTCAAATATAAATACATGATTGAAATAGCTTTTAATTGATCATATGATTCATATCCCATGCGAAGAAATACAAAACGGCAAAGGGAAGGGGAGACATGACCGAGTATTAGGGCCTTACATCATATTTTTTTGATGACATGGGTAAGATATAAGACACATCATCCCTCCACTATGCTCTCCACATAGGATCAGCTTGCATTCAACTGTTAACCGGCTATTCATATAGCATTTAAGTGCATTTGGGAGAATAATGGATGATGAGAAACAAGATTTTTTCAAGTAGCACATAATAATTTGCACTCCAAAACTGCTTCGGTAGGTAAACAAGTTAAAATTTCTAATGTGGTTTCCTCAGGGAGAATTTTGAAATACTCCATGAGTGATGATGAAAACCTAAAAATTGTTCTTATTAGTGTTTAAGAAACAGTGAAGATGGAAACAGTGGAAAGAGTAAAGCAGGAAAATGAATATATGAGAATCATGGGATTGTTATTATCTCTACACACCTGGACATGGTATATATTTTGGCAGCCACACGTGAGATGTGCCATGATGCAACGCAGAATTTAAAAAAAAATAAAAATGAAGAAGAAGCTTCGACAGCCATTTGTCACATATGTGAAGTTGGTTGGACCTAAAAATATGAGTTTGAGACATACTCAAAAATTTCAAGACATATGGATTTTGAAAATGCGGGGGTCTAACAACCTCACCCAATATTTCGATTAGCAATCTGTATGGACAACTCCAAGTTGTTTTCTAGAGAATCAACAAGACTCAATCAATAGAAAATATCTCAAGGAGTTATTATCTCAATATCTCGATTTGATTTACTCAAGCAGATAAGATTCGCGAGTCTAATCAAAGAGAGATAACTTGGATGGTACCAAAGACCAATATCCAAGTGTCAATCGATTTAAATCAACAACCAATAAGGTCAAATATTCTAATCGATCGAACAACGCACAACCTGTATTATTTCAATTATATAAAAATATAACGCGGAAAAGAAATAACACATACACCAGAATTTTGTTAACGAGGAAACCTCAAATGCATAAAAACCCCTGGACCTAGTCCAGATTAAACATACACTGTATTAAGCTGCTACAAACACTAGCCTACTCCAAATTAACTTCGGACTGGACTGTAGTTGAACCCCAACCAATCTCACACTGATCCAAGGTACATGAGTTATGCTCATATGCCTCACGATCCCAGCAGGATACTGCGCACTTGATTCCCTTAGTTGATCTCACCCATAACCAAGAGTTGCTACGACCCAAAGTCGAAGACTTTAGCAAACAAATCTGTCTCACACAGAAAAGTATACAAGTAATAGATAAATTCGTCTCCCACGAATAAACCTATGAGTTTTGTTCCGTCTTTTGATAAATCAAGGTGAATAGGAACTAATCGATAAAACCAGACTTATATTCCCGAAGAACATCTCAGTTTGACCAATCACCTCACAATAAACTTAATCGACGCAACGAAGAAGATTATTGAGGAATCACAAACAATGAGACGAAGATGTTTGTGACTACTTTTATCTTGCCTATCGGAGATAGAAATCTCAAGCCAATTATTACAATTGTACTTATACGATAGAAATAACAAGATCAGATCACACTACTACAAGATAAGTAGTATCGGTTTGGCTTCACAATCCCAATAAAGTCTTTAAGTTGTTAACTCGAATTTAGAAAGAAAGCTCAAGGGTTAGTGGAGATCGACTTTAGCTTAGAGAAAACTAGTATCACACAAGAAAGTTGTGTGGGGATTATTTTTTCCAATAGCTAGAGTTCCCCTTATATAGCCTTTCAAATCAGGGTTTGAAATCAATGATAGTTTGCTAACAAAGCATTCAATATTCACCGTTAGATGAAAACATGATTAGATACAAGATAATATCTCTCAACCTACAGATCGAAAACTTAGCTTGCCATACACACATGTACTTGACATTTTTGGGTTTGTGTAACTGTACCCAAACGTGTACAATGGTTGGTTCAATATTTGTCAACCAAATGGTTAGCCAAATGATAACTTTCATATCAACCATATTCTTCTTCACCATAACTAGTCCAAATGACTCAAATGAACTAGTTAGAGAGTTGTTCAATTGCTATGAGATCTCAAGTACTATAAGAGACACAATTGAATCAAAAACGATGTGATTCACTCGAATCATTAATCATGAACTATAAAGACACGGTTTGCAAAAGCATCCCTTAGTAATTTAAGAATAAGTTCATGAACAAAATTTTCAGACATAACCTATTGAGTTCTCGGACTGAGTTCGCGGACTCAAGATAACTGGTTGAAGTTAATAAACTTCAGCAGAATTTCTCGGGATGAGAAATTCCGTCAGTTCGCGGACTGGGTTCGCGAACTGCACCTGAGCTTCAACTTCAGCAGATATTCTCGTGGTCGAGAACTTACGCCAGTTCGCGGACTGAGTTGTTGTTCACGTTCCGGTTCCACTTGATCAACAAAGTTCGCAAACTTCGGTTCAAGTGTTAATGATTTATACATATATGTGTTTCCACAACAATGTTTATATCCCCTGTAGGATCAGAATATTGTCACAAAAATATTCCTGCGAAATAAACAACAATACTGTGATACATCGGTAATAAATGACTGTTCTGCGATAATCAATGATATCCTGCGAGACATCCAAAGATGACTTAAACAGTGACGTAATGATTGAAAACGACGGAAACATGAAGAAAGTGTGACATGTCTGCGATATATCAATAAAACCTGCGAAAGATAAGGGCGGTGCTAACTGCGATAAATCGAAGTTACTCAGATCCGAAATTGAAGGGGATCTTAGCTTAAATGAGCTGTCATGAGCTATAATCCACTATGTAAATACCTATATAAAGGGGATGAATAGTTCCAGAGTGATAGATGAACTTTTGAGTGCTAAGAAAGTTTTTTAAGAGAGAGAAAATCTTTTATCAAGTGTTACGTGTTCTTGATTTTACGTAATTCCTTGAGATCAAATTAATGAAAAGTATCTTTAATCTTCAAATTATGTCATAAATATTGATAAATTCTTGAATAGGGTGTAGTGTGGGAATTCCTGCAACTACATTTTGGCGCCCAGAAACAGGGAATGAAGAGTTGAAAATCGTAGTAAAAATTAGGTAAAAGAAAGAAATTATTCAAGAATTAGAAGAATATCAAGAAATTGGATGGAAGAAAAAATGGTTGAAGTCAAAGATAATCAAAAGAAATTGGAATGTGATGTAATAACAAAGATGATGATAGATAAGTTCCATGAAGATATTAGAGGAAGGATACACAAGCGAGATTTTGAAGGAAAGAAAATCATGACGGTAGATGAGGCATCACCACTAAAAGATTGGGAAAAGCAGAAGATCACATTCACGGCAGCAGAAATTTCGAAAGAGAATTTAAATCATACATCTCCATTGGTGATCACAGTGTCTCTTGTACCAACAAGAAAAGAGAAATCAATAAGATCAACATAAGAGTGGGCTGTGAATAGGACGCTGGTGGACGCAGGAAGTTATGTGGATATAATGTTTTACCACACATTCAAGAAAATGGGATACAAAGATGAAGAAATGCTTAGTCCAACATATCATATTCATGGATTTGGAAAATCTCTAACAAAACCTAAGGGTGAAATTGTAGTGCGAATTCCGCTGGGGAAAATAGAGACGCAGGTCACTTTGTGCGTGGTGGATATAAAATCACCTTATAACATGTTGTTGGGAAGACCATGGATACACGCAATCAAGGGTGTATCATCAACTCTACATCAGTGTTTAAAGTTCCCTATGCCTAGTGGAATTGGCGAAATTAGAGGAGATGCAGGTTATGCAGCGTTATGTTTCCAAAATGAGGTAAGGAATTGTGAAAATGAAATTCAGTTGCGAAAAAAGCGCAGAAAAGTGAGGAAAGAAGAAAAGAAAGAAGAAGAATTCAAGATTTACATGATAAAATCAGAAGAAGGAAAAGGAATATTTGGCGATGTATCGCAAGAAAATGATGAACCAGCGAAGATAATAAAGGCACCAACACCAATGGGAGAACATGAAGCTAGTTATCTTGCAGCAGAACCAACAAAAGAAGTAAATGTTGGAAGTGAAGAAGACCCAAAGATGCTTGAAAATTGGAACTAAGATGGACGTGGAGGAAGAAGAGGAAGCGTAAACCTTCTGCGAGAATACAAAGATATTTTTGCATGGAATATGGATGAGATGCCTGAATAGATCCATCAGTTGCGTGCCATAGATTGGAGATTAACAAAAATATGAGACCAATCAAACAAAGAATAAGAAATATTGCAACTACTTATCATGCCAAGATAGAAGAAGAATTACAAAAGATGCTTGATGCAGGAATTATAAGGCAAGCGAAATATCCAGAATGGATCGCCAATATGGTAGTAGTTCCCAAGAAAAATAAGGGGATAAGAATTTGCATTGATTTTACTGATTTAAATAAAGCATGTCCCAAAGATAGTTTTCCCTTACCAGATATCCCACAGATGGTGGAATCTTCCGCAGAAATGATCGAATATCTTCGTTAGATGGATACAAGGGATATAATCAAATCCCGTTGGCAGAAGAAGATCAAGAACACACTGCATTCTTTGCTCCCAGAGGATTATATTGCTACACAAAGATGCCTTTTGGGTTACGAAATGCGGGGAGAAACATACCAAAGAATGGTAGAAAAAGTGTTCGCAAAATGGATACATAAAACTTTAGAGGTATATGTGGATGATATGTTGGTAAAAAGCAAAGAAGCTAAAAATCATGTGCAAGACCTAAGGGAAATTTTTGATCAGATGCGACTTTTTAATATCAAAGTAAATCTGAGAAATGTACTTTGGAGTATCATCTCGGGAAATTCTTGGGATATATTGTATCAAAAGAAGGAATACAAGTTGACCCTGAAAAGGTGCAAGTAGTTCGAAATATGCCAACTCTAGCAACAGTAAAAGATGTGCAAAAATTGAATGGACTTTTAGCCTCACTAGGAAGATTTATTTCACGGTCATCAGATAAATGCAAGCATTTCTTCAACATACTAAAGAAGGGAACAAAATTTAAATGGATGACGAATGTGAGAAAGCTTTTCAAGGAGTTAAGGAATATTTGATGAATATATCCATATTAAGGAAGGTGAACCATGAGAAGAATTCTTTGATATATCTTGCGACAACTCCACATGCTTTAAGCGCGATACTTTTGCGAAATGATGCGGGAGTTGAAAAACCTATTTACTACATCAAAAAACATTCAATCTTTCGGAGAAAAATTATTCAAAGATTGAAAAGCTAATTTTGGCATTAGTTTATGCAACTTCTAAACTTCGCATATATTTCCAAGCGCATAAAATCAAAGTATTAACAAAAGTACCAATCGAGTCAGTAATGAAAAATTCAAAAAGATCAGGCAGAGTCGAAAGATGGAATGCACAAGTGGGGAATTTTGAGATCCAATATGCAATTTTATCTTCGCCAAAATCTCAAATTGTCGCATAATTTCCTTTGGAGGATGATGAAGCTGTAGAAGACATGATGGATATAGAATAAGAATATGGGGATCCTAGAGATCTTTTAACAGAACCAAATAGGTGGGAGATATTAGTAGATGGATCATCCAATGGAGAAGGAAATGGAGTGGGAGTCGTTTTTATTTCGCCAGAAGGTTCAAAAATGGCATTTGCATTCCGACTGGAATTCAAATCTACCAATAATGAGACAGAATACGAGGCTATAGTACATGCTTTAAGATTTGCGATAGAAATGAAGCTGTAGTACAAGTGATTCACAATTGATTATTCGCCAAATTGAAGGGGAATATGCAACAAATGATATATCTTTGAAAAAATATAAGAAACTTGTTGAAGAATTATCTGCGAAAATTCCAAAACTCAAATGGAGGCATATTTCAAGAAGAGATAATAGGCTTGCAGATGCTTTTGCATTTATATCAAGTATGATGGTAGATCCGACTGAGAGAAATATAAAAATACAAACACTCATAGCACCGTCAATTAATAAAGAAGGAGAAGAGGAAGCAATGGTAGTAGAAAATAATGGCGAAGAATCAAGCCGAATTATCGCAGATTGGCGTGCGGAAATTCACGCATATCTAGCAAGGGGGAGATACCAAGGAACAGATTGGAAGCACATAAAATAAAAAGTAGAGCAACAAATTATGAGTTAAGAGATGGGGTATTATATCAAAAATCTTTAAATGGGCCTTCCCTCAGATGTTTGACACAAGAAGAAGGAAAGCAAATATTGAAAATGCTACATAGTGGGGATCTTTTGGTAATCACGTGTGCGCAGATCTTTAGCATACATAACTAAAATGCAAGGTTATTATTGGCCATATATGCATGAAGATGCAAAGAATTTATCAAGAAGTTGCGAGGAATGTCAGCGATTCGCAAAAAGAATACATGCGCCAGGTGAAACATTAACATCTTCAAAAAATGTTTGGCCATTTGGAAAGTGGGGTTTAGATATTTTAGGACCATTTGTACCAGAGCAGGGCAAAAGAGATACTTAATTTTCGCAACAGATTACTTCACAAAATGGGCGGAAGTTAAGGCGAGACAAACATATTCGTGATAAGGACATTTTCACATTTATATTTGAAAATATCATTTGCAGATTCGGAATTCCAGCGCAATTAGTGTCAGATAATGGAAAACAATTTGAAGGACAAAATATAGAGATGTTACTTAATGCATTCAAGATAAAGTGTGGAAAATCAACTCCTTTATATCCACAGGATAATGGTCAAGCTGAAGCAACTAACAAAACAATTGCAGATATTCTCAAAAATAAGTTAGAAGGGCATCATAGAACGTGGTGTCAACAAGTCCATAATGCAGTTTGGGCTTATAATACAACACGAAGAGAAGCAACTGGGGTATCACCTTTTTTTTGACATATGGGGTTGAGGCAATATTACCAACAGAAGTTGCTATTCCTAAAACAAAAAGAGAAGGTTGGGAAAATAATCTTAGTCTTTGGTATGATCCTAGACAAACTTGATGAGGTAGAAGAGAAGAGAGAAAAGGCGCAACAACATATGGAAAACTACCATCGAAGATTAGCTCGTGAATATAATAAACGAGTAAAGAAACGTGAATTCAAGTTGGAGATTTAACAAGAGAAACACCAGAATATCAATGAGAAAATGGAGGAAAATTAGCGAAAAAATGGGATGGGCCATATATAATCAAAGAAATAGTTGGAACTGGAGCATATAAATTAATGGATCCAGAAGGAAGAGACATGGGTCAAAGACTTGGCAGACCATGGAATAGGCAATATCTAAGAAAATATTATCAATAAAGTTTGGAAAGACTAGAATGAATGGATTACACGCAAGAAATTGCGAGAGAATAAAAGAGATGTTCCGCAAGAACAAAGTTGGCTGAATATAAAAGCTATTTTCCGCAATAAATTGCGAGATTATTAATTTTTTTAATGCAAATGCATAAGACGGGCGCAAATCGCCTAAAAATATATAAGAACGGACGAACTTTTATGGCGTACACCTTAGTACGTTGGATTCTATTCCGTAAGAGGCAATGTCCTTAAAGTCGTCATAAAGGGGGATCTCTTTGCATGGCTATGGGAAAGGCTATACCACTGCTGGAACCTAGTCATGGAGATTTGGGATTATAGAAAATCTATCCGGGAGAGATAACTTGGATTCCCAACTATATAAGGTTATACCCTGGTTGGGCGCCGAGATTTTCTCTAATGAATGCAACGTATGATCAGGCGCCGAGGTACACGGTTGTTTGTGGGTGCCCGGGATGGATGAACCTACCCTGGCCATCCATGGAAAGTCTTGGCTTACGATGTGTTCGGCCGGAAGAAAACCCCACTTAGGGTGCAATCTTGTAACTATAAGCCATATAAGGCATAAAGGACAAGGCTGCGAAAACAACTGGTTATTGGCAGAACCGGATGGGAAAGTGCTAGTCTTGTATGGCCGATGTATAATCCTTGAAGGGGCAACCGGGGGGAGAGATAAGGTCGATACCCTCCATTAGGGAGCTGTGTATCAAAAAATACGGCAATGTCATGGGGCTTTATATTTGCAAGAATATTTAGGCCCGTCATATTGTCGCGTGACAGAGACATCAATGTCATGGGACTTTATATTCTCAAGAGTATTTAGGCCCGTCATATTCCGCATGGTAGCCAAAAAGCCTAAAGAGAAATGTTAAGATGAGATCAATGGGTTTTTGCGATAAGATCAAAATATGAGATAAATGAAATCAATAATAAGAGGAAATAACTCGCAAATACGTCCTGCGGTTTCATCGCAAAGACGACAATGTCATAAGTATTAAAAAGCAAAGAGAGATTAATCTCACAAGATGGCTTAGATTTATCATGTTGTCGCAGAAATTAAAATTAAATGATAAGGCAAGATCAATGGATTATTACATATAAAAGTAAGAATGTCATGCGATCTTGTCGCATAAAAGTGGCATAATAAGACCTTTAACTAGGAAGGCAAAATAAGACCACAAGAAAAGCTATACCTGCGAAGCACATAATAAATTCTTCGCAGACATATTTGCGATAATTCATTTATCATATTGCAGATTGATAAAAAGAGGCAAGTATGGGATTTATTACAAGGATAACAAATAAAATACTTCACAAGGAAGATTATGAGGAGCAAATATGGGGAATATAAAACAATATTTCATTATCTTCCTTGAGAAGAATCAAAATAATAAAAAAAGAAGAAAAAAGGAAGATAATCAAGTTACAAGAGTTTATGAAGATTGGATTTAGAATTAATAAAAGTATATTATAAATCAGAACAAGTGATTGAGTTACAAAAACTTCAATGTTTCGCAAAAGGAGCAGGAAGAAGAAAGATTCGGAAATTACAATCATTCGCAGAACATGGAGAAGAATAAGAAATATTTCGCAAAAGTACATGATAAGAATATTCTTCTCTAATTTCATTATTCTTGTTCACCACTATTAATCTTCTGAGCATCATCTTTTTCAGTTTGAGTTTTTCCATCACCAGCGATTGTTTCATGAGGAGGATTTTGTTCTTCATGAGGAGGATTTTGTTCTTCTGCTTCATTAAGAGGATTTCCTTCGCCCTTTGGTGGACTTTGTTCATCTTCAGAAAAATCTTCTTCATTGATAGAATAATTTATATCTTCATCTATGGGATGAGGAACTTCGTCATCATCTATCTCCAAGGGTTTGATCTTCATAGGAGGTAAGGAATGAGAGAATAGAACATTATTTATGAAAACCTCAGCGCCTAAATGAGCCTTGCGGAGGCAGTTCTTTTCCCGATTTCTGATCTCTATATCTTTGAAATACTCAAGATAGTCAAATCTTCTCAATGCTCTGTTATGAGAATTGGAAAGCGCGGTATTCTTTTTGCGAAGTTTGGATAACCTCATAGACAGATCATAAATTGAAGATTGAAGATGCTTCTCAGAGTCTGCGAGAGAAAAATTGCATATTAGATGGAATTTTCGCGAAAAATAAGATGAGAAAATACAATAAAGTAATTAATAGATGAGGAAGTCAAAATGACTACCTTCCTTTTGTGAAGATAAAGTGTGAATTATATTAAAGAAGCAACTCTTCCATCGGTTCATGGCATCATCAAAATTATCCCCAACCTTACCTTTTAAACGAGATTTTATACTCTTTTCACAATTGCGAAGATAAACATTTTCTTCCTTCAGTCGAGTACAATCATCTTTGAGATTGTTGACTTTTACACTTAGAGCTAATCTACCCTTTATAAGCTTCTCTTGTTCAAAGATCGGATGATTCAGATTATCTTTTTAAGTTCATCTTTCGATTGCACGAAGGATTGCTCTTGGTCCTTACACAACTTTTGTAGATTGTCTAATTGCTGCAAATAAATCTTTGTTGTATCCACAAAACTACGTTTCTCTTGGGATAAAACTTTGTTTTCATCTAATAAAGACTCCACCCTCAAGTTAGTTTGATTTAGCGAATATAAAAGTTGGGTGGTTTCATTATTTAGACGATCTCGTTCATGAATTAGTTGATCTCGTTCATGAATTAGCTGGTGGTTCTCATTCTTAAGATTATTTATCTCGTCAATTGAGTATGTGTGAAGAACATTCAATTTATCAAATTGATTCTTCCAAGATTCTTTCCCAATACGGGCCTCATCAGCGATTGTTTCCAACTCAAGTATCTTCATTAATTGGTTATGTTTTGAAGCTAAATATGCATCAACAAATAAATAAAGGAAAATTGAGTACATAAAAAAGCAAATATTTACAGAGGCAAAAAGCAAGAAAGAAAGTTATACCTTTTAGATCATCATTTATGCTGCGAAGAATTTCACAATCTAATTCAGAATTGTGAAGCTTATGATCGAGAAGTTCACACTCCAAGGTTTTTGCTTGAAGGTTCTTCTTCAAAGTTTCAACCTCATCTTCTAAGGCAGTTAACGAAGATGAAGAACCGCAAGACCCAAGATGCTTGCTTAGAATCATATAAACATCCTGTCTCGCATGATCTGAAGAAGATTTCATAGCACCGTTTAAAACTTCAGATAATATTTGAAAAGAAGCTTCAACCCCTGTTGCTATTTCTTTGGAAGAAGGAAGAGAAGTAGAGGAAGAAGTTTTGGTGATAGTAAGAATGGAAGAAGGAATTTGATTGGTCGCAGTTACAGTTTCATTCACCGCAACATCATCCACCGCAACTTCCTTCATTGCAGCTTCGTTTACCACAGTTTCATTATCTACGACTTCATTCACCATAGCCTCATTAACTGTCGTTTCATTCACCGCAGTTTCATCCGTCGCAGATTTATTTCCAACTATCATAGATTCATTCATCGCAGTTTTTAAAATGTTGGGATTATCAGAGATAGGGATATTAGTATAAATAAATTTATTAGGGGTCGATGAAGAAGTAATAGGGGTATTGAAATTCATGCAAGGATAAGAAGAAGATTTATCTTGCGGCGAAACAGGTTTTGCAGGTAAAAATTCAAGAATATCCACTTCATCTGAAAGAGCTTTAACTTGAAGAGAACGCTTAAGAGGTTTAGGAATATTCCCTTCATTCTGTGAATAATAATGTAGATAAGAAATAGAGGCAACAATATTGTTATTTCAAAGGAATAGATGTTTCTTACTACCTTATCATCCTCAGATCTTTTCGTCTTCCCAACACGCCTTTTCTGAGAACCCTTAGGGTTAGGGTTTTTGATAGTAACTTTAATCGAGAAGTGGTGTTACTGAAAAAAAGATGATAAAATATGGGGAATATAAAGAAAATGGGGCAGTAAAGATAACATAACATGAACAAAGTAAGATTCAAGATAAGAACATACCTTTGAGTCTCCATTAGAGCAGCAGCAGGAAGGATACCAGGAGAGAAAAAGTTGCAGACAGGAAAAAGGAAAAGTTGAAGAAAAAGAGAAAGTGAAAGAAGAAAGAAATATTCTCGAGTGGGACATTATTTATAGATGAAGGATGGGTAATTGGATTAATTGGTGAAGATTGACGCGTGTCGGTAGTAAAAGCGTAAAGTAGGGAACTTTTTCGAGTAAAAGATAAGGAGTTGCGGCAAATTAAAAAACTTAAATTCTCATGATCTTTATCTTCTTCGCAGAAAAGATATGAGAAGAGGCAAGATGTAGGATCAGAATATTGTCACAACAATGTTCCTGCGAAATAAACAACAATACTGTGATACATCGGTAATAAATGACTGTTCTGCGATAATCAATGATATCCTGCGAGACATCCAAAGATGACTTAAACAGTGACGTAATGATTGAAAACGACGGAAACATGAAGAAAGTGTGACATGTCTGCGATATATCAATAAAACCTGCGAAAGATAAGGGCGGTGCTAACTGCGATTTATCGCAGTTACTCAGATCCGAAATTGAAGGGGATCTTAGCTGTAAATGAGTTGTCATGAGCTGTAATCCACTATGTAAATACCTATATAAAGGGGATGAATAGTTCCAGAGTGAGAGATGAACTTTTGAGTGCTAAGAAAGTTTTTTAAGAGAGAGAAAATCTTTTATCAAGTGTTCTGTGTTCTTGATTTCTGTAATTCCTTGAGATCAAATTAATGAAAAGTATCTTTAATCTTCAAATTATGTCATAAATATTGATAAATTCTTGAATAGGGTGTAGTGTGGGAATTACTGCAACTACATCCCCCAATGGTTATATAGTCTAAACTCTCATTTCAATCATTGAAACATTCTCAGAGCACATCATTTAGCTGTTTTTCATGAACTAGTTTTCGTCAGAGTGATTTCCAAAGTGATTGAAACATAACATGACTTTCGTCACTAGGAAAAGATGAACTTGGCTAAAGCGAATGATTTACCAACACACATTTCGAGAAATAGATAAGCGAGATATACTCAGCTTGAAATGTCACATGTGCATATCTTTAGTCTATATAGTAAAACGACTTTTGTCTCAAGATAGGAGATAGAGTAGATAGACTTTTGAGTGATAGATAAGTTCAAGTCTCCACATACCTTTTAGTCGATGAAGATCCACTGGTTCCTTGAGTAGTCCTTCGTCTTGTATGATGATCTCCATGGAGTTCTTGAGCTCAACTACACTTTCTATCCTAGTCCGAGACCTTAGATATAGTAGACTAGAAATCAAGACTATATAATTTTGATCACTAAGATTGATAAACATGCTTGAGATAGAAACGCATGCGAGTTTGACCGAGCAGTGCTCTAACAATCTCCCCCTTTGTCAATTTTAGTGGAAAAACTATTAATACATATGGAATACAAAAATTATATATAAATAAACTTTGTAGCTCCTATTCCACATGCCTAATCTTCAACAATACTCGAAATCTTCATCACTTACAAGTAGTCCAATGATCACAAAGGTTGTAAGTTTAGTATCATCGTTGTTGAAAATCCGTAGTTATAACAATGAGAAAAGCATTGGTTCTCAATCATTGTTATACAGTGTCATAGTATTATTACACAGTGTCAAAGTCCAATTGCATCACAAATTCAAAAAAAATATTATGGTGATACTTCACTCCCCCTTAGTCAATACTCTATCTCACATGGAAACCACTCCCCCTTACATAATGATCCGAAAACCATATGTATTTGTAGTGTGAACTACAATTAATTCTTCCCCTTTTTGTCAATAAAATTGGCAAAGGTACAAGAACGGGATCCTAATGAAATTTCCGTAAGAGACATTTCATGACCAAAGGTAAATGTTCTATCATCTTGTTTAGATGAAATCATAAAGCCGAGGATAAATGCATTCATCAAGGAGTTTATAAAGATACAAGATAACCCATAAAAATTCCACAGTCGCACTCCCCATAAAGATTTGGAAATTAAGCGCAAGTTCAAAAGAACTCTCCCCCATAAGATGTCATTCCCAAAGGAACAACAAGAGAAACCTTAATTTCAAGAGAAAAAAAAGATTTCTTTAGACTCAAAAAATTGCATACAAGTATGAATTTGGAATCCAAAATATTCAATCATATTAACCAAAACGAACCATGATTAATTTGACTAAATATGCTCAACACAGGTAAACTTATGGAGACTTAATTCATCGATTAGATTATTCACAAGTAAACCCATAAATATTCTAACCAGATTACACAATTAAACTAATCACAAAGTAATCAATTCAATTGTCCACACTCGACATGAGAAAAAATCTACGGAGTGCTAACTAAATACTCACACAAGATGATTGATTTAGTTCATTTGGGCTCAACATAAGAAATTATGGAACCCCGACTAAGATTATCATAGAAAATGACAACCTTAACCGTACATGTACTCAACATGAGAGAACTCATGGAATACAAACTAAATAACCATACAAGTTGATTAATTTAGTTCTTAATGCTCAACATATAGCATCTCATGGAACAACCAACCATGCCAATAAAAAAAATCGACTTAGTCGTATCGTGCTCAACATGAGAGACACAATGGAACCTTCACGGTAATACATAATAATATGGAACAATTAAGCTCTATACCGTGGATAACAAACACAAGGACCTATTCTATTTTTCCATCACAAAGTGACATAATAGACTTTATCCTTGAATCACAAAAGATTTTAACCTATCTTACATCAATAGTTGACAATATAGTCTTAACTTTTGTGTTTTGCCAAAAGTCCATTCATTCCTTTATCAATATTTGCATACCAATTCGTGAACGACTTTACTTTTGACAAAAAATGGGACAAACAAGTTCACGGACGTAAACACTCATATCCCATCAAAATATTATAATATATAAAATCAAAAAGATTAATACTGCAACCATCATCTTCCAAAACAACTTTAGAACTCAAACCAATAAATCTAAAAACAAGAAGATGAATTCATTGGATATAGCTATGTGTAATCACAATCATGGCTATTCCAAAATACTAGTAATCCTTCTTAAAATCAAGAATAAATTCTCATAAGAAGTTTCCTAGGCACCAAGACAAACTCGTAATGCACATATAAGATGATTTGTCCTTAGAAGGTAGAATCAATCTTTTTCGCCCGGATTTATACCAATAATAGCTACCAAATGCGTATAAAAAGATTTTCCAACAATATTCTTGTAAAAGCTTCAAATTATCTTATAAGAGTAGTACTCCAAGAATCCAAGTGCCCAAGTTCAAGAGAAGTGGAACAAGTGCAACGAAATGGAGCAAAATACTCAAAAATAAGAGACAGGACAAATACCAATTTAACTCACCTGAATTCAAGGTTTATCATCTCCATTTTGAAGAGAATTCAAAGAGGAAGATAATGAAAAAAGAATGAGTTCATTCCGAGTTCAGGAGAAGAAGTTACGGCCAAAACAAGTCGACTGAATATCGACGTCTACAAGCAAGTCCGCGAACTTACGGGTTTGCACACGAATTTTCATATCCTGGAGCAGTATGCAGACGGGGTTTGCGAACTTAAGCCCATGGATTTTGGTTTTAAATGATGTTATGCATACTTGTATGTGTACCATGAAGTCCAAACATCCCAAACCATTATTTTCAAACCTAAACATTTAAGAACCTTAAACACAGATCAAGTTAGGTAGAAATGAACGATAAGCAAGGTACATCAATCATTATAAGTACTCTAAGCAAATAAAAAAACAAATATTTCTCAAGCTTATAGACATACCTTTTTAGAATAATCCAATAGTCTTACCGAACATAATCTGTGTGCCCCAATTCTTGTGCTTCCCTCACCGTATACATAGCAGGGCATTCCTTGGTGAGGATGCACTTACAACACAACTAAGTTGTGTTGAGATGAAAAATGTCTTGCTCACCACAAGTGACCTTTGGATTATCATGAAAGAGATCGCTTTTATAATCTTTGACATCCAATTCCATTTTTCCAATAAACTTGTTAAGTTCCAACATCATGGATACTGCCTTATCCATAGTCATGGAATTTTTTGGAAGATCATTCCTCTTCACACTCAAAGCATCATTGGTTTTCTTTGGTACCCACTTTTGAGTGCATTTAGGAACAACCGGAACCTTCTTCATATTACTTTCTTCAAGATTTCTCGGAAGAGAATTGGATTGACTATTCTTTTGCAAGTTAGTCTTTCTCCAATTGGGAGCATCGGATCTTGTCTTCGTCTTTACGAAGTTATCCTTATGATAACCATTATGATTGTGAAAAGGTTTCATATGATGTTTATAGGCAAAAATAGGTTTATCACAACACTGATTCCTTTGCCTAAAGGTTGGACAATTACAACCTGTAGCATTAAGGGGATTATCCTTAACATATGATCTTGGTTTCACAACTTCTTGTGATGTCCAAACAAGAACATCGTGAAGTTTCTCATTCCTTATACGGTAACGACATCTCCTTTACAGGTGACCTTTATTTCCGCAATAATGGCAAAGATAAGGAATTTTCTTACCTCGATCTGTATGTGTTGACTTTGGAGGTTGATATACCTTGCTCTTTCGAACCTTAACTGCCGGTGAAGGTATTTCACTTTTTCCATCAGTGGAAACCTTTTGTTGAGAAGAATCACTATCCTTGAAAATTTTTACCTCTTTGCTAATACTTGGAGCATTTATTCCCTTATAGCCCAATCCTCGTGTATCACGATGATTTTACTTGCTCCTAGCATAGTGGTTAATTTGGTTGAACTAGTATTGAACTTTTTCAACTCATCTTCCAACATCTTGATTTTATCAAAAGAAGCAGCTAAACCATCCTCAAGGTGTTTTTCTCTAGCGAGAAAAACACTTTCTCTGTCATCAAAACTAATTTGTTGAGAGTTAAACCTTGCTTCAGATTCTGCAAGTTTTTCTTCCAACAAAAAATACTTTTGATAAAGATTATCACATTCAAGTGACTTTATACGCAGGTTTTCCTCAGAATCCTTGAGGATCGATTCGTTAGAACGATTTGAAACATAAACACTTGTGTAACATCTTCTCAATTTCTTGTTTTCTCGACAGAGAGGAGTAAGAAGAGGTGTGACATGAGAAGTTGTCATCTTCTTCTTTTATAATGAATTCAAAACCTTAACATACTTTAAGACTTCCTCATCAACATCTCTATCAATATCTGAATCACCTTCATCAGAAAGTTCATCCAACTGTTCTTCTAGGCATATTTCCCAGACTTTAATAGGTTCTACATTAAGAGAATGTTTATATACTGACCTAGATGTGACAGTTTTCTCAGGTGAATCCAAGATTTGAAAATCATCTGGTGATTTATGAACTGGTACGTTATCAGAGATAGACTCGTCCATAAAATCAGATCGCTACAAATACATACTTATAAGGTATTAAACGTGTTTGCCTGCTCTGATACCAATTGAAAATGTGGGGGTCTAACAACCTCTCCCAATATTTCGATTAGGAATCTGTATGGAATAACTCTAATTGAAAACTTCGAGTTGTTTTCTAAAGAATCAACAAGACTCAATCAATAGAAAATATCTCAAGGAGTTATTATCTCAATCTCTCGATTTGATTTACTCAAGCAAATAAGATTTGCGAGTCTAATCAAAGAGAGATAACTTGAATGGTACCAAAGACCAATGTCCAAGTGTCAATCGATTTAAATCAATAACCAATAAGGTCGGATATTCTAATCGATTGAATAACGCACAATCTGTATTATTTCAATTATATAAAAATATAATGCGGAAAAGAAATAACACAGATACCAGAATTTTGTTAATAAGGAAATCGCAAATGCAGAAAAACCCCGGGACCTAGTCCAGATTAAACATACACTGTATTAAGACACTACATACACTAGCCTACTCCAAATTAAATTCGGTCTGAAGAGTAGTTGAACCCCAACCAATCTCACACTGATCCAATGTACAGTTATGCTCATACGCCTCTGATACCAACAGGATACTTCGCACTTGATTCTCTTAGATGATCTCACCCATAACCAAGAGTTACTATGACCCAAAGTCGAAGACTTTAGCAAACAAATTTGTCTCACACAGAAAAGTCTATACAGGTAATAGATAAATTCGTCTCCCACGAATAAACCTATGAGTTTTGTTCCGTCTTTTGATAAATCAAGGTGAACATGAACCAATCTATAAAAACCAGACTTATATTCCCGAAGAACATCTCAGTTTCATTAATCACCTCACAATAAACTTAATCGACGCAGCGAAGAAGATTATTGAGGAATCACTAACAATGAGACGAAGATGTTTGTGACTACTTTTATCTTGCCTATCGGAGATAGAAATCTCAAGCCAATTATTACAATTGTACTCGTATGATAGAAATATCAAGATCAGATCACACAACTACAAGATAAGTAGTATCGGTTTGGCTTCAAAATCCCAATGAATTTTTTAATTCGTTAACCCGAATTTAGAGAGAAAACTCAAGGGTTAATGGAGATCGACTCTAGCTTAGATAAAACTAGTATCACACAAGAAAGGTGTGTGGGGATTAGTTTTTCCAATATCTATAATTCCCCTTATTAGTTTCAAATCAGGGTTTGCAATCAATGTTATCTTGCTAACAAAGCATTCAATATTCACCGTTAGATGAAAACCTGATTAGATACAAGCTAATATCTCTCAATCGTTAAATCAAAAACTTAGCTTGCCATACACACATGTACTTGACGTTTTTGGGTTTGTGTAACCGTACCCAAATGTGTACAATGGTTGGTTCAATATTATTCAACCAAATGGTTAGCCAAATGATAACTTTCATATCAACCATATTCTTCTTCACCATAACTAGTCCAAATGACTCAAATGAACTAGTTAGAGAGTTGTTCAATTGCTATGAGATCTCAAGTACTACAAGAGACATAATTAAATAAAAAATGATGTGATTCACTTGAATCATTAATCATGAACTATAAATCCACGGTTTGCAAAAGCATCCCTTAGTAATTTAAGAATAAGTTCATGAACAACGTTTTCAGACATAACCTCTTGAGTTCGCGGACTCAAGCTAACCGGTTGAAGTTAATAAACTCCAGCAGAATTTCTAGGGATGAGAACTTCCGTTAGTTCGCGGACTGGGTTCTCGGACTGCACCTGAGCTTCAACTTCAACAAATATTCTCGGGTTTGAGAACTTACGCCAGTTCGCGGACTGGGTTGCTGCTCACATTCCGATTCCACTTGATCAACAAAGTTCGCAAACTTCGGTTCAAGTGTTAATAATTTATACATATATGTGTTACCATAATAATGTTTATATCCCCCAATGGTTATATAGTCTAAACTCTCATTTCAATCATTAAAACATTCTTAGAGGATGTCATATAGCTGTTTTCACGAACTAATTTTCGTCAGAGCGATTTCTAAAGTGATTGAAACATAACATGACTTTTGTCACTAGGCAAAGATAAACTTGTAAGAAACAAAAGTTAAGAGCTTGTAGGTTTGTAACAATGGCCAAGGAACATGAGGAATGTCAAACAAACAAAAAAACTGTTAAGAAAATCAGATATTGTAACCTATGTGAAAATAATAGAAAGATTGCTCATTTTCTTTCCATCCTTCCATGCAACGTTTTGTTCCAGAAATCAAACAAAAAAAATCGAAAAATGATAAAAGCTCCTTATGATTGAAAATATGGAAACAAGAGTTGGAGAAGTGTGTCACATGAGGATCTAATCCTAAAAATTCATATGAGAAATATGTTACCAGGCTGTTGTTCTGGTCACATGACATTAGGTAAGCAAACCTACCTTTTTGTTTGCTTTGCTTTTGTTCTGTAATATATAAGCGAGATATACTCAGCTCGAAATATCACATGTGCATATCTTTAGTCTATATAGTAAAACAACTTATGTCTCAAGATAGGAGATATAGTAGATAGACTTTTGAGTGATAGATAAGTTCAAGTCTCCACATACCTTTTAGTCGATGAAGATCCACTGGTTCCTTGAGTAGTCCTTCGTCTTGTATGATGATTGCCATGGAGTTCTTGAGCTCAACTACACTTTCTATCCTAGTCCGAGACCTTAGCAATAGTAGACTATAAATCAAGACTATATAGTTTTGATCACTAAGATTGACAAACATGCTTGAGATAGCAACGCATGCGAGTTTGACCGAGCAGTGCTCTAACAGATTTATTTTCCCAACTAGGGTAGGGTGATAAGGGGTTTCCTAGGATAAACAAATTAATTAGTTATACTTGATTTACTTGTTTATTTATCTTTGAGATTTAGAATTTTTTAATTGCGTGTACGAAGAATACCTAAAGGTTCGACTGGTAACTTGTTAATTGAACGTACATTTTAAAACATGCCTAGGTTCGGTGGACAAGTTAACATCTGAACTTAGGTTCGGTTGATTCGAACAAAAGATAGGACAACCAAATTTAATGTTATTCTTCATAAAGTAATATTCGGCTATCATTTTTTGTGTTTCATTATCATCTGAACTATTCATCGGCACCTTCAGAATGAAACACAATGCAGCCGAACTTCATTTTGTAACTGTTATACAATTTTTTCGATTTAAACCTAATTTATCGATTAAACACAAGAAAATAAGATATGTGTTTGTGGAAATACTTTAAAATGTACATGTCATTGCAATGAGGATTTGGTTTTCGTTCTCTGACTTTACTCAATTTGATTTCTTCCTCATCTTCTTTTTTATTGTTCTTATTCACTAATACGCGTATTAGAAAAGCGATTAGAGCCCTTGTATTTAGTCGAATACGATTAGAAGAGCTGAATGTGAATCTTTAATTTTTCTTTTTAATTTTTGATATTCTAACCGAACCCAATGGTTTGTTCATATACGAAGAACAACATAGAGGATTTGCATTTATAGAAACAACTGTGGATCTAATATATTATAATTACCCAATATACCCAATATACCTAATATCTTCTATTTTCTCTAACTAGTGCAGATATCAAAATTATAATTACCAAACTTTAGGAATCTAGTTGAGAAACGAATGAAGTATGAAATAGTTGAGAAACGAATGAAGTATGAAATAACGAAGGTACCAAGTACACCAAAATATTTTCGATATCAACATATAAGTCTGATACCTTGTGAGATCTAATATAGACATGGACTGTTAAGAACATGGTGACAACTAGGTATACACAATACACACTACAAGAAAATCTAGCTATTGCTACACCATATATTGACGCACCTTCAATATAGGTGTTGCAAAAGCAAATTTCTAGTCACAATACTTTTCAGTTGCTGCTAAAACTATAATTTACTGCTGCAAAATAAAAATTTTTCCACACAACTTTAGCAACAATATGAAAATAGTGTGGCAAAAAGGTATAATTTTTTGTTGCAACAATAAAGATTGGGTGCAGCAATAGACTTCTTGCTACATAGGTTATCGCGACACTAGTATGGGTTTATGCCATAACCATTGGGTGCTGCAATATATTAATTTTCTTTTAGTGACACTTGTTACATAGTATAAGTCTGAAACTGAAACTTAAACTATAGAGATCAACCCAAGTGTTTGGATTAATGTACAATATATTTACTTTTAATTATAACTAAAACAATAATTACAATTGCGGAAAATAAAAGTAAAGACACAATAATATTTTTTTAACGAGGAAACCACACATGCATGCATAAAAACCTTGGGACCTAGTCTGGTTTTGAATACTATCAAAATTAAGTTGTTATGCAAAGACTACTACCAACTTCGTATAGTTGAGACCAAATAAACTACCGATAGTTAGGGTTGTACATGGTTGGTTTCGGCTCGGTTTCCAGCCAAACCAAAACCGAAACCATTACTCTCGGTTTATAAAAATCTTATCATCGGATCGATCTTCAGTTTTTGAGGGTGGTGTCTGATACTCAACTACCAAATTCTAACCTAGTCTGAGACTTGACTTGATAGATTATAAATCAAGATATAGTTTTGATCATCTAACAGTGACAACAAGCTTGAGATAACAAAACTTGTGGGAGAAATCAAGTTATTCATATCAAATCCAAATGATAAAACCATAAACCATATATATGGTATTAAGAAATCTATAGTAATTTTTTTATAAAGAAACTAAGATTTTGAATTGAGGTAATTTATCTTTGTTTTCGACATATCAGGACTCTTTTTCAGAACAGAAAATGGGCTATATAGCCAAAAGTGTACTTTTCCTGGGTCAAATGGATGGGTAAACTTTTTCCTGGGTCAAATGGACGAGATATTTTTTTTATATGGGAACAGACGTTACTACCCTTTTTTATGTCTAGAAGATATCGATCTTCTTTTCTATCACAAAAGAAATCATCAACATCTTCATCTTCTTCTCACTACCAGTAACTTCAACTTCCTCCACCGTCTCCTCACAATACTAGAAAATCGTTTTCCTCCACCGTCTCCTAACCATAAACACTACCAGAAATAGTTTCATCCAACGTCTCCTGACCATCATCACTACCAGAAGTTGGTTTCATCCACCCTTTTCTCCTCACCATCAACACTGTCGTAAAATCGAGTTTCATCCACCGTCTGGAAACACCATCAACACTACATCATGAGAGGTTTCTAGCATATTCTAAGAATTAGGGTTTCAGTCGATCAGTTCTATGTATTGGAAGAATTAGGGTTTTAATCGATCCACAGAAATGTCTCCTAGAACTTATAAGATTTGAAACCCTAACTCTGTTTTGTTCTTATTTTTAGAATTGCATGATTAATTTGTTGAATTGGTTGTTCTTATTTTTATTTCAGTGGGTTAATTTGTTGAATTAGTTGTTTTATTTTCATTTTTGGTTGATTTTTTTTTAGATGAAATTGGTTTGCATCTGGTTGTTTGAGTTTTTTCAATGTTATGAATGAAATTGGTTGAAGTGTATGTTATGGATGAATTTGGTTTGCATCTGGGTATATGAATTATTTTAGCAGGTTTAAACTATGATGGAATTGGTTTCATCCAGTTTTAATTTGCAGTGTATATTGTTTCAGCAGATTAAAACTAGGTAAAAACATTTTCATCCAGGTTTAAACTGCAGTGTACATGTCTAACTGAAATGAAATTAGCATGATGTATGTGTTGGATGCCCTTGATGAGGAGAGCCACTAGACCTTACCATCTCATCACCATCATCACTACCATAAGTTAGTTTCATCTACCGTCTCCTCACCATCAACACTGTTGGGTTGAGCAACTTGATTTTGTTTAGTTATTGGTTTGGTATATTCCATTGATATGTACTTCGCCATAGGTACTGCGTCTAAATGTAATATATATGTAAACCAGATTGCACTAATGTAATAATCCACAAAAAGTCATTCCATCTACACAATTGTGTGATTTTGATTTTCTGAAACAACTTAATGACCATATAGGTATTAAAACTGGTTTGCATCTCTTGTTGGTCCTAATCTTAATGAGTATGAGAATAACGAAACTAATAGCATGAATCCTTTGTATATCTTGGTTTACTAATGGATGAAACTGGTTTTATCATGTATTGATAGTGAAAGAAACATGGTTTAGCGTGTTTACATTGAATGAATGTTTCGTTATGACTGGATGAAACTGATTTCGTCTTGTGTTTTAACGGGATGAGCCTGGTTTCATCATCCATTGATACTAGTTGAATCTGTTATACATCTTATGTTTTACTGGATGAAACTGGTTTCATCTTATGTTTTACTAGGATGAAACTGGTTTCATCTAGTTATAGTTTGTGATATAATTGTATTTTCGTCAAAATACTCAGGATGAAACTAGTTTCATATAGATCACTCATTGATATAACTTAATTTCGTCAAAATACTCAGGATGAAACCAATTTCATCTAGTTATAGTTCTGGATTGACCTGAAATTGTTTTTATTCATGTTATACTAGGATGAAACCAGTATCATCCTGTTTTGGATTGACCTGAAATTATTTTCATCCATGTTATACTAGGATGAAACTGGTTTCATCTAGTTATAGTCTGTGATATAATTGTATTTTCGTCAAAATACTCAGGATGAAACTAGTTTCATATAGATCACTCATTGATATAACTTAATTTCGTCAAAATACTCAGGATGAAACCAATTTAATCTAGTTGTAGAATGTAATATAACTTTTTAATGATATTAGTTTCAATAAAAGAGGAGAAGATATTACTAAGGATGTAAAAGATGGTTACCTTATTGTTGTTATTTTAATCATGAAGTGTGTTTCTTGTTTAGTTTCTAATACGTTTGTTTTAGTTTTAGTCCAACCCGACAACTCCATTAGCTCGATATGCATTGCAAAAGTTGGAACTCAGCCTATGACTTTTTTAGTCTCACTTTAGCCTCAGGGTAAGAGTTCTATTTTTTCTATGCTTTTGATATTTTCTACTTCAAGTTGTTGCTCCTTCTTTGGATGAAAACAAAACTTAAAAACTGCAGCGACTTTGGAAGTGTATGCATCATCAACTTTATATTTGTTCTTATGGTATTCTCTGAAACTAGAATTCAGTTCTTTAAGGTGAAATTATAAAACCTTTATGTTGATTTACGTCTTCCACATGTTGGGTTTGTGTTTTTGTGATGGTTTTAATAAAAGTTAAAGCTTACAGTTTAATTGTGTGTGTACTCTTTACTCTGAATTGCTTTTATTTCAATAAAACGGTACTTATGATTGTTACGTTAATCACTTATCTGCATATTCTTCACATTCTTATAATTTAGATGCCAAATGACATGCAAGAAAGCTAAAAATATCAAGAATGTAGATTCAATAAAGCAGGGGTTGTACTGATTGTGGTGTTCTACATCAAATGCCACCTTTGACCAAACACATATATAAGTATACAAATGATAGGTGTAGTTTGTCTTTGAGAGCACTTTTACAGGTATTGTTGTCATTCTTTTCACATGTGCATAAGTATTTGTTTCTTGTCAGAAGAAATATGGGTTATTTAACGTTTGGTACCCAGTAAATGTTCAGTACCTAGCTTTGGTACCCAATATTTGAAATATTAAGGGTTGGTACCTAAACTTACCATTGACCGTCAAGGACCATGTTTGACCTGACATTTTCTTAATTTTTGATTTTATAATTTCATTTTTATTAATTATTATTCAAGTTTCCGTATTTGTCCCTAACTAGTGTACCCGATTCCGTTTTTAAGGCATAAGTTACCGATTCCAACTTCCACTCATTGTTTCTTCTTACTAGCGGCAACACTGGTTCCTAGATCCATTCTCCTCCGCTAATCAAGATGCTCCTTCTTCGTATTTATAGTTCCTGAATATTCAGAGAAGCAAAAATAAAAGAATAAAATAAGAAGCCATTAAAGAAAAAGACTAAAAACTGACTTGAGCTGTTACCAATTCAACTAAAGAAAGGTAAGAAATTCAATTCAAAACTTGGGTTTTCTCTTTTCTGTAGAAATTATCGCAATTGAAGTTTGGGTTCTTATTGAGGATTTTAGATCTAAGTCTTGTGAAGATGGAGGGAATATGTAGATAAAACCATACATTACGGTGGTGGTGAGCTTTAAATAAGATGTGGGGATGGAGATTTTATGGAGAGATATAGATTGTTGATCAAATAGAAGGGGTGATGTTAAATGGAATCACCAGCACTTGAAGGGACTTTAGATCGATGGCGTTATGTGGTCTTCTTGGCTACCCATTAGCTTGCGTAGATGGATATTTACCCAATTTTGACGTGGATTAATGGGGTCAATTACTAAGATTTCAGATGTAAAATGAGATGACAATCAATGGTCCCGTATACTTTATTCTCATTCATCTCAGTGGAACGATTCCTAGTGCAACTTCAATGGAATTTGGGTGTTTTCTATTTGAATTGTATTATAAAACTTTGGCGCTTGGAATCTGAAACTGCAACAAGAATTATGTGTTAGCGGTGGTAGTTCATCCATGAATGTAGAGGGGTTTGGTTCTTACAGGTCCGATTAAAGCTTTAGAGATAGTGCAGGCTCATTTGGGGCAGGTTGATTGAGCAAAAAAATTAGTAATGGTTGGTTCTCTTACTGTGAGTTGTTTGGTCGCGATTAAGAAAAAAATTGGCAGCAACAAGGCTAGGTTCCAAGACAGATGGTAATTTGCTGAATCAATGGTTTCAGTGGGGTTGTGAATTTGCATTTAGAAATCAACCATTACTAAGTGTGTAAATAATAATAAATTTAAGGGTATAATTGTAAAATCGTGAAATTTATTGCAAAATATGAATTAATTTCTGGTCAAACGGTAACTTTGACGATCAACGGTTGGTCTAGGTACCAACCCTTAATATTTCAAATATTAGGTACCAAAGCTAGGTATTGGACATTTGCTGGGTACCAAACGTTAAATAACCCAAGAAATATCTAGATTTTGTATGAGAAAAACCTTGATTTTCCTGTTTGTAACTATTTCACTTGTTAGATTTTGAAGGAGATTACTCTGTTTTTTTTCCAATTGTTGTATGGAGTATACGCATACCCTGTTTTATGTTACTTTGTTTTATGAGATTACTCTGTTTTTTGCTGAGATTACTATGTTTTATGAGACTACTTTGTTTTATGAGATTGCCCTGTTTTATATTGCTAAGATTACTCTATTTTTTGCTGAGATTACTCTGTTTTATGTTACTTCATATTTTCTTTTTTGCTAAGATCGAGTTCAAGTAGAAGTTGGTGTTGCTGTTATTCATGACGTAGTGTTTATCGTGGAAGTATGTGGACTGGTGATGACATCATTTGGACTCGATAGTCAACTGAATTGGTTGTAATTATGCTTACGTAGAAGCTCTGAGTAGGTTCTGTTGTGGTAGTTGTTGTGTAAAATGATAAAGCTCCGAGTAGGTTTTGTTGTGTAGAATATTTTTTATTAATTACCCTGAAAATCTCGTACATGTTGAAGGAGATTACTCTGTTTTTTTTTTTGCTGAGATTGCCCTATTTTATGTTACTCTGTTTTAAAATCTCGTACAGTAAATATTTGAAGAAGATATGGACATATTTGTCTGTTCAGGTTAATTAATAAAAAAATATTCAAGGTGAAATATCCAAATTGGATAATTGAACAGTATTTTTCTGATTTTTGTCCATATAAACAGTATCAAAAGCTAGAAATCTATTTCACCCTGTTGAGATTATTAGTCCCACATTGTCTGGGCATCTAAGATCCTGCGGTTTATAATCTCTTAGGGCCTCTCCACTCATTGCCAATTGGTTTTGAGTTGGATGCCCGTATTCTAACATGGTATCAGAGCAGTCTACTTGCGTTGAGTCATTGACCGCGCCTTTACTTCGCGTCACCCGATTTAATTATTCACGTGTTAGACCCAATGAGGCTACACGTGAGGGGGCGTGTTGAGATTATTAGTCCCACATTGTCTTGGCATCTAAGATCATGCGGTTTATAATCTCTTAGGGCCTCTCCACTCATTGCCAATTGGTTTTGAGTTGGATGCCCGTATTCTAACACACCCATAAATTGTTGGTTTTGGTCTTTTTGACCAATTTTGTGTGTTTCAGAACAAATCCTTACACTGAGGATAGTTTTGATTTGAGTTCGTGTGAGTGGATAGATTGACAGAATATTATGGAGAGAGTTGGTTTCAGATTTTATCTTATTATGCTGGTAAATAATGTAATATTGTGGGGGCCTAGGGTCAATTTGTAGGAGAAACATTGATATTTTTTTTCTCCCATAAATTCTACCGGGGCAATCGACCCCAGGCGCGCCCCCGTAGATTCACCCCTTATAGTTTCATATGCAGCAACACAAACAAAAAGATTAACATATGGCCTAAAACCAAGGATAATCCTACGTACTTATATTTAGCATACGAAAAATATTAGAATTTGTTGTGGAACTAGAAAATATAGAAAAGAAAACACAAAGTAGAGACGAAGAAGGAGAGAAAATGTTATTAGATATGTACAGAATTACAATCGGTTAAGCCTCTATTTATATAGATAGAAGACTTGGTTCCCAAGATATGTAAACCCTAATCTTAGACACGAAGGGCATCTTAGTAAATAAACTTGGTTTATAACACTCCCCCTGATGACCACTGTGGCTAAGTCATTACAAACATATCAGGAAAACTCAAAATAGAAAAACCTAAAATTGTATAAGTATGTAAAGATTTGGACAGTGTTGGACACACATATGTTGCCTCGTTAAAACCTTGACAAGGAAAAACCCAGTAGGACAAAACCTTGACGAAGGAAAAAGAGTACAACGTGATAATCCAGTAAAATAACTACGATGCTCTTCCTAATGAGTACTTTAGTAAATTCTTGGCTTGCAAATCTTTCAGTCGAGCCAATTTCGGTAAACGAATTTCTTGAATGTTGGAGATAGCAATGCTTTCGTGAAAAATTTCCAAGTTGATGAAGTCTTCTTTTGTGTTAGTCTTCTAATGGTAGTGTTCTCGAGTCTTCACTCTTCCTTAAGTACATTGAGGACTTGCTTCTTGGATTTCTAGCTTCTCGGAGATGATTTGCAAAAGTAGTTGATGTAGTTTCTTCAACAAAGTGCCAATATGCAGTTATGTACCATAGGTGAGTAAAGTTTGTGATCATACCATATATGGATCATATTAATATCCAAATTCCTAAGGGTACTTATGTTGATGTGGTCTAATAAAACAGAATGACCTAGTTAATGGTGGGAATCCACCAAATAACCAAAATTATACAACTCCCCCTTGGATGACCACCATGTTGAATAAATTGCCTCACTAAAACCTTGTCAATAAAACCCAATGGGAAAAAATTTGGACAAAGGAAAAAGAGCACAAATATCAACATTTTTGAAAGAAAATCAAACGTCAATGAGATGTTGCCTCGTTAAAACCTTGTCAGGAAAACCACATGGGATAAAACCTGAAACGAAGGGAAAAGAGTACAACTTTTAACGTAAATATGGATGCTAACCTAACTATATGAGTTTTACAAAAGAAAATCATCAAAATAATAACTCTAGTCTATCTTAAAGAAGAGTTTAAGCTAACATAATTCCAACTGCAGATTTAAGAAAATAGAATTTATGTTGCCAAAGCGTGGATTTTTGTGTTTTTATGGACTCCCCAAGATACCTATATATAAAGCTGATATCATCAACTAATTAATCCGGATTTTCGGTTTGGTAACAAACTTATAAAAACACATACAGGATTGTTAAATCTGACATAATCGAGTCAAGTGGATGTCTAAATATAATTTGAATCCTATAAAGAATACAAATTTGAATATGTTTTCCAAGAAAATCACTTGTGTGAGTGCAGCACGAGTCTTTCAAGACTACCACGCAAAATGCATCATATAGGGAGAACGATATAGTATTAAACCAATCCTCGGGTTTGAACTTATAACCCTCAGTCGCTCTTAAAACGACTTATTGCTCTTAATACACAATATGACTACACCAACCTTTAATTAATAAGCTTGGAAATTTAAAGTGTTAAGTCTTGGATCCAAAATTGCGTTAACTGAGAAATTAATCCAACCTAATTGGATTATATGCCAACCAATCACATGTGTTGATATTCCTTTGCAGAGGGGTTGAAAACCACCATCATTTATTTCAGTAGCTACTATATATGAATATTTGACACTTATTAGTTTATATGATCTCACATAATTTCCAGTGTATGCATACTTTGAAAAATTCAAAATTACTGGTACCAGCACCCGCGGGCATTATAATCTCCTCTTATTCAATTGAGGAGAAAATAACTTTGAGAATGCAAATCGTGTTTTTGGTACACTCAATTGGAGCACTACCAGTAGCCTATTATAGAACGCTACTTATTTTTCAAGATGTGATTGGATTTTCCTCTTAAAGAGGTAAACACTTATGCAAAACAAAATATGATATTTCACGCCTAGTCAATGGCAGCCTTTTTTCAATTTGATCATGATGGGAGAGAAATTGATATAACATTCAAGTTAATTAACACCAACTTTTGCTAGTAGTGTATAGTCTCCCCCTGATTATGGCGGAAATATTTTCATCTTATAAAAATGAAAACAAATTTCGTAAAATATTATCCGATTAATTCGAGGACATATACTTATAATAATTTCTGGATGTTAACAATACCAGGTGGGACAGTAGATACTAATTCCAAGAGCCATAAAAAAATGTCCACAAATATTGTAGTTTATACAAATTAAAGATCAACCATGGATTTTATTAGTTACATCCAAAATATACAAATAAAACTCCAAAATAATTTCATGACCTCAAGGATCAACGAGATAATGAACTAGAATGAAATTATGGACACTTGTTTATCAAAATAAAATTATATCAAGATCGATATAGTCACAACAAGGACTAATGATATAGCTAACAAGCCGGGTGCTCACCCTTAGATCTTTAGTTTCCAATTCCAACTACAAGTTGAACTATTTCAAATTTTGGAGATTTACCATGAGGGGAAAAAAATGCTCAATATCCCTTAAGAATGCAACAAATCCTCTTGGTGTTTGCAATTGTTAATATTATAACAACGATATTTTATATATCCCTTTAGGATCGATAGGGAAAAAAGAAATCAATTGCCTTATATGATTCTTTTTAAGAAGATAAAGAAATCATTTTCGTTGTTAAGGAATCCATGGTTTCCCGTAAGAAGTGGAAAACAATGGTTTATTAGTAGAAAAATAAAACCATGATTGATAAAGGTTTGTTTAAACGATTATCGTCAAACTGGCTAAAATTTCTTAGAATGCCAACTTTAACATCTCCTTCGCTGAATTGATGGAGAAAGCCAATATCGGTTAATATATACGATACACCAAAATTACATCGACAAGAAGAAAAAGAAATGTCAACTTAGTCATCGCATAGGGAAAATCCACTTCGTGGTTGATAGATGATTTCATTAAAATAAAAATAAATAGAAATCGATTATAAAAATCACATGATCTTCATCAAATTGACGAAGATACCAAAATTAATTGGTCGTAGGTTTTTCAACCATGCATATGATTATCGCGATGACACCAATTTTTTGTGATTACAGTTTCATGAAAGAAATAGAAACTATAGACCATCTTTCAATCTATTTTTATTTATTTTTTCTTTCTCTATGAAAAAAGATAAGAGAAGAAAAGAAAAGAAATCAAAATTTTGTTTCGATTAAAATTGATCACCCGCTATATAAATTATAGTGATTAAAAAAAAAACACACACACCATTGACCCGATGTAAAGAAAAAACAAATATACAATTAAAAACTTACATGAGAACGGGTCTCTGGATATGTTTCCATCTTATCCCATCACCCAAAAGGGTTGGCGGGTTACGTGCCATTTCCTTGTATACAATGGCACATATACTTTCATTGAATGGGCATTATCGCACATATACTTTCATTGAATGGTATATGTAACGGAATTTTGGATCATGAAAGCATATGTAATCAAGGTGTATCCAGATCCTGCATAATATATGAAAAAGAGATAAATACAGTTAGTATTTAAATTAAGTAAAAATAACATCTTCCAAGTGAGATATATCTTTTGTTTCTTTATGCAATTTTTCTTGTCTTATATAGTTATATTTAAAGACCGGAGTCAAATCTTCACCATGTGATTTTAGGTTTGAGAAGAGAAACCAATCGTGAAAATAGGAAAGAAGTTTTTCGTGTTCAATATCATATGACCGTGACCATTAAAATCAAGCCAAATCATAAGACATGTCGAAACAAACATCTGATTTAAGAGTCATAATATACGCGTATACGTTATTGTTTGATCTCATGTAAACTCAGATGTACATAAAAATAAAGCTAGGGTTTTAAAAACCCAATAAATTCACGTGGTTAAAAGCCAACAAAAACCCAATAAATAAAGCTAGGGTATAAAAAAAATATCACAAATATAAGAAGAAGGGAATATCACAAATACAAGAAAAATTGATTCATGCGATGTTTGGTGATTATGCTCGGGTAGAGTTACGTGATGATGACGTGTTGTGGAACTAGAAAATAGAGAAAATAAAACACAAAGTAGAGACGAAGAAGGAGAGAAAATGTTATTAGATATGTACAGAATTACAATCGGTTAAGCCTCTATTTATATAGATAGAAGACTTGGTTCCCAAGATATGTAAACCCTAATCTTAGACACGAAGGACATCTTAGTAAATAAACTTGGTTTATAACAGAATTCATATTTGTCTATCGATACAATCGAAAGCTCAAAAAGTATAACAGGAAGAAGAAAAACCTTTAATTTAGGGGCTCCACATCCATAACATTCATATACCACTGCACGCATAGGCTTTCTAGGAATCATCAAGAATTCACTCGTGGTGGTAAAAAAATGGCCAAAGTAAATTTATTTGTTTCTCTTCAAATATGGGGGTTTCTTCTCCATTTATACGAAGGTGTGGATTGAGGCAGGAGTAAAATTGATACTTCTTGTGTGAACACGTAAGTTATGATAGAACCCCCGTGTTCACAAACAATGTTCGCACATACCGAAGTTCATAAATTAAATATAACGTGTGTGTTAGCGCAGTGACTATACCGATTCATCGACTCTGAGTGTTTGGACTCGTCCTTGTCTTATCGCATAGTAATCACTAATAATGTACAATAGCATGAATGGTAATCCGCGGATTTACATAAAGGAAATCTCGGATTAAACGGAATATAAAGTGCGGAATATAACGTGCGGAATGTAAGGTACATAATATAAATGCGGAAGGTAAGTGCGTGATGTAAGTGCGTAGTGTAAATGAGACAAGTAATTATGTGGTTCAGCACTGAGGCCTACATCCACGAGGTAAAAGAGGTGTTTCATTAAGTATAAATGGGTTACAAGAGTAGTCAAAGGACTTTGGGAGTGCTAACTTAGTCTGCGGGATTAGGGTACTACTTACTCTTCCTAATTATCTCTCCTATAGCCCTCCAAATCGACCTGCCCCTCTCTCTTAAGGAGGAGGGGTATTTATAGGAGTTCTATTGTGGGGTCCAAGGAAGGAGCCGTTGGAACCTTATCGTCTCGTGCTTTGTGTCGTCACGCGGATCTCTTCGATTGTTATAGTGCCCCCTCGTTCCCTTCGTTGCTTCCGAAGAGGTATGGTCTTCTCTTCCGCTGGGGTATTGACACGCGTTTTAGGTGTTTAATGAGGTGGTTGGGCGTTCTGCACGTGTCAGACCACAGTCTTCTGCTCCTGTCACGTCCGTGTCAGCTGGTTGATCCCTGACCGTGGATCCTAAAGTCCTCTCGAGATGGGATAAAGCAGATCCGAGGGTGTATTGGGTCCATCGTAGTTGTGCTTTGTTCCCATGCTCCTTCATTTGTAGCCGTTGGATCTTCTAGATGAGTGGCCCTCCCTGCTAATGCACGTCTCTTGGTTGTATCTAAGTGGCATCATTTTTTGATGCCCCTCTTCGTGCGCTATCCATGTGTTTATCCGAGGGCACGTGGCGAGTGGAGGAATTATGTACTTACAATTTTCCCCTTTTCTTCTGACTTTAAGTCGTCAGTTGAAGTGAGAGGAAAACCGTCACATTGCCCACTCGTCCAATAACTTCCCCTTGATTTTAGGGCGCCTTTCCCATTAAGCAATAACTTCGTGCAATAACTCCCCCTTGGGAGAAGGGAAAGTTTCATATTTCTTTGGTATTTAAGGTGGAAGAGAATGTGAAATAAATTTCATTCTCTGTCAAATCTTCTTTTCTCCTGAAAATTCTTCCATCTTGTTTGGACGCCATTAACTTCTGTTTCTACTACTCTGTCTTGAAGGTGACCGCTGCTGCTACTGTTTTGTCTTGAATACGATCCGTCCTTGATCTCATGTGCTCGTTCTTCGCTGTTGTAGGTAAGTGTTCAACTTCTGGTCTTTGTTTCTCTGTCCTCTGTTCCTTCTCTGCTGCTATTTCGTTACCCTTGAGATGAAGAACACATATACAAACTATATATACTTGCCCATGTTCTTCATTTGCAAGGGTTACGAGTTTTCAATTGGAGAGTGCCTTCTCGTTTTATAAGTTAGCTAGGGTTTTTGTATTTCTTCGAATTTTCGATTTTTTGATCTGTATTTGTGGTTCTGCGGAATCTAATATTTGTTTGTGTATCCGCAAACATGGATGACCGTCTGCGGGGTCATTATCAAACTCCGCCGCCTATTCCTCCACGATCTCCTCCTCGTAGAGACTCAGATATATCTCCGCCCGGAGGCTCTAGGGCTTCGCACGTGGATCTTCGTTCTCAGAGGGCTCCTTATTCTTCTGGTCATATGCATTCTTCGAGGAGGGGAGACACTCCGAGGGATCCCCCTGGCTCCAGATACGCTGCAACCCGCTCTTCTTCCCGTTCGCGTGATGATCCTAGGAATACACAGGGTGTTCCTCGTGACGAAGCTTTGGATGTTCGTCCCCTTCATTCTTTGGTTCCGCCGGTGTTACAGGAGAATCCTCTTCCTCCTCCTCCGGTGATACCCTCGAAAGGAAAATATGTTAAGGCTGGGGCTTCGAAGGTTGAACCGCCTAAAAGTGTGCCTTCGAAAAGGAAGGCCACGAAACGAGCCCTTCAAAGACTCCGTGCAGGATCCTCTTGATGATGAAGATCTTTGCGTTGGTTATTCGAAGCGTCCCAGGTTGGGAAGAAAAGAGTTACCTTTAAACACATTGATGCGGAAATGTTTAAGGAGAAGCATGAGCTCCAAGCTTTTGACATCCGCTTTTATGCCCCTGATGATGACATTACTTATGATCTCATCTCGAGATACCAGTTCGATGAGTTTCATTTGTTGACCACTGTTGGTGCCTTTGAAGCGGGTCTTATGATGCCTTTGTATAAGTCAGGTGATTCTTTTTATTATGATGCATTGGCTGGTCGCGAGGGTTCCTCAACAAATACCCATAGTCGTTCTGTATCCCAGTTGACTTGGAATTATCTCGCATCTGAAGGAGTGCTATCTCGCGACAAGGAGATACGATGATGAATTGTTATACCATTGATCCTGATGAGAGGGAATGGTATACCCCTCAGAAATTCAACAATTCTTTCGGGGATTATGTCAATAGTTGGAACCGAAAGCCGTGGAGTGTGAGCCTTTGTAATATTGCTGCCTCCCGTGGCGAGATTCGTCTTTTAAGCGAGGTTAGCGATGCCAAGTTGAAGTATGTTCCTGGTACCGAAGGGTCTGCTAATAAGAAGATTTTTCCTGCTCGTGAGAGGATAAAGCGCGATCATGATTATGAGTGGCATGCCACCGTTATCGAGGTTATTGGTCCGTGGGCTTGGGGTTGGATTCCAAGTCCCGATGGGTGGCGTCCTTATGTTGGTAGCGTTCCTCGTGAGGTTCCCCCTCTTCGCTATGGAAATTATTGCCCTTGGAAATTGAACTTCGAAGGTATGAATTTTCCATATAACTTCGATGTTGTTGATGCTGACGACGAGGTTTCCGGTGCTTCCCCTTCCTCGAAGAGTGCTGCGGGTGTGAAGGTGCGGATCTTTTACTTCCTTAGTTTCAACTTCTTTCTTTATTCAAAGAAGATCTTTGAGTTAAGGAAAGAATGTTGACTTGGTTCTCTTTTTACTCCGCAGGTGTCTAAGAAACGGAGGATTGGTCCCAAGCGCTCTTCTACCGTTGTTGTTGATGAGGCGGAGATCCAAGAGTAGGTTACTATTCTTGCTAATGATGATTTTGAGGAAGACGAAGAGGTGTCCGATGGGGAGGAACGTACTGAAACTTATCCCCCTCTTCGTGAGGAATCTGATGTTGGTGGTGCACAGGATCCTTCGTCTGGAGGGAAGGCTGCGGATGTTACCATGGATGGTGGTTGTACGCAGGGTGCCCCCGTTAACACTGGTATCGAGGGTACTCCCACTGCTAGTGGTATTGGTGGGGACCCTGTTGGTCCAGAATTTTCTTTTGGCCAGGTCCAATCTGCGGGGCTGTCCTTTGATGTGAATGTTGCCATGGGTCTTGCAGATGATTTCTCTCTGCTTTCTCCCAATGATGATTGGGATATACTGGATATATCTGGGAAAGGGAAAGCTGCGGTTCAGACTTCTGCGCCTATTGGGACCTCTGAGAAAGCTCCCTTTGTCGGGGATCCTTCCACTCGGTCCCCTTCGCCGCCTTTGATGCTGGAAGGTGATGATGTTGTCCTTGATTGGATGAAGAGAAAAAACTTGATGTTCGTTCCGAACCCTGCACCCGTGGTTTCTGGGGAGAAAGATTCCGACGCTTATACCCGAAAGATGGTGCAGTTGTCCACTGAAGATCGAGTCGCGGAGGTATGGGACATGAATCTGAGGTCACTGGAGGCTACCTTAGTAGTCGACCCTCCAGTCACCGTTGATGATATGATGGCCATAGCTGATGGTTATCAGTACGGTTATCCCCACCAGTGGATGTTAGAGGTGCGTAGTGTTTTATTGCTTTGTATTTTGAGAACACCCCGCGGTATTCTGACCTTCATCTCTTCGTAGGTGATGCGGAGTGAATACTGCAACCATAATTTGTACCAGTTCTTCAAGGCCAAATCTCTCAAGTTGGAGGGTAAGCTTCGTCACCTAGAGGAGGAGATGGATATGGCAGAGACTGCTATCTCTGCCAGAGATAAGGAGATAAGTGAGATGAGGGATCGTCTTAAGGGGAAAGAGCATTTGGGCAGCGAAGAAGAGAGGCTTCGTTTGGAGCTTGCTATGGTGCGTAGCGAGCTGGAGGTGGTTCGGAAAAATGCCTCTTCTTTTTCAGGTTTGTTCCTTGCTCATGTTTATCATTTTCTTTTTAGGAATTCTTGTTCCATCTTGAGTATCCCGCCCTATATTCAGTGGGTGGAGTCCCTGAGATGATATGGCTTTGAAATGAGAGAGAGCGGCAGAAGACCCGTATCGCCGAACTAGTGGAAAAAATTAAGAGTGAGGCCCAGAAATGGGATGCCAAGGCCGAAGCATGGCGTTTAAAGCATACCCAGATGGTGGATATGCAAAATAAGTATAACGCGGATCGTTGTCTCTTTGATGGTACTTTAATTTGGATGCGCAGTAATCTTCGCGAAGCCCGCGAGATTGCTTCGTCTTTGTTGGATAAGGTGAATCTCCTGGAAGAAGGTGTACGTCCGGCTCATTCCTATCAAGATTCCGATATGCGGGAGTATACTCAGCATCTTGTCAAAGAAAGAGATGATGCTTGTGTCGAGGCCTCTACGCTTGGCAAGGCCTTAGCCGCGTCTCGGGCCGACGTAGCTCGTCAATCCGAGTCTGAGCGAAACCTTGAAGTTAATATGTACAGACTTAGTAAAGGAATGGAGAAGCTAAATAACGAAGTCAATCATCTTCGTCATTTGGATTCAATGAAGCAGGTAGAGTTAGACACTATTCAATTTTCTCTTTCCCTTCTTCAAAAGGATTATAAGAAAATATCCGACGAATATGAATTTCTTGACGATGCTCGGGATGCGGTTGTTAATGAGTATGAAATAGCTTCTGCTAGAGTAAAAGGTATATATTTGCTTTGTCGGGTGTGATTTTCCTGCTTCGCGGATCTAACCCTTCGTTTTTATTTTTCAGAGCTCGAGGGACAGCTTCTCGCTGCAAATGAAAAACTTAACAAGGCTCAATATGAGCTAGAGCAGTCTCATGCTGCGTTGGTGCAACAGGAGGGCCATGCCTCGTATTTCAAAGGCTTGGATTCGACTAATGATCACGCGGCTCAGATGGCCTCTTTGGAAGTGAACCGTCTGTCTACTCTGTTGTCTCAAGCTGAGATGCGTAACATTGCGATTACTTACAAATCTCGCTGTCAGCTAGCCGAGGAGACGAACAAAGTGCTGGCCCAGATAGAGCATGAACTTATGACCGAGCATGGTTTGGAAAAGCACTATCCTCGTCGTCCTAAACCTTCGGCCCCGTCTGGATCTTCGGGTCCTTCTTCAGGTGGGAGCGTTCCTTCACTTCAGAGGGAGAGCCCTACTGGTGGCACGGGATCGTCCAAGTAGATTCTTCTGTTTAATTGTATAGAGTTGATCCTTGTTGATTATAGAGTTCTTGCTGCGTCTGTCGAACTTCTTTTTCTTAATTTGTTTTTTCTTTTGCTTGTCTTGTCGAGCTTGTAATCAAATTTTCTGGAATGGATCATCGTTTGTTAATTATCTTGTCATCTGTTACCCTGCGGGTTAACCCTTAGCGAGAACATTCTTAGATGGTGTGGGTCGGTGCAGCGTTCTAGGATGCGGGGTGTTACTATGTATACGTTCCTCATCCCGTCGACCCGCTGACCTTATGTTTGAGTATGATGCCGAAGGTATGTATCTTCGTGAAAATCTTGAGACCAGATACCCCGCTGGATAATCCTTGGCCATAGGATTCACATACGGTGGTGATGGTGCAACGTTCTAGGATATGGGGTGTCATTATGTACATGTCCCTCATTCCGTCGACCCGTTGACCTAATTTTTGAGTGAGATGCCGAAGGTGTGTACCTTCGTGAACATCTTGAGACCTGTCACCCCGCTGGCTAATCCTTGATCAGAGGATTCCCAGACGGTGGGGGTCGATGCAGCGTTCTAGGATATGGGGTGTGACTATGTATATGTCCCTCATTCCGTCGACCCGCTGACTTAGAATAGTTGGAGATCTGCTTTTCATAGATATGCAAGAAAGTTTATTTCATTGATTTATTGAGGCCTTCCATTCCTCGTCCAGAGATAGAAACATATCGAAAAATCATCGCCATCTTCTTCTGGTATTCTTCACGCAGTTACAACACTGCATTGTGATTTAAGGATGGTATGGCTTGAGATACTTGGCGTTCCATGGATGGCGGAGGACTTCCCCTTTTAGGTTGCGCAGGTAATAGGATCCGTTTCCTGCTATATCTTGTATGACATAAGGTCCTTCCCATGTTGGTGCCAGCTTGCCCCACTTCTTTTCTCCTTGGTATTGGGGTATGGTTCTCAGCACATACTGTCCTTCCACGAAATTCCTAAGTTTAACCTTTTTGTTGTATTCCCTTGCTAATCTTCTTTGGTAATTCTCCATCTTTTGTAGTGATGCTTCTCTTCTTTCTTCGAGATCGTCGAGTCTTTCCAGCATCATGTCTGTTGAGAAGTTCTTTTCCCACGCTTCTGTCTTTGTGGTTGGCATGATGATTTCTGTGGGGATGACGGATTCTGCTCCGTAGGTCAGCAAAAAAGGGGATTCCCCTATAGATGACCTTCGGGTTGTTCGGTATGCCCACAAGACATTGTGCAGTTGTTCACACCATCGCCCTTTGTGCTCGTATAATTGGTTTTTGAGAATAAGAGAGATTGTTTTGCTTGTAGCCTCTGCTTGGCCATTTCTTTGAGGGTATATTGGTGTAGATTTATTTGTTCGGATTTTAAAAGTGTCAAATAGTAGATCGATGTTTTTACCTTGTAATTGTTTACCATTGTTAGAGACAATCTCCGCTGGGATTCCAAACCGGCAGATTATGTTCTGAAATATGAAAGTGAAGACATCTGAGTCGCGAATTATGGCCAAAGCTTTGGCTTCTACCCATTTACTGAAATAGTCCGTGGCCACTATCAAGAATATTGTTTTTCCTGATCCCTCGATCAGGGGTCCTACGATGTCTATGCCCCATCTTAAAAATGGCCAAGGACTATCTACTGAGTTTAGCGTTGTTGCTGGTGCGTGGATTCTTCTCCCGAACCGCTGACATTCTTCGCACCTTTTTGACATCCTTGCATCATCTCGTATCATTGTTGTCCAATAATACCCTTGCGTTTTTTCCTTGTCAGCTAAGGATCTCATCCCACTGTGATTTCCCGCGTCTCCACGATGGATGTCTTTTAGCACTAGGTGTCCTTCTGATCTGGATAAGCATCGTAACAAAGTTCCGAGGAAAGATTTTTTGTATAAAATCTCACCCCTTAAATCGTACCTTCCTGCTTTTGATTGAATCTTTCTAGCCTGTTTTAGATCTCTAGGTAAAATTCCTCTTTCTAGAAATTGGTGGATACCCAATCTCCAGTCTTCTTCTCTGCTGAAGTCCTCGTGTTCATCTGCTCTTGTCATTATGTCATCTTCTTGGAAATCGTCTGTGATGTTTTCTCCTACATCGTCGTCTGTCATGTCTCCCTCCGCGTTATGCTTCCTACTTGCCGCGCAGAGTTCATGCGGAGGAATTGATGGCTCATAAACTCTTGTGATTTTGATTACTTCGATATCTTTGTTTTTCAACATAGATGAGATGTATGCCAAAGCATCCGCGTGCCTGAGCTCTTTTCTTCTTAAATGCCGGAATATGATGTTTGGTATTTGATGTGCCAGTGTCTGGACTAACGTCATGTATGCCGACAAGGTCTCGTCATACACATTATACTCTAGCTCTATTTGCATGATGACCAGTTGTGAGTCACTGGTCAAGCGTACATTTGTTATCCCCATTTCTATTATCAAACGCATAGCATGTACCACAACTTTGTACTCGACGATATTGTTGGTGTGTTCTTTGAACTCTAGCCTGAATGCATGGATGATTCGATCTCCCGTGGGGGTAGTGATTAAGATACCTATGCTCGTTCCTTCTTTGTTACTCGAGCCATCGACAAATATTTCCCATTGTCTTGGGTTTTCCGACTCGAGGACATCAACGGGATCTTTGCTTCTGATGCCCTTTGGTAATCCCGCTGTATTGAGCCCTTCAATGTGGATTTCTTCATCGTTCTCTAGTGGTAGGTCGGCAAGGAAGTCTGCTAAAACTTGGGACTTCTGGGAATGTTGGAGTTCGTGTATGATGTTGTACTGGTCGAGATGAGTATTCCATTTTGCAATTCTCCCCGTTTTTCTTGCACTTTTGAGGACAGCTTCTAGCGGGGCTTTGCAGGGGACGCGGATGTAATGTGTCAGGAAGTAGGTCCTTAGCTTTTGGGTAGCCCATACTAATGCCAAGATGAGTTGTTCGATCTTTGTGTAGTTTCTTTCCGCCGTGTTGAGAGTTTTGTTGACGTAGTAGATGGGTTTCTCTATCTTCGTGTTGGTTTTTACCAACACCGCGCTGACCGCGTTCTCTGTTGCTGCTATGTATAGGGCCAGGACCTCCTCGGGGTCTGGCTTTTGCAAGATGGGTATCCCTGCAAGGTAGTTTTTTATTTCTTTGAATGCTTCTTCGCATTCTGCTGTCCATTCGAATTTGGTCCCTTTTTTAAGGATGTTAAAAAAGAGCTTGCATTTGTCTGAGGACATGGATATGAACCTTCCTAGCGCTGCTAGGGAACCGTTGAGTCTTTGGACTTCTTTCAGACTCCTTGGAGAGGGAATTTCAACTATAGCCTGTATTTTGGCAGGGTCTACTTCGATGCCTTGTTTAGTTACTAGATACCCGAGGAATTTCCCTGAAGTAACACCGAAAGTGAATTTTTCCGGGTTCACCTTCATGTTATGTTTCCTCATGGCCTAAAAGATATCTTTTAGGTCTTGGTGGTGATCTTTTCGAAGCTTACTTTTGACCAGCATATCGTCCACGTAGACTTACAAGGTATTTCCGATCCATGGTTTAAAGATGGCGTCAATCATCCTCTGGTATGTTGCCCATGTGTTTCGAAGTCCGAAGGGCATCCTTATGTAACAGTAAAGTCCATGCGGTGTGTAGAATGATGTGAGTTATTGGTCTTCTTCTGATAAGAACACCTGGTTGTAACCGGAGTATCCATCCATAAAGGACATCTCTTTGTACCCTTCGACTGCCTCGACCAGTTGGTCAATGCTTGGAAAAGGATAGCTGTCCTTGGGACAAGCTTTGTTGAGGTTGGTGAAATCTATGCATATTCTCACTCCACCATTCTTTTTAGGTACGATGACCATGTTGGATATCCACGTTGGGTATTTGACCTCCTTAATGAATCCGGCTTCTAGTAATTTACAAAGTTCCGTCTCGACGGCTTTGTGGTATTCTGAGGCCACTTTTCGCATTTTTTTCCTGAAAGGCGGTGTGCCCTATTTTATCCGAAGTTCATGCTGGATTGTCTCAGGGTCAATGCCGGGCATGTCCCCTAGTTTCCATGCGAATATATCCGCATGCTCCGTGAGAATCTTTATTAAAGATGCCTCGCTCTCCTTTTCCATCAACGTTCCGATCTTAATCATTCTTGGTTCTTCTTCTGATCCTATGTTTACCTCTTTGACTGGTTCTACAAGAGTAAACGTGGGCTTTGATTCCCCTAGGAGAGGAACCTTGTTTGATTGTTATTTGACGGGTTCCTCGTTTTCTTTCGTGGCTGCGGTGTCTGCCTCCGTGTTTCCCGCTACGAGTCCCTTTGGAAGGCGTTTTCCCGAGATTTCTTCTAGGTAAGCATTGATTGCTTTTCCCTTTTTATTTTCCTTATTTTGGGATCTTCGGCTCTTCCTCTGCTTCTCTTGTTCGTTGTGGAGATCCTTTTGTAGATTTTGACATTCTCGTGCCACGGATTGGTCGCCTTTTATTTCCATTACCCCCTGAGGTGTTGGAAACCTGAGGTACTGGTGATAGGTAGCGGCGACCCCCTTGAGTTTATGCACCCATATTCGGCCGATTATGGCATTATATGGTGAAGGCGCGTTCACCACGATGAATCGTGTGTCGACCTTCATTGGTAATGCGTCAACTTGTAAGATAATGTCCCCTAAGGGCTTGGTGGATGCCCCATTGAATCTGTATATGGTGTAGTACGAGGATAGTAGTTGTTCATCCTTGAGTTCCATCCGTTTGAATGTATCATAGAATAGAACATTGACGGAGCTTCCCCCTTCGATGAGGATTTTCTTGATATTGCATCCTGCAATTGGTAGTGTGAGAACAAGGGGATCGTTATGATCTTCCATGTCTTCACCTACATCGTCTGTGTCGAAAGTTAGGGGCGCATCCATCCATTATTCGTGGCTGTCCACTTCTTCCCCGTCGATTTTATAGAGCTCGCAGTAGTCTTCAAATTTCTTCCTCAACCTCTTACCTATCTGAGCCGTTAGGGAAGGTCCTACGGACTCAGAACAGGAGATGGTGTTAAGGGTGCGATTACCTTCAGGCAGTTGGACTGGCTTGCTTCATTTGGATTTATCTTCCTCGCCTGTCTTGTGCACAAATTGCTGGAGGTCCCCCGCGTCTACTATCTTTTGAATCATTATTTTTAGATTCATGCACTTCTATGTCCAGTGACGATTGAAACAATGGTATTCACAGTATTCTTTGGTGTGTTCGGACCTAGGGCTTGCTTTCCCTTGGACCACGGCCACTCCAGTTTCTCGCGGCCCTTGATTTCTTTCAGGATGCGCGAGTAGATGGCATTCATTTTCGTGAAGACTCGATCTTAGAATTCTCGGGTCTCTCCTCGTCGACTATCCCTACGTTCTCTGCTATCTTCGTTGGGCTTTCTACCCAAGTCACCCCCCATAGTCCTGCTAGATTGTTCCGCAGAGTTTGTCCGTGGTGGGCGTTGGGTCTGAGATCTTGGGTTCTCCCGTTGTATTTCTTCTATCCTGGCATGCTTTTCTATGATTAATAGAAGATCTCCTTCCGTTGTAGGGACAACTCCGTGGATCTCGTAGTGGGCTCATTCTGTCGAGCCTCCACTTATAGCAGTTGATGCTGACCACGGGATCTACGTTTCCAATGGCTTGGAAGATCTTGTGCCACCGATATGTGTATTCCCTGATTGTTTCCTTTTACTGGACTGCTAGTGAGAAGAGCTTATCCATCCCAGTGTTTACCACCTTGTTGTACATGTAAGTTGTTAAGAACTTTTCAGTAAGTTGCTCGTATAAGTCGATGGAATTTGGTGGAAAGTTATCGAACCAGGAGAGCGCTGATCGCTTCAAACTTGAAGGGAAGTATCTGCATAATATGGCCTCGTCATAATTCCATCGTGCCATCATTCGATTATAATATCGAAGATGGTCCGCGGGGTCGCTAGATCCGTCATAGAAATCGAAGGCTGGGACTGAGCACTTCTGGGGGATGAGCGCCTTGTCTAGGTGCGGTGTTAGGGGGGTAGTGCTTGCTTCCTTTATTATCTGTTCGAGTCTCCCCCACCTCTTGCCTAGCTTTCAGTTGTTTTATTTCCGCCATCATCTCTGCTCGGAGATCCTCCATTGCGCGATGATGTTCTTCCTGGGCAGAGTGCGGCCCCGTGCGTGGGTGACCGCTGTCGTAGTAGTCCGCGTTGAGTGGGTTGTCCTCCGGTTCTGGTCTCCGTCTTCTAGTCGCATATCTTGGTTTCTTAGGGTCTGGGTTGTCGGCCAGTACCATCCTACGATCCTGATTTGGTCTTGGTGACATTGAGCTGGCTTCATCGCGCTGGATTTCCGTGTCCCTGCTATGGGTAGCTCTGAGTTGCTGATTTTCCTGTGCCAACAGAGCTACCACCTCTACGTATGTCTTTTGAGATCTCCTTAATTCTTCTAATTCTGCCCTTATCTGGGTAGATTGGTTTAACTCCTGATTAGGAGTCCCTTCCGGCAATTACTCTTCTGCGGCTATCGTTTGATCTTCGTCCACGATTAGAATCAAGGGCTCTGGGGGATCTGCCTGCGGGTGTAGATGCTCCGCTGGCTGTGGTGCGTGTATGCTCTTTATCATAAGTGGTTGGTTCACTTGTGGGGGTGCGTTTTGTTTGTCAGTGCGGGGCATCCCGTAGAAAGGCTGCTGCAACCCTGACTCTGCCACTCCTTCACGAGGTTCACGTGGTTGGGTGGTAGCAGTTGCTTTGGGGGCCGCTCCTTTGGATGCCCCGGCCTTTGATGCTGCGGCTTTGGAGGCCGCGGTTTTTAGGGCTTCCGCTGCAATAGTGGTTGCATCCAAAAGCCTTGAGCTCTCTGCCCCATTATGCGTTTTGTCTGCGGTTTTGAGCTTTTCGCATTTTTTCTTGCTCCTAGTCATTACCGGAGTTATCCTTGGTGTTTCCTTTGATGTTGTTCTCGCTTTTCCTGTATCTTTGTTCTTCTCCATTTTTGATATTTTTTTTCTGAAAAATTATTATGATGTGCACACGAAGAAGATTGGTCCACAAGGGATTCCGTTAGTGATGTGAGATAAAATTACCATTAGGTGTATATTTTCTAAAAAGAAAATTCGTAAATCGTTTAGAGGATGTAGATCTACTGAAAAATCCGTGGATATGCCCACACGCCTGATTTAAAAGAAAACACAGAAATCGTTTCGAAGATGTAGATCTACTGAAAAATCCGTGGATATGTCCACACGCCTGATTTTTTTTAAAGAAAACATAGAAATCGTTTTGAAGATGTAGATCTACTGAAAAATCCGTGGATATGTCCACACGCCTGATTTTCCAAAAGAAAACACAAAAATTGTTTCGAAGATATAGATCTACTGAAAAATCCGTGGATATGTCCACACGCCTGATTTTCTAAAAGAAAACGCAGAAATCGTTTCGAAGATGTAGATCTACTGAAAAATCCGTGGATATGTCCACACGCCTGATTTTCCAAAAGAAAACACAGAAATCGTTTCGAAGATATAGATCTACTGAAAAATCCGTGGATATGTCCACACGCCTGATTTTTTTAAAAGAAAACATAGAAATCGTTTTGAAGATGTAGATCTACTGAAAAATCCGTGGATATGTCCACACGCCTGATTTTCCAAAAGAAAACACAGAAATCGTTTCGAAGATATAGATCTACTGAAAAATCCGTGGATATGTCCACAAGCCTGATTTTCTAAAAGAAAACAAATAAATCGTTTCGAAGATGTAGATCTACTTAAAAATCCGTGGATATGTCCACACGCCTGATTTTCTAAAAGAAAACGCAGAAATCGATTCGAAGATGTAGATCTACTGAAAAATCCGTGGATATATCCACACGCCTGATTTTTTAAAAGAAAAACCTAAGACTGCTCCGAACACTGCTATTTTCAGAGAGCGGCGCTCGGAGAAGTCATAATATTTAATCACAGGATAAGATAAATCTTTTACCGGGAAAGATCCCTGTTTCTAGCGCCAAATTGTGAACACGTAAGTTATGATGGAACTCGCGTGTTCACAAACAATGTTCGCACATACCGAAGTTCATAAATTAAATATAACGTGTGTGTTAGCGCAGTGACTATACCGATTCATCGACTCTGAGTGTTTGGACTCGTCCTTGTCTTATCGCATAATAATCACTAATAATGTACAATAGCACGAATGGTAATCCGCGGATTGACATAAAGGAAATCTCGGATTAAACGGAACATATAGTGCGGAATATAACGTGCGGAATGTAAGGTACATAATATAAATGCGGAAGGTAAGTGCGTGATGTAAATGAGACAAGTAATTATGTGGTTCAGCACTGAGGCCTACATCCACGGGGTAAAAGAGGTGTTTCATTAAGTATAAATGGGTTACAAGAGTAGTCAAAGGACTTTGGGAGTGCTACGGGATTAGGGTACTACTTACTCTTCCTAATTCTCTCTCCTCTAGCCCTCCAAATCGACCTGCCACTCTCTCTTAAGGAGGAGGGGTATTTATATGAGTTCTATTGTGGGGTCCAAGGAAGGAGCCGTTGGAACCTTATCGTCTCGTGCTTTGTGTCGTCACGCGGATCTCTTCGGTTGTTATAGTTCCCCCTCGTTCCCTTCGTTGCTTCCGAAGAGGTATGGTCTTCTCTTCCGCTGGGGGATTGACACGCGTTTCAGGTGTTTAATGCGGTGGTTGGGCGTTCTGGACGTGTCAGACCACGGTCTTCTGCTCCTGTCACGTCCGTGTCAGCTGGTTGATCCCTGACCGTGGATCCTAAAGTCCTCTCGAGATGGGATAAAGCAGATCCGAGGGTGTATTGGGTCCATCGCAGTGGTGCTTTGTTCCCGTGCTCCTTCATTTGTAGCCATTGGATCTGCTAGATGAGTGTCCCTCCCTGCTAATGCACGTCTCTTGGTTGTATCTAAGTGGCATCGTTTTTCGATGCCCCTCGTCGTGCGCTATCCACGTGTTTATCCGAGGGAATGTGGCGAGTGGAGGAATTATGTACTTACATCTTGCACTAAATTTTCTTCCAGCTGCTCACGTAAAAGACCATAATGAGTACGAAAAGACAAATTAGAGGGAAACTACTTTGGCACAATACCACAAGGGATCTTGGAAGGGAATTCATTTGTGGCGGTGGGGATTCATTTTTGGCAGCGGGAAGCATAGGTGTAAATTTCAAAGATCCGCTTTTGACAATTAGACTTGAAATATCTATCGGCCGCTGGCCAAAACTTTATGGGAAATTTTCGTATGGTTGCCCAATAAGGTAGGTAACCATACGAAATTTCTTAGTTGAACAATTTATCAAATATTCAATTATCCGTGTTTTAAAACTTTCCTATGTATCACTAAATATGCCATCTATCAGTTCAACTGTAGATATATTTTATCTATATGAATTTTTATACACCCTCAAGCAAACTAAAACACGGATTATTAGAGCAGTTCCTATGGCAATGGCCAAACACAAAAATTTGTTCAGCCAGGTAGATGGCCAAACTAGGTTTTCCACTATGGAAAAGCAATGGACGTTAGACCAATAGGCGCGTGACCTAGATGAAAACGCTGGCGCTCAAAGGTAGAACGTTGGCGTCAAGGGCACAAACGCTGGCGATAGACAGGCACACACAACGTCACTAGCTATATCGCCCGCATTTTTGTTGATGACGCCAACGGATAGTATTTAAATTTTCGAATTTTACTTTTTCCCTCTATAAATTACCATCATCTTCAAACAATTAACTCACACCAAAATTCACTTGAATTTTCTCTTCTAAAAATGGCTGAAAAGGCGATCACACTTTTTTGCGATGCAAAACTTGAAGCTGTTGTTTCTAAGATATGTAGGAGTTTTAAAAAGATTGAAAATTGTTAAAGAGAAGTGCAAGTTTTAGAATTTTCTCCAAGAAAATGTTCCGTTAAAATGCAAAGAAGAACTTCAGTTTTGAAAGTTAACTGATAGGTGTCTAAAACACCTTGATATTTATCTATTGTTTATGTTTCTCTGCTAGTTTTCTTGTAAATTATGTATCTTATGTTTTGCTTTTGAGTATTTAGGTACTTTGGAGTCATTTGGATCAAAAGAAGAGGAAACAACGCATAAGTCTCATCTCATGTGCAAAAGTGTTGGAGGAGGGCTATTTCTCATTATTTTCTTTTATTTCTTCATATCTGTCTGAAAAGTTTGTCGGCTTTAGTGATGCAACTTTTGTCTGAAAAGCATGACAACTTTAGTGATGTTATAAATTGAAGAAAAGAAGTGGATTTGAGAAGTACGAGATGGCTACTATTGGTGGAAGAATTCGAAGAAGAACAAAAGCGGCACCTCATTGCAAGCAAGCGGGAGCACAATGGAGGATACGGGACAGTCGACATCACCAATACAAGTTGCAAAACGGATACCATTTGGTTGGCCTTTATCTTATTCATGGATGCCTAGAATCATCCTGGATATCCCCTATCTAGCCCACCAGGTTGGCTATATCCACTTCTATTCATACACAACCCTAGAATTCAGAGAGAAAATGATTGTGTCTATCGTTAGCTTTTCTCTCTGTCTGCGCCTAAAAATCATAGATAAAAGAAATTGATGTTGAAGAGGACTTGACGCCTATGGGATGAAGGTATGAGTTTGCTGGTGAAGTTGGGAAAATTTGGTTGAATTTATCTAGGAAATGAAGATTAGATCTCAACAGATCGAGAAGACGTTTTGTTTCGTTGTTCAATAAAATTGGATGAGGAATCTGGTGATGAATGTGATGTTTTTCAGAGATTGGGTTTGCTGGTGATGTTGTTGAGTGCAAAGGAAGAAATTTGACATGGGTTTAGTTCAGATCTATGGATGGAGATGAGATGGTGAAGTTAGGATTTCTCAATTTGTATCTCAATCTAAGATTGAGAAGTTGAAGATGATTATGTGCAGAGATGGTGTTGTTGTTGTTTTAAATGAAAGAAAGGAGGTGGTACTGAGATGTAGAATGGTAATTCAGTTGGTGTTGCAGGTGGTATGTCTGTGTCACATAGATCATTGCAGTTGGAGTTGAGATAGTACTGGTATTAAATCCCCTGGTGGTTGTGTAATTGAAGCTAAAACAGATGGGGAATTGCAGGTGGCCTGGGATGAATAGTGGCAGTAACAATGTGGTGTTGGTAGTGGTTTGAATAAGGAGTTTTCTACTGCGAATTTTGAATGGAGTGGTGGTGTTGGTATGGAGATTTGGAGCCATAGAATTGCAGTTGAGGCTAAAGAAATTGCTGCTGCAGGATTGCAGTGATGGTTGCAATGGTTGGCTGGTGACAGTGAGGAATTGGTGGTGATTTTGCAGCTGAGACGAAGGTGTTTGAGCTCATGGGATGTTGGTTTGATGACAGTTGTTGCAGTCTAGTGAACTGAATTACAGGTGATGGCAGTGGTTCCAAGTCAGCTGAAGTTAACATTACAGAGAAGGTGGTAAGTACAGTTGCAGGTGATAAGGCTAAGATGAATGATTGGAAATTGCAGGTGCAGTTTTGTTAGTGAAGCTGTGGTGCAGTTTTGAGATGCAGGTTTTAGAACTGAGCCAGAGAATGGCACTGGTGTTGCAGAAACGACAAGAAATGATACATCTATTGCAGGGGAGTGTGCTTGAGGTGATGGCTATCGCAGAATGGATGCAATGGAAGTTAGCGTGTGCAGAGAATGAAAGATGGGGTAGTCTACTGTGTTGTTGTTGTCTACAAGGGAACAGAAGCTAGACTGAATTGAGGGAATTAGATGTGTAAGTTGGAATTACAGGAGCTGGTGTTATTCGTCTGAGTTTGTTCTATTGTTGGTGCTGAGAAGCGGCAGTGGACTGGCTAATGAATTGTAGCTACAATTAGGCATGATGCAGTTAGGGGTATGTTGCAGTTGAAAGGGGTTTATGAGGTGTTGTTTGCGGAAGATAACAAGAGAAGAACTAGAAGGTACTAGTCTAATTGCATCAAGGATATGATGGTTGTTTGCAGGGGATTGAATTAGCTGATTCTGGTGAAGTTCCTAAGAGTATGAAGCTGTAACGCGCAATGATGGGACAACACAAACTCATCCTGGAAATGGCTCAGGCTTTGGCCAAGAACCCAACTCAATCTAGTCACCCAGTTAAGACATACTCAACTGACTCAGAGCGGACTCCTTTGACCGATTATTTGAGATTTTTCCGGTGCCGGATTTCGGCCAACTTCCGGCGGTAAACCCAGTTTTTCGGCGACTACTTTTGCCAGAGATTTTTACTAGGTTATTTTCACACATGGGTTTAATGGGATTGATGGACTTTGAAGAGTAGACCTAATTTTAGAAGTTGGAAAGGAGCTACAAAAATAAAAAGTCTTATACTTCTTTGGGGTTATAACGTATTCTACTTGGAGCTATGGAGGATAGCAATGACTTGGGTTTGCTTTCGTATTTATTTTTCATCTTCTTTATTTGATTATTAATTATGATGAACTCCATAGTTATGAATAGCTAAATCTTATATTATTAGTTAAGGATATAGTCCGATTTCGAGAACTTATGCTTGATTAATGCTTTAGTTTTCTCTCTTGATTATCGTTCAAACTTCTACTGATTTTTGTTTATGGGTGAAAATTATTCCTGCTAATTTTGGTAATTTGGGGTGTGGATGAGGAATGAATCTAAACCTAAAACAAATGCACTGCGTGGTGAGTGCTTGTAGATTCGAGATATCAATCTGTGCAAGTCCGGCATAAACCAAGAAATGGCCGTTCCAGACTTGTTTCGGTCAAAAAGTGAAGGAGACGGGGTTGATCTTACAGAGGGAAGCGAAGAAGGTGTTGAGAATGTGAAGGTGGTGGCTATGAAAGACTTGTATCAGAAAGCTGAACTGTCTTGCAGGATGTAAGCTATCAATTCCGGTGTTTGAATGCGATTGTATCAACACTTGCTTCAGTTGTCTGGACTTGTGTTGTTGTTGAAAATAGGGTGGAGAACCTATTTATACAAGTCTTTTATCCTAACCTTCGTATCTCGTGGGAAGTGGAGAAAGTGAAGTGATGGAGTAGTGGAGTAGTGTGTTGGTGTCACACGACCAGGCTTGCCCACTTCTCCCATCATCACTAACCGTCCATGACTTCCTGACACGTTCTTATGATGGCGCGTTGTGCGCTGCACGCTGTAAACCGCCAGACCAATACCCAGTATGTATCCCCCAGTTTGTGACATGATTGATGTCTCGAATGTTTTTGGAAAACATGTTGCATGTTGTTGTGGCTTGGCAATTTAGGCTCGGGAAACTTGCTAGCTTGGTGACCTTCGACGGTCGAGATTTTGCATCTTGAGTGGAGGGGCAACCGTTGATTGTTGCACTAGAAAACCTAATTAGCGCCCCTTACTAGAATTGTTGTAGAATTCTAGTATGGACTCGGATTTTGATGCTCCTCCCCTCCATTCCATACGGAAAAGAATTTCCTATCTCCCAACGTGGGAGTATTTAGGTTTTAAGCTCGTTCGGGAGGAGAAAACAGCCCGAAATCAAAACCCAGGAAGGAAATTGATACTTGTGAAGTATCGTGTGTATACTATGCAGGTACTGCATTGAGTATATCCAGCATGGTTTGGAAGTTGTGCATGCAAACCCTTCCTTGACCGACCACATGGTGTGGTAGAGTGGTGGATGGTGATCACCATGACCCCGCACTGACTAATTAACTCCTGACCAGGGCTATATAACCGAGATGGTGAAGTTGGACGGATGAGATGATCTTTAAGACACTCATCTGCGACACTTAGTGGAATTAGAGTTTCGAAGGAGGTGCGCACAGCTGCTCTTCACCCTGACCGAAACCAGACTTAGGGAACTATCCTGGACTGGCCGATCATACCTGTGTGTAGATGGCGTGACGGTGTAGGCGCTTATACCTACCGTCCCATAAAAACATGATCTGGGCCACCCAATTTGTCCAGAGAAGTTGAGTGGTCGATATCGAATTGAAACAGAAGATTAGTGTCGTAAAAGCCGTATCCCGTACCAACTTCGGGAAAGCGTTCCAAAACGACCAGGTTTGGTCGTTCTTGGTCAACTGCTCCAACGTGTAGGTGGTAGGCTTGTGTTCACGCCTATGTATTACCGTCCCATGAAAACGCGATCTAAGCCACCCAATTCGTCCGGAGAAATCGAGTGGTTGAGATTAATTTGCAGCTTGGGAGGTGCGACCACGCATGTTGGAGCGGACGATTTTGGGATATCCAGGCATGGCATGCCTTGGCCGATTAGGTGAGGGGATAGACGGGTCCACGGTGGTCATGTTGACATGACCGGACCTGCTTTGATCTAATCTCGGACCCTCCATTCGTGTTGGAGAAGATGGACGCTCGTGTTTGGGTTTCAAAGCCGTGCGTCATGCTCCATTCATGCGATCGATTTGGAATGACCAACCATGGTTGGTCCTGACCGATCAGTCAGGTATGTAGGCAGGCCTGCGGTGATTGTATTGACATACTCCGTGCCCTTTGAATCTACATCTGCACCCTCCATCTATACCTGCGAAGATGGATGGTTTAGGCTATTTTGCGACACATGTAATGTGCCGCAAACCCTAATTTAGGGTTTTCCATCCATACTGCTATGGTTTGGAAGCTAGGCCAAGGGAGGCCGACCATGCGGGTTCCGCGTTGGTTCAGCAAGTATTTCATACCTGCTTGGGTGTGATGGAATCGATCTGGGCCATCCAATTAGGCTGGTGGAGTTGGATGGTCGTGATCATATCCAGACTAATACGGTCAGTCTGGATGCTTAATCGGGCTAGTATAACACACCGAGAGGGGCTCAATCGGGCTAGTATAACACACCGAGAGTTAATCCTGTACGGGTATTTCGTACATGGTTTCATTATAATGGTTGGAGGTTCGTGTTGCTCCGTTAAGAGCAACACTCAGTCGTAATTCCGCACTGATAATGAGTACAGGAAATACAAGGCTGTTTCGCATTAATTAATAATGCTGTAAATTCACAGGGTATATGGGATTGTTGCTACATGCTCCAACCTGGATGAATTTCGTGTATTTTATTCACCGAATGGGATTGTTGCCACATGCTCCATTCTTGGTGAATTGATAAAGTGAAGGAGTATCCATCACTTGTTAATGGCCTTATCTCTTACAAGATGTTGGCGCATATTTTTTAGGTTTTACAATCTTAACCTTAAACAAAAATCCACCATCAACATTAAGTCCCCTGACTAGCACATAATGGTTACACTATTGTGTGGTAGGCATGAGATGGTGACAAATTTATACATTGAAATGACCAAGCTAAGGTGAATGTATATTTACCGGACGGATCGACATCGTCAGGCATTGCCCTGAGAGTCCTGATTAGGGTTGTGAAGGAAGCGGGACTTGATCCAGTGAGTCTCTTTGATTCCTTTCGTACATATCTGGGCTGAGCTCGGTCCCTTGGGTCAGGTGCACTCCTTTTCATCATCTCGCAGCGGCTTTCTTCAGATGCGTGCGATAAGCATTTGTGAATCATTATCCCGAAATAGTAGCCTTCATAGGTGGTAAGTAAATACCTCCTTCCTCCTGGGACTCTTTTGAGATTATAAAGAATCATCTTACATAATTGTTCCTTCTACATCTCAGGTACTGCTCCGCACTTATCTGATCTTCTTATTGATTGACTGATTGATTTGATTTTTTTTTATAACTTTTTCTTCTTTGCAATTTATCATGGAGGCGGTGGACGACCAACCCATCACCTCTCCAGAAAGAAGCTTCGAAGTCGATAAGCCCTAAAACCATGCGCACGAAGAAATAATGGCTAAGATCGACCTTCCACTTCGCGAAGTTGGCCGTGCTATACATGGGATGTCTATTTTGCATCTGCGTATCGCCAGAGGATGCATCTGTGCACTTTCGGCTGCGATTGATATGGAAGAACGGTGGAGACACGAGGAGGCATTGCAAGCACTAGTAAGCGCAAGGGAGGAGAGATTTGCATCACGGTTGAAGAGGCAGAGAGTTGAGCACAAACGACCTCCAAGTGAAAATAAGTGCGATTACCCAATCCAGGACGGTGTAATAATTCTTGATTCTGACACTAACAAATCTGAATGTTTGAAAGCAGTCGGCCCGATCCCTGATGTTGATGTGGCCTTTTATGCTCCTGTCGATGATGCTGTAATGGAGTGCGAGACTGCGAAAACATCTGGTGCAGAGGCCGAGGCGGATCCAAAGGGAGGAGCATTATCAGGTGATGGCGTTGAAGAAAAACTTCATGTCAGCGCAGGCACAGTCTACTCTCTTGATGGTTGAAACATATTTACTTCTTTTCCTCTTTTCCAGCATATTCCGTAATTTGTGAACACCTTTCTTGTACTCAGTGGCAGCCGAGTTCAAGGGTTTTTCTTCCATTATTTGATTATTTGAATAGAGGTTTCTATGTTATAATATTTCGTTAAGACTACATCCGAACCTTCTCAGGCACAAGGGTATGCCTCCACATGTATGTAATTCCCTGACATAAAAGAAATAATGCCATAATAGAATATCACGGACCTGTGTTCCCGACGCAAAATCTTCTTGTTTCTTCCTAGGATGAGAGGCTCAAAGCTTCTTCCCTTTCCGCGTAACTCTTTTTAGGATTTTTTCTTTTTGCTTAGGGTTTCTTTCCTGACCTACCCTAATGGGTTGATCTAGGCTGAACTTTGTGTCTTTAGGGTAAAGAGGTCCTCAGACGGAAATAACACTCCAATTAATTTGAAATTTGAAACCCTAATCATGAATGAAAGTATTGCAATCATTGCCTAAAGGAATTACAAATATGATGTGAAATTTTAAAGGGAAACATGCCGGAGGAAGTAGCACAGCGTCTTAAAGTGTGTAAGATGATGAAAAGTGATAGCACAACGTCTTAAGTGCGGTAGGGTTTGAGCCACCGTGAGTGAATTGTTACGCCTTCTAGCTTATCAGCATTGATGAGCTTGCAGTAGCCGCCTAGGATGATATATGATACCAGGTACGGTTCATCCTCCTTCTCGGCAGGAGAATTAGGTGAGGTAGCCATTTTCACCGTAATGCTTCCTACCTTGAATGTGGTTGCCTTTGTTACTAGGTCTCCAATTCCGAATGGGTTTGGATGTGTAGACATCAGGGTCTTGGTTTTGTCGTCTTTAACCGAGACAGCTTCTAGACTCCGGATAAATTGTTTAAAGGGATCGGCCTCCCATTCGCATCTCTTAGCCAAGATTGGTTTTTTGGCTAGAGCCAGTCCCCAGGACTTATCAGAATGAGGGGCGGTTGATCGTAAAGAGGGTTGCGTGATGAGACTTACTTGAGATCGGAACCTTTCAACATATGCCGACAGGATTTCTCCGGGAAGTTGTGTTGCACTGGCAAGTTTTTGGTGCGGTAACAAACAGTCATCAGGTCCAGAAGGCATGTTGGAGATTCTTTCAGGTATCGAAGCCAGTAGAGGACAGACTCCTAGCATTGCCTTGTTGTCGCGCATCCAAGGGCTTCCTAGGATCATGTCATAGCTGGGATGTTCTTTGAATATGTAGAACTTTGCTCGTGTCGAGGTATCACCCGATTTGACTTCAAGATCAACGTATCCATATGCTTCTCTGAGTTTTCCTTTTGGATCCTTAACCATAGTTGGATGACAAGTAGCATCTCACTTTGAAATCTTAGATGCTCTCAAGGTCTTGACGGTAATGATGTTAAATTCAGAGGCTGCATCAACCAACACGCTATTGAACTCGACATCTCTCAATCGGGTGACGGTTAGGAGTCCCCAGTTTCCCCCGCTCGCGTCTTCCAGGAAGGGTTGGGGTTTCTGGACTGCTTCCGGATACAAACGCCTGCCTGATATAATACGATTGAGGGCCGCAAATATGTCTTGACGCTGTCCCTTGGAGAAGTACAAGATTTCACACAAGTTCTCCATCATAGATTGTACAGTCTTGCGAACAGAATCCTCGGAAATCATACAACTCCTGATAGGAAGAGGATCCCTGTGAACACCTTCCTTTCCGAGTTGGAGTTCTCCCATCTCTATCTTTTCCCTGAAGATTTGTTTCAGCCTGTTATAATCTTTGGTTGGATGGTGAACGAATCTATGGTAGTGGCAGTATTTTGGATCTGTCATGTCTTTTTCAGTTGGAGGACGTCTGATAGGAGGCATCTTGATGGCATCGTCTTGGATCCACGCTTCTAAGAGTTCTATCACTTCATTCATGGGGAAAGGAAAACCCGTATCTTCGGTGTCTTGTGCAGGAGTTTTGTCCGCTCCTTTCCGAGACAAAGTCTTGTGTGCTGGGGATGCCCGCTTGGTTTGTTATTCTGTTGCGGAAGCTTTCCTTTTTTTCTCCTCCACCCACTATACTCACAGAAGGACCAGTGTTGTATTGTTTGTTCGTGAGGCGCCTGCTCCCTCGACTTTCACGCGAATCTTCACTTCGAACAACTCTGGTTCTTTCTAGCAATGCTTGTGCGGTTGTTGCTGAACGTTTGGCAGCTTCATGGAGTTCGGAGAACGTTTGAAAGCCCAAATTCTCTAATAGAGCGCGGTATATGGGTATCATCCCATTGATGCACAACTCCACCAATTGTCGTTCGGTGATGTTCGGGTCATGACAATCCAACGCTTGGGTCATGAACCTCTTAACGAATTCGTTGGGGTGCTCGTTGTTCCGCTGAAGAATTCTTCCCAGATCTGAAAAGGTGATTTGTTCGGATACAAAAAAATACTTCCTGTAGAAAGCACTGACCATCTCGTTCCAATTGGATATGCTGTTAGGTGCGATGTTGTTGTACCAGGTATATGCCCTCCCCGTAAGTGACTTTGAGAATTCTTTCAGGCGTAGAACATGGTTGTATTCATGTTCCCCCAGGGATTCCAAGAATCGAGAAACGTGTTCACGAGCGTTACCAGTACTTTCGTAGAGGGAGAATTGGGGAGAGGTGTAACCTCTTGGAAGAGGAATTCGTTGCATATCTTGGGGGTATGGCAGTTGATGTTGGTGTACATCCGTTTGGTCCCCCTTGCCTCGATTTTGGAGAAGTCTTTCCAGGTCCTCGCGTGTGATGAAGTTGGATGGTTGGTTCCTTTCCCTTGGGCGTTCAGGAGCAACGCGAGTTTCGTCGTCCGTGTGAGTCAGGATGGAAGCGCTTCCCCCGGGTTATCGTGAATCTTGTGGTAACCGTTCAGTCAAAGTTTTGAGGAAAGTGAGTACCTCCTTTTGAGTCGCGGCCATATTCGTTTGAGTCTTATCCAAAACTTCCTACTTCTCCATCAAGTCTAAAATGGTAATAGGCGGTGGTCCTCCTCTCGTCCCTCCGGATCCTCGTCCTGATGAAGGAGTAAAAGTAGTTGCCCTGGTGACCACCGGAGGTGTTACGCTTGAGGAAATGCCGGTATTCGCGGCTGCTCTGGCTCTGGTGATGGGAGGCGTTACACCTACTAGAATATTTCCCGCTACAATGGTAGTGCTGATGGTATAAGTGACGGCCCCTCGAGATGTATTGACCACGGTAGCTACATCGACACCGGGAGTGTTATCCACACTAGTTCCATCAGAATTGATTGCTGATCCAGACCTGAGTTCCACCATCTTGAAATGAATTTTCGATTGAATTAATCCTAAGATCTACCCTCTTGAAATTGCGGAAATCGAACCAGGTACTTAAAAGATGAAATTGATAATTGGAAATTGATATTGCAACCGAGAGATTAATCTCCCACTGTGCTCGCCAATTGTTTATGGGTGAAAACTATTCCTGCTAATTTTGGTAATTTGGGGTGTGGATGAGGAATGAAACTAAACCTAAAACAAATGCACTGCGTGGTGAGTGCTTGTAGATTCGAGAGATCAATCTTTGCAAGTCCGGCCTAAACCAAGAAATGGCCGTTCTAGACTTGTTTCGGTCACAAAGTGAAGGAGACGGGGTTGATCTTAGGGAGGGAAGCGAAGAAGGTGTTGAGAATGTGAAGGTGGTGGCTATGAAAGACTTGTATCAGAAATCTGAACTGGCTTGCAGGATGTAAGCTATCAGTTCCGGTGTTTGAATGCGATTGTATCAACACTTGCTTCTGTTGTCTGGACTTGTGTTGTTGTTGAAAATAGGGCGAAGAACCTATTTATACAAGTCCTTTAGCCTAACCTTCATATCTCGTGGGAAGTGGAGTGATGGAGTAGTGGAGTAGTGTGTTGGTGTCACACGACCAGGCTTGCCCACTTCTCCCATCATCACTAACCGTCCATGACTTCCTGACACGTTCTTATGATGGCGCGTTGTGCGATGCACGCTGTAAACCGCCGGAACAATACCCCAGTATGTATCCCCCAGTTTGTGACATGATTGATGTCTCGAATGTTTTTGGAAAACATGTTGCATGTTGTTGTGGCTTGGCAAGTCAGGCTCGGGAAACTTGCTAGCTTGGTGACCTTCGACGGTCGAGATTTTACATCTTGAGAGGAGGAGCAATCGTTGATTGTTGCACTAGAAACCCTAATTAGCGCCCCTTACTAGAATCGTTGTAGAATTCTAGTACGTACTCGGATTTTGATGGTCCGCCCCTCCATTCCATACGGAAAAGAATTTCCTATCTCCCAACGCAGGAGTATTTAGGTTTTAAGCTCGTTCGGGAGGAGAAAACAACCCGAAAGCAAAACCCAGGAAGGAAAATGATACTTGTGAAGTATCGTGGGTATACTATGCAGGTACTGCATTGAGTATATCCAGCATGGTTTGGAAGTTGCGCATGCAAACCCTTCCTTGACCGACCACATGGTGTGGTAGAGTGGTGGATGGTGATCACCATGACCCCGCACTGATTAATTAACTCCTGAACATGGCTATATAACCTAGATGGTGAAGTTGGACAGATGAGATGATCTTTAAGACACTCATCTGTGACACTTGGTGGAATTAGGGTTTCGAAGGAGGTGTAAGTTAATCGCTCTTCACCCTGACCGAAACCAGACTTAGGGAACTATCTTGGATTGGCCGATCATACCTGTGTGTAGATGGCGTGACGGTGTAGGCGCTTATACCTACCGTCCCATAAAAAAATGATCTGGGCCACCCAATTTGTCCGGCGAAGTTGAGTGGTCGAGATCGAATTGAAATAGAAGATTAGTGTCGCAAAAGCCGTATCCCGTACCAACTTCGGGCGAGCGTTCCAAAATGACCAGGCTTGGTCGGTCTTGGTCGACTGCTCCAACGTGTAGGTGGTAGGCTGATGTTCACGCCTATGTCTTACCGTCCCATGAAAACGCGATCTAAGCCACCCAATTCGTCTGGATAAATCGAGTGGTTGAGATTAATTTGCAGCTTGGGAGGTGCGACCACGCATGTTGGAGCGAACGATTTGGGGATAGCCAGTCATGGAATGCCTTGGCCGATTAGGTGAGGGGATAGACGGGTCCACGGTGGTCATGTTGACATGACCGGACCTGCTTTTATCTAATCTCAGACCCTCCATTCGTGTCAGAGAAGATGGACGCTCGTGATTCAAAACCCTAATTTTTGGGTTTCAAAGTCGTGCGTCATGCTCCATCCAGGCGCACGATTTGGAATGACCAACCATGGTTGGTCCTGACCGATCGGTCAGGTATGTAGGCGGGCCTGCGGTGATTGTATTGACATACTCCGTGCCCTTTGAATCTACATCTGCACCCTCCATCTATACCTGCGAAGATGGATGGTTTAGGCTATTTTGCGACACATGTAATGTGCCGCAAACCCTAATTTAGGGTTTTCCATCCATACTGCTATGGTTTGGAAGCTAGGCCAAGGGAGGCCGACCATGCGGGTTCCACGTTGGTTCAGCAAGTATTTCATACCTGCTTGGGGGTGATGGAATCGATCTGGGCCATCCAATTAGGATGGTGGAGTTGGATGGTCGTGATCATATCCAGACTAATACGGTCAGTATGGATGCTCAATCGGGCTAGTATAACACACCGAGAGGGGATAAATCGGTCTAGTATAACACACCGAGAGTTCATCCTGTACGGGTATTTCGTACATGGTTTCATTATAATGGTTTGAGGTTCGTGTTGCTTCGTTAAGAGCAACACTCAGTCGTCATGCCGCACTGATAATGAGTACAGGAAATACAAGGCTGTTTCGCATTAATTAATAATGCTGGAAATTCACAGGGTGGGATTTTTGCTACATGCTCCAACCTGGATGAATTTCGTGTATTTTATTCACAGAATGGGATTGTTTCCACATGCTCCATTCTTGGTGAATTGATAAAGTTAAGGAGTATCCATCACTTGTTAATGGCCTTATCTCTTACAAGATGTTGGCGCATATTTTTTAGGTTTTACAATCTTAACCTTAAACAAAAATCCACCATCAACAATTTTATAATCACATGATTGATGTATTGTGATAGGACTTAGATGTTTGGTTAGTTAAGTGGCCAATTAATTTAACTTGCATCTTTTCCATAGCTATTTTAGGGTTTTTCATCAAGCGATAACCCCAAATACAAGTAGCATGATATGATTATAGTTTGTAATGATACACTCTTGTAATCATATGTAGATTTTGACCATTGTCCGAATTGTCATGCGCAATGTATGACAATTGCATTGATTAGCCTATTTCCCAAACTTAATGCTCCTAGAAATTGAACTTAATTAGCGCAAGGAGTTAGGTTATTCTTTAGGTAGAATTCACATAAGCAGTTCTAATGTGCGTGTTGGTGAACTTAGGAAATTATTGGATTATCTTGCTCTCTTGATATTCTAGGCTTTTGATAATAAAATAGATTAAATTGTAATTCTAATCATGTATGTAAGCACATGTTTATGATTGAAGATGAATTCCTTGACCAATATTCTCATCTTATTGATTACTTTCAATTATTTACTGCTTTGATTTACTTTATTGCTTTGTTTATTTTGATAAAACAAAAAATCCCCCCATTGGTTACTAAGAAACTATAATTTTTATAACAATAATTGCCTCTCTGTGGAAACGAACTCTTCCTTACCTTATACTTCATTTATATTTTGTTGAGTGAGAAAGTGAATTATTTTTGACGCATACGACAGCGATCAAATTTTGGCGCTGTTGCCGAGGAGGCATTCGGCTTATTATATAGTTTTTAGTTTCTTTTTATTATTTTTGATTTTATCTTTGCTTCTTAAATCTTGTTTCGTTTTTCTGACTTGGTTTGTTAGAATCGTTTTTTCAGGTACTAATCCCTGGCTCCCAAGAATTGGAATTATCGAAGGTACGGGATAACTACTCGTGAAGGAACAATACTCCAAGCAAGAGTTGACGAGGAGGAAGAACTAGAGTTAGAAGTAGAGGAAGAAGTTGTAGAACAAGAGGTTCCGGTTGAACAAGAACCACCTTTTGAAGAAGAAAAAGAATAAGCAATGGGTGACGCAAATCGTAACTCAAGGACTTGGATTCTCCCAAGATGGATACACAACATGGGTGTATTCAAACAAACTCTACTTTCGATATCAAGCCGAGGTTGCTTATAGAATTACCAAAGTTCCATGGCATGGTGAATGAAGACCCAAACAAGCATCTTATGGACTTCCAAACCATTGTCACGGCCATGCTTCCAGCGGATATTGAGGCGGATGGTGCAATGTTGAAAGTTTTTAGATTCTCTTTGGCGGATAGTGCTAAGGATTGGTTATATTATTTTCCTCCCGGAAGTGTCACAACTTGGAATGGGTTGAAGAAACACTTTTTAGAGATATATTTTCATGCATCAAAGGCTACTCAAATTCGCAAAGAGATTTGTGGGATGAAGCAAAATGTGGGAGAATATTTATATGAATGTTGGGAACGATACAAGAGATTGGTGGCAAGCTGCCCTCACCACCATTTCAGCGACGCTATGATTATCCAATACTTCTATGAAGGACTCCAATCAAGTGATAGGAATCTTATTGACGCTGCGGGTGGTGATACACTAGTGAGCAAGATGGTGGTACAAGCTAGAGAGTTGATTGAAAACATGGAAGAAAACTCCCAACAATTCTTGAGTCGTGGTTTAGATGTGCTTCTTAGGTGAGTAAATGAAGTGAGCGAGGTCGAGGAACTTCATCAACAAATGGGTAACATAAAAGCAATTCTGCAACAAGTTTTAGCCGTGGTGATACCAAGTTCTCATCAAGGGTATGAAGAAGCCAATAAACAAGATATCATGATCTTTCCAAATCAACAAAGATGGTATGATCCATATTCAAACACTTACAATCTGGGATGGAGAAATCACCCCAATTTTAGCTATGAGAACAAGCAAGGAGCGGTTCAACAACCTACTTTCAACCGTTCGAGTGGATTTCAACCATAACAACAACAATTCCAGCCGCAATAATAACAATTTCAGCAACCACAACAATCAATGCAAAATCAAGGTTCTAATATCGATTCAAAGCTTCAAACAATAATGCAAGGTATTTCTACTATGTTTAAAGATAGCCAACAAGAGACCAAGAGTGCGATCAAGGAGTTGCATAAACAAATGGGTTCCATGGCTACTAAGTTAAACCAAGTGAAGGCACAAATTGGTGGGAAACTCCCTTCTTAAACTATCAACCCAAAGGAGGGTGTTAATGCAATTACGTTGAGAAGTGGTACACAACTTGTGCAACCCGAAGTTACTGATTCGGGCAAGGTGGAAACACCAAAGGAACCTGTTTTGGAGGAGAAGAATGAGGATTCTCCCCAAACTTCCGAGGTACCTATTCCCAACTCTGAAACTCTAGTTTCTACTTATGTTCCTCCTTTACCTTTTCCTCGCAGATTCGCAAATTCCAAGAAGGAGGCACTAGAAAAGGAGATTTTGGACATTCTCAAGAAGATCCATGTGAACATAGTGCTCATAAATGCTATAAAGCAAGTTCCAAAGTATGCAAAGGTGTTGAAGGACTTTTGTACCAACAAGAAAAGGATCAAAGGTAATGAAGTGCTAAGTGTGAGGGAAAATGCTTCGGTAATCTTATAACACAAACTCCCACTGAAATTCAAGGATCCCTGTAGCTTTGACATCCTCGTCACAATTGGTAACACTACATTTAACAAAGCTATGTTAGATTTAGGTGCATCCGTAAATGTTATGCATGCATCTATGTATAACTCACTTGATCTTGGTCCTCTTAAAATGGCTGGAATTATGTTGCAATTAGCCGATCGCTCTAATGTCTACCCAATGGGTATTGTTGAGGATGTTCTTGTGCAGGTTAATCAACTAGTATTTCTAGAAGATTTTTGTATCTTAGAGATGGATGAAGGTTCACCGGACTCGTCTCTTCCATTGCTACTTGGGCGTCCCTTCATGAAAACAGCTAAAACCATTATTGATGTTGACAAGGGAACGCTGACTATGGAGTTTGATGAAGAAATAATACGTTTTAACATTTTCGAGACGATAAGATATCCTAGTGGTGTCCACTCTTGTTTCTCTATTGATGTGATGGACACATTGGCGCAACAAATGTTTGAGTTGAATGGAGTTGATACTTTGGAAACCGTGCTCACTACACATATTGATGATGGTTTGGAGTACGGTGATGATATTAAGGAAACCATTGGTTCTCTTGACTCATTACCGGAAAAATCTGCACTTAAGAATATTTCATATATTTCTTTACCTTGCAATGATGAAAAACTTGTGCCTTCCATTGTTAAATCTCCAAAGATAGAATTAAAACCTCTTCCCGATCACCTAAATTACTTGTACTTGGGTGATAATGAAGAGTTACCTATGATTGTTTCTAACGAGCTTAGTGAATTACAGGAGTAAAAACTTCTAAGGGTGTTAAGGAAGTACAAGACGTCCATAGGATAGACAGTTGCCGATATCAAGGGTATAAGCCCTGCCGTTTGTATGCACAAGATCAGATTGGAAGACGATGCAAATCCTACAAGGGAAGCGCAACGTCGTTTGAACCCCCCAATGATGGAAGTTGTGAAAAAGGAGATACTCAAGATTTTGGAAGTGGGTATTATCTACCCCATATCCGATAGCAAGTGGGTAAGCCCGGTACAAGTTGTACCTAAGAAATCGGGTGTGACGGTGGTGGAGAATGATAAGAACAAACTTGTCCCAACTCGTGTGCAAACCGGTTGGATGGTTTGTATTGATTACAGGAAATTGAATGCCACTACTAGAAAAGATCACTTTCCTTTACCATTTATTGATCAAATGCTTGAACGTTTAGCTGGACACTCTTACTATTGTTTCCTTGATGGCTATTCAGGTTACAATCAGATTGTGATTGCGCCGGAGGATCAAGATAAAACCACTTTCACTTGTCTTTTTGGTACTTTTGATTATAAAAGGATGCCTTTTGGCTTGTGCAATGCTCCAGCTACCTTTCAAAGGTGTATAGTAAGTATATTTTCATAATATGTTGAAAACATAATTGAAGTGTTCATGGACGACTTTAGTGTCTTTGGTGATTCATTTGACCTTTGCTTGAACAATTTGTCACTAATTCTTGAATGATGTGTTGAAACAAACCTTGTGCTGAATTGGGAGAAGTGACATTTCATGGTAACTCATGGCATAGTTTTAGGCCATATAATATCTTCTAAAGGATTGGAAGTTGATAAATCTAAGATAGACCTTATTCGTGCTTTAACCCCTCCCACTACGGTGAGGGAGATACGTTCTTTTCTTGGTCATGCAGGTTTTTATCATAGATTCATCAAGGACTTTTCCAAGATAGCATCACCACTTTGCAACTTATTGCAAAAAGATGTGGTTTTTAACTTTGATGAAAAGTGTATGGTGGCATTCAATCGTTTGAAAGAACTTTTGATTTCATCCCCTATCATTAAACCACCGGATTGGAGCAAGCCTTTTGATCTCATGTGTGATGCAAGTGACTATGTGGTTGGTGCGGTGCTTGGTCAACGTGTGGGGAAGATACCTCATGCTATTTATTATGCTTCTAGAACATTAAATGAGGCCCAACAAAAATACAAAACCACTGAAAAAGAGTTATTAGCTATTGTTTTTGCTTTGGAAAAGTTTCACTCTTATCTAATTGGTACAAAAGTTGTTGTCTTTTCTGATCATGCAACACTTAGGTACTTGCTAATGAAGAAAGAAGCGAAACCAAGGCTCATATGATGGATTTTACTCTTGCAAGAGTTTGATATTGAAATCAAAGACAAGAAAGGAATCGAGAACACCGTTGCGCATCACTTGAGCCATCTTGCTGTGGACAAGGAAGCTATCCCATTGCATGAAAGTTTCCCGGATGAGCAACTATTCTTAATTGCCTTTGGAGAACCGTGGTATGCTGATATTGTTAATTACTTAGTTTCTAAACAAATCCCAAAGAAATTGTCTCGTGCTGAGAGGGACAAACTTAAGAAGTTAGGAAACCAATACATATGGGATGATCCATACTTATGGAAACATTGTAGTGACCAAGTAATACGAAGGTGCGTTCCCGAATATGAATTTAATTCTATCTTGTCATGTTGCCACTCTTATGCTTGTGGAGGACACTTTGGGTACAAGAGAACCGCTCTCAAGGTACTAGAATGTGGTTTCTATTGGCCAACTTTGTTTAAGGATGCACATGCATTTTGTACCACATGTGATAGGTTCCAAAGAACATGCAATCTAGGTGCTCGAAATCAAATGCCACAAACTATTATTCAATTTGTTGAGGTCTTTGATGTATGGGGAATTGATTGTATGGGCCCTTTTGTCAATTTTAGTGAAAATTATTATATCATTCTTGATGTTGATTATGTCTCGAAATGGGTGGAAGCTAAGGCCACCCCAACTAATGATTCTAAATTTGTTTCAGATTTTGTGCAAGCAAATATATTTGCAAGGTTTAGAATTCCAAAGGCTATAATTAGTGATGGAGGTTCACACTTCAAAAACAGGTTCTTGCAAACCTTGTTAAGGAAGTACAATGTGTCGCATAGGATTGCAACACTATACCATCCACAAACAAATGGACAAGCCGAGGTTTCCAACCGAGAGGTGAAATCCATTCTCGAGAATATGGTGAATCCAACAAGGAAGGATTGAAGTTCACGACTCAATGATTCTTTGTGGGCGTATAGAACCGCATACAAGACACCTATTGGGATGTCTCCCTTTAGTCTTGTTTATGGTAAACCTTGTCACTTACCCGTTGAAATTGAGCATAAGGCATTTTGGGCTATTAAGCAATGCAATATGGATTTAGATGGTGCTGGAAGGCAAAGGAAGTTACAACTCCAAGAGTTAGAAGAGATTCACAATGATGCATTTCACGGATTTACATGGAAAAGACCAAGGCATTCCATGATAATATGATTACAAAGAAACAATTTTGCATTGGGCTGAAAGTGCTTTTGTTTAATTCTTGTTTGCAATTGTTAAGGTCACGTTGGATTTGACCTTTTATTGTGACTAATGTGTTTTCTCATGGTGCAGTTAAAATTCGTAGTTTAGCTACATGAAATGAACTTAAAGTGAATGGGCACCGGTTGAAACCATATTATGAGAACTTCTTCTTCGGATGTCGTAGAAGGAGTTAACCTTGTAGAAGTGCTCCCTCTGGAGGAGTCGTAGAAAGCAAGGAGAAAGTTGGGATAACGACTTTAAACCAAGCGCTTAGTGGGAGGCAACCCACCTGTTTTGTATCTTTATCTTTTTATTTTTAAGCATTCTATCTTTGTTTTTGCATATCATTTGCGGAATTTCCCACCTTGAGCTTTACTATGAATGACTAAATTTTACATTGAGGACAATATAAAGTTTAAGTGTGGGGGAGAATTTATATATTTGTATAGTTTGTTTGTTTGATGCTTTTAGTAAAAAAAAAAAAAAACTCCGAAATCTAGAAACTTGTGCCTTTAGGATGACACTACCAATATAAGTGGATGGAACCATCTTGATTGCAGGATTTGAGGAACCCATTAATTGAAAGGGACGGACATAGCTCAGGAATTACTAATAAAATGATAGTTTTTACCATATCTCGGAATGTCACCATATCACGTTCTATTTTCATTTTTCCATATTTATCTATTGTTCTCTAAGTGATTTGGTGGGTCACTAAACATCGAATTGTTATTAATTCTTGGATAAAATAGAGTGATTGAGTTGATAAAAAAAAAAGATCGACCAATTAGACCAATCGGAATAAGAATGACACTTGGATAACAATATATGTGTGTTCTCCCTGTCTCCGTCGCCTAAACAAGCGTGGAATGCAGGATCCAAGGGAATTACTATGTAATCTGCTGACAAGATGCATGCACTTGGATCCGAAAGATCTAATCATGTTGTCTCAAAAAAAAAGTGAAAAAGAAAAAGAAAAATTATTATTGTTTAATAAAGTCGACTCTTGGTTCCCTTCTATATGCCAGTTGAGTTGATGTAAAATTAAGATTGTTGACCGCTGGTTCCCTTGTATATGCCATTGTGTTGACACTAGAATTCAGACCAATATCTCAATCCAATAGGATGCATAGGTTCATCTTGGCGGTGACCTTCAGACAGATATGGGAAACACCAACCACTTGTCAATATTCGCAAACATCTACCTCTATATCCATTTTCTTAATCTTTTCATTGTGATTGTGGTTAGTTAGATTCCGAGTATTGTGGTTTGTTCGACTATCTAATTAGAGCTTTATTTATTTATATATGAATATGAATTGAATTTGCATCAAGGTACCTCCTCATGTAGTCATTTTGGATTCGTTCATAGATTTGTCACAAGTAGCCGGAGATGGAAATATATGTTTTGTAGGTAGACCTCTTGTAAACCTTCACGAGACTAAAACTCGTCCACTAGGGACGCCTAGGGGTTCAAAGGCTTGTTATTTATGATAAGAGTAACCGTAGCCTCGACGAGACGGAGTTGTATGTATATTTTATATTTATTTTGTTTGATTTGCTCGAGCACTAGCAAAGTCTAAGTGTGGGGGAATTTGATAGGTGTCTAAAACACCTTGATATTTATCTATTGTTTATTCTTTCTCTGTTAGTTATCTTGTAAATTATGTATCTTATGTTTTGCTTTTGAGTATTTAGGTACTTTGGAGTCATTTGGAACAAAAGAAAAGGAAACAGCGTGGAAGTCTCATCTCATGTGAAAAAGTGTTGGAGGCGGACTATTTCTCATTATTTGATTTTATTTCTTCATCTCTGTCTGAAAAGTTTGTCGGATTTAGTGATGCAACTTTTGTCTGAAAAGCATGACAGCTTTAGTGATGTTAGAAATTGAAGAAAAGAAGTGGATTTGAGAAGCAAGAGATGGGTACTGTTGGTAGGAGAATTAGAAGAAGAACAAAAGAGGCACTTCATTGCAAGCAAGCATTATCGGGAGCACAATGGAGGATACATGACAGTCGACATCACCTATACAAGTTGCAAAAGGGCTACCATTTGGTTGGCCTTTATCTTATTCATGGATGCCTAAAATCATCTTGGATATCCCCTATTTAGCCCGCCAGGTTGGCTATATCCACTTCTATTCATACACAACCCTAGAATTCAGAGAGAAAATGATTGTGTCTATCATTAGATTTTCTATATGTCTACGCCTAAAATTCAGAGATAGAAGAAATTGATGCTAAAGAGGACTTGAAGCCTGTGGGATGAAGGTATGAGTCTGCTGGTGAAGTTGGGAAAATTGGGTTGAATTTATCAAGGAAATAAAGATTAGAGTTCAACAGATCGAGAAGACTTTTTGGTTCGCTGTTCAATAAAATTGGTTGAGGAATCTGGTGATGAGTGTGATGTTTTTCAGAGATTGGGTTTTCTGGTGATGCTGATGAGTGCAAAAGAAAGAAATTTGACATGGGTTTAGTTCAGATCGATGGATGGAGCTGAGATGGTGAAGTTAGGGTTTCTCAATTTGTATCTCAATCTAAGATTGAGAATTTGAAGATGATTCTGTGCAGAGATGGTGTTATTGTTGTCTTGAATGAAAGAAAGGAGGTGGTACTGAGATGCAGAATGGTAATTCAGTTGGTGTTGCAGGTGGTATGGATGTGTCACAGAGAGCATTTCAGTTGGAGTTGAGATAGTGCTGGTATTGAAGCCCATGTGGTTGTGGAATTGAAGCTAAAATAGATGGGGAATTGCAGGTGGCCTGGGATGAATAGTGTAAGTAACAGCGTGGTGTTGGTGGAGGTTTTAATAAGGAGTTTTCTACTGCGAATTTTGAATGGAGTGGCGGTGTTGGTATGGAGCTTTGGATCTACAGAATTGTAATTGCGGCTAGATAAATTGCTGCTGCAGGATTGCAGTGATGGTTGCAGTGGTTGGCTGGTGACAGTGAGGCATTGATGGTGATTTTGCAACTGAGACGAAGGTGTTTGAGCTCATGGGATGTTGGTTTGACGACAATTATTGCAGTCTAGTGAACTGAATTACAGGTGATGGCAGTGGTTCCAGGTCAGCTGAAGTTAACATTACAGAGAAGGTGGTAAGTACAGTTGCAGGTGCTAAGGCTGAGATGAATGATTAGAAATTGCAGGTGCAGTTTTGTTAGTGATGCTTTGGTGCAGTTTTGAGATTTAGGAGTTAGAACTAAGCCAGAGAATGGCACTGGTGTTGCAGAAATGGTAAGAGATGATGCAGTTGTTGTAGGGTAGTGTGCTTGAGGTGATGGCTATCATAGAATAGATGCAATGGAAGTTAGCCTGTGCAGAGAATGGAAGCTTGGGTAGTCTGTTGTGTTGTTGTTGTCTACAAGGGACAGAGAAGCTAGGATGAATTGAGGGAATGAGCTGTGTAAGTTGGAATTGCAGGAGCTTGTGTTATTCTTCTGGGTTTGTGTTGTTGTTGGTGATGAGAAGCGGCAGTGGACTGGCTAATGAACTGCAGCTACAATTAGGTATGATGCAATTTGGGGTATGTTGCAGTTGAAAGGGGTTTATGAGGTATTGTTTGTTGAAGCTAACAAGAGAAGAACTAGAAGGTACTAGTGCAATTGTAGCAAGGATATGATGGTTGTTTGCAGGGGATTGAATTAGCTGATGCTGGTGAAGTTGCTAAGAGTATGAAGCTGTAATGCGCAATGATGGGGCAGCACAAACTCAGCCTGGAAATGGCTCAGGATTTTTCCAAGAACCCAACTCAATATAGTTACCCAGTTAAGACAGACTCACCTGACTCAGAGCGGACTCCTTTGACCGGTCACCTGAGATTTTTCCTCTTCGGATTTCGCCAACTTCCCATAAACCCAGTTTTAGCGACTACTTTTGCAGAGATTTTTCTCAAGTTACTTTCACACATGGGTTTAATGGGCTTGATGGACTTTTTGGTGATGGACTTTGAAGAGTAGACCTAATTTTAGAAGTTGGAAAGGAGCTACAAAAAGAAAAAGTCTTCTACTTCTTTGGGGTTATAACATATTCTACTTGGAGCTCTGGAGGATAGCAGCGACTAGGGTTTGCTTTCATATTTATTTTTCATCTTATTTATTTGATTATTGATTATGATGAACTCCATAGATATGAGTAGCTAAATCTTATATTATTGGTTAAGGATGTAGTCCGATTTCGAGAACTTGTTCTTGATTATTGCTTTAGTTTTCTCTCTTGATTATCGTTCAAACTTCTACTGATTTTATAATCACATGATTGATGTATTGTGATAGGACTTAGATGTTTGGTTAGTTAATTGGCCAATTAATTGAACTTGCATCTTGTCCATATCTATTTTAGGGTTTTTCATCAAGCGATAACCCCAAATACAAGTAGCATGATATGATTATATTTTGTAGTGATACACTCTTGTAATCATATGTAAAGTTTGACCATTGTCCGAATTGTCATGCGCAATGTATGACAATTGCATTGATTAGCCTATTTCCCAAACTTAATGCTCCTAGGAATTGAACTTAATTAGCGCAAGGTGTTAGGTTATTTTTTAGGTAGAATTCACATACGCGACTCTTATGTGTGTGTTGGTGAACTTAGGAAATCATTGGATTATCTTGCTCTCTTAATATTCTAGGCTTTTGATAATAAAAGAGATTAAATTGTAATTCTAATCATGTATGTAAGCACATGTTTAAGATTGAAGATGAATTCCTTGACCAATATTCTCATCTTATTGATTACTTTCAATTATTTACTGCTTTGATTTACTTTATTGCTTTGTTTATTTTGATAAAACAAAAAACTCCTCCCCATTGGTTACTAAGAAACTATAATTTTTATAACAACAATTGCCTCTCTGTGGAAACAAACTCTTCCTTACCTTATACTTCATTTATATTTTGTTGAGTAAGAAAGTGAATTATTTTTGACGCATACAACAACGATCATTAACAACAAAAAATTCAAAAACAAAGGTGAAACTGTCAAAGAGCGCATTGAATGGAAAATACGTCAAATAAAGATAAACAGGAGGCCAAAACTTGTACTTGATTTTATTGAAGTTTTTATTATTGTCTAAAGTTTATATCTTGTAAAATAATTGGCAGTAATATCAATGAATGAAAATGTTTATATTTTAAAATATATTTTCACTTTAGATTAAGTGAAATTTATTACAATTTAAACTTGCAAATAACATCAAACTACATTTTAATAAACCACAACAAAAACATCAAATTATATCAAATCCAGCGACATTCTCTCTGTAGAGTTCATATCATTCAAAATGCTTAAACTCTCTTCCGCTTTCTTCAAGAACTTGGTCGAGCGATGGTTTTTAGAAACATAGAAAATTTTTTTTTTAGATATTTATAATGCAGTTCATCAGTGAGGAAAAAGGGAAGATACTCACCAGTTCTTCGTTGGATAATCCAGAATAGCTAGGGTGAACCATCCACAAAACTTCTGTATAATGTTTGATTTCATTAGTGATGAATGCAATTCTTAGTTGTAGGCTCTTAGTGTTTCTTATGCTTGCGTTTCGTGATGCTACAAAATGTCCCAATATTCTTTCCCAAAAATGGTCATTGTTCATTGGTCTCCTCAAACGATGTATCCAACATCGAACAAGAGTAACATCTTCTTCCATTGTAAAGACCGGAAGCATCATGTGAGTGCAGTAACGATGTGCTTGAGATGGACCATCTTTTAGAATTTTAAAACACGCTTCGTAACAAAAAGGTTTGCCCTGAACTTCCTCCCAATTATCAAGAGATGTTTGGATGACTTCATCTTCAGTTACACCGATGAACTTTTCTCGATCAATTTCCATTACCAAAGAAACAAATGGCTGGACTGTAAGCCTAATAGATTGAAAACGAGCATACAATCGACGAGCATCTCGGTTTCCTAGGTTTCCCGTCAGTGAGACAAACATTGAAAAAAAGTTCTCCCAAAAATAAGTGTCTTGATGAAAGCCCATACCAGATATTACCCTATGAATAAAATATGCTTTGCATATAGTTATATCCCCTTCTTTAGTAAATTTGGGAACACGATTTCTAACAGAAATTTCTGCAGAGTGGGAGAGATTAAGAGCTTTAGAAAAAAAGAAGAAGATGGAGATGTGATTTTGGAGATGGGAGAAAATAAATTTATAGGTTGAGAAACAAAATTGAGCCGTTGGAAACTTAGCCGTTGGCGTTTGAAGTAACAATGCCTGCGACACTCCTTTGGGCACCCATTTGAATTACCATAGAATTTGGCGTTTGGAGTAAAACCGCGCGACTTTACTAAAATCGCCCGTTTGAATTACCAACGCCTATTTTCTTGTTATAAATACGACACACTAGGAGTGCCTCTCAACCAAACCAATAGATTTCTTTATGAAAATCCATCATGTCTAAAGGCAAAGCGCAACAAATATTTTGTGTCGAAGCAAAAGAAGTTTGTCCATTATGTTTCATGGATAGCCACATTCTTATGCAATGCCCCTAGATGTATTCAAAGTGTCCGCGGGAGGTTGTTCACACATCAGAATGATGATTGAATCACAACCGGAAAAACTCAGGTATTTGCAATGTCAAGATCCCAACTGTCCAGAGGAACCACATATGCTGGATGATGCTATGAAGATTAAAAAAGAATAAGAAGAAAAGATTGCAACACTCTGCAAAAACTTCAAACTTAAAGCCAAATTGAAGAAGGAGCTATTACACTGCAAGCATTGTGGATATGGAGATCACGAATACAAACATTGTCCACAGAGAATCAGTGCATGCTCAAAGCATGGTTGCAAGACTTTTATGCATTTGCGGGCGTCTTCTGAACAAGACACATATGGAAGGTATTTCTGGGAATGTCACAGGTGTTTTTTGGTGGAGTGGGCTGATTGAAGTTGTATGACAAATCGATTCAATTTGTTGTTTATTTTGTGTTATTACGATTATCTAAAACCCTTAATATCAAGTAATTAAAAATTTTCCTCGATTAAACATTTCATAAATAAAAACACACTGCATTGAACAACCACACCATACATGAGAATAAAAGAAATACATCAGATTAAAACAATACTATATATGCGGCGTCAGTTCTCGGCGGGTGGTGGAATTCCTAGGGCGATGTAGGGATCGTATTTGATGAGCACCCTAAGAATGTTGAAACAAGCATGGAATTCAAACTCGACCGCGGTGAGATGCTAGCCACATCACTAGAGTTCTGGGTTCAACTTCATGTTCGACTTCACCGTTGAGATTATTTTTGTGATTCTCCATTAGTTGAGCGATGATCTCCGATACATTACAACTAATTACACTAAAACGATGCGCCAATCCCTGACAATCACGCATATTAATGTTCATCGTTTCAGCGGCGAAAATTTCAAAAACTTTCTGCCAGAACGTCGATTGTGATACATTCCTACCGGTAGCAACATCAGCGGAAACATCTTGTGTTTGAAAAACGTATGCTCTGCAAATAGTTAATCCTCTTCTTTAGTGAAGCTAACAGAACAAACTCTGGGAGGAATTTTTGTAGATGATTTGAGAGGGAAGAATGTGTAGAATGTGTGAATTTAGAGTTGAAATGAGGAGTATTTATAGATTTCAGAAAATGTAGCCGTTGGATCAAAGAGTTTTGGAGCCGTTCAGATTGAGATGTTGGCGCCATAGCGTATGACGATGACGTTATTGATACTGACTCTATCGCTATTTATTCTGACGCACGCTGTAAATAATAACGCGGGCATTATTTGTTCCGACGCCAGCGTTTGCATAAATGACGCCCGTCTTTACCACATACGTGCGCTGGATGTTCCGACTCAATGTTCAAACCATCAGATTTGTTGATTTGAACATCCATTTTTCATGTTTGTTCATTCCATAGTGGGAGCAAAATGAACAAACTCTAACTTTGTTCATCCCATAAGAAATACTCTTAGGGTTATTAGAAAATCAGTCATTCTCTTGGATGAGCAAACAATATTTTGATTGAATAGGATGTTGTCTGAGAAATAGAGCAGCATATGATTGTGGGACTGGATTGTAATTACCTGCATATAGCCCACTTACACACAAAGAGATGCTTTGCATTAAAACGTTGAGACTTGAGAAGTTAGCAATAAAAACATGGTAGGCCATCCGGTATGGTAGATCTAATGGGTAAACGTGCAGTTCTACTGGTAAGTAATACTACCAACCAAGAGGTCCAAGACTATTGGAGCCTGATTATAGAAACTGGCCACAAAAATCAAGTGGTGTGATTGTGAAATCCAAGGATAAAAATGACATTGAATTCTAAAAATCAAGTGGTGTGATTGATTGCAAAATGATGCAAATTGGACAAAAAATGACATGATTATTGCGGGGAATTCTGGAAGATCTACCAGTCATAGGTGTGTCAGCCCTGACAAGCCCAAAATCAGGTAGGATTGTAGGACCAAAAAATGTTGAAAGTTAAAAAAAAAAATGTTTATAATTGATGCAATATTGATTAGGGAAACATCAACAAATTTTGCGGGCTACCTCCACTGAGCATGATTACTTAATGCGGGGACTACTTCCTTTGGATGGTACCAACTACCAACCCATACAAAATAACATAATTTTAAGAATTTGATCTGCTTGTTGAAATCATCCCAGCAAAATTGGTGCCTGCAAGTGGATCTTGTATTAAAAATTATTTTGTATAAAGAAAGAAAGTAATTTTAATAAATATAGCCATTAAGAAAAATCTCATATATCTTTCCTACAAATATAGCCTATTAGTATTGAATTTCATTGGAAAATTGAATACATATACGCCTCTCTCTTAGAAACGCTTCTCTCTCTCTCTTTCACTCTACAAAAAGAAAACAAAAACTATTCATTATCATCTTGCTCAGATTTAGTTCTTTTGGACCAGATCTGAGCAAGGATTATTGTTTTTCTTAGTTTTAATAGAATAAGATGTTGTTTTTTAATTTATGGTGTCTTTTGACACATTTCTTCACCATTTTGGTGATTTTATCTTCGCATTTTGGAGAATTCTTTTTTTTTGCTTTTAGAGCGATTATTTCTTCACTTTGATGGTGATTTGTTCAATCTTTGTTGGTTGTTTCATGGTTTGTTATTCTAGATTCGAGAACATCGGCGATTCAACACGGCATAGCTTTGAGTTCATCTTCAACAAAAGGGATTTAGGGCATTCGGGTTTTTCGTTCACATATACAAGATTAAGGGCTTATCACTCCTTTGTTTTTGGAGCATCTCTTGTTATAGAAGACAAACATTCAAAATGGTCGGAATTGATTCCAGATTATACCATCTTTTCTCTCTACTTTTCATACAAAAATTGGGTACCTTTACGGTATTTTGCTCTTTCTCTTCGCGAATCACATGTAATTGGTATCTTTATTTGTATTTGGGTTTTAAATTTCTTGTATTTTGATGTTCTTTTTCTTGTAAACAATCATGTAATCACCTTTTTGGATTAAATGAAATGTGGTCTGATTGTTGATCAGAAAAAAAGAAAGTAATTTTAATAAAAATTTACTTAACATTTTTGAGACGTAATACTAAACTAATACTACCTCCATTTATGCAAAATAAATATTTTCATTTTAGCATATAAATAGGCCAAATATAAAACCTTCTTAAATTGGGCCTATAAGCCTATCACTACGTGCCAAAAAAGAGACATTTTGAAGTAAAATGGGTAACCCCTTAACCAATTATTTTTTTAATGACAAATTTATCCCTAATTAATTAGTGTTAATTTGGATGATTAGTGATAAAATTTTGTGTTAGGCGTGAAATTAACTTGTGTTAATGAATCATTTGAATATGATTTTTTTTTTTTTTTTTTTTAAGAACACCAACTCAGAATCGGTTTATGTTGTCAACCGATTGTAACCTCAAAAACATACAAAGATTTTTTGAAACTTGCTTCTATCCAGAATCGGTTTATATGGATATGAAAATCAACCGATTATCCAGAATCGGTCTATATGGACATGAACATAAACCAATTGTGGGAAGGAAAAAAAAATTATATGTAGATTATGCGCTGTTAAACATAAAATAAAATTAAAATTCATTTTATACACGAGTTAATGAAATGAAATCAAGTATGATTTCATACTCGTTTTATGATCGAGTATTAACTGAAAAAAATGGGTTAACCAAAATCGGTTTACGCGATACATATGTAAAAACCGATTCCTGACATTGCACAACATGAATCGGTTTATAAGAATGCTCATGTAATCCGATTCTAACAAAAAAAAGATACAGAAAAATTGAGAACGACAATCAGTTTACTCGACACACATATAAAATCCGATTCTAACATTATACATCAACAATCAGTTTTTGTAAGTGCTAATGTAATCCGATTCTGGTTCAAATTTCTCGAACCAGAAAACATATCAAAGACAATCGGTCTTTGTGGGCATGAACATAAACCGTTTCTATTTGCAATCGGATTATATATACATTAACGTTAACCGATTCTGATAAACCAGGAAAAATTTGATTTCAAAATTTTCAATTTTTGAGCATTTTATGTTAATAAAATTTATAGGATTGAGTTGAGAAGAAAAGAATAAGAATCAGTTGAAGTGGAGATGGAGATGAATTTGATTTTGATTTTAGTTTTTAATTTTATGATTTTATGATTATGATTTTGATTTTAGTTTTTAAATTTTATGATTTTAGTTTTATTATTTTGATTTTAGTTTTTAATTTTATGATTAGGATTTGATGAGGACAAATTAGTAGTATTAATATTTAATATAGGGTAAAATGGTAGTTTCATCAAACGTAGACACCCCTTATCATTTTCTATGGGGTGGATAAAAAAATTCATAGGCCCAGTTAAACACTATAGGCTCCAATTTAGGAAGGATATAAAAGTGATAATAATATTTTTCCAAAAAGGGATGGAATATGTTTTAAACCCAAATGAAAGAGGTTGATCTGATTTGCTATATTATGTCATGTAACTTTAGGGTTTTCCCCGTTTTCTTATTAAAAAAAAAAAAAAAGTCTCATGTGACCCAAGAAACTGATTCTAAATCTTAAATATCAACATTTAGATATTTGTGAAGAAACATAAGGGCTATAATCACTTTACATCACCCACGTAGGAGAGCTCCTAAGTCAATGCTTGCTTTGGCGTTATTGACTCCTGGACCAACGTCTATCGACCCTGCACCATGGGTACCGACCATTACTCCTTCCGTTTCAGAATAATAGATAAATTTGTGTGTAAACGGAGGTGGAGGTAGTGTTATTCAATACGTCAGGCATGATTGTTGAAGGGGATTATTGCACTCCATTATTATTCGATACGTTATCTATCTAGAAGATCGATATTTGAGATTATTGGAGAAGAGTTACATGAAAAAGACACACAGTAGGGCACAGTCAACCCTATCCAAAACTTTTTTATGCATAGTTCTCATCCTAGTTAGCAATTCGGGATACGGGTAGTAGTTCGGGACGGCATACGTACGAGAATTATATGGATTCGGATAGGTCGGGTTCGGTAAAAAATCCGGTCAACGGTTCGTTGTTCGGACAATAGTTCGGAACGGCTGTCGGAAAAAGCATAATACGTGTATATTCGTTTTATAAATGTGAGTTCGACACTTAAAATTCGGATTACATAAATGATAAATTGATAAGTATTATGATCTTATTACGAGACTAATTTTATTTATATATGATTTATAAGATGTAAAAAACATTTTAGCGTGATTATTTAACAAGAAGTAAACAGTTTAATCGCATAAATATATTATAAAAACGAGTTTATAGATTTTTAAACAAAAATTAACACATAAAACACTGGTTAAACAACTATCAATAAAAAAAATTAACTGAATAATTGTATTTAAATATAAAGTATATTCAAAATCAAACAAAAACCAAGCAACAAAACTCTGATCAGAGAATTACTCATGGGAGAGCGAGGTTGGGTGCGAACTAGGTTCGAAGTTCTAGTTCGGAAATATCATTCGGATTCGGTTAGTTCAGATACGTTCGCGAATCATTCGTGAGGTCCATATAATCCGGAAACTAGGTTCGGAGTTCAAATAGTTCGGAAGTATCATTCGGATTCGGTCAGTTCGGATACGTTCGGGAATCATTCGGAAATGATTCGGAGAATTACTAACTAGGGTTCTGATATCGAAAATGCTAAAAATTTACCGAATTTTTACACTAAAAAATTTACACCCATATGTGTCAAATTTCTATTGGCATGGACCCTTGTTTTTCCGGTGTGGGATAGGCTGAAAATAAAATCTATGGTGAGCTGACACATAGGTATGTAAAAGTGTGGTAAATGGGCAGCAGGATCGTTCCGATATCCAATAAATGTGTTACGGATGTTTGAAGTTAAGTTGACATTTATGTCGTGAGTGAGTGATTGAAAACAGAAAAAAGTAAGAAAAAGATGATTTCCCCATTTTTGTGCCATTCATTTGTTCATGTCCGTATTTTTGCTACTGATGACAAGGAGTCTTGCATTTCATGAACGTGTCATTATTAGGTACACAAACCAAACCTAACCTCAGTTAAAACATAATTAATTCCAAAAACATTTTTCACTCTCAGCCATCAACCATCACTTTTTCAGCTCAGTGTCCTCCTATAAAACTTGGCATCAACCTTCATATCCTCATCACCACCTTGTAAATCCTAAGAAATAAGCAGAGATGGGAAGCCAAGAAGGGTCATCTGCCTCCCAGCTTCATGTAGTTATGTTTCCATGGTTTGCATTTGGTCACATAACACCATTCGTTCAGCTTTCTAATAAGCTTGCTTCTCATGGAGTCCAAATCTCTTTCTTATCCGCACCAGGAAATATCCAAAGAATCTCATTATCTCTCAATTCTTCACCTCTTATCAAAATCATTCCTGTGCATATCCCACCAGTTGATGGTCTTCCACCAGGTCTTGACAGTACTTCAGATATGTCACCGGCATTAGCCGATCTCCTCAAAATTGCAGCTGATAAAATGCAACCTCAAATCAAATCCATTCTCATTGATCTCAAACCCCATATCATCTTTATCGATTTTGAGCAACACTGGATTCCCACCATTGCTTCTTCACTAGGCATCAAAACATTCAATTTCTCCGTTTTCGCGGCTGCTTGCGAAGCTTATGTAACAAATCCATACCGGGAATCACCCACTATCGATGATTTAAAGAAGCCTCCACCGGGGTTTCCCACAACTTCAATATCATCATTGAGTACTTACCAAGCTCGTGATTTCCTGTATCCTTTCATGAGCTTTAATGGAGGTCCTAGTGTGCAACAACGTGTGCAAACAACGAGGAAGTCGTGTGACGCCATTGTTATGAAGAGTTGTCATGAAATGGAAGGTCCTTACATAGATTATATCAGGCAACATTACGGTAAACCTGTACTGCTAACAGGACCTATAGTTCCCGACGCACCAAAATACAAGTTGGAAGAAAAATGGGAAAACTGGCTGCAACAGTTTCCAGCCAAATCTGTTTTGTTCTGTTCATTTGGCAGCGAAACGTTTCTGACAGATGAACAGATTAAGGAGCTAGTTCTAGGATTAGAGCAAACTGGCCTTCCATTCTTTGTGGTATTGAATTTCCCATCTGGTGATGGAGATAGTAATGAAAAGTTGAAAAATGCATTACCGGCTGGGTTTGCAGAGAGGGTGCAGGGTAAAGGAGTGGTGCACACTGGATGGGTGCAGCAACAAGCGATTCTGGCACATGACAGTGATGGGTGTTATGTTAATCATTCAGGTTTAAGCTCTGTGATTGAGGCATTCATCAATGATTGTCAATTAGTTATGTTGCCACAAAAGGGTGATCAATTTTTGAATTCCATGTTAATCAGTGGAGATTTGAAAGCCGGGGTACAAGTAACTAGAGACGACGAAGATGGTCATTTTAACAAAGAAGATTTGTGTAAAGCTGTTAAAGTAGTAACTGTGGATGTGAATGAAGAGCCAGGGAAGTCAATTAGTGCTAATCATGGGAAATGGAGAGATTTTCTTCTTAACAAAGATATCCAAGATGGCTTTATCACTAATTTGGTTGAAGAGATGAAAAAAATGGTTAACTAAATCAAAGATTTTTAGTTCAATCTAATCCTTTTTTTAGGTTTAATTCTGTCTGAAAAAATAAAACTAATCGCGGTTGAGCTTCAAGCTTCTCCAAGGGTTAATGTGGTTGTTCCATCCGTTGCACGATTAGTACCCTGCTCTTTTTTCTTCCAATTAGGATCGTCAGATAAGTGTTACTCTTTTTATAGTTTGTATGAAGGGAATCTCAACCTTACATGGAGGTTGCATCTGTAATCGTTCAAGTATAAAATGAACATATCATTTCAGAAAACAGTAATACACTCATAGTAGTCAATTGTAGTTGAATAATGAAATATGCGAGTCCGCTATGATGGGTTCTGGTGATACTAGTGCTCCACGATTATCTTTCCGGTAGCATGACCATCAATGCTCTTTGCCCATGCATCTTCAGCCTTGTTCAGTGGATGTTTCGAATCAATTATTGTCTTGAGCTTTCCTTCTTTCACCAATTCAATCATATATTCCAATTTTTCACTCTTTGGCATTGCAAGTAACGGTACAATTTGCTTCTTTGAGAATGTCAATTTCGGAAGTACAAAGTTCAGCATTGTTCTAGGTCCGGGAGTGAGATCTATCACTTTACCGTTCCTACTTAAATTAGGCTCAAACGTAGAAAATGGAACACCAGTTGTACAGTGGATGACATAGTCATATTTCTTGCCGGATGGGATCGTAAGAGCAGCCCCTTGTGCTGTGTTATAGTCAAGAACTTCATCTGCTCCTAAGCTCTTTAGGAAGTCTACATTACGCGCCCCACAAGTCACTGTGACGAGCATTTCCAAGTTTTGCCAGTTGAACCGCATAATGGCCTGAAGAAGAAAAAAACATTAAAAAAAAAAATCCACCGCATAGAGAAGGGTTTGAGGTAAGCAGTTATAAGAATGTTTGTAGATATTGCTTCCTCAATTGTCTTGATAAGAAAAAGCATGGCATGTTTGTCACGAGATACTAAATCATATCGTGATAAGAAGAAGAAAAAAAAAAAAACGGCAAAACGGTGGAAAAAGAAAAGTAGAGAAGCAAACATAAAGAGTTTACTCAAATTGTTTACAAATTTAAAGCAAGCATGAGAGATAAGAGCGAATGCCTCCAAACGGAGCTGGGTGATCATTACAAATTACTTGGGAGTGTTGGAATTTGTAATGTCCAAATGAAGTCTAAATGGGCTGGTGTTTGTTTAAATGACGAAATACTAAAAGAAACCAAAGTGTGAATAGAAGCGAAAGGCAAAATCATTGAGAAATGAGGGTGAAATGTGGCAACTGAAGGATAAAGTGGCAAATTTGTAACATTAGCGCTAAGAAATGAAAGATTGTGAGAGAGATCTGGATAAAGTCCAAATGCCGTTAGACCTGCAAGTGGTGAACAATGAGATAGAAGAACAACAAAAATGCTGTGAAAATCCTATGAGTTGGTAAGCGAAGAAGGAGCAATGCCTTCAGCTGCTGATAATTCCCATGGGTGTTCTAAAACTACTTAACTGTTTAAAGTCTTCGAAGAGGACCAAATGTCCATATTCGGAAAATCCTCCTCCACCCTGGTGAATTGATTTGAATGTTACAATTTATAAATCCAGAAATCAAGAAAATTGGACTAGAGGAGACAATTAACGGTAAAATGAGTGTTCAGTTAGACAAATAAGAAGAATTAGATTGTCTAGTAGTTGGTTTGGTAAAGCAGTAGTTGTTAAACCATAGCTAAGGCATAGTTGACATAGACAACTTTGTCCTATAAATAGGCATTTGTAGGTTCTGGAGCAAGAATCAATCAATACCTTCAAGTCAACCACCTTCTCTATAGAGCTCTCCCCTGCGGCATCTCGAAAAATATTATCAAGGTTTCTAAGTTCTTGATAAGAGTATAAATTTTAACTTACGGGAATTTGAAGGGCAAAAAGGGGCGCATCCGCCCTGTTTGCATTTTCCAATCAAATGGATTGACACTTGTTGCTTCCATCTTCAACAGAACCTCATCTTTCCTTGGAGAAGGAATAGGAACTTCCACATGCTGATCAATATCACACTTTCAGTTTGACTAAACAAAATTTAGCAATTCAGCATAAGAAGATACTAGAACTCATATTCATCTATCGATCAAATATAAAAATAACTGAAAGCTCAAAGAATAGAACGGGAAAACCTTTAATTTAGCGGCTCCACTTCCATAACCCTCATATACTACTGCACGCATAAGCCTTCCAGCCATAATCAAGAACTGACACCGTGGTGGTAGAAATGGCAAAACCAAATTTTTGTATTTGTCTTCTAATATGGGGCTTAATGCTGCATGTATATATAGAGGTGTAAATTGAGGCACGGGCATGTAATAGAAGCCGTGAAGCAAAAGAAAGTTGCCATCAAACGAGAAAACAATGTACTCATTATGACGTGAGAAGTTCCAGGAGCCAGAATTTCGTGGTAAAATTTGACACTTCTTTACTGAAAAGACCAAGAAAAATGAGCTCTATTACTTACTCTAACGCTGGCCATTAAATTTTGCAAAGCATGAAAAATCTGAAAAGGATCACAGATTCACAATAGAGAAGGACAAATTTGAAGTCAACTTGTAGCCTATAATGCAAACATGTATTAGTATGAGTTTTAACTGTGAACCACACAGGTCCAATCTAGAATATTGATCTTAGTCGAATCAGTATCCATCACTTTTATCCTTTGTCAGGAGAGTCATGTTTGGCAGCTTGAAGAGTAGACTTGAATCTCAAAGATCCAATTTTGACAATTACATTTAGACTGGAAACGTCTATTGACACAGGGCCACAAATTTGGTTGCCCTGTAAGTTGAGTAACTCTACAGTGACTTGATCATTTCTTTGTTGAACAGCATTTCAAAAATACTGAAGCAGCTTAGACACAAAAGAAGTATGCTTTACGGGTCAAATGCAGCATCATCAAAAAAAAGAAAATCAATGCATATTCAAAGTTACTTATATACAGCAGTGTCCCAGTAGTACATCTTCATGGATCCAGAATGCAGTAGTAAACATCCCCTCCATTACATACTTCTGCTTTTTTTGGCAAAGCTCTAAGGGAGAATTTTACTAGCAAAACAAAACCAAAAACAGAAATGAGGAGGCCTAAACCTGACCTCAGAGAGTGGAAGAGAAAAAATCAACACCAAAACTAAAAGATATGACACCAATGTATCTAAACCTATAGGAAGGTAAATGAGACCTATCACTCTCATTACATGCATATTCAGAGTATCTCATGCGTAAGTTTGTACCATTCTATATAAGCATTCAATATACTATGCTGGTCATAAGTGTTGTGCAGCCACGATGGTGCTTAGGGCTCCACAATTATCTTTCCTGTAGCATGGCCCTCGATGCTCTTGGCCCATGCATCTTCAGCTCTGCTCAATGGATGCTTCGAATCAACTATTGTCTTAATCTTTCCTTCTTTCACCAAATTAACTAGATATGCCAAGTTCTCACCTTTTGGACTCACAACCAGTGGCACCAATTGTTTCTTCGAACATGTCAACTTTTTAAATGCAGATTTCATCACGGAAGTAGGACCAGGAGTAACATCAATCACTTTACCTTTCTCACTTAAATTGGGTTCGAATGTAGAAAATGGAATGCCTGTAGCACAGTGGATGACAAAGTCATACTTGCGTCCTGATGGGCTTGTAAGGGCTGCCCCTTCTGGGGTCTTATAATCGAGAACTTCATCTGCCCCTAAGCTCTTGACGAGATCAATATTACGTGCTCCGCAGGTTGCCGTGACATGAACATTTCCGAGCTTTGCAAGCTGGACTGCGTACGGACCCACTCCACCAGAGGCAGCTGTGATGAGGATGTTAGTTGGTTCCCCTGTGCCATCTAGCTTGATCCCTGATGCATCAGTCAGAGCTTGAAGTGCAGTTAGGCCTGCTATAGGTAAGCCTGCACCTTCAGCAGCAGATACTTCAGGTGGTCTTCCAACTGTCAAGCTTTTTGAAGCCACTGCATATTCAGCAAGCCCACCTCCACTCTAACGAATTCAATGGCACATTATGAGTTAAATGTTCAAAGATTCATAAGATAAACTAGGAATCACAAGTGATACATACATTATGCGCGATTCTAATCCAGAGTCAGGGTTAAACATCCCCAATCTGTATTCTAGATTATTTATTTATTTATACAGTCTATATTCTAGAATACAACTCAAAATTAAGAATATACTAAATCAAGCATGTACAACTAGTATGTAACTTGAGCTGAGCTTCATGGAAGACAGTGATTCACCAATCAATTTTCTTTATCCAGCTCAACAATCAATCATTCTAAAGAATGAAATAAAGTCTTACGAGTGCAAACCCTCACAAGGTCAGATCATAGTATTAGAGATATTTTTCCATAACTAGCAGTTGCTTAATCGTGAACTATGCATTCTTCTCAACAACAATGCAAGTATACTACTTTATCCGAAATTAGTCATTCTCTTGGATAAACAATAATAATTTAACCACACATTTGTTTGGAAAATAGAGCAATATGGTTGTGGGACGGAATCACAACTACATGTAACCACTTACAGTGTGGGTAAGAAAAGCTACTACTTTGTCACCGGCTTTGAAGTTATCGACTCCTGGACCAACCTCTATCACCTCACCTGCAACATCAGTGCCTGATCCAAGGAGACAGGTAAGCAAAAATGTTGTGCCTAGTTTCTGAATCAAAACAAAATAAAAACCTCATGCTTAAAAAGCCGAATCATAAGACCAAGCCTTAAACAGGTTACTGTGCCATTAAAGCAACAGTTATACACAAAGACGGGTTTTGTATTAAAACGTTGAACCATCCTCATAGGAACCCATTTTCCAACAACAGGCTCCTCATCAGCTTTAGGAACTCAGAAGAAATAACCTCAAGGAGGTAAGGGGGGACAGGGATTTGGTATGAAGCTATAAAGATTTGTCAGATTCTCAGACCTGAGGCTGTGAAATATGTTTGATTTTTAAATGAGCCATGCAGTTTCATCATTATACTTAAGCCTGTAAGATTAGACAAGTCCCAAGGTCATGGAACCAGGTTTTCATGTTTCAATATGTGCATGTATCCACCTACACACTTAAACCAGAATTTCAACTTGGACTACTTCTAAGACCGCTTCTACTTTTGCTTCTGATTGTTCGCTTTTTTTCATTCAGATAACATGAATTATCAATTACGAGATATTTTTTCTAACTTACAACAAGAAAAGTACCGCTCATACCCTGAACCAGCAAAAACACAAAACCACAAAATTCATCGAAGTTACCTGGTACAAAAGGAAACTTGCGTGGCAAAATCGGTCGCAGTTCGCCTTTCTGAACCTTCCAATCAATTGGATTTATACCGGTTGCTTCCACCTTTAACAATACCTCATCTTTCTTTGGAGAAGGAACAGGAACTTCCACATGCTGTTGAAACAGTAATATTAATCATCAACTATTTACTAATCGCCGGTCAATCGCAGAATTACTTGGCTAAAACAGGTGGTTTCAGCTAGAATCATGATCCTTTATCATTTGCTCAGTAACAAAACAAAAATCCAAAAATCTTACTTACTTCATTAGTAGGAGGATAACTACCTAGTACTAAGGAAACAGTTTACTATAGATCTTCAATTAAACAGTTTCAATGTAACGTACTTCACTCATACTCATCAAACTAAAAACAAAAAGAAACTGAAAAATCATCACAGACACTTTATAGGCTACTAAATAATAGTATCAACAATTTTCAAGATCGGCCTAAGGAATATAATTCAATTGACATAATAAATCAGCAACAACAACAACACAGACAAAGTTGAAATCTACAGAGAAAGAGAGAATCAAACCTTTAATCCAGATGCTCCACCTCCATAACCTTCATACAGAACTGCACGCATAAGTTTTCCAGCCATTAATCAAAGCGCAGAAAGAGAGATATAGAGGAGTAAGAATGAGTGAACCAAAATGAATCTGGAAACTAAAATTCCTGATTTTAAAGATGAGGGGAAAAAGGTTATGTCGGTTAAGTATTTGTTTTCTTAAAAGAAGAAGAAGAAGAATGGTTGTTAGTGAACTCAACTGGACGAATCCATAAAGCCATTTTGCACTATAGAGAAAAAAAAATGCAAAAAATAAAGAGAGGATTAGATTCACGAGTTATTACATAGAAGGCAAGCGAGCAACAAGCTGCGCCGCAAGTTCTTTTTGAATGGAAAATCCTATCCTCTTAAACACAAACTCTCTAGAATCGGGAGTCATGACATTACTTTGAACTCTCGCTAGGAGTCCAACCGCCTCCGGAGTTAAATACCCAAAAGTGTCAAAGGCAAAGGGAATAAAAGCATGTCCATTATCAATACAAGCCTTTTCATGCTTCGTTATCTTACCCAAGGCAGCTTTCAAAGCCGCTTGTCCAATCGTGAAAGAGCCTTGCCCGATGCCTACTAATGGAGAAACCCCATAAGATCAACACACGTATGTTTTCCGTTGGCCCACCCAAAAATAAGAACATCCGTTGGCCGAGTGTTGATCCGCCTTCAAGAGGATCCGTCAAAAAGTTGACCAACGCCTCTTTCTTTGCCGAAATACCAGCCCTCCATAATACATCATATAAGATATCTCTCACATGATCATGTCTATATTTGAAACCAGGATCCACCTTACAGTGAACAGCATGTTCCCCATATGCATCTAGGCATCCTGTAATACAAGCAGGGCAACGAGAATCAAAAGGGTATAGGGGGATCATTAACCTGTATTTAAGGATGCACCGATACTCCAAGGGGGACATCTTCTGTCCAAGGCCGTCAATCGGGATAGCGAGAAGAAAATCATGCGCATGCGCTGCTCATGACACTCAAAAAGCGCTTCATCTATCCGAAAACCCATAAACCCTACCCATATCTTTAACAACTTTACCAAAAAGAGCACTCGCCAGGTTGCTTTGTGCTTTAAGTGGGGCGGTGTCTTTATTGGTAAAACTACTAAAGTCTTGGTCGGGCAGATTTCCGTCAAAAAATAAATAAATAGAATCTATAGCTTAAAAATATATATAATCTTTTCAAAAGTAAAATAAGATTGTTTTGCACTAAGAGCAACTGCAGTCATACGACTATAAACCAAAGACTAAAGACTAAAAAACTAAAATAATTTGGTTTAGTCCGTCAAACGACGCTACCGTGCAACAGTAAATATGGTGGAGCGGATGTATAAGAGTTCGCACGATCTGAGGCGGTGTTATAGGTTGCTTTCGAATGGGACGTAACTTTAAATTACGCTCGATATCGGGCGTAACACTGCGATTACGTTTGTCGCGGGACGTAATATATAAAACCGCCCGATGAAGAGGCGTAGTTTGAAATTACGCCTGATGGGGCGCTGTTTATAATTACGCCTGATGAGGCGCAATTGCAATATTCCGCCCGATGGGGCGTAGCCAGTGTACACCGCTTGATGGGGCGTAACCCAGTACAATAAAAACCAATTACGCCCGATGGGGCGTAATACTTAACTGCCACTAGTAATTACGCCTGGTTGGGCGTAGCCTTTAAATTCCGCCTGTTACTTCGTTTATATGACTTGATATCAACGTGCTTATATACCTAAAAGCTAAAAGTCTTATTAGACCGACATGGATTAATGAAGGGAAGAGTGCAGAGTGCACAACATTTATATCAACAAAGGCAAGTCACCAAGAACTTCTGTTTGCTCAACAGAGAAATCCAAAGGTTACATATACCTGTGTTGAATGAAAAAGCGCACTATAATTTGTACATGAATCCCCGAAACATCTTCAAAATACTCGACATCACTGGATGATCGCCTGTTAATTCATGACTAGTATCACTCGAGCAGTGGTGGAATCATCCATGCGGGGGCCATGTTCGGCTCCTTGGAAGTTGAATACGCCCGAACTCGAGTAATTATTCGAGGTTCCAAATCTTGGAAGACTTTAGTCATGAACCCGAACAAAAACTAAGTAGTTACTTTTAATTGTATCTTTTGTAGGTGCAAAGTGTATTGTAAGCTACAAGGTTCAAGGAGAAAGCATTACCTCTTTCCATCCATAACTGGGTCAGTGAACAAACAATCTCGGGTTGACCATGTTACAAACTTTCCAACATTCAATTTTACCAACGGTATTCTTATAAATTCAAAATTTCAAAGAAAACATGGAATTACATATTTGAAATTTTGAAAAACATACGTTAACTGGGTGAGAAATGGGGCGTAAATTTAAATTACGCCCCATCGATCTCGAGCGTAGACACAGGTTGCGCCCCACTATGAATCAAAGCGTAATTTATAGTTACGCTTTGGACCCGGCGGATTCGTTTGATTCGCCCAATCAAAGGCGTATCCTTTAGTTCGCCCAATGGGGCGTAATTGATTTATTCACGCTATCGGGCGTACCTTTGAGTTGCGTCCGTTGGGCGTAACTTATGCTCCCGCCCCAACCAGGCGCAAATATTATCTCCGCCTATATCGAGGCGTAACGTAAAGTCCGTCCCAAATGGCGTAGGCGTGAATTACGCTCGACTATAACTAAACCAAAGACTAAATATAGTCCGTTTTTTAGTTTTAGTCTGTCATTTACTCTTTAGTCCGCCCCGTAGTGATTGGTTTTTCGACTATATTTTTAGTTTTAGTCGAACGTTGTGGTTGCTCTAAATGATTTTCCGGTATGTGATTCAGACATGACTTTTTAAGTGTGAGAAACTCAGTTAACTGTTTTAAAGTCCGTAAGAGACTTTATAAGTACTCCCTAACAGGCTCAAAAGGTCTGAAATCCTTGGGAGTACAGGAATGTTTCTTCTTTGGAATTAAAAAGAAATAAATGAACAATGCAATCTCCAATCCCCTGAACCATACTTAAAAATTTCCTCCATCACCTATATAGATAAGACTAGGTTTGGGTTTAGGTAGCAGACTAGAGTTTAGAAGCGAAGATAAACAAAGGTTTGAAAGTATTATTGATTCCTTGAATGAATCATTACAAAGTACAAGAGTTCTCTGAATTTATATACACTAGTTTACGTGTAATACAAGACTTCTAAGAGTTCACAAGTTTCCTAAGTTACAAACACTTCTATGTATAGCAGACTTCTAGAAACGTATCTTTCATAAGCTTTCCTGAAAGATTACGTTGTTCCAATACCCTCCCATAGTTTAACGGGTCATCTTGGACAGTAAGCTTGAATCTCAGTGAGTTGAAACGATCCTTGGAGAGTGGCTTGGTAAATATATCTGCAATCTGATCTTTAGATGAAATAAATCGAACATCAAGAAGTTTGAGAGTAACTTGATCACGAACAAAGTGATAATCAATTTCTATATGCTTTGTTCGAGCATGAAATCTTTGGGTTGATGAAGATCGTTGCTCCAAGATTATCACACCACAGAATGGGTGGAGATTGTGTAGAAATTTGTAACTCTTTTAGAAGAGATTGAATCCACATGATTTCAGCAGTGGCAATGGCAAGTCCACGATACTCAGCTTCAGTGCTAGAACGAGAAACCGTCTTCTGCTTACGAGCACTCCAAGAAATGATATTACCACCTAAATAAATACAATATCCTTTGGTAGACCGCCGATCTTCTAAAGAACCCCTAAAGTCCGTGTAGGCAGTGAATGATAACTGAACATTATCTAATTTGGTTTGAGAAAAATTCCATAAGTGGAAGTATGCTTAAGATACCTTAATATTCGTTTAACCAATGCCCAATGAAATTCTGTTGGTGCATGCATGAATTGACATGCTTTATTAACAGCAAAAGCTATGTCAGGACGAGTGAACGTCAGGTATTGTAATGCTCCTACTATACACGTATTCATTGCATCTGTTAATAAAATCTCTGTGATCAGATGAGATATCTCCAAAAGTGCTCATTGGAGTTTGTATTGGCTTAACTCCATCCATTTTTGCCCGAATAAGAAGATCATGAGTGTATCTCTTTTGTGTAAGAAACATGCCAGAAGAAGTACGATGTGCTTCAATTCCAAGAAAGAAAGATAAAGAACCGAGATCTTTAAGTGCAAACTCTTTGTGTAGAGATGCACGAATAGAGTCTAAGCTTGCAGTATTAGACCCAGTGAGAATAATATCATCAACGTAGACTAAAAGAAAAGCAATACCAGTAACATCCCGTCGAATAAATAATGAAGAATCACATTTAGAAGCAGTAAATCCCAGTTGAAGCAGAAAAGCACAAAGTCTATGATACCAGGCACGTGGTGCTTGCTTAAGTCCGTAAAGCGATTTCTGAAGTTTACAGACATAAGATGGGTAATTAGGATCCGTGTATCCTGGAGGTTGTTTCATGTAGACTTCCTCTTCAAGATTACCATGCAAAAACGCATTTTGGACATCGAGTTGATGAATAGACCAATTATAAGACAATGCCAGAGTGAGAATAACACGAATAGTACAAGGTTTTACCACAGGACTATACGTTTCACCATAATCAACACCTTCCTGTTGATGATTTCCCTTAGCTACGAGTCGAGCTTTGTACCGTTCAATAGTACCATCAGATTTGCGTTTTATGCGATACACCCATTTACATCCAACAAGATTCATTGAAGAATGATAAGGTACCAAAATCCACGTACCATTTTTTATTAGAGCATTAAATTCATCATCAGATGCTTGACGCCAGTTGGGATCAGCTTGAGCTTGAGAGTAGCATGTTGGTTCAAGAAGAGAATCACTAATAAGAGCATACCGTGAAGTGTTTGGCTTAAAAATTCCATCTTTAGCTCGAGTAACCATGGGATGAGACGGTAGTACAGAATCATCAGTAGACTGCACGTTAACTGGTACTGTAGAAAGTTCTAACGACTGAACAGTTTCAGGAGTAGAAGAACCGGATAATACATCTGCAGAAGTAGATGGAGATGATACGGAAGTAGACGGAACAGTAGCAGCTTCAGAATATTGCACATCTTCAGTTGGTGATAACACATCAGGTATCGTGAAACCTTCAGAATTAGATGGTAAAACTGAACTTGAAGTATCAGATAACGGGATAGAAGATATAACGTGCAAAGGGGGGGATATCACCTGATCAGTGGAAGTGGATGCTGGAGATGGTTCAACCGGTGCCGCGAAAGGAAAGGTGGTCTCATCAAATATTACATGCCTGCTAACATAAACACGACCAGTCGGGATGTGAAGACACTTATAGCCCTTATGTTGAGGACTATAACCAATGAACACACAAGGAGAAGAGGATGAATCCATCTTATGAGCTCTATAAGGACGAAGATGAGGAAAACAAAGACATCCAAATACTCGAAGAGAAGAGTAATCAGGAGGGGAACCAAACAATACTTCATACGGAGATGCTTTATCAAGAACAGATGAAGGTACTCTATTCATAAGATAACAAGCAGTAAAGAATGCATCATACCAATAAGAAGATGGTATAGAGGCCGTAGATAGTAAGGTTTGGCCAGTTTCACGAATGTGGCGATGCCTACGTTCAACTAATCCATTTTGCTCAGAGGTGTGTGGACAAGAGAATCGATGAAAAATCCCATGTTGTTGAAGGTATGGTGTAAGCTTACGATATTCAAGAGCATTATCTGACTGAAAAATCTTTATCTTGCGATTAAAGAGGTTCTCAACATGTTTTTGAAAAACAAGAAATATAGAGTAAACATCAGATTTATGAGCAAGAGGAAACATCCATGTAAAACGAGAATAAGCATCAATAAAGATAATGTAATATCGATAACCATCATTGGAGACAATATGGGAAGGACCCCAAACATCCGAGACAATTAAATCAAGAGGATTCAAATAAATAGTTTTACTCAAAGAGAAAGGCAACTTATGGCTGCGATGTTCATGACAAGAAGAACAAAAACTTAGTTTTCTACTAGATATTGGAAGAGAGAATTTAGAAATAACATGACGCACAGTTCGCATCATAGGATGTCCTAATCTAGAATGCCAGTTTTGTAAGCTAGTGCGTTCACCAACGAGACTTGTCGTAGAAGTGCTTGAACGATCAAGAACATAGAGACCACCAACCCTATTTCCGCGCAGAAGAACCCTCCCCGTGCATCGATCCTTCACAATACAAAAATCAGGGTGAAACTCAAACAATACATCATTATCAGTAGTAAGCCGGGAAACTGATAATAAATTATGGGAGATTTGAGGAGCAAATAAAGTATTGTTGAGATATAACTTACGTCCAGGAGTACCTAGAATTGAAGTACCAACATGAGTAATTGGAATGGAAGAACCGTTACCCATCTTTATTTCATCCGGACCGGTGTATTCTGAATAAGGGTGCAATCTAGCAAGATCATTGGTGATATGATCAGTAGCTCCACTGTCAGGTACCCACAAAGGAAAGTTGGAGGAGCCTTGAGTTTCAGCAGCATAGGCACGAGGAGCAGATGACTGTTGCTTATTACGACGAGGAGGTTGTGGCTTGAAATTACGATCAAAACGTTTCCAGCACATAGGAGAGAGATGCCCAGGTTTGTCACACAACTGACATTCAATACTTTGTCGAGCACCAGCATTAGAAGTTCCAGAATTAGGTCGTGGTAAAAGACCACTAGGCTGAGAAGAAAAATTCCGAGAAGCAGCAGCAGCAACAGGTGTAGAATTCAGCAGCTTTGTTTGTTGTTCAACACGGAGTTCAAAGGTGAGAAGATATGTGATGAAGTCTTCTAGTTTCATAGTTCCCATGGAGGTAGTGAGAGAAGTAACGATAGCATCATATGAGGAATCCAAACCTGCTAGTATACAGTGACGGAACTCAGAGTTAGTCACAATAGTGTCAGCGGCAGCAAGGCTGTCAACAAGATCACGAGCTCGATCAATATAGGTTCTCATAGAAAGAGACCCTTTCTTCAGTGCACGAAGTTCACATTGAAGATGATGAATGTGTGCATCAGATTTAGAAGCAAACAAAGATTCCAGGGAGGACCAAACTTCACGAGACGAGGTAAGACGATGAACTTTGCGTAGCACAGCAGGAGTTAGAGAAGAGAATATCCAGCCTAAAAGAATACGATCCTGTTTAATCCAAGGAGTATAATCAGGGTTAGGGTTTTCAGAGTTTTCAAGAGTTGCAGGTGGACAAGGTTTGTCACCGTTGACATATCCATCAAGTTCATATCCCTGAAGATAGGGTAAAAATTGAGCACGCCAAATAGAGTAGTTTGTTTCATCGAGTTTGACTGTGATAATGTGATGGGGTTGGGAAAAGACAGAGGAGGCCATCATAGACTGAGAAGATTGAAGAACAGTTGAAATTGTAGAAACAGTAGAGGCTGCGGAAGACATGAAGATCACAACAAGGATGATACCAAGATAAGACTAGGTTTGGGTTTAGGTAGCAGACTAGAGTTTAGAAGCGAAGATAAACAAAGGTTTGAAAGTATTATTGATTCCTTGAATGAATCATTACAAAGTACAAGAGTTCTCTGAATTTATATACACTAGTTTACGTGTAATACAAGACTTCTAAGAGTTCACAAGTTTCCTAAGTTACAAACACTTCTATGTATAGCAGACTTCTAGAAACGTATCTTTCATAAGCTTTCCTGAAAGATTACGTTGTTCCAATATATATGAAGTCATCAATATGCCAACAACACCTATGATTAAAAAAGTTCTAATTGACATTTCATCGAACACTTACATGGTATAATCTTTGCCTCCAATAATCACATACAATCTAATTTTTCGATTACCAACATGAACACACAACATTAGCCTCAATACCTAAAGTGAACTAAGACAGACAAATATTGTTTTCACATCCTTCGAAGAACACACTCGGATAACAAAGTTGGCCCCCATAACCCAAGGCCACAAATGTTTTTTTTTTTTTTTTTTTTGACGCGAAAGGGTAAATTTAATTAAAAAAAACAAAGATGTCACCAAGAGTGACACCAAAGTTACAAAAAAGGAAAAAAAAACACAAACTCACTGAGGAACAACAAACAACCTCCAAACAAGAAGGTCAACACACAAGCTCTACCCAGAACTGCCTAAAAACATCAAAAAGAAACACACAATCACTCTTCAAAATCTACATTTTCATCTTGAAACGAGCATTTGACTGCCTCAATTTGCTCTTCGTATCGAATCGGAGTCGAAATCTCCCATACCATCAGTATCCTCGATCAAAGGAATTTCCATATTTGATTTAGCATGACTCTCCAATATATTTCTACATATAGATCTCTCCATAGGATGGTGAGAGATACCCAATAACTTGTTAAAAGACAGATGTTGTTGTTAAAAAAAAGAGCGCAAGGCCACAAATGTTGCTGTTTCAATGTAGACAGATTATGGTTTTTCTCAAATATGATAGTAAAATTGATCATATAACTGTAAAAATCTACACAAGCTATGTTAAAGATTACCTATTTTACTGATTACAATCCAGCTTCTCTTATACTTTCTCCCGAAACAAAAAAAAAAAAGCGCAAAAGAACGACGCTAATTTATGCTTCAGAGAGTCAGATCAGACTGTCAGAGAGGCAAGGGCAAGAAAGAAAAAAACCCAACGACTCGCAGACAGCAACCGCTATAGGGCGTTGGTCGCTCGGCATCCCCGCAAGGTGCGAACTACGGAATAAACTACAGATCCTGTACGCTTAACTCGATGCTAGCTAACCGGATCTCGTGGCATATAAACCAAAGGAAAATCAGTAATCTATACGCTGTGGGACTAAACCTAACAAATTTTGAAACCGCAATACCCCATCCGTTTGTCTTAACTCTCCTCCTGGGCACCGATAAGTACTCTGAAATCCTAATAATAGTTCTGAGATCGGGGACGGGAATGGGTTTTTTATGATTTCTCTCACTTGGATTTGGAACAAGGAAAATGTTTGGTTGGAGGGGGATTGTACAACCACAGTCGATTCTAGGTTTGTTGTTGATATAAAAATAGTTCGACTGAACCTCGAATGCTTCTAAACCAACAATGGCAATGTGGTTGGTTGGTTTAACTCGATACTGTTTGCCTGTGTTTCAGATTGTAGTTGATATGGCTGGATTAGCTGATCTTGCATCTAAACAATAACTTCAGACAACTAAACAATGCCCCATATCTAATCGACATTTCATAGGTGTTGAAGAATTTTTCTATGAACTCCATATCCCTGATGATATGCCAACACCACCCATAGAAAAAAATTTATGCCCTACTTCTCCAACGCTAGTCAATGAATTTTGCAAGTCCGGAAAAATGAAAAGGATCGCAGTAGATATAGACAAATTAGAAGTCAACTTGTATATCCCATAATGCAAACATGGCAGTATCACTTTTATCCTTTAGCAGGGGACATGTTTTGCAGCCTGAAAATTAATTTCAAAACTCCACTACTAGACTTGACATGTGCATTGACAAAGGGACACAAATTTTTGTGAAAAATTTATGAGAATCACCGTATAGTCACCCAATTGGTTAGATAACCCACAGTCCGGGTCATCAAGCTGGACCAATCTCTAATGTGACTCGATCATTTTTATTTTATTTTTGTTAAAGAACAATTCAAATACTGAAGCACCTTTAATTTACCGTGATGCTTCTTATAAAACAGACACTAACAGTGCTGGACTTGGAATTGTGTCATATTGTTTGACAGGTCAATATTGTTTGACAGGTCAATATAATGGTTGCAAAGTCCAACCAACAGTAACCAGGGATGGGGAGGAAGCTGAAAGCCTTGCAGTTTTGGAGGCAATTAGATGGGCGAAGAATAGAAACTTAGAGAAGATCTGCATCCCAAGTGACTCAAGTAATTGAATTTCCTATTTACAAAATAAAAGCTACCAAGTGACTCAAATAATTGAATTTCCTATTTACAAAATAAAAGCTACCAAGCTACCACATTAGTTGGTACAGTAGTTTGATTCTAGATGATTGTACTTCTTTATTAAGTTCTTTTCGGTTTGTTAAATTTCAAAATATCTCTAGAAACTTTAATGGGACTGCTAGATGATTGTACTTCTTTATTAAGTTCTTTTCGGTTTGTTGAATTTCAAAATATCTCTAGAAACTTTAACGGGACTGCTGACAATGCAGCCAAATATTGTAACATAAACAAAGTGATGGGTGAATGGCTAGATAGCCAACCTCACTTTATCCCTGACAATTTACAATTTTGTACCCTGATTTTTTCAATGAAAATCTTTTTCTAGCAAAAATAAAATAATACTGTAGCAAATTAGACGCGGAAAAAAGAAAAAAAAAAAGGTAATGCTTTACAGGCTAAATACAGCGCCACCCAAAAGAAAACCACATATTCAAAGTAAGCTAAATAAAGCAGTGTACCAGTTGTACATCTTAATGCATCCAGAGTGCATAAGAAGTAAACATCCCCTCCACTACATATATATTCAGATCAAAACAAGACACTATATTTGTGCAGCCATGATGGTGCTTAGGGCTCCACAATTATCTTTCCTGTAGCATGGCCCTCAATGCTCTTTGCCCATGCATCCTCAGCCTTGCTCAATGGATGCTTCGAATCAACTATCGTCTTAAGCTTTCCTTCTTTCACCAAATTAACTAGATATGCCAAGTTCTCACTCTTTGGAATCATAAGCAGTGGCACCAATCCCTTTTTCGAAAATGTCAACTTCTTAAATGCTGCCACTAGCATGGCACTAGGACCAGGAGTAATATCAATCACTTTACCTTTCGCACTTAAATTGGGCTCGAATGTAGAAAACGGAATGCCTGTAGCACAGTGGATGACAAAGTCATATTTGCACCCTGATGGGCTTGTAAGGGCTACCCCTTCCGGGGTTTTGTAATCAAGAACTTCATCTGCCCCTAAGCTCTTGACGAATTCAATATTACGTGCTCCACAGGTTGCCGTGACATGAACATTTCCGAGCTTTGCAAGCTGAACAGCGTACTGACCCACTCCACCTGAGGCAGCTGTGATAAGGATGTTAGTTGGTTTCCCTGTGCTATCTAGCTTGATTCCTGATGCATCGGTGAGGGCTTGAAGTGCAGTAAGGCCTGCTACAGGTAAGCCTGCAGCTTCAGCAGCAGATACTTCAGGTGGTCTTTCAACTGTCAAGCCTTTTGACGCCACCGCATATTCAGCAAACCCACCTCCACTCTGACGAATTCAATTGCATGTTATGATTAAATGTTCAAAAGGTCATAAAACGAACTCTGAATCACAAGTATACAAGAAATCCATAATTATGCGCAAATAATTGGTTCAGGGAGAGGCCACTAGATCTTTGTTTGGAAAACCCATATACGCCTCTCCCATATCAAACCCATCTCTGACCAACAAAGAGTGAGTATTGGCAATTCTAACCAAGGACGAGGTCGAACATCGGAATATAACTTTAAGGATATGCTAAATCAAGCATGCACTGATGCCTAGTACGTAAGGTGAGTTGAGCTGAAAGATAGTGATTCATAAATTTATGTTACTTCCCTTACTCAACAATGCATCATTTTAAAGAGAGAAATTAAACCCTTCCAGTGCAAACCCTCTTCGTGAACTATGCATGCTGCTCAACAACAATGCTCGTAAGTTACTCAACAGGAAATTGGTTATTTTCTTGAGTGGATAATAATGGTTTTCATGGCAATATATGAATGTTGCTGGTTAATTAAATATAGATTTCTTTGATTAAAAAAAGTAAAAAACTATGATTGGGGGACCGAGTTAAAATTATGTATAACCACTCACATTATGGCTAAGCAAAGCTACTACTTTGTCACCGGCTTTGACGTTTGTGACACCTGGACCAACCTCTATCACCTCTCCTGCAACATCGGTACCTGATCCAAGGAGAAACGTCAGACAAATATTTGTGACGCCTAGATTTTAGGGAGGGAGTGAGGGACTCTCTTTGTGACTTTCATACTCTAAAGAAAAAACCTCATGCTAAAAATAGAGACGAACCAAAAGACCAAGCCTTATACAGATTATTGTGCCACTAAAACCACGGTTATGCACAAAGATATATGATTGTATTAAAATGCTGAACCATCCTCATTTTGATGTCCGCCAGATTTTTCAGACCCACAACGAAATATGTTTCATTGTGAAACACTGAGAACCTGTTTTTCTATTCTGGACAAACATTTTCATCATTCCACTTAGACACTGTACCCAGGCGTGAATCATCTTACTCCATTGTAAGATTACACCACTTAGACTTGCACATAAATTTTGATTTGGACACTTCTTAGACCACTTGTACTCCTGTGTTGGATCTTTCAGATGCATAAATTATTAGATACTTTTCTAACTTACAACAAGAAAAGTACCTTAAGCCTTGAACCAACAACCTCCAAAACTACAAAATTCATCAATGTTACCTGGTATGTAAGGGAACTTCCGGGGCAGAATTGGTCGCAGAACCCCTTTCTGAATCTTCCAATCAATTGGATTTATACTTGTTGCTTCCAGCTTTAGCAAAACCTCATCTTTCTTTGGAGAAGGAACAGGAACTTCCACATGCTGTTGAAAACGTAATATTATCATCATATAACATCAACTATTTACTTAAAACCTTACATGTATTTTGCTACTCCCTGTTAGAATTCGAATTACTTAGTTGTTTGAATTATTATTCTTCAATTAGAGTTGTCTTAGTTATTTGATTGATGACGCATCACGTGTTTATGTTTTAGTATCCAAGTTGTTAGCAATGGTAACTTTTGGTAGGTTTTCAGTCATATAAGTCATTATCTATACAAGGGGTTTACTGTTTAACAATCTAAAGAAGCAGCATTCTAACCTCCTAAACCGATCTTATACCCAAGAATGATGAGCTGTCGGTAGAGAAAGGTATCTCAAGATGGAGGAAGATAACTAGTGAAAGAAGAATTTATTTTTAGAGAAATCATAGATGTTGTTAAAGGTGGAAAAAGGAAGAAGGTACTTGTCAAGTGCCATAATCGCATTTGACCATTTACACTGCAGAAATTTGTGTTCAAGGTTGAATTGCTTACTTAAAAAAATCAAACAAGCTGTTACTATGTATTGCTTGGCTAACACATGGTTCTAAAACAAGAAACCAAAAATCCTGTTTCATTAGTGGTAGGAGGAGGATACTAGCTACTTCACTAATAAAATTTCCATTAAACAGTTTCTACCAAACTAACTTCACTCGTAAGATTTTCAAACTAAAGAAACTAAAATTGAAAAGCAACTGCATAATAATCACAAACACTTGGTTGGCAACTGAATAATGTGAAATTTTTCTAAATCCAAGATAATTTATTCTACTTAAATTTCAAAAATATAAAGTGCAACATCTAACTGGTTAGGGAGATTAATTCAATCGATATTATAAATCAGCAACAACATCAATCAATAATACGACAACAACCCAGAAAACACAAAATTGAAAATCTATAAACCTTCAATCCAGCAGCTCCACCTCCATAACCTTCAAACTGAACAGCACGCATAAGTTTTGCAGCCATTAATCAATGCGCAGAAAGAGAGAAGTAAGAATTCAGTGGAAGATGATATGAAAATGAAATTGGGGAAGAAACTGGATATTATTCCTGATTTTAAAGACGAAAAACAAAAGGTGGTTATTATTCTAGAACATAGTAGATGACGCGGTTAAGTAATGGGAAATCGCTTTTCTTTTCTTTTTTTGGAAGAACAAGAAGAAGAATAGTTATTGTATATATACAGTGAAGTGAACCGGGCGAAATTGAAATAGGAATAGAAACTGATATACCGTCCATGTTCTTTGTCATCTAGTTCAGTTTCTACAGTTGGCGATAGCGTTAAATCACGTATGGTATGATGGAATTGGAATGGGGACGGGGAGAATGGGATTCATGGGAATGGGAATGGATACGTCGGTTTTTTTTTCTTTTTTCATAATATTTTATTGATTTAAAATGGGGATTACAATTTGGGAAAAATAAACAAAGAAAATAAAGCTAGAACTCTAGCTCAAGACTTGCACTGAATATTTCAACCGACAAAAAAGGAAAATGGGCAGCTTCAACTAAATCTGTAATAATGCTTCAAAAAAAAACTAAATTTGTAATATCTTATTCTAGGCATTTTAATTCTTTTCAACCATGTGTGGGCCTTCCAAAGTAGAGATGTTTTTCTCCGGCTTGCGATGTAGCTCCTTTTTTAGCAACACAATCTGCAGAAAAATTAATTTCTCTAAAACAATAAGAAAATCTGATTACTAGGAGCCTTTTGGTTGCATTCAGCCACCTGTTTTTCACAAACCAGGGTATTTGATTCCTTGCAAACTGGTTCAACACTGTTTTAGAATCAGAGTTTATGATTATTTTCTGCAATCCCCAGACACCTGCCAATTTAGCTGCATGAATCACTGTATACACTTCAGCAATGTAATTGGTTGCAATTCCAAGTCCACCAGAGATTGCACCTAGTACCTGATTTAAGTGATCTCTAACAACAACCCTGAAGCCTGCTGCACCAGGATTACCAAAAGAGGCACCATCACAGCAAAAAAGAGTGAAATCACAATATAAGGCAATCCACTGCAAGCAGTAATGTATTGAAACTTGATTTTTCTTGGACCCAGCTTGAAGAATGATATAATGTGATTGTCATAATCTTGATTCCATTTACTGCCATTAATTTTGATACTATTCTCAGAAACTGTCTTCAGAAGCTTGCATTTGAACTTTGCAATATCAGGCTTTATTCCTTCAAAGAAATTCTTGTTTTTTTGAAACAATCGTTCCTTTAAGGTAAAGCAAGAAGTAATGATCCATACCCGCTGAATTAAGGAGCTTCTAGCCTTTGCACTTTTCCATACTTCATCAAAAGATTTTGGAAGAGGAAAGTTAAATATAACACACAACCAGTTCTATATATTCAAACTAAACTTGCATTCCCATAGAAGATGATTCATATTATCTTCATCTTCTTCACAAATGCAACACCTGGAAACCATGTCATATCCATTCTTGACCATTATTGTATCATCCATTTACAGTCCTTGGATTAATTTCCACATATTGCTAGCAATATTAGGATGTAAATAAACATTCTATATATACTTGGACCAATGCACTTTATCCTCCTTTAGCCTGAGTTTATTAACAACTGCTGCAATTTAAAATTCACCTGAGAAAGTTACCTTCCAATGTAACTCATCATTCGTACCACTAATATCAGGTAAGTTGAAAGTAGATAATGCATCTTTGATTTCTTCTGGATTGGACCATTTGTCATTGTATAACATTTCAGCTACCTTCATATGGATATTATTTGTCACAAATTAAGATTGGTCCATGACATTAATCAGTGGAGAATCACCTATCCAAACATCAAACCATGCAGAATTTGTCCATTACCTACGCTCCATTTTAAATCTTCTTGTAATGACTGCCATACCCACTTTTTCCAAACTGAAGATAGTTTCCAGTTAGTGCTCCATTGATTGTGCTTATCCTTATATTTGGATTTGATGAATAAATCCCAGTCATCTTGAGAATTAACAATCTTCCACATCATCTCTATTGATAACCTCAAGTCTCTGAATGCCTAAACCACCTTCAGAGTAGGGAGTACAAACTTTTTTCCATGCTAAAGAATTGTATTTTCTTATTTCACTATCCCCTGACCAAAGGAAAATTCTTATAATTTTCTCACAAGCTTTAATTACCGAAGAAGGCCATTTGTATATTGCCATGTTATAGACTGGAATACTACAAAGAACTGATGTAATTAGGACTAACCTATCTTGAAATGACAATAGTTATCCTTTCCAAGTGGCAAGTTTTCTTTGCATCATTTCCACCATTGGCCATACAGTTGAAGATTTAACTCTTCCAGCAACAAGAATTACTCCCAAGTATTTATCTGGAAACTCACTTACTTCCATTTGGTTGATATTTTGAATAAATTTTTTCCTTAACGATGTAGTTCCATCTATGAAACATTTACTCGTGAGCTTGTTTATCACTTGACCTGAACTTGATAATCATCTAGAAGCTTGAGAAGATTTGTTACACTTTTCTTTGCTCCATTCAAGAATATAAAAACATCATCTGCAAACATTAAGTGAGTTGGATGAATGCCTCCCCTTATCACCATTGGAATGAAGTGACCACTTTTCACCATTTAAGTTAAGCTCCTACTTAGCACTCCTTCCATAATGATAAATAAAATTGGAGACAAGGGGTCTCCCTGTCTTAAGCCCCTGCCAACTGAAAAAAAGCCACTCGGATCACCATTAAGCATAACAGATATTTTAGCAGATTTAAACAGAACATGAAGCCACTCACACCAAGCTTTAGAAAATCCAAATTTCTGCAAGACCTGGAAAAAAAAGTCACAACTAACTTAGTCATATGCTTGAGAGATATCCAATTTAATCCCAACATTTCCACATCTTCTTTTCTTCTTCATCTCATTCACCATTTCAGATGCAAGTAGAATTTGTTCTTGAATGCACCTTCCTTTAATATAAGCAGCCTATTGAGAAGAGATAAGCTTTGCCATCAAGCCACTCATTCTTTTAGTAATGAGTTTTGTAAAAATTTGAAGCTTACATTGCTTAGACCAATAGGTCTAAACTGATTAGGATATTTAGTACCTTCAACTTTTGGTAACAAAACCAAGAAATTTGAATTAAGCCCTTTAGGGATAAATTTTCTTGACCAGCTCTGTTTGAGGGTGAAAACGGTTTCTGCTGATTTTGGTAATTTCGAATGTGTGGGTGAGAAACGAATTTAAACCCTAAACAATATATTGCAAGGGAGTACTTTAGATTCGAGAGATCAATCTGTACAAATTCGGCCTAAACCAAGAAATGTCCGTTCCAGACTTGATTCGGTCACAAAGTGAAGGAAAAGGGTTGGTTTTGGGGAGGGAAGCGAAGAAAGTGTTGAGACCAGAATAGTTGTTTTACGACTTGTATCAGAAAGTGGGAAGCTAACAGATGGAAAGCTAGCAAATGTTTTCTGAGTGTTGTATGCTCCTGACCTGAATTTGTTGTTCGGTGGAAATAGGTAATGCCTATTTATACAAGTCGACGTGAAACGTACTCTGGTCTCATTAAGAAATGGAAAACGGGTGAGTAAATGGGAGGAGGTGGTCACCGGTAACGCCTGGAATTGATGTTCCATTAGAGGAGGCGTTTCATCATTACTCCCTGTATTTAATAACCGCTTCATCCTCATGACACTCTCTTATAACGGGAGTAGTGTACGCCGCACGCTGTAAACATCCAAACCAATACCCAATGAGCATCCCCCAGTTTGTGACATGCGTTGATGTCTCGAATGTTTTTGTGGAAAATATGTAGCACTTTTGCTGTTATCTGGCAAGTTGAGCTTGGGAGACTTGCGTGGTGACCTTCGACGGTCGAGATTTTGCATCTTAAGAGGACAGGTAGCCATTGATTATTGCATAATCAGTATGGCTTTAATATGGCCTAGTTTAGGCGCGGCCAAAAGTTAGGGTTTTGTCTTTGTTTAGGCGCGACCAAACTAGGGCCAAAGATTCCATGCGTTAGCTGGTAACCTTGGACGGCTAAGATCTGCACCTTAGATGAAAAGTGGTCGTTGATTGTTGCAGGCTTTTGTTTTGGAAGCACTAAAGGGAAGTTCGGCATGGTATAGGTTAGGCGTGGCAAGGTGGATGGCACGACATGCCATTGGCACATGTGGCATGGTCGGCATGCCTTGGCGCAGTTTAGGCGTGGCCAAAACTAGGGTTTTGGCATTGGATCAAAGGTTACCATGCGTTGGTTGGCGACCTTGGACTGCTAAGATTTGCATATTAGATGGAAAGATGGTCGTTGATTGTTGCAGGCCTTCGTTTGGTATCCAACTGCGTGAAAGCATGGCCGGCATGGCTTTGACAGGGAGTGGAGCCACTGGCGGTGTGCGGCTTGGAAGGGAAGTGCTTGCGGCTTTGTCTAAATTAGGGTTTAGTATGTTGAAACCCTAATTAGCGCCCTTTACAAGAATCGATGTAGAATTCTCATACGGACTCGGATTTTGATGGTCCTCCCCTCCATTCTATACGAAAAATAATTGCATATCTCCCCCACGCGTGAATATTTAGGTTTTGAGCTCGTTCGGGAGGTGAAATCCACCCGAAAGTTAAACCCATGAAGAATTCAAGAGGGACGGTGGCATGTTTGGTGCGTTTTTGGGAAGCTAGCATGTTTTGGGCTAAAGGTTACCAAACGTTGTTTGGAAACCTTGGACGGCTAGGATTTGCACATAGGATGGAAGGGTGGCCGTTGATCGTCGTATGCCTTAGTTTTTGTAGCCGCATAGGGAAGTCCAGCACGGTATGGCGCGTCAAGGTGGCTGGCACGGCATGCCATTGGCACATGTGGCATAGTCGGCATTCCTTGGTGTGGTTTGGCGTGGCCAAAACTAGGGTTTTGGGCCAAAGGTTACCATGCGTTGTTTGGAAACCTTGGAGGCTAAGATTTGCATCTTAGATGGAAAGATGGTCGTTGATTGTTGATTGTTGCATGCCTTTTTCTTGGTAGCCACATGGGGAAGGACAACACGATATGGCGCGGAAAGGTGGATGGCATGCCATTGGTATATAATGGGGCCAACCATTTGGCATGGATGGTCTGGCATGGTGGGGCCAAGAGTTAGGCATGCCGTTGGCACATGGTACGGCTAGCATGGTTAGGGCCAAGGCAAGGTGTGGTTGGATTGGCTAGCATAATTGGCATGCCTTGGCGCGGTAGGTGTGGCTGGCATGGTTTTCCATTGGCATAGTGGTGCGGCTAGCATGGTTGGCATACCTTAGCGCGGTATATGTGGCCGGCATGGTTTTCCATTGGCACAGTGGTGCGGATAGCATGGTTGGCATGCCTTGGCGCGGAGGTGTGGATAGCATGGTTTGCCATTAGAACGGTGGTGCGGCTGGCATGGTTGGTATTCCTTAGCACGGAGGTGTGGCTGGAATAGTTTTCCATTGGCACGGTGGTGCAGCTGGCATGGTTGGCATGCCTTGGCGCGAAGATGTGGCTGGCATGGTTTGCCATTGGCACATTGGTACGGCTTGCATGGTTGGCATGCCTTGGCGCGGAGGTGTGGCTGGCATGGTTTGACATTGGCACGGTGGTACAGCTGGCATGGTTGGCATGCCTTGGCGCGGAGATGTGGCTGGCACGGTGGTGCGGCTGGCATGGTCAACATGCCTTGGCGCAAAGACGTGGATGAAATGGTTTTCCATTGGCACGGTGGTGCGGATGGCTTGGTTGGCATGCCTAGGCGTGAAGATGTGGCTGGCACGGCATGCCATTAGCACATGTGGTGTGGGAATTAGGGTTTGTCCTATCGAAACCCTAATTAGTATTAAAAAAAGGTACCCAAGATATGTAATTTTCTAGTAAATGAAACTAGAACATGAAGACATATTAAAGGGTTCAATAAATGTGCTTAGTGGAGACATTATTACTCAAGTTATGTGACATCACTATCTGACTAGGGTTTTAAGATTTTAACCCTAAGCTAAAAACTACCATCAACATTAAGCCCCCTGCTTAGCTCGGAACAGGGGCATTGTTGCGATATAAGCATAAGATGGTGACAGACAAGGACAGAATCGAAACGTAAATCATGCAAGATGGTCAGGAAGATCCGTCTAACCTTTTTTGGGAAGTAAGGAGAATCTTGATCCTTGTACTTGGCGGCTTTGCGTAAATTCTGCTCATGGTACTGCAGGTTAGGCTGAAACGGAGTCTCTAGTGTAGATTTGGTGTGAAGGGAAGCTGCTAGCACTGGTCGGCTTGGACTTGGAGTCGTTAGCACTGGATCGGATTGGAATGGGAGCTGCAGGTATCGTGCAGCTTGGAAAGGAGCCGTGAGCGTTGGATTGGCTTGGAACGAGCCGTCATCATTGGTTGGATTGGAATGGGAGCCGCTAGCGTAAATTTGGCGCGGTAGCTGATCTGTTAGCCTGACATGGCGTGAGCGTTGGCTTCGGGAAGATAACAACTTGATTCAGTTCCGTGGGAAGGTGACGACGGCATCGGGAAGATAAAAACTTGCTTCAGTTCCGTGGGATAATGACTACTTTGTCTAAATTAGGGTTTAGCATGCCGAACCCCTAATTAGCGCCCCTTACTAGAATCGTTGTAGAATTCTCGTACGAACTCGGATTTTGATGATCCGCCCCTCCATTTTAATCGGAAAAGAATTTCCTATCTTCCTATGCATGAATATTTAGGTTTTGAGCTCGTTTAGGAGGTGAAAACGGCCTGACAGTGAAACTCCGAAAGAATTTAGGAGGAATGTTGCGGGCCTGGGGTAGCATAGTCGCGCCGAGTCATCTATTCCCGTTCATGGAGCAAGAAGGAAATTTTATTCTGTGCAAACTCTAGAAACCTCGTCCATATGAAAAGAGGTATTTACCTTCTTCTATTTTCTGTTGCTCATCCGGATCCGTGCTTTCGTCGACAGTGTATCTCCAGTGGATTCCAAAATTTACCAAACTCCATTGTATTCTTGGGACGGATGAATGCGGTTTCGTTGTCGGTCCATCCTAGATTTTAGGTTGTTCAGTGCCTGGACCTTCTGATCGCGATGACAGTATGCTGTGAATGCTTGTATGGTCGAAAACTTCCGGAGCCACTGGATGAAACAGATGAGTTGGGATACGTTTCGTTGCCGATGTGCTGCTATCAAGTCTTCAAGTACTTTGTTCCAAAAGACATCCTTTGAACCATCTTCTGAATCTTGGACTATCGTATGGAATAGGATGCGGTGAGCAGTCCTCAGTTATATTTCTGTTAGATCCGATGGCATGGACGAACATGTGAATGTATCTCTGTGGCGTGCTTTTGGAGTCTTCGATGCACATGTACGGATTCATGTTGAGAAATTCTTGCGGCTCATAAAACTTCGACAATGATGATGTTGAAATCAGAAATAACCTGGTTGAGGGGGGTGAAAGCATCCCGTGATGGTAGTCTCCTTGTGTAGCCTACTTTCATTTCATCGCCTTGAATCCATGTCCACGGGATTTGATACAAGCTTATTGTACTCTTCTGGATGTGTTGTTGGGATGCACATGGACGAAATACTCTGGATAGCGAATAGGTAGGAATGAGAGAGTTATGTTATTTATCGTAGATCCCTTTTTTTCTTCAAGAAAATGTTTCAGCCGCGTCTCTGGGGTTATCTCATGAATCTTTGATGGTCATCGGGATGGACCGCGATGGGTCGTCCCCAGTTGCACTTTTCTTTAGTTTCTGAAGTTATTTCTTTTGAGAAGGCTTGGGATCCTCCGCGGCCTCATAAAGTGTTGAAGGCGTCTTCTAGACAGAGAGGTAATGATATTCTTGCGTTACACCCTTGAAGAGTAGATGACCTTGTTGTGGTTATGGCCTTTTGGTTGACTGTGTCATCTAAGATTTGACAGTGAAAGGATTCCGTGTAGATCCTCAGTCCCCAAGTATGGTTTACATGTTTCCATCTTGTATGGTCAGTGGGTAGACCATTATAAATACATCACCATCGTGCCTTCGTATTGGCTGTTTTGTTACTTCTTCCACGTGAAACTAAAATATGAAGGAGTACGGGTTACCTTTGTAGTGATTGCTGCTATGGTGAAGCTCTGGATGGTATCAAAAAAAAAAAAAGCGGAAACAGTTCTTGGTAGCATATGTAATAAGAAGAGACTACATTGTTGTGGGAACAAATTAGGTTGGCTAGAATTATATGGGCATCCATGGAAGTAAAAGGATTGGATGGATGCTTAAGCGAGCAAACTGTCCATGGTCACGATTTTTGGCTGGATGCTTAAGCGAGCAAACTGTCCATGGTCACGATTTTTGGCGGGATGGATCAAAAGGTAGCCATGACTACGAAGATTGGTTGCATGCGATCATGATCCTTGACATGGGGAGTGTGGTGGCACGACCCTTTGCAGGAAGGATTGGTGTTGAATCGGCTTCGTCTCTTGGAGAGGATGTTGAAACTTAAGGATCCAAATGCTGCTTCGGATCCTGGAGCATCTTATGGAGATAATGCTAAAGCGGAGCGGCTGCTGGCGTGAACGTTGAAGCGGAGCGGCTACTGAAGCGAACTTTGAAGCGGAGCCACTTTTGGAGAGAATATCGAAACGACGCCTTGAAACTGTCAGAGCCTTGACGGTTATAATATTAAAGACGGAGACTACGTCACTCAGCGTTCTGTCAAACTCGACATACCTTAAGTGAACAATGGTTAGGAGTCCCCAGTTTCATCTATCGATCGTGCTTTCCAGAAGAGGTTGGGGTTTGGGAACAACTTACCTGGTTGGAAACAACTGCTTTCCTGATGCAGTGCGGTTGAGGGATGAAAATATGTCTTGACGCTACGCCTTGGAGGAATCTAGAATCTCACATAACTGTTTCATCATAGATTGCACGATTTTGTGGGCGAAATCCCCAGAAATCATGCATCTCCTGACGGGGTTGTTGATTTCCTTTGCCTCGATTTTAGAGAAGTCATTCCTGATCTTTACGTGTGATTAAATTGGAATGCAGATTCCCTTCTATTGGGAGTTAAAGAGAAACGTGAGCCCCTTCATCTATTAACTGACATCCTGCTGAAGTGCCTACGCCGGATGTTAACCTCTTGGGTTGACGTGAATCTTATGGTGGCCGCTCCGTCATTGTCTTGAGAAAATAGGTATCTCTTTCCGAGTTATAAATAAGTTTGTCTGAGCCTTACGAGAACTTTTTGTCTTTCCATCAAATCAACAGTGGACTAGCAGCGTCTGAAAAAGCGGGGATCTAACAACCACACCCAATATTTCGATTAGCAATCTATATGGACAACTCCGAGTTACTTTTTAGAGAATCAACTAGACTCAATCAATAGAAAATATCTCAAGGACTTATTATCTCAATCTCTCAATTTGATTTACTCAAGAAAATACGATATGTGAGTCTTAATCAAATAGAGATAACTTGGATGGTACCAAAGACCAATATCCAAGTGTCAATCAATTTAAATCAACAACCAATAAGGTCGGATATTCTAATTGATTGAACAACGCACAACCTGTATTATATCAATTATATAACAAAATATAATGCGAAAAAGAAAAAACACAGACATAAGAATTTTGTTAACAATGAAACCACAAATGCAGAAAACCCCCGGGTCCTAGTCTAGATTAAACATACACTGTATTAAGCCACTACAGACACTAGCCTAGTCCAAATTAACTTCGGTCTGGACTGTAGTTGAACCCCAATCAATCTCACACTGATCCAAGGTAAAGTTATGCTCCTATGCCTCTAATCCAAGTAGGATACTGCGCACTTGATTCCCTTAGATGATCTCACCCATAACCAAGAGTTGCTACGACCCAAATTCGAAGACTTCAATAAACAAATCAGTCTCACATAGAAAAGTCTATAAGATAGATAAATTCGTCTCCCACGAATAAACCTATGAGTTTTGTTCCATATTTTGATAAATCAAGGTGAATAGGAACCAATCAATAAAACTAGACTTATATTCCCTAAGAACAGCTCAGTTTTATCAATCACCTCACAATAGTCTTAATCGACGCAGCGAAAAAAGATATTGTGGAATCACAAATGATGAGACGAAGATGTTTGTGATTACTTTTATATATTGCCTATCGGAGATAGAAATCTCAAGACAATTATTACAATTGTACTCGTACGATAGAAACAGCAAGATCAGATCACACAACTACGATAAAAGTAGTATCGGTCTGGCTTCACAATCCCAATGAAGTCTTTAAGTCGTTAACCTGGTTTTAGTAGAAGAAAACCAAAGGTTAAAGAAGAATCAACTCTAGCTATGCAACTAGTATCACACGTAAGGTGTGGGGATTAGGTTTCCCAGTTTCTAGAGTTCTCCCTTATATAGTCTTTCAAATCAGGGTTTGCAATTCATGTTAGCTTAGTAACAAAGCATTCAATATTCACCTTTAGATGAAAACCTGATTAGATACAAGCTAATATTTATCAACCTTTAGATCGAAAACTTAGCTTGCCATACACACATGTACTTGACGATTTTGGGTTTGTGTAACCGTACCAAAATGTGTACAACTAGTTGGTTCAACACTAGTTAACCAAATGGTTAGCCAAATGATAACTTTCATATCAACCATATTCTTCTTCACCATAACTAGTCCAAATGACTCAAATGAACTAGTTAGAGAGTTGTTCAATTGCTATTAGATCCCATGTACTACACAAGAAATAATTGAAGCAAAAACGATGTGATTCACTCGAATCGATTCATGAACTATAAAGCCACGGTTTTCAATAGCATTCCTTAGTTTATTAAGATAAGTTCATAAACATCATTTTTAGACATAACCTACTCAAGTTCGCTGAATGGGTTCGCGGACTCAAGTCAACCGGTTGGAGTGTACAAACTCCAGCATAAATTCTCGGTTCGAGAACTTCCATCAGTTCGCGGACTGAAACTGAGCTACAACTCCAGCAGAAATTATCGGGTTCGAGAACTACGCTAGTTCGCGGACTGAGTTGACGGCTCACGTTTCGGTTTCACTTGATCAACAAAGTTCGCAAACTTTGGTTCAAGCAATAAGGACTTATACATATATGTGTTACTACAACAATATTTATATCCTCCATTGGTTATATTGTCTAAACTCTAATTTCAATCATTGAAACATTCTCAGAGGACGTTATATAGTTGTTATTCACAAACTATTTTTCGTCAGAGCGATTTCCAAAATGATTGAAACATAACATGACTTTCGTCACTAGGAAAAGATGAACTTGGCTAAAGCGAAAGCTTAACCAACATACATTTAGAGAAATAGATAAGCGAGATATACTCAGCTCGAAATGACATATGTGTATATTCTTAGTCTATACAGTAATATGACTTTTTGTCTCAAGATAGGAGATAGAATAGATAGACTTTTGAGTGATAGATAAGTTCAAGTCTCCACATACTTTTTAGTAGAAGATCCATTGGTTCCTTGAGTAGTCCTTCGTCTTGTATGATGATCTCCATGGAGTTCTTGAGCTCAACAACACTTTCTATCCTAGTCCGAGACCTTAGCTATAGTAGACTAGAAATCAAGACTTTATAGTTTTGATCACTAACATTGACAAAGATGCTTGAGACAGCAACTCATGCGAGTTCGACCGAGCAATGCTCTAACAATCTCCCCCTTTGTCAATTTTAGTGGCAAAACTATTAATACATATGGAATACAAAAAATATATAAATAAACTTTGTAGATCCTATTCCACATGTCTAATCTTCAACAATACTCGAAATCTTCGTCACTTCCAAGTAGTCCAATGATCCCAAAGGTTGTAAGTTTAGTATCATCGTTGTTGAAAATCCGTAGCTATAACAATGAGAAAACAAGAGTTCTTAATCATTGTTATACAGTGTCATAGTATCATTACACAACGTCAAAGTCCAATTGCATCACAACTTTAACAACAATACTATGGTGATACTGCACCCCCCCTTAGTCAATACTCCATCTCACATGGAAACCACTCCCCCTTACATAATGATCCGAAAACCATATGTATTTGTAGTATGAACTACATATTAATTCTTCCCCTTTTTGTGAATAAAATTGGCAAAGGTACAAGAATGGGATCCTAATGAAATTTCCGTAAGAGACATTTCATGACCAAGGGTAAATGTATATCATCTCGTTTAGATGCAATCATAAAGCTGAAGCTAAATGCATTCATCAAGGAGTTTATAAAGATACAAGATAACCCCTCTAATATTCCACAGCCGCACTCCCCACAAAGATTTGGAAATTAAGCACAAGTTCAAAATAACTCTCCCCATAAAATGTCATTCCCAAGGGAAAAACAAGAGCGACCTTAATTTCAAGAGAAAAGGAGAATTTTGAACAAAACATACTACAGAAAATCAACCTATGTGAATCAAACACAAACATGGCGTAGACCTACTAGAGTTCCAACTGAATTGCCAAAAAGATCGAGATAAGCACAGGGGCAAGAGTTATGGAAATAGATAATGAACTGAGACAACACCAATAGACTTCCGTAGGTGCTGAAAAGTGGCAGTGTCTAATGGTTTAGTGAGAATGTCAGCCAATTGTTGTTCGGAAGGCACAAATTCCATATTTATGATACCATTCTCATAAAGATCTCGAATAAAATGATACCTTATGTCAATGTGCTTCGTTCTTGAGTGCTCAACAGAATTCTCAGTAATTCGAATCACAATAGAGTTATCACAAAATATCTTCATTGTTCCAGTATCAACTCCATAGTCAGCCAGCATTTGTTTCATCCATAGAAGTTGAGTACAACATGATCCGTCAGCAATATACTCTACTTCGCATGTAGACAGGATTGTGAATTTTGTTTCTTACTGTGCAAAGCAACAAGATTCAATCCTACATAGTATAAGCCCCCTGAACATGACATGGAACCAAAGCTGGAATTGGTTGAACCGTATCATACCGAGTTGGTTGGAACGGATCAGACCGGTTGGACCGGGTTGGTTTGAACCGGCTGGTTGGACCGGGTCAGGTTTTTTCTTACATACCTAATTTCTTCTTCCAACGGATGAGAATTGGGAAAATCAACCGCCGCGACAAAAAGAATTTTTTTTTGACATACAACACAGGTTAGAATCAATCTTCACGCCCAAATATATGGAATTCATATATATCATTTTATCATCCATGAATGCATCATTACAAAATATATACTAGAATACCGTTGCCACGGTGAAGAGGGCCCACCGAAGATAAACGAAACACTCTTGATTGCATAGTGTATTGTATATCATTTTTTTGCCGGAATGTTATTTTTGAGGCATAAGTGAAAATATCATTTTTCTTGAAATGGAGTGAGTACATCGTTTTATTAGTTGCAACGGAAAATTAGTTGATGCATAAACCAAAATATGGCTACATAAAGTATTATGTATCTTTTGTGGTGGTTTGTATAATGGATATACATTTAATTTTCTAAAATTGTGCCTAAAATGATAAACACTTACGAATTTTTCGTAAAAACTCTAAATTTGATGTTGTTATTTGTACTCATTGCGTAGATTTTTTTATAACCTTTCCAACGAGATAAAATTTGTAAAGTTACAAGGAACGGATTTTTAGATATGTTATGTTAAAGTTTGTTTTCCAATTATACCCCTAAATTAATATGATACACAAGGAGTTATTGTAATTGGACTAAAAGAGATGGATATTTTGGTATTATCAAATGCACACTACCAAAATCTTTTTATCAAATTGCAAATTTATGTGAGATTTCATTTTACAAAAAAGTGGTCGTAAAAGTAGGGGTGGGACTTGGGTTGGTTGGTCGGGTTGGAAGGCTTGGTCGAGGCAGACCCGAGGTAGAAATCCTTTGCCCATATTGCCCAAGGAACCCGTGGAGGTGCTGCCCAAGTCCCTCCCAAGTTATATTCCTTGGGTTCCCCGGGTCCCTCGGGTTGACCCATGCGAATACTTTACAGCACAAAAATTATGGACAATTGCAGGGGTTCAGTTAACTATGCACCAACGATGTTTTCATTTTCACTTTTTGTGTACAGTAGCACTCAACTCAGTATATTCTGTATTAGTTTTTCAAAGAAATATTATCAAAACATTCAGATAAACAAACTCTTTGGCATTTTTATTCATTCAAACTCATAAGAGAGACATGTTGTTTCGTAATGACCTTAATTTAAATCTTAAAATTCATTTTTTATTAATGTGATAATAACAAATTTTAGTAATTATAAGATTTAATTATTGTATTTAGCTTAAATTTCCAAATAACTTATGATTATTGACAATAATATAAAAAAAAATCATATTGAATTAATAATGAGATAGATATGATTTATATTTTCATTATTAGGTTTGGAGATAATGGCTAAAATTGCTCTTAATAGATAATACTACCAATTATAAAAATAGTTTATATAATTATATTCTAGTTCCTCGGGTTGGGTGGGTTGTTCGGGTTAGAAATATTTGTGCCCATGCTTGCCCAAATTTAACTCGGGTTTATTAAAATTGTACCCGAGCTTGCCCAAATTTTTAAAATACATTGTCCATGCCCGCCCAACGTTCGGGTTGGACATAGGTTGGGTGGGTTGACCCAACCCAAGTCCCACCCATACGTAAAAGGGACTCCCTCCCTTCGGGTCCTTCTGACCCTCTAGTCGGTCAGCCCAATAATCATGGATCATGGTATAGTGTATAACAGATTCAAAACACAATTTCCACATTAGATGATTTGAACAACATGGATCATAGTATAGTATATAATGGATTCAAAACACAATTTCCACATTAGCTGATTTGAACAAAATAGATCATGGAAAAGAAAGAAGAAATATTCTTTTGTAATCAATTATGGAAAAGAAGAAAAAATATAGGACAAGGTCCAATTTAGATGATTTGATCCCATCAATTTCGATATTAGCTTGACCATAATCTATATGTAGAAAAAAAAAATCAACCAAATCCAGTTGTTGATGGTGGTTTTTAGTTCAAGGGTAAATTTTTAAAACCCTGCATTCAATGTGCCGTCACTCTACAAAAAAATGGATCCATGTAAAAGTGACGAGTGCTCAACCTCTTCACTGGCACATTTATTGAGCAACTCAATATGAAAAGGAGAGGGTACCCCAAATATACCTCAAGCTATTACTTTTCCTTCATATAAGTCCTTTCCCCGAAAGTGATTGTCTATGGAATGAGTCGAGACAATACAACAAATCGGTTCACACTTTGTGTGATCGTCTATGGATACGAGATCGAGACAATACAACAACAAAGTGTGTTTACTTGATACAAATGTTCGGAATTAACCAAACTCAATAGGATTCACGTATCAAGTAAATAGGAACTAACGATTAATTATAATAACACAATTACAATGCGGAAATATAAAGTAAATGACACAATAAGATTTTGTTAACTAGGAAACCGCAAATGCAGAAAAACCCCGGGACCTAGTCCAGAATTGAATACTCTCAGGATTAAGCCACTATACAAAATAAGACAACTTCGTATAGTTGAGACCAAGCAACTAAACCTATAGTTCACCTAGTTCTGTCTGTATTCCCACGCCTCCAACCTGTAAACAAGTCACGTACTTGGACCAATTCATTTGGTTCGTATTCCAAATAGTAAAGGAACAACAAATATGTTTGGTATCAACTCTCTTCAACCAAGTGATATGAGTTGCGCAAAGGTTCCCTTGTTTATCTTAACATAAACTCCTTTGCAAGGTTCCAAGATCTATCTTATGTTCAATCACCCAAAGGAAATCGTTAATATTAAGCCAATCAATAGCTTTAATCACAAGGAATCGTATTGATGCCGATCTTCCTCAATTAATCAATCCAATCTACCACAAGGATAAACCGATTATTAATTGGATCCTCTTTTTCCCAAACAAGTATTGTGCACACCAAAGATTGTAAAAACCAAGTCAGAAATCTTCAATATCTTCTTTGTCTTCAAATTTTCTTAGATCTTCAATAAACACCTGCACACAACTGCTTGAATCTCTTGTGATCAATCACACACAGAACGGAGTCTGTTAACAATGGATTATCACAAGATCGTCTTTAGATCTAACAATAGTCTAAAGATCCATGTCGAAACCTTGAACTAGTTTGAGTGAATCTTATATCAGAAGAGAAACTCTCAAGCATAAACAAACTAGGTGCAATCAAAGTTCAACCACCGTTAGTCAACCAAATCAATATGAAAACTAAAGATAAACCGCAATATCTAGTTTCCCACCAACGGGTCGTGCTAGAGCTTCTCAATCCCAAAGAAGACTTTAAATTGAGCGGTCGTAAGAGATTTCACCTAATTAGATTACTCTCCTCTCTGATAGGCGGCTTCACCAGTAACAAAGACAAAAGAGTAAGTCTAATGTTAAGCAGGATTAGTTTGCTAGAAATGCAAACTCAAAGTATTTATAGACAAGGAAGTTTGGACACCAAGGAATTTCCAAAACCGAAAATATACTCAAGATATTTTTCCATATTTACCGAAATTCGGTTTTCATAATTCCTGTGAATGCACTGTCCAAAAATATGATCGAAATCTCCATGGAAAATCTTTAACTAGTAAATGCACATTACTAATTCTTATTTTCCATATATAATTAAAAACCCTTAATTAAAAAGATTCTTAACTTATTTAAATTCGATCTTGGGGTTTACATCCTTCTTAGCCGTTAAGGAATATCTTTGAACAATATAGAATAAGCATTAATGCACCGTGTTCAAAGTGTGACAACATCTTACTCTTGCAAGTATTTTCCATGCTTGCTCACTTGAAACCGATTTACCACGCTTCCAAACAAGTTTAGAATTGGTTCATCAGACTTTCAAGAACTATGTGATTGATCAAGTTCCACTCAATCACAACTCATGGGTTTACGGTTCTTCCAAAACAAGTTTCGATTCTACCTCCATGTGAGTATTGTTCATAGTTACACTAGCTAACCAAATATACGGCTGACTAGGTACTAGGATCGGTTCCCCATATATATTTGGTATCTAACTTGTATGCACTGCACATGTCCATAGGATCGATTCCACCTTCCCAAAAATGTGTTGCACAAGTTCAAAGGATCGGTTCCCCTTTCTTCCATAAACCTTGTTGCACCTCATACAAGGATCGGTTCCCCTTGTGATGCACTCCACCTCTTACTAGGATCGGTTCCCCTTTTCCCCGTAATAATTTCAGACACTCACAACCCGATCATACCCCATGTGATTACTTAAGATCGGTTTCACTAATAAAAGTCATACCAATACATAAGTCAGGCCTCATGTGAATAGTTTTACCAAGAACACAAACAAGTCATGAGCGGTTATACTAATCACACATATTGGTCGTTCATAATATATGCAATGTAGAACTGCCCTAATAACGCCTGGCGATTTCCTTTTCGGTTCACAACACATATCATGAACTTACTTCCTTAGAACACATGTAAACATTGTTCCCTATGATGAAATCCTCACCTCATACCCATACATAATCACAATAGCATTCATACGATTACGTTGATGTCTTATATACAAAGTTTAATGGTTAAGCAAGAAACTTCATATTGTATTCCTTAATACTATGTCTATCTAGAGTGTTCATGCTTCGCAGTTTTATGTTTCCAATATGCACGACTTGAAAGATACGTAAGGGAATGAAACAATTCAAGTCAAATATCATTAACCTCAAGTGGAAGGATGATTTTGTCGTTGTAGCTCTGCACTTCTTCAAGTCTTCGCAATACTTGTAATTTCTTACCCTAATACTTTCAAGCTAACCTATATGAAGTTGACTCTAGTATGTTTAAATCAAGCGACTCTTAATGAGTTTTGCTTCACAAAAATATGACAACCAAACTTGACATACCAACACTTGGTGGGTTCAACCGAGCAACTCTCTAACAATCTCCCTCCTTTGTCAATTTTAGTGACAAAACTCTTACAATCATATGGATAAACAAATTACAAGAATTCATTACACATACGCTTGATTCCAGAATCCAACAGCACATAACTTGCATTAATTCAATCCTTAAAATGCCGATGTTGATATTATAATAACAAAGCTTAGACTCCCCATAAAGGTGAGCTAGGTAGATTTTCAATATGCACGTCTTTGTTATCCCAATCATATGATATGTTACTCTCCCCCTTAGTCTATGCTTTTCCTCATTCGTTAGATAAACGTTCAAGCACCATTGTCCTCTTCCCTAGTAACACCAATCAACCATAAATTGATACCAGCATCACTTGTTTACTCCATATATTTCTCCCCATTTTTGTCACAAAAATGACAAAGAAGCGAACATATAAAGGACAACACGAAAAGGATCTTACAAATCTCAAAATAGACTTGCAACCTGTTGAGTCAGGCACGAGGGTTCCACATACCATTTTTGATAAACAATATCAAAACCGAAACTACAAGTAATTACGTTTTGATATGTTATCATGGAAATAATTTCCCGAAGAAATTTTCCCAACTAGTTTAGCAAACCAAAAATAAACTAAGCAACTTAGTTCCTTTGCTAAACCGATTGTATAAATACAACCGCTTCATTCAATAAGACCAAAACAAAGATAAACTCCATTTTTCTCATCAGGTTCTAATTATCCATATAACTTAGACCTTTAGATTTCAAACAAGCCAAATACTAGGTTAGTTAACTAGCATTTCCTTGTTTAGGATTTCGGCTAAACATGAATAACCAAAACCTCCACTTTGATAAGTCTAACTATGATCAGAATTAACTTAGTATATCTTATCCGAAATCGAATTGGACTAAACAACTCGTCTCGTCAACATATTCATTCGTTAAGCCATAAATAATTCATACAAACCAATAAATCAACTTGCATAATTATTCACCTTAACCGAATATAATATAAACAACACACATAAACCAAAGTTTCACTATTGCACAGAAATTTTGTAAGCTTAAACAATTGATACTACACAATAAAGCACAAATAACAATTGTTTTACTTAACTGGAAGCAATTGAATTAACATAGACATTAAAGCACCGCAATTGCACCAAATTTTGTGAGCCTAAACTAATGATATCACACAACAAAGTAAGATAACAAAAGTTTTACTTAACCGGAAACAATTGAATCACACACACATCCATACAAACATAATGGAATAAACACATCAATTGTACCAACAATTTCTTTTAAGCCAAATTAATATATATATCAAATAAAAATAGGCTTTTCTTAAAACAGGAAAACAATTAACTAACAAGATTGTTACCTCAATTTCGCATCCAACTTCTCCAAATATTATTCCATCACTTTCTTCTTCAAGGAGAATTGATATCGAAATACCATAATGTTGTCATTCTCATGTCAAAAACAAAAGAATAACAACAACCAACCTTTACGAGAGAAAGGTTGAAAATCAGTTTTAACAATTACATGCAAAAGTTGAAAAGCGTCGAAACACATATGCTTTTATGCTAAACCAAAACCGATTCAACATATTGTGACTTTTTCACATATTGTTTCTACAAGAATCCCTCATGATCCTTTGATAAAGCCTACCAACTTAGGCTAGAACTTAATCATGCTAAATCAAAAAGTCACCCAAACCATAAGGGTACACAACATATTATGAGATCGAATATCAAGGTAATAAAACCGAAATCAAACATCTCATACACATACATAGCAAATAAATAAAGCATTAAAGTACTGGTTATGTAAATCAAAAACTATCACAAGAAAAATTATAAATCAAATAACTTTATTCATAATAGTTTTTATTCAATAGACTTATACAATCAATGAAAGCAATCAAAAATTGATGTCTATTTTTCTAGATTAAGTATTACAACATATAACTTAATCTTTAGTGGTGCTCTTGTTGTTCAAAGATGTTTATTCAGTGTTCAAACTGTTAAAGCATGTCTCAAGAGACTTGTCCGCAACCACTTCTTGTTTCTCAAGATCTTCAATAATAACCTTGAGTTCAGAGAGAACTCCTCTTGTTTCTTCTAGTTGAAGTTTCAACCCTCCAAATTCACTTTTCATCTCTTAAATTTTATCTCTTATTTCATCACGATTTTGAACCAAGATACGGAGATTTCCTATGAGTTCTTCAAACTCGTTCATAACATTACTCATACCATCTGTTGAAAAACACTTGGTAAACTCTGAATCATCGATAGTAAAAAGACATGATTCTTCTTGAACTCTAGCAGAGGTAGAATCAGGTTCGATTCTCGAGATAATCTTCCTAATTTTTCGATATGGGACAAACCCTTGACAGTTTTTTACTATTTGTGCTTCCCTTCTATCACTCCTTGTAACACTGCGAGTTATAGGAGACATCCTTCAAGGAGAGATAATAAACCTAAGAAACCAATAATTTTTTCGAAAATATGAATCATGTTTTCGAACATCTCCTTTTACTGAAGAGGAGACCTAAAAGGTATTCCTTAAATATCTTTTATTACCGAAAATGGGAACTACCATTAAGATGTGCCCTTATTATTTATGTGCTTTTCTCATCCATCTTAGGGCACGGATTGGGATGAGGGTGCACAACCTTGATATAACTAAGTTGTATCAGAATAAGCTTTTTCAAGCTTATACTGACTATCAGAAACACATTTCATGTTTCTCTTAGGGAATTTCTGCCCAATATATTTTCTCCTAAGATGATGATCTTTTCTAACTCTAGATATATGATTATGTGGAGAAATTGTACTGATGTGAGAATTCTCAGAGACTGATAGATCTCTCTTAATTCTTTCAATGAGATTTTCATAAGATTTCCTCATTCTAAGGACTTCCTTATGATTCACATCAGTGTGATTATCTAAAACAATTATTGGGTATCCCTCATTGTTTCTTTTGGAAGAGATTCTCTCTTTCCCTTCCTTCTGGAATCCTTCTTTATCAAAACAAGAATTGTTTCGATATGGATGAGGAGGAATCTTCTTCCAGAAGCTATTGTCAACTCTTTCCTCTAATTTTGAGTTGATCTTATAGGGTTGTGGAATAATATGTCTTTCTACTGAGGAATGATCTTTCAGTTTTCTAAGACAAGAAACTTCCTTCAAGATTTTTACCACTATATGTTGAAGAAGTATAAGTTTCCTGTCAAGTGACTGAAAAGTGTATTTCTTAAGATCATTATCATGGAATCGGTTCAAAGTTTCCTTTGGACAAGATTTTATTTGATCATTAGTAGATATAGAAGCTTGTTTCTCATCCTCTTCCGACTTGATGTAGTTCGGTAAACTACCATCATATTGATCTTTTTCAGATGTGACTAATACAACAACATCATTTGTTAGAGTCATTGGACTTGTCTCTTTATCAAGAGAATTAACAAGAGCTTCTAGTTTGATAGTGAGATTCATATTCTCTTCAGCCAGACTATCCAGTTGACTGTCTTTATTTTCGGTCTCCTGTTTAAGAAGATTTGACTCTGTCTTTAAAATTATCAATTTAGAATATAGAGATTTTATAGGCTTTAGGAGTTTTACCAACTCTTTATCAGCATCTTCTTTTTTATCAAAAAAAGACATAGATGTTTTCGCAACTACTGTATCATGAGTCAACGAAGTAGTAACATCTTCAACCTTTGAGTAGTCATACTCTTGCTTAACGTTAACTGAATCAGACATGGATTCAATTCTTATAGGATGGATCGCACCAAACACAGATTGTTAGATATTTTCGTGTTTGCCAGCTCTGATACCAATTGAAAAAGCGAGGGTACCCCAAATATACCTCAAGCTATTACTTGTCCTTCCTATAAGTCCTTTCCCCGAAAGTGATTGTCTATGGACTGAGTCGAGACAATACAACAAATTGGTTCACACTTTGTGTGATCGTCTATGAATACGAGATCGAGACAATACAACAACAAAGTGTGTTTACTTGTGTTGATGGCGGTTTTTAACTTAGGGGTAAAATCGTAAAACCCTAGTCAGACAGTGACGTCAAAGAACTTGAGTAATAATGTCCACACCGATCACATTTATTGAACCCTCAATTTGTCTGCGATAAAATCACCAGGGTACCTTTTTTTTTAATGCTAATTAGGGTTTCGACAGGCCAAAACCCTAATTCTCACACCGCATGTGCCAATGGCTAACCATGCCATCCATACCTACCGCGCCAAGGCATACCAATCACGCTAGCCGCATCCCTGTGCCAATGGAAAACCATGCCAGCCACACCCACCATGCCAAGGCATGCCAATCATGGTAGCCACACCCCTGTGCCAATGGCAAACCATGTCAGCCACCGCGCCAAGGCATGGAAACCATGCTAGCCGCACCTATATGACCTTGGCCCCACCATGCCAAGCCAAACACACCTTTCCTTGGCCCTAGCCAAGCTAGCCGCACCATGCGCCCACGGAAAACCCTTGGCCCCACCATGCCAAGCCAAATCGCACCTTCCCTTGGCCCTAGCCAAGCTATCCACACCATGCGCCCATGCCAAACCCTTGGCCCCACCATTCCAAGCCAAACTGCACCTTGCCATGGACCTATCCAAGCTAGCCGCACCATGCGTCCATGCCAAACCCTTGGCCTCACCATTCCAAGTCAAACCGCACCTTGCCTTCCTCCTAGCCAAGCTAGCCGCACCATGCGCCCACGGAAAACTCTTGGCCCTACCATGCCAAGCCAAACCGCACCTTACCTTGGCCCTAGCCAAGCCATCCGCACCATGCACCCATGCCAAACCCTTGACCCCACCATTCCAAGCCAAACCGCACCTTGCCTTGGCCCTAGACAAGCTAGCTATAACATGTGCCCATGCCAAATCCTTGGCCCCACCATGTTAAGCCAAACCACACCTTTCCTTGCCCCTAGCCATGCTAGTCGCACCATGTGCCAACGGCATGCCAAGCCCTTGGCCCCACCATGTCAAACGCACCTAACCACGCCACCATGCTGGCCTTTCCTATGCGACTTCCAAAACGAAGGCGTGCGACAATCAACGACCCCCCTTCAATCCCAGGTTCAAATCCTAGCCATCCAAGGTTACCAGACAACTCATGGTAACCTTTGGCTCGAAAACCTAAGTTTGGCCACGCCAAACCATGCCATGCCAACGGCATTCCAACCTAGCCACGCCACCATGCTAGAATTCCCTACGCGGCTACCAAAATGAAGGCGTGCAATAATCAACGGTCCCCTTTTAATCCCAGGAGAAAATCCTAGCCATCCAAGGTTACCAGACGACGCATGGTAACCTTTGGCCCGAAAACCTAAGTTTGGACATGCCAAACCATGACATGCCAATGGCATGCCAACCTAGACGCGCCACCATGCTGGAATTCTATGTGGATACCAAAACGAAGGCGTTCGACAATCAATGGTCCCCCTTCAATCCCAGGAGCAAATCCTAGCCATCCAAGGTTACCAGACGACGCATGGTAACCTTTGGCCCAAAAACCTAAGTTTGGCCACGCCACGCCAAACCATGCCATGCCAACGACATGCCAACCTAGACACGCCACCACCAAAACGAAGGCGTGTGATAATCAACGGTCGCCCTTAAATCCCAGGAGCAAATCCTAGACGTCCAAGGTTACCAGACGACACATGGTAACCTTTAACCTAAAACCCTAGTTTGATCATGCCAAACCGCACCAGGGCATGCCATGCCAATAACATGCCAACCTAGATGCGCCACCATGCCATGCCAATGGCATTCCAACCTAGCCTCGCCACCATGATGGCCTTCCCTATGCGTCCACTAGCGAACGAAATTATGCGACAATCAACGGCTACCTTTCCTCTTAAGATGCAAAATCTCGACTGTCGAAGGTCACCAAGCTAGCAAATCTCCCAAGATCGACTTGCCAGGAAACAACAACATGTTCCATGTTTTCCATAAAAACATTCGAGACATCAATACATATCACAAACTGGGAGATCCTCTTTGGGTATTGGTTTGGCGGTTTACAGCGTGGGGCGTACACTACGTCCGTCATAAGGAAGTGTCATAAGGGTGGTTAGTAAATACATGGAGTTAATGGTGAAACACTCTTTTATGGGACATTAATTCCATGTGTTAACGGTTTTATGGAAAATTAATTCCATGCGTTAATGGTTTTATGAAATATCAATTCCATGCGTTAACGTTACCACCTCCTCCTATTTACTCACCCATTTTTCCATTCTTTAATGAGACCAGAGTACATTACACCTAGACTTTTATAAATAGGTCTCACATATTCCCACCGAAAAACAAGTTCAGTCAGGAGCATACAACACTCATAAAATACTTGCTAGCTTACCATTTGTTAGCCTTCCTATTTTTCTGATACAAGTCGTAGTAACACAACTACTCTTCCAGAATCAACTATTCTTGTCTCATCACTTTCTTTCCTTTCCTCCCCAAAACCAACCCATTCTCCTCCACTTTGTGAACGAAGCAAGTCTGGAATGGCCATTTCTTGGTTTAGGCCGAACTTGTACAGATTGATCTCTCGAATCTAAAGTACTCCCTTGCAGTACATTGTTTAGGGTTTAAATTCGTATTTCACCCGCACACCCGAAATTACCGAAATCAATAAGAACCATTTTCACCTACAAAAAATTGGCGACCAAAGTAGGATATTGATATATCGGTTACAATACCAGCTTTTCAATTCCTGATTTCATATTTCAAACACCGATCCCAACATGGTAGAACTCAGATCCAGATCATATGCTGAGAACACCAGCATTGAACACATCCCTAGTGTTAATGTTACTTCCAACAACATCAATGTGTCACCTGCTGATCACAGTAACACCGAAATCACTCCTTCAAGTGTAACTCCGCCAATCACCAGGGCCAGAGCTGCCACCGCCTCTAATGTTCCTGCACAACCTTATAATCAAGGCAGTGCCGAAAATACCTATTCGGGAGTTACGCCACTAGTCACCAGAGCCAGAGCCACCTCTACCGCTCCTAACGCTTCGTCAATAATGGCACCTCCAACCACCACTAAGACTCCGACTACCCCACCAACGGGATGAGAAACTGGAGGAACCAGAGGAATCCGACTCTATGTCACCATCGCTGATTTGATGGAATGACAAGAGGTTCTCTCTAGAGCCCATAAGGATATGGTTTCGACACAGAAAGAAGTACTCGTATTTCTCAAGGCGCTGAAAGAACGGCTACCGCGTAAGTCACGACCTCCAGAGCCATTTAGAAATGTCTCCAACACCCTCGACGCTAGCACCTCGGCGGAATACGCCTCCACAGACGAGGAGATTCATGCCAGAATCCCATTAGAAAGAGTTCAGCCGTCCAACTTTATCATACGAGAGGATCTGGAGAAACTTCTCCATAACCGAGTCAATAATGATGAAATATACATGCATCAGCATCAACCTCCTTACCTATCTGAAATACAAAGAATCCTTCTTCCAAGAGGATACTCCTCTCCTCAATTCACCATGTACGATGGCGCCGGAAATGCACGTGAGCATGTCTCTCACTTCTTAGAGTCCCTAGGCGAACAAGAATACAATCACGTTCTTCGTCTGAGGGAGTTTTCGAAATCGCTTACCGGGAGAGCGTACACATTGTACAACATCATCGCGCCGAATAATATCCTCAACTGGGGTATCATGGTTAATGCATTTTACAAGAAGTACTTCTTTGTATCTGAAAAAGTTACCTTCTCGAACCTAGGAAGAATGTACTATAAGGACAACGAACATCCGAATGATTTCATTAAGAGATTCAGGGTTCAATCACAAGACTGTCACGACCTAAACGTGATCGAGAAACAGCTAGTGAACACATGCATCAACGGTATGGCACCCATTTACCGTGCCTTACTAGAGAACCTGCATTTCCAAACATTCTCAGAACTTCATGAAGCTTCCAGACGATCTGCAACGACCGCATCAGTATTATTGGAAATAGCTAGACCGACCAGGACCGAAGATATGAGCAAAATTCATGGGAGTAGACGTCTCATTAGCAAGCAATTTAACACTGGCCCCTCCTATGTGAGCATAATAAACAAGGGAGGAAAAAGGAAAGCCCCAGCTGCAGACCAACATCCTAAACGTGAAGCACCAGCACGACGGGCAACTCCGCCATGGAAGGCCGTTACTAAAGCTCCCATGCGTCATCACGAAACTGAAGGAAATACCTTGGATTCCCGTTTCCCATTGAGGAGGTAATCGATCTTTTAGAAGCATGGATTCAAGATGACTCTATCAGACTACCATCTCCCAGGCGCCCACCGACTGAGGCCGAGATGGCGAACCCCAAATACTGCCACTACCACAGATTTTTTCATCACCCAACCAGTGATTGCAACAGACTAAAGCATATATTCAAAGAAAAGATAGAAACAGGGGAACTCCAACTAGGAAACGTGGGAGTACATCGAGACCCACTTCCAGTGAGGACTTTTTGGGTCTCTGGGGACTCCGTGCATGAGACTGTGCAATCCATGATGCAACACGTATGCGAAATTCTTTACCTTTCCAAAGTGCAGCCAAGATATTTTCGCGGCTCTCAATCGTGTTGTGTCGGGTAAACGTATTTTTCCCTCCATGGAAGCCACGCCAAGATCCCAAGCTCTCCCAGCAGGCGGAATCGGAAAAGACAACTAGGGACTGACCATGTCTTATCTAAGGGGTGTGAATTCGACAACACGCTCATCGATGTGGCCTCCAACTTCAACATTATTGTTAGAGCACTACTCGGTCGAACTCGCATGCGTTGTTATATCAAGCATGTTTGTCAATGTTAGTGATCAAAACTATAAAGTCTTGATTTCTAGGCTACTATAGCTAAGGTCTCGGACTAGGATATAAAGTGTAGTTGAGCTCAAGAACTCCATGGAAATCATCATACAAGACGAAGGACTACTCAAGGAACCGGTGGATCTTCATCAACTAAAAGGTATGTGGAGACTTGAACTTATCTATCACTCAAAAGTCTATCTAGTCTATCTCCTATCTTGAGACAAAAGTAGTTTTACTTAGGGGTGGGACTTGGGTTGGTTAGGAGGGTTAGAAAGCTTGGCCAAGGCATGCCCGAGCTAGGAATTCTTTGCCCAGATTACCCATCTAACCCGTGGAACCCATTGAGGTGTTGCCCAAGTCCGCCCAAGTTATGTTCCTCGGGTTCCACGGGTTCCTCGGGTTGGCCCAAGTTCCACTAGACATACAAGTTTGTTAATTTCATAATAATAAATTAAGTAATAATAAGATTTAATTGCTCAATTTATTTTAAATTTCCAAATAACTGAATATTATTTACAAAAATATAAACTCTTTTCATATCGAATGATTAATGGGATAGATATAATTTATATTTTGATTAATATTTGAAGATAATATCTAAAATTTCTCTAAATAGATGATTATACTAATTATAAAAATATCTTATATATAGTTCTTCGGGTTGGGTGGGTTGTTTGAGTTAGAAATATTTATGCCCATGCTTGCCCAAATTTAACTCGGGTTCATAAAATTTATTCCCAAGCTTGCCCAATTTTGAAATACGTTATCCATGTCCGCCCAACGTTCGGGTTGGGCATGGGTTGGGTGGGTTGACCAAACCCAAGTCCCACCCCTAGTTTTACTATATAGACTAAAGATATACACATGTGACATTTCGAGCTGAGTATATCTAGCCTATCTATTTATCGAAATGTGTGTTGGTAAAGCTTTCGCTTTAGCCAAGTTCATCTTTGCCTAGTGACTAAAGTCATGTTATGTTTCAATCACTTTGGAAATTTCTCTGACGAAAACTAGTTCATGAATAACAACTATATGACATCCTCTGAGAATGTTTCAGTGATTGAAATAAGAGTTTAGACAATATAACCATTGGGGAATATAAACATTATTGTGGTAACATATATATGTATATGTCCTTATACACTTGAACCGAAGTTTGCGAACTTTGTTGATCAAGTGAAAACCGGAACTTGAGCAGTCAACCCAGTCCGCGAACTCAGTCCGCGAACGAGCGTAGTTCTCGAACCCGAGAATTTCTGCTGGAGTTGAAACTTGGTTTCAGTCCGCGAACTGACGGAAGTTCTCGAACCCGAGAATTTCTGTTGAAGTTTGTGAACTCCAACCGGTTACTTAAGTCCGCGAACCCAGTCCGCGAACTTGAGTGGTTATGTCTAAAAATGATGTTCATGAACTTATTTAAATTATCTAAGGAATGTTATTGAAAACCGTGGATTTATAGTTCATGAATCGATTCAAGTGAATCACATCGTTTTTGATTCAATTATATCTTGTGTATTACATAAGATCTCATAGAAATTGAATAACTCTCTAACTAGTTCATTTGAGTCATTTGGACTAGTTATGGTGAAGAAGAATATGGTTGATATGAAAGTTATCATTTGGCTAACCATTTGGTTGACTAATCTTGAACCAATTATTGTACACGTTTGGGTAAGGTTACACAAACCCAAAATCATCAAGTACATGTGTGTATGGCAAGCTAAGTTTTCGATCTAACGGTTGAGAGATATTAGATTGTATCTAATCAGGTTTTCATCTAACGGTGAATATTGAATGATTTGTTACTAATCTAACATTGATTGCAAACCCTGATTTTAAAAACCATATAAGGGAGAACTCTAGCAACTGGGAACCTAATCCCCACAAATTCTGTGTGATACTAGTTTGCTAAGCTAGAGTCGATTCTCCTTTAACCTTTGGTTTTCTTCTTCTAAAATTTGGTTAACGACTTAAAGACTTCATTGGGATTGTGAAGACAGACCGATACTACTTTTCTTGTAGTTGGGTGATCTTATCTTGTTGTTTATATCATATGAGTACAATTGTAATAATTGGCTTGAGGTTTTTATCTCGGATAGGCAAAATATAAAAGTTATCACAAACATTTTCGTCTCATCGTTTGTGATTCCACAATATCTTTTTTCGCTGTGTTGATTAAGACTATTGTGAGGTGATTGATAAAACTGAGTTTTTCTTCGGGAATATAAGTCTGGTTTTATTGATTGGTTCCTGTTCACATTGATTTATCAAAATACGGAACAAAACTCATAGGTTTATTCGTGGGAGAAGAATTTATCTATCTTGTAGACTTTTCTGTCTGAGACAGATTTGTTTGCTAAAGTCTTCGACTTTGGGTCGTAGCAACTCTTGGTTGTGGGTGAGATCATCTAAGGGAATCAAGTGCCCAGTATCCTGCTGGGATCAGAGGCGTAGGAGCATAAATGTACCTTGGATCAGTGTGAGATTGATTTGGGTTCAACTACAGTCCAGGCCAAAGTTAATTTGGAGTAGGCTAGTGTCTGTAGCGGCTTAATACAGTGCATGTTTAATCTGGACTAGGTCCCGGGTTTTTTTTTGCATTTGCGGTTTCCTCGTTAACAAAATTATGGTGTCTGTGTTATTTCTTTTCCGCATTATATTTTTATATAATTGAAATAATACAGGTTGTGCGTTGTTCAATCGATTAGAATATCCGACCTATTGGTTGTTGATTTAAATCGATTGACACTTGGATATTGGTCTTTGGCACCATCCAAGTTATCTCTCTTTGATTAGACTCGCGAATCATATTTGGTTGAGTAAATCAAATCGAGAGATTGAGATAATAACTCCTTGAGTATTTTCTATTGATTGAGTCTATTGATTCTCTAGAAAAACAACTCGGAGTTGTCCATACAGATTGCTAATTGAAATATTGGGTGAGGTTGTTAGACCCCCGCTTTTTCAATTGGTATCAGAGCATGAAAACACATTTAAGACCTTACAAGTCTGTGTTTGTGGAAATCTGAGTCTGTGGACAAAATCTCTGTTGCGCATACCAAAATGCCTCCTAAAGATTTTGATCATGTCAAGTGTCTTGGAAACACCTTAAAGTATTACTCCTTAGTTGATTCTTCCGAATCCCGAGGTAAAAAGAATGTTTAATGTGATAATGATATTTCTTCCTCTCATGAGGTATGTGACACTCTGGCAGAAGCTGAAAAGGATCTCACCAGAATTTCAAAACATACAACTGAAGATATTGATTTTAATAAAGGAGCTCGTTGATGAATTTTTCAAAACATATAACATCATTAAGTCATTCTATAAGATATTGATTTTAATAATCAGCGTGAAAAGATTAGTACTCTTGAGGATGATTAAAGAGGATTTATAGAAAAGTATTTGATTCGAGAATATTGAGAAAAGGAAAACTGCATCTCTTAATGAGAAAATCTATCTTAATGAGAAAATCCTCTGTACAAACTAACTCTCGTGATGTTCTGTACAAGACAAAGTATTCTCCAGAAGAAGATTGTGTCAAGAAAATTTGACATAACTTGCAGTCTTCTCATATGGCTATGGAGTTTAAACAGGTGCCAGTCATTGCTTCTCCCCTGCGAACTTGTACTTTTTGTGGAAAACAGAATCACTATGCTATCCATTGTTTTGCAAGGAGAAAACAAATTTCTAAGCTTCATAATTTGCTTATCTTAACTGTCAATGGAACATATAGTCAGTTGACTAACGCAGTTAATCTTATGCCCACAAGAAATTAGAAACCTTATAAGAATGATTTATATCCTAGAAATCAGTACAGGGCTCAAGTGCATTCTGGCATAAATTCTTGTGTTGCTAACAAAAGAATTTCCTGTACTTATAAGGATCTTTCTGATAAATCTAAATCTAGAACATGGATTCCCATCCACTCTGATCCTCTTAATTCAATTGCAAGAGGTCCTAGATTTAGTCCTTCTGATAAGTATGCTAATCAAGCAGTGGCTCATCTTTTTAGAAAGAGCACATATCAAGAACAGAGGATAAAAAGGAACAACATTCATTTGATGAGCTAAAGGATCATACTTGTGTAAAGTAATCACAAGTTTGAATATCTCACATACAAAAAGCCTAGTTGTGAGAAACTTGAATAGGTATACTCCGTAACTGTGTGACTCTAATTATCTGGCTAATCTCTTATCGTTTTTAGAAGGATAATTAGTCAAGCACTGGTTGTGAGTATTTTTTTATGTTCCTTGTCTAATCTTATTGTTGAAAAGTAAAAGTGTTTTTCTCTTTCCATGCAGAGTTTTGTGAAAAACCATCTTATGGGCTCACGTATGGGTTATCTTTTAAAACCTATCCCGTAAACCCTAAATCTCTCGAGTTTTTCTTTATATACCTATCCTATTGAGTTATTCTTATTACTCTAGGTTCCTTTTTCCAATGGCTTCTTCTTATTCCTGCTTATTGAATTTTCCTAAAGATGTCATTGATAAGGCGGTATATTACAAACTTGATAAAGTGTATGAAACTCTTGTTGATAATGAAGGTTTCCTTCCTCAATCCTCTGAGTAACTTTCTGATATAAAGGATATTGAAGAGATTTCATCAGATGTAGTTCTCGACTTCCTGAAGGAATTTGAGAAAGAAAAGCAGCAACTTGTTGGTACAATGAAGAGTCTTGATGTGGTAAGAACTGAGTTGAAAAAGGTTAAGTCTGATATTGCTCTCATGAAAACCCATGTTAGAGAACTCCCCAATAAGGATATCCTCTTCAAAGGTGCAGAGGATGATGCGATTCACAAGCTCCAATACCTTAAGACTCAAGAAGGTCCTGAACTGTCTATTTGACTTTAGTTCTCTGTGGAATGGAGGTTTTGTTTAGCTTGTTTTTGATTTTGTTAATCTAGTAAATCTTCTATTGTTTCTCTTTTGTTTAGAAGAATAACTAGTGTCTTGGAATAACCATTATTGTGATTACATGTAGCTATATTCAATGTTTTCATCTTCATGTTTTTAGATTTTTTGGTTTAAAAATTCTAAGTTTGTTTGGAAGATGATGGTTGCAATATTAATCTTTATGGTTTTATATATTGCAATATTTTGATGGAATATGTGTGTTTACGTCCGTGAACTTGATTGTCCCATATTTTTGTCAAAAGTAAAGTTGTTCGTGAATTGATATGCAAATATTGATAAAAGGATGAATAGACTTTTGAAAAACACAAAAGTTAAGCCTATATTGTCAATTATTAATGTAAGATAGGTTAAAATCTTTTGTGATTAAAGGATTATGTCTATTGTGTGTCATTGTGCAAATGGTGATGAAACATAAATGAATCCCTGTGTTATCCACGGTATAGATTCTTATTGATCCTTTTTTTTAATGTATTACCGTGAAGGCTCTATTGTGTATCTCATGTTGAGCACGATACAACTAAGTTGATTTCTTATTTGGCATGGTTTGTTATTCCATGAGATACTATATGTTGAGCATTAAAAACTAAATTAATCAACTTGTGTGGTTGTTTAGTTTGTATTCCATAAGTTTCCTTATGTTGAGTACATGTACGGTTAAGGTTGTCATGTTATGATAATCTTAGTCGGGGTTCCATAATCTCTTATGTTGAGCCCAAATGAACTAAATCAATCATTTAGTATGGTTATTTAGTTAGCACTCCGTAAGTTCTTCTCTTGTTGAGCATAATTGACTAGGATGGTTATTTTTATGATTAACTTAGTCATTGCTCCATAGATATTCTTATGTCGAGTGTGGCCAATTAAATTGATTATTCTTGTAATTAGTTTGGTTATGTATGACAATTAGATTATTTGCAAATTTTCTTGTGATTAATTTAATTGATTTTTTAAGTCTCCATGAGTTTACTTGTGTTGAGCATATTTATTCAAATTAATCTTGGTTCTCTTTGGTTAATTTGATTGAATATTTCTTGTTGGATTCCAAATTCATACTTGTATGTAATTTGTTGAGTCTAAATAAATCCTTCTTTTCTTTTGAAATTAAGGTCTCTCTTGTTGTTCCTTAGGGAATGACATATTATGGGGGAGAGTTCTTTTGAACTTGTGTTTAATTATCAAATCTTTGTGGGGAGTGCGGCTGTGGAATATTAGAGGGGTTGTCTTGTGTCTTTATAAACTCCTTGATGAATGCATTTAGCTTCGGATTTTTGATTGCATCTAAACAAGATGATACATATTTACCTTTGGTCATGAAATGTCTCTTAGAAAAATTTCATTAGGATCCCGTTCTTGTACCTTTGCCAATTTCATTGACAAAAAGGGGGAGAATTAATTGTAGTTCACACTACAAATACATATGGTTTTCAGATCATTATGTAAGGGGGGAGTGGTTTCCATGTGAGATGGAGTATTGACTAAGGGGGAGTAAAGTATCACCATAGTATTGTTGTTGAAGTTGTGATGCAATTTTAATTTGACGATGTGTAATAATACTATGACATTGTATAACAATGATTGAGAACCGATGCTTTTCTCATTGTTATAGCTACGGATTTTCAAAAACGATGATGCTAAACTTACAACCTTTGGGATCATTGGATTACTTGGAAGTGACGAAGATTTCGAGTATTTTTGAAGATTAGACATGTGTAATAGGATCTACAAAGTTTATTTATATATTTTTTGTATTCCATATGTATTAATAGTTTTGCCACTAAAATTGACAAAGGGGGAGATTGTTAGAGCACTGCTCGGTCGAACTCGCATGCATTGCTATATCAAGCATGTTTGTTAATGTTAGTGATCAAAACTATAAAGTCTTGATTTCTAGTCTACTATAGCTAAGGTCTCGGACTAGGATAAAAAGTGTAGTTGAGCTCAAAAACTCCATGGCAATCATCATACAAGACGAAGGACTACTCAAGGAACCGGTGGATGTTCATCGACTAAAAGGTATGTGGAGACTTGAACTTATCTAACACTCAAAAGTCTATCTACTCTATCTCTTATCTTGAGACAAAAGTCGTGTAGTACCAGAATATCGCCACAATGATATTCTCGCGATGGAAACAACACTTCTGTGAGAAACCCAAACATTTCTACAAGTATTAATAACACTTTGATGAGAACGTCACAAGATTCTTCAACGACATTTGGCGGGTGTCACAAAAGAGTGATATAATGGTCAACGACTGAAGATATATGAGAAGAATAAGTCTATTTCATGAAGGTTACAAAGTTGGCGATGGTGAGGACTAAAGTTATAGCGATGAGATCGCAGAGTAGATCCGAATTAAGGGGAAATCTTAGTTGTCTTCCACCATGTATTTTCCTATATAAAGGGTTCAACTAAATCCAGGGAGAGGATGATGCATTTTTGAGAGCTGAGAGAATTTTGAGGAGAGAGAAACTCCAGAAAGAAAGTTGTACTTCTGAGTTTTAATATTTCTTGTAAATCTTCCTGAAAGTGAATTAATAAAAGTGTTGTTGTTCAAACACAATTATGACTTAGTTTTCATAGATTCTTGACAAGGGTGTAGTGTAGGAAATCCTGCAACTACATTTTGGCGCCCAAAACAGGGAAAGAATTAACGAAAATAGAAGAAAAAGCGAAGAAGAAGATAAAAAAAGTTCAAGATTAGGGAAATCATAAAGTAAATCGGTGAGAAAATTGAAGGAAGAATGATTAGAATCAAAAAGTATTGTAGAAAATTGAAAGGTGATGTAATAACAAAAGAAATGATTGATAGATTTCATGAAAATATCAAGGGAAGGATATATAAACGGGATTTTGAAGGAAGGAAGATTATGACAGTGGATAAGATATCATCATTGAAAGATTGGGAAAAACAAGAAATCACGTTTACAGCAGCAGAAATACCAGAAGGAGATTCAAGTCATACATCTCCATTGGTGGTCACAGTAACCACTATACCAATGAGAAAGGAGAAATCGATAAAATCTGAAGAAGAATGGGCTATGAATAGAACTTTAGTAGACACAGGAAGTTCTGTAGACATGATATTTTATCATACCTTCAAGAAGATGGGATATAAGGATGAAGAAATGTCTCATTCAACGTATTATGTTTATGGCTTTGGAAAGTCTATAACAAAACCTAAAGGCGAGATAATGGTACGAATTCCACTAGGAGAAATTGAAACACAAATATCATTATGTGTGGTAGATGTGGAATCGCCGTACAATATGATATTGGGAAGACCATGGATACACGCAATCAAGGATGTGGCGTCAACATTACATCAATGTGTTAAATTTCCTATGCCTAGTGGAATTGGAGAAATTAAAGGAGATGTGGATTTCGCGAGATTGTGCTACCAAATTGAAGTAAGAAATTGTGAAGAACGTCCAAAGTTGCAAAAAGCTCGCAGAAAATTGAACAGAGAAGCAAAGAAAGAAGAGGAATTTAAAATTTACATGATAAGGGAAAAAGAAGGAAAAGGGATACCAAGTGAAGTTTCGTGAGAAGGAGATGAGTTCGCGAGAGTTATGAAAACGCCAACACCAATGGGAGAACCTGAAGCCAGCTACACTGCTGCTGAACCAACAAAAGAAATAAATATTGGAAGTAAAGAAGAACCTAAAATGCTGAAAATTGGGACTAGAATGGAGGCATATGAGGAAGAAAGAACTATAAATCTTTTGCGAGAATATGCAGATATCTTCGCGTGGAACATGGATGAGATGCCAGGGATAGACCCGTCAATAGCATGTCATAAATTAGAAATCAACAAAAACATAAGACCATTTAAGCAAAGAATAAGGAAGATCGCAACAACATATCATTCTCAAATAGAAGAAGAACTACATAAGATGCTCGACGCAGGAATTATAAGACAAGCAAAATATCCAGAATGGATTGCAAACATGGTGGTGGTCCCAAAGAAGAATAAAGGGATAAGAATTTGCATAGATTTTATGGATCTAAACAAGGCATGTCCAAAAGATAGTTTTCCGTTGCCAGATATTCCACAAATGGTTGAATCAGCAGCAGAAAACGCAAGAATATCATCATTGGATGGGTATAAAGGATATAATCAAATCCCTCTCGCTGAAGAAGATCAAGAACATATTGCATTTTTTGCTCCAAGAGGATTATATTGTTATACAAAGATGCCATTTGGCTTACGAAATGTTGGTGCAACATATCAAAGAATGGTGGAAAAGGTGTTTGCAAATTGGATCCACAAAACATTAGAAGTGTATGTAGATGATATGATGATCAAAATCAAAGAAGCTGAGAATCATGTGCAAGATTTGAGAGAGATTTTCGATCAAATGCGGCAATTCAATATTAAAGTGAATCCTGAGAAGTGTACCTTTGGAGTAACTTCAGGGAAGTTTTTGGGGTATATTGTGTCAAAAGAGGGAATACAAGTCGATCCAGAAAAGGTACAAGCAATTCGCAATATGCCAAATCTTGCGACGGTAAAAGATGTGCAAAAACTAAATGGACTCTTAGCCTCGCTAGGAAGGTTCATTTCGCGATCTTCAGACAAAGTGTAAACATTTTTTCGATATACTCAAGAAGGGAACAAAATTCAAGTGGACAGATGAATGCGAAAAAGATTTTCAAGGAATAAAAGAACATTTGGCGAGTATATCTATATTACAGAAAGCTGAAATGGGAGAAGAATTACTGATTTATCTCGCAACAACTCCATATGCGTTAAGTGCTGTGTTATTGCGAGTAGACGCAGGGGTAGAAAAACCAATTTATTATATCAGCAAAACATTTAATTCAGCAGAGAGAAATTATTCAAAGATTGAGAAACTAATTCTAGCATTGGTGCACGCAACCTTTAAGCTTCGAATTTACTTCCAAGCGCATAAGATCAAAGTGTTAACGAGAGTGCCAATTGAATCGGTAATGAAGAATTCAAAAGATCAGGAAGAGTCGAGATATGGAATGCGCAAGTAGGGCACTTTAATATTCAATATGAAATTCTATCCTCGCCAAAATCACAAGTTATCGCAGATTTCTTAGCTGAATTTATTTTAGAAGATGACGAAGCTGTAGAAGAGATGATGGATATAGAAGAAGAACATGGAGACCCAAAAGAGCTATTAACAGAACCTGACAGATGGGAAATACTAGTGGATGGATCGTCAAATGGAGAAGGAAATGGGATTGGAGTTGTTTTCATTTCACCAGATGGAGAAAAAAACAGCTTTCTCATTTAGATTGGAGTTTGCATCCACTAATAATGAGACAGAATATGAATCTGTAATCCATGCATTGAAGTTTGTGATAGAAATGAAGTTGGAAAATGCTAGAATCACCAGTGATTCACAATTGGTTATTCGCCAGATAAAGGGAGAGTATACCACAAATGAACCATCTTTGAAGAAGTACAAAAAACTTGTTCAAGAATTGTCTGCGAGAATTCCAAAAATAAAATGGAGACACATATCAAGGAAAGATAATAGGCTTGTAGATGCTTTTGCTTTCATATCAAGTATGATGACAAACCCACTTGCGAGATGCATAAAAATTCAAACACTTTTGCAACCGACGATAAACAAAGAAGAAGAAGAGGTAGATGTAATGATGGTAGAATCTGGCGAGGAAGAAATAGGGAATAATGCTACAGACTGGCGAGCAGATCTTCATGCTTATTTGGCGAGAGGATAAATCCCCCAAAATTGATTAGAATCACATAAATTAAAAAGTAGATCAACCAATTATGAACTAAGAGATGGGGTATTATATCGCAGATCATTTAATGGACCATTGCTAAGATATTTGACGAGAGAAGAAGGACAAAAGGTGTTAAAAATGTTGCATAGTGGTGATGCTGGTAATCACAGCGGGGGTAGATCTTTGGCATATAAAACAAAGATGCAGGGTTATTATTGGCCATATATGCATGAGGATGCAAAGCAACTTTCAAGGCGTTGTGAAGATTGTCAGCGATTTGGGAAGAAGATACATGCACCAGGAGCACCATTATCATCTTCGTAAAGCATATGGCCTTTTGGAAAATGGGGATTGGATATTATGGGACCATTTGTGCCTGGTTCTGGACAAAGAAGATATTTAATCGTTGCTACAGATTATTTCACAAAATGGGGAGAAGTTAAGGCAGTACAGCACATCCGCGATAATGACATTTTTACATTCATATTTGAAAATATAATTTGCAGATTTGGGATCCCAGCACAGTTGATGTCTGATAATGGAAAGCAATTTGAAGGGCAGAATATCGAATTGCTTCTTAATGCATTTAAGATAAAATGTGGAAAGTCAACTCCTTTATATCCACAAGAAAATGGTCAAGCTGAGGCAACTAATAAGACAATCGCAGACATCTTGAAAAATAAGTTAGAAGGTTATCACAAATCATGGTGTGAGAAAGTGCATAATGCAATATGGGAATATAATACAACTAGACGAGAGGCAACTGGAATGTCACCTTTCTGTTTAACATATGGAGTTGAAGCTGTCCTACCAACAGAGGTTGCTATCCCAACAACAAAAAGAGAGGCATGGGAGAAAAATATAAGTGCTGGCATGATTTTACATGAGTTAGATGAACTAGAAGAAAAGAGAGAATAAACTCTACAACATATGGAAAATTACCAGGGAAGATTAGCTCGCGAGTACAACAAACGAGTCAAGAAATGTCAATTCCAGCCTGGCGATCTAGTTTTGCGAGAAACACCAAAATATCAGCAAGAAAGTGGTGGAAAATTAGCGAGAAAATGGGATGGACCATACATCATTAAAGAGATAATTGGAAATGGAGCATACAAATTAATGGATCCAGAGGGAAGAGATGTTGGGCAAAGACTTGATAGACCATGGAATAGATTGTTTCTGAAAAGGTATTATCAGTAGCAGTTTTTGCGAGGTAAGAAATACAAATGTAAGATGAAACAATTAAAAAATTCTTCTTTCAATATCAAAATTAATGCGAGCATCATCGAAAGAATAGCGAATAAAATTTCGCAGAGATTAAAAGAATGGGACGAACCTTTATGGCGTGCACCCTAGTTCGTGAATAAAATTTCGTAAGAGGCAAATGTAAGACCTAATAGCGCGTCATATGAGGGGGTATCTCTTGACATGACTCAGCGATAAGGTTATACCGCTGCTGGAACCTGAGTCATGCAGACGATGGGGTTAAAGAAAACCTATCCGGGAGAGAGATCTTGGATTTCCAACTATATAAGGTTATACCTTGGTTGGACGACCGAGAATCTCTTCCAAGAAATGCAGAGTATGTCCAAGGCGCCGAGGTACACGGTTGAGCCAAGGGTGCCCGGAGCGTACGAAACTCTCTTGCCATCCTTGGTAAGTCTTGGCTATAATGCACTTGGCCTGAAGAAAACCCCACTTAGGGTGCAGTCTTGTAACTATAATCCATATAGGCATAAAGGACAAGAGGCTGCGAACACAACTGGTTGTTGGAAAATCCGGATGGGGGGAGCTAGTCTTGTATGGCCGATGTACCCTCCTTGAAGGGGCAACCAGGGGGAAGATAAGGGCGTCACCCTCCATTAGGGAGCTGATAAGTGTCTTAAGACGGCAATGTCATGGGGCTCTATGATCGCAAGAACATTTAGGCCTGTCATATTGTCGCGTGACGTAAATAATGTAAAGGAAACAAGCCACGAGAGAAATGTTAAGATGAGATCAATGAGTTTTTACATGAAAGTGTAAAAACGTCCTGCGATTTCATCGCAAGACGACAATGTCATAAGGGTAAATTCCTGCGAGAGAATGTATGCTTATCATATTGTCGCAAATATTTTGAAACAAACATGGATAAGACAAGATCAAAGGGTCTTTACATGCAAATGTTAAGAAATCATGCGATTTTGTCGCAGACATAAAAAGTTTGGCAAAATAAGACCTTTAACTAGGAAGGAGAAATAAGACCAAAAGAATAATCTTACCAATTAACTATTTTGCTTTAAGATGGCAGGAAACATTCATTCATCGCAGAATTATATACAAGGAGGAAAATTTTAAACATCGCGGATTCCCTCAGAATTTTTCAGAAAAGTGCAACAGTATTCCTTATATCGCAGATGTATTCAACACAATTTCGCGAAAATGCAACAACACAATTTCTTAAAGAAGATAATGAATATTCACCATTTCAAGAAAGATAATGAAGGGCAAGAAGGGGAATAGAGAAGTAAGATTACATTATCTTACTTGAAAATATTCAAAGTAAGCTAAATCGAAAATTAAAATTCTAAAAGTATCGAAGATTACATCACTTGCAAGAAAGAATAAGTAAAAGAAAGCAAAGATAAAATTCAAGTTTAAGCGATGGTTTCGCCAGATTTATTCTTCTTGCTCGTCGGATTTATTATTTCTGTCAGAGTTATTATCTTCATCAGCATCCTTCTCATCATGAGTATCTTCTTCTTTTGACTCTTCATCAACATTTACTTCACCACCCGCAGCTGTTTCTTTGGGAGGACTTCTTTTATCTTCTTCTTCTTCACCATCTTCTTGAGTAATATTCTCTTCCTCGTTAGTAAACTCTAACTCTTCATCCATGGGAAGAGGAATTTCATCATCATCAACCTCTAGAGGAGGGACAGAAACAGGAGAAAGAGAACGGGAAAGCAGAATATTGTTCACGAGAACTTCATCCCTAAGATGGACTTGGCGAAGAAGAGCTCTTTCACGATTCCTAATTTCTATATTCTTAAAGTATTCAAGATAATATAGTTTTCTTTCTGCTTTGTCGTGAGCACTAAGGAAATTATAAGCAAGAGATTTATTTTCTTTGTGAACTTTATCCAATGTAGCGGTCAGATCAGTGATGGTAGAATGAAGATTTCTTTCGGATTCTGCGAGCAACAAAATAAAAAATCAGTTAGACAAGAATCTCACAAGGAACATAATATAAGATTTTATGAGAAGATCAACAAGAGAGGTAGTCAACTGACTACCTTCTTTTTGCGAGGTTAAGTTTTGGATTAAATCAAATAAAGAGTTCTCCCACTGAGTCATGGCATCATCGAATTTATCGCCAACCATACCCTTCAGACGAGATTTCATGTTTTCTTCTTTGTTGTGAAGATATGAATTTTCCTTTACTAATGAAGAATGAGATTCCTTTAACTGAGAGTATTGGTCTTGAAGTTCGCTGGATCTTAAACTAAGAGTTAATATACCCTTGATAAGCTTATCCTTTTCGGCGGCAGATAATTCAGTTAACTCCTTGAGCTCCTTCTTAAGAGAATGAAGAGATTGCTCTTGACTATTACATGTACTTTGAAGATTACTTATTTGCTGCGAGGAAATCGTCATCAAGCTTGAAAATCTATGTTTTTCTTGGGACATGGTTTTATTCTCATCTGATAAAGATTTCATCGCCAAATTAGCCTTAAAAAACAAATATGAGAGGCGATCAAGCTCGCCACTCAAAAAATTCTGCCTTTGCAATAATTGATTGTTCTCATTAGTAAGATTATTTATGCGATCAATTGAATAAGTGTACAGATTGTCTAGTCTAGTATGTTGATCTATCCAAGAATCTCTTTCAACGCGAACTTCTTCAGCGATAGATTCAGATTTGAGTCTTTCTATGAAACGAGCCCGATTTGAAACTAATATATGAATCAAGAATTTAAGAAGGAGGTATAAGTACGGAAAGTATGTATATGAAACAAAAAATCAAAAAGAGCAGAGGCAAGAAAAATATACCTTTCATCTCGTCATTTTTTTTGCGAAGATTCTCGCAATCTAGAGAAGAGTTACAGAGCATGTGATTCAAGGTATCACACTCAGCAGTTTTAACTTGAAGAGTTTTCCTAAGAACTTCAATCTCATTCTTTAAAGCCGCTCGTGAATCATTACAATCAGAGCCAAAATACTTAAACAAAGTCTCGCAAGCTTCCTGTTGGAGAGGGTCAGTGGAAGACTTTCTAGAATTGTCTAAAATATTAGACAAGACTTTAAAAGCAACATCAACACCTGCAAAAGTTTCGCTTGATGAAGGAAAGGATTTAGAAGGTGAAATAGTAGTGAGAGTAAATTGGCGATCATTTGTGATGGTTGAGTTATCAGGAGGAGTATGTGGAAAAACAACAGTTGAAGGCCGTAAAGGACTATAAGGAACCTCAGTCGCAGCATATTTAGAATCTTGGTTTGTCAAAATGTCAGAAGGGGTAGAGGTATGAACAACGATATTCTCGCGAATATGAGAAGAAAGATTTGGTTGCGATGGTGTGGGAGTAATCTTCACAGATGTTAACGAGGGCATAATGAGATTTTCCCCGAGTGTCTTAAAATGGCGAGACCTTTTGGGAGGTTTATCAGGATTCACGTCATTCTGAAAATAATAACCCAGATAAGAAACAAAGGAAACAATATTTTTATTAAAAAATAAAGGGTGTTTCTTACTACCTTATCAATCGCAGAACTTTTCTTCTTCTTCTCAGTCGGTCTTTTGCGAGGATTAGGGTTGTGAGTAGTAGATTGTGTGTTAGAAATCTTTCCGCTAAAAAGAAGACATAACAAGGAAATAAGAAAGATTGGAGAATGAAAGTAAAAACTGGATTAAAATAAACAACATAAATCAAGAAACAAACCTTGAGGACTCCATTAGAACAGTAGCAGAAGAATATGAAGAAGAGGCAAAGTTGCAGACGGACGATGAAGAAGATGAAGAAACAGAAAAGTAAAATTAATTTTGAGATTAGTTCAACCTTTTATAGACAAAGGGAAGTGGACCTATGGAGTAGGAACGTGTCAGTAAATGAAGGGATTCACAACACGTGTAAGAAAGGATGGATTAACGGGTTCTTTTCGAGGAGAAAGTATAAAAGAGGAAGAAGTTGCGAAGAATAATAAATATTAGTTCTCATGATCTTCTCTTCTTCGCAGAAAAGACATGAGAAGAGGAAAGATGTAAACAACAACGATATTCTCGCGATGGAGAAACCCAAACATTTCTACAAGTATTAATAACACTTTGACGAGAACGTCGCAAGATTCTTCAACGACATTTGGTGGGTGTCACAAAAGAGTGATATAATGGTCAACGACTGAAGATATATGAGAAGAATAAGTCTGTTTCACGATGGTGAGGACTAAAGTTATAGCGATGAGATCGCAGAGTAGATCCTAATTAAGGGGAAATCTTAGCTGTCTTCCACCATGTATTTTCCTATATAAAGGGTTCAACTAAATCCAGGGAGAGGATGATGCATTTTTGAGAGCTGAGAGAATTTTGAGGAGAGAGAAACTCCAGAAAGAAAGTTGTACTTCTGAGTTTTAATATTTCTTGTAAATCTTCCTGAAAGTGAATTAATAAAAGTGTTGTTGTTCATTCACAATTATGACTTAGTTTTCATAGATTCTTGACAAGGGTGTAGTGTAGGAAATCCTGCAACTACAAGTCGTTTTACTATATAGACTAAAGATATACACATATGACATTTTGAGATGAGTATATCTCGCTTATCTATTTATCGAAATGTGTGTTGGTAAAGCTTTTTCTTTAGCCAAGTTCATCTTTTCCTAGTGACGAAAGTCATGTTATGTTTCAATCACTTTGGAAATTGCTCTAACGAAAACTAGTTCGTGAATAACAACTATATGACGTCCTCTAAGAATGTTTCAATGATTGAAATGAGAGTTTAGACAATATAACCACTGGGGATATAAACATTGTTGTGGTAACATATATATGTATAAGTCCTTATGCACTTGAACCGAAGTTTGCAAACTTTGTTGATCAAGTGAAAACCGAAACTTGAGCAGTCAACCCAGTCCGTGAACGAGCGTAGTTCTCGAACCCGGGAATTTCTGCTGGAGTTGAAGCTTGGTTTCAGTCCATGAACTAACAGAAGTTCTCGAAACTGAGAGTTTTTGCTGGAGTTTGTGAACTCCAACTGGTTACTTAAGTCCGCGAACCCAGTCCGCGAACTTGAGTGGTTAAGTCTAAAAACGATGTTCGTGAACTTATTTAAATTATCTAAGGAATGCTATTGAAAACCGTGGATTTATAGTTCATGAATCGATTCGAGTGAATCACATCGTTTTTGTTTCAATTGTGTCTTGTGTAGTACATAAGATCTCATAGCAATTGAAAAAATCTTTAACTAGTTCATTTGAGTCATTTGGACTAGTTATGGTAAAGAAGAATATGGTTGATATGAAAGTTATCATTTGGATAACCATTTGGTTGACTAATCTTGAACCAACTATTGTACACGTTTGGGTACGGTTACACAAACCCAAAATTGTCAAGTACATGTGTGTATGGCAAGCTAAGTTTTCGATCTAACGGTTGAGAGATATTAGCTTGTATCTACTCAGGTTTTTATCTAATGGTGAATATTGAATGCTTTGTTACTAAGCTAACATTGATTGCAAACCATGATTTGAAAGACTATATAAGGGAGAACTCTAGCAACTGGGAAACGAATCCCCACACATTCTGTGTGATACTATTTTGCTAAGCTAGAGTCAATTCTCCTTTAACCTTTGGTTTTCTTCTTCTAAAACCAGGTTAACGACTTAAAGACTTCATTGGGATTGTGAAGCCAGACCGATACTAATTTTCTTGTAGTTGTGTGATCTGATCTTGCTGTTTCTATCGTACGAGTACAATTGTAATAATTGGCTTGAGATTTCTATCTCCGATAGGAAAGATATAAAAGTAATCACAAACATCTTCGTCTCATCGTTTGTGATTCCACAATATATTTTTTCGTTGCGTCGATTAAGACTATTGTGAGTTAATTGATAAAACTGAGATGTTTTTCGGGAATATAAGTCTGGTTTTATTGATTTGTTCCTGTTCACCTTGATTTATCAAAAGACAGAACAAAACTCATAGGTTTATTCATGGGAGACGAATTTATCTATCTTGTAGACTTTTCTATGTGAGACAGATTTGTTTGCTAAAGTCTTCGACTTTGGGTCGTAGCAACTCTTGGTTGTGGGTGAGATCATCTAAGGGAATCAAGTGCGCAGTATCCTGCTGGGATCATAGGCGTAGGAGCATAACTATACCTTGGATCAGTGTGAGATTGATTGGGGTTCAACTACAGTCTAGGCCAAAGTTAATTTGGAGTAGGCTAGTGTCTGTAGCGGATTAATACAGTGTATGTTTAACTTGGACTAGGTCCCGGGGTTTTTATGCATTTCCGGTTTTCTCGTTAAAAAAAATACTCGTATCTGTGTTATTTCTTTTCCGCATTATATTTTTATATAATTGAAATAATACAAGTTGTACGTTGTTCAATCGATTAGAATATCCGACCTATTGGTTGTTGATTTAAATCGATTGACACTTGGATATTGGTCTTTGGTACTATCCAAGTTATGTCCCTTTGATTAGACTCGCGAATCATATTTGCTTGAGTAAATCAAATCGATAGATTGAGATAATAAATCCTTGAGTATTTTTTATTGATTGAGTCTATTGATTCTCTAGAAAAACAACTCGGAGTTGTCCATACAGATTGCTAATCGAAATATTGGGCGAGGTTGTTAGACCCCCGCTTTTTCAATTATTACTTTTAAGACTCTGAGAGCAGCGTGGTTTCAATTATTACTATTGATTCTCTACCCGATCCCCATCCGTGATTGAGAACCTGGAAGGGGAAGCCTTGAACGCGCACAGCTACATCAACCTCGAAGTCTAGATAGGAGACGCTATAACACGTAGAAAATTCCACATTGTCAAAGAACTAGGTTACGACATGATACTTGGGCACTCTTGGGTACTAGATAACAAGGCGAAATTGGGTACATCCCCTCTACAAATATCAACGCCCGAAAGAATCTCCAACAAATTGTCCCACTTTCTGCCACATCGACGAGTTACCAATGGAATCCAGACGCCTGGAGAAGATCTGTTGGCACTAACTCACGGATTCCAAACACAAGTAAGTCTGGCCGAACGATCTTCTCTACAACCAGTCATTTCTTCCCCTATTCCGTCATGGGGACTCAACACGATTACTTGCACGTACACTGTCAAGAGATGTGAATGGGGCGCTGGGCCATTCAAATGCTTTGCGAAGAATTTGGAAGCTACCATCGAGACCAACGAAAACAAGATTCAAACGGTTGCACAACACCTGAACCCGTTTTCAATCGGAGATATAGTGGTCAAAGTGAACTTGTTTCAAGTTGGGAAGATGACGGTAAAGATAGCTGTTCGGATTGGTTTGCCTAAGGAAAAGGAAGACGAGCCTTATCTTGTGGCAGACGTTCTTTTAGGAGGGTACTACAATCTCATCAACACATACAAGCCGAGAGGTGTAATAGTTCACTCGCGATGGCTCAAGCTTTCCAATCCCTAAAACGTTGTACTTTTCCACCTACTCTCCCTTTAGTACTTCCTTCAGCAATTTCTCTTGATATTTTTATTTCCACAAGATGGATACACCGTTTGTATTCTTCTCTGGAGTTTTATTTTCATTCAAAAAAAAAAGAAAAAGCAAGCATACACTTCTTTCCTAATGGTTTCTCCAAATCTCAAAAAAATACACCAAACTAATCCAAAACCATTGAGAAGCCATTAACCATCATATCACAACCAGAAATACCTTATTCAATTATTCAAAAAATACAAGCGGAACATTAATTGGTGAAACCCTAACTTCGCCACGAATACAAAGAAGGTAAAGATGAGTCTACAGAAACATCAGGATGACTAAGCAACAAACATGAACGATAAAAGGGAGAAACTATTCATCGAAGGATGAAACACGAGCCCCCTTGGTCAAGGCTATTTTCAAGCACTTTCCCCAACAATCTCTCGGGCAACAAAGATTCCATTCGACAAAATCAGCAGTATTAACCTCAACATCCATCCCGAAGCAACCTCAGCAGCAACAGCGCCCGTCTCTTTCCCATCACCCACTTCAACAATTGGTCCTGCATATGCCACTAGGAACTCCCTAATGTCGCCGATGACATCTCCGTCATTAACTCCGAATGCGGTTTCAGTTACATTAGACGCATCATCTCCCTCAAAGGTTTTCTCAGAGACCTTTCGAGAAAGATCTCCTAATTCATCCGTATCAGAATCGAGAATTATGACGCCGTCATGAATGAAGAAGTTACGTTGGCTTTCCTCTAAGAGTTCCACAGACTCAGTTTTCCATCATTTCAACCTAGAAGCGGTCCGATTCTCCCTAACACTGGGATGAGAAGAAGTTTTGCTGCACTGAAGCCTCTCAACACGCCAGGGCTCTTCATCACCTTCCCATTACTCCTCCATGGTCACCGAACCCAAGAAATTATGAACACATGCCCGCACTTCACTAAGATAGATAGAAGGAAGGTCGTGGATAATTCTGCCAGCTTCATGGAACAGAGATTCAATTCTACCTAATGCCTCCTCATGAGAAGAAAACTGGTTTTTGCCGATTCCAAAGTTTTTCTCCGGAGAATTAGAGGTTCAGATGCCTCTGGAAGATCCCATTATGCACTACAAGAAACAGAGAAAATGGGCGAGTTTTCACCTTATCTACACCAACAAAATGCATAAGGAAGAAGATAAAATGAAAACCGGGAGAAAACACGAGACGATACCTGCAAACAGAGTGAGTGCGATTTTCAGAACGAATTATGCAGATGGTTGATTCAAGATCATCTCTTATGTTCAGCAGAATGATGCAGTCCCAAAAAGGAAATATTTTCTACTATCCGTGAATTAAGGCGTGACATCTGATCCTGATTAAACCTCATTCTAACAGCCTATATAAGGGAAAGCCTCACGCCTAGTTGTGCGAAATAATTAGGGTTTAGTGAGAAAACATAGAAAAACGTGTTTGAGACACATTCGCATGTGTTTTGCTTTTCCGCCGCTAACACTGAGATACGGAAGCAAAACCGGTAATGTAACCTGAGAAAAAGAAGTAACGCCCCTTTTGTTGGCATAACACTCTCGGTTTTTGAAGAAAAAAGAAAATTCCTATTTGAGCCAAGTAAGGAAAGAAGGCGACCGGTCCTGCGAAGACAAAGCTACCATGCCATTTCCTTGGCCCCACATCCCAAAACGTTCTCCATGCTTTTCCTTTCCAAGACCGCGCATGCTCTACCTCTCCAAAACTTCCGCTCCACTATCGCGGCCCCATCATGCCATGACTTTCCGCGCCGACACCAACTCGCCGAACAAATGTCATGATATTCCCTAACCCATCCAAGGTGATGAGTAGCCACACTAAGCTGACGCTTCTCACCACTTCACGGTCTATACAACAAATAGAAAACCATGCAAGGCTGCCAAACGTGGGATCACGAACTATCCTCACCCCTAGAAAAAGGTTACAAGGACTTTATTGACCATCTTTCATGTCCTACATTTCAATTTTGTCCTCGTCTGTCACCATCATATGCTTACCTCGCAACAAGGAACCTGTTCCGAGCTAAGCAGGGGACTTAATGTTGATGGTGGTTTTTAACTTAGGGGTAAAATCGTAAAACCCTAGTCAGACAGTGACATCACAGAACTTGAGTAATAATGTCCAAACCGAGCATATTTATTGAACCCTTTAATTTTTCTGCGAGAAAATCACCAGGGTACCTTTTTTTTTAAATGCTAATTAGGGTTTCGACATGCAAAAACCCTATTTCTCACACCGCATGTGCCAATGGCTAACCATGCCAGCCACACCTACCGCGCCAAGGCATGCCAATCATGCTAGACGCATCCCTGTGCCAATGGCAGACTATGCCAGCCACACCCACCGCGCCAAGGCATGCCAATCATGCTAGCCACTCCCCTGTGCTAATTGAAAACCATGCCAGCCACCACGCCAAGGCATGATAACCATGTTACCCGCACCCCTATGCCCTTGGCCCCACCATGCCAAGCCAAACACACCTTGCCTTGTCCCTAGCCAAGCTAACCGCACCATGCGCCCACGAAAAACCCTTGACCCCGCTATTCCAAGCCAAACCGCACCTTGCCTTGGACCTAGCCAAGCTATCCGCACCATGCGCCCATGCCAAACCCTTGGCCCCACTATGCCAAGCCAACCGCACCTTGCCTTGGTAATAGCCAAGCTAGATGCACCATGCGCCCACGGCAAACCCTTGGCCCCACCATGCCAATCCAAATCGCACCTTTCCTTGGCCCTAGCTAAGCTAGCTGCACCATGCGCCCATGCCAAACCCTTGGCTCCACCATGCCAATCCAAACCGCACCTTGACTTGGTCCTAGCCAAGCTAGCCGCACCATGCGCCCACGGCAAACCCTTGGCCCTACCATGCCAAGCCAAACCGCACCTTGCCTTAGTCCTATCCAAGCTAGCCGCACCATGCGCCCATGCCAAACCATTGGCCACACCATGCCAAGCCAAACCGCACCTTGCCTTGGCCCTAGTCATGCTAGACACACCATGTGCCAACGGCATGCCAAGCCCTTGGCCCCACCATGCCAAACACACCTAACCATGCCACCAGGATGGCCTTTCCTACGCGGCTACCAAAATGAAGGCGTGTGACAATCAACGGCCCCCCTTCAATCCCAGGATCAAATCCTAGCCATCCAAGGTTACCATACGATGCATGGTAACCTTTGTCCCAAAAACCTAAGTTTGGCCACGCCAAACCATGCCATGCCAACCTAGCCGCGCCACCATGCTGGCCTTTCCTATGCGACTACCAAAACGAAGGCGTGCGACAATCAACGGTCCCCCTTCAATCCCAAGAGAAAATCCTAGCCATCCAAGGTTACCAGACGACGCATGGTAACCTTTGGCCCAAAAACCTAAGTTTGGGCTCGCCAAACCATGCCATGCCAACAGCATGCCAACCTTGCCACGAGACCATGCTGGCCTTCCCTACGCGGCTACCAAAACAAAGGTGTGCAACGATCAATGGTCTCCCTTCAATCCCAGGAGAAAATCCTAGCCGTCCAAGGTTACCAGATGACAAATGGTAACCTTTGACCCAAAACCCTAGTTTGGTCACGCCAAACCGCGCCATGGAATGCCATGCCAACCTAGACGCGCCACCATGCTGGCATTCCCTATGCGGCCACCTACGAATGAAAGTGTGCGACGATCAACGACTACTTTTCCTCTTAAGATGCAAAATCTTGACCGTCGAAGGTTACCAAGCTAGCAAGTCTCCCAAGCTCGATCGACTTTCCAGGAAACAACAATATGCTACATGTTTTCCACAAAAACATTCGAGACATAAACACATATCATAAACTGGAGGATCCTCTTTGGGTATTGGTTTGACGGTTTACAGTGTGCGGCGTACACTACACCCGTCATAAGGAAGTGTCATAAGGATGAGGCAATTAGTAGATACAGGGAGTTAATGGTGAAACGCTATTTTATGGGACATTAATTCCATGCGTTAACGGTTTTATGGAACATCAATTCCATGCGTTAAAGGTTTTATGGAACATCAATTCCATGCGTTAACGTTACCACTCCTCTCATTTACTCACCTATTTTTCCATTCCTTAATGAGACCAGAGTACGTTACACATCGACTTGTATAAATAGGTATCACTTATTCCTACCGAACAACAAGTTCAGTCAGGAGCATACAACACTTAGAAAATACTTGTTAGCTTCCCATTTGTTAGCTTTCCCATTTTTCTGATACAAGTCGTAGTAACACAACTACTCTTCCAGAATCAACTATTCTGATCTCATCACTTTTCTTGCTTCCCTCCCCAAAACCAACCCATTCTCCTCCACTTTGTGACCGAAGCAAGTCTGGAACGACCATTTCTTGGTTTAGGCCGGACTTATACAGATTGATCTCTCGAATCTAAATTACTCCCTTGCAGTACATTGTTTAGGGTTTAAATTCGTTTCTCACCCGCACACCCGAAATTACCGAAATCAACAGGAACCATTTTCACCCATAAACAACTTGATACAAAGGTTCGGACTTAACCAAACTCAATAGGATTCACGTATCAATAGGAATTAATGTTTGTGCAATTTACCTTAATTATAATAAAACAATTATAATGCGGAAATATAAAGTAAATGACACAGCAATCTTTTGTTAACGAGGAAACCGCAAATGCAGAAAAACCCCGGGACCTAGTCCAGAATTAAATACTCTAAGGATTAAGACGCTATACAAAATAAGACAACTTCATATAGTTGAGACCAAGCAACTAAACCTATAGTACACCTAGTTTCGTCTGTATTCCTACGCCTCCAACCTGTAAACAAGTCACGTACTTGGAAAAATTCCTTTGGTTCGTATTCCAAACAGTAAAGGAACAACAAATATGTTTAGTATCTGTAGTTGCAGGAATTCCCACACTACACCCTATTCAAGAATTTATCAATATTTATGACATAATTTGAAGATTAAAGACACTTTTTCATTAATATGATCTTAAGGAATTTTACAAAAATCAAGAACACAGAACACTTGATAAAGATTTTCTCTCTCCTAAAAACCTTCCTAGCCCTCAAAAATTCATCATCCTCTCTGGAACTATTCATTTCCTTTATATAGGCATTTACATAATGGATTACAGCTCATGACAGCTCATTTACAGTTAAGATTCCCTTTAATTTCGGATCTGAGTTCTTGCGATAAATCTCAGTTAGCACCGCCTTATTCATTCGCAAGTTTTATTGGTTCGTCGCAGAAATGTCACATTTTACTCATGTTTCTGTCGTTTTCATCTGATATGTCATTCCTTACGTCACTCCGAGACGTGTCGCAGAATATAATTGATGTGTCGCAGAACTGTTGTTTATTTCGCAAGAATATTGTTGTGACAATATTCTGATCCTACATCTTGCCTCTTCTCATATCTTTTCTGCGAAGGAGATAAAGATCATGAGAATTTAAGTTTCTTGATTTGCCGCAACTCCTTACTTTTTACCCGACAAAGTTCCCTATTTTACGTTTTACCGTTGGCACGTGTCAATCTTTACTTTTTTACCAATCAACCCGGTTACCCATCCTTCATCTATAAATAGATGTCCCACTCGAGGAAAGATTTTCTTTCATCTTCTCTCTTTTCTTCAACTTTTTTTTTTTTCGCATGTAATTTTTTCTTTCCTAATATCCTTCCTGCTGCTGCTCTAATGGAGACTCAAAGGTATGTTCTTATCTTGAACCTTATTTTGTTCATGTTTCATCATTTCTATCGCCTGATTTTCTTTGTAATCCCCATATTCTATATTATCCTTTTTAGTAACACTACTTCTCAGATTAAGATTACTGTCAAAAACCCTAACCCTAAAGTTTCTCAAAAAAGGCGTGTTGGAAAGGCGAAAAGATCTGAGAATGATAAGGTAGTAAGAAACACTTATTTCTTTGAAATAACAAATTGTTACCTCTGTTTCTTATCTACATTATTATTCTCAGGGTGAAGAAAATATTTCTAGACCTCTTAAGCGTTCTCGTCAAATTAAAGCTCTTCCAGATGAAGTGGATATTCTTGATTTCTTGCCTGCAGACCCTGTTCCGCCGCAAAATAAATCTTCTCCTTCTCCTCGCGTAAATTCTAATATTAACACCACTACTACTTCTTCATCAATTCCAAATGAAACTATTGATGCTAATATTTCCATCAATATTTCAAGAGTTGCGATGGATGAATCTTTAATAGCTGGAACTAAAGTGAATGAATCAGCAGCCAATGATCCTGCGATTAATGAAACTGTGGTGAATGAAACCACGGTAAATAAAACTGCGGTGAATGAAGCCGTGATGAATGAAGTTGCGATGAAGGATGTTGCGGTGAATGAGACTGTAATTGCGACTAACCAAGTTCCTTCTTCCACCCCTACTACCGCGAGTGATTCTAATCTTCAAGTTATTGTCGCCAAAACCTCTTCCTCTACTTCTCTTCCTTCTTATCAAGAAATAGCAACAGGGGTTGAAGATGCTTTTCAAATATTATCTGAAGTTTTGAATGATGCTATGAAATCTTCTACAGACCCTGCGAGACAAGATATTTGTATGATTCTAAGCAAGCATCTTGGATCATGCGGTTCTTCGTCTAAGCTAACTGCTTTAGAAAGTGAAATTGAAACCTTGAAGAACAATCTTCAAGCAAAAACTTTAGAATGTGAACTTCTCGATCATAAGTTTCGCAATTCTGAATTAGACTGCGAAAATCTTCGCAGCAGAAATGATGATCTGAAAGGTACAACTTTCTTGCCTCTGTTTTTGCCTCAGTAATTCTTTGTTTTCTATGTACTCAATTTTTCTTTATTTATTTGTTGACGCATATTTAGCTTCAAAACATAACCAATTATTGAAGATACTTGAATGGGAAACAATCGATGATGAGGCCCGCATTGGGAAAGAGTCTTGGAAGAATCAATTTGATAGATTGAATACTCTTCACACATATTCAATTGAAGAGATAAATAATCTTAAGAATGAGAATAATCAGCTAATTTGTGAACGAGATCGCCTAAGTAATGAAGCCACTCAACTTTTATATTCGCTAAATCAGACTAATTTGAGGGTGGAATCTTTATTAGATGAAAACAAAACCCTATCTCAAGAGAAACGTAGCTTTGTGAGTAAAACAATGGTTTATTCGCAGCAATTGAGTAATCTTCAAAAGCTGTGTGACAACCAAAAGCAATCTCTTCGTGTATTGAAAGATGAGTTTAAAAAGAGTACCGAATCATCTGCCGCTGAACAAGAGAAACTTATAAAAGGTAGATTAGCTCTGAGCGTAAAAGTCAACAATCTCAAAGATGACTATGCTCTACTGAAGAACTCCCATTCCTCCTTAAAAGAAGAAAATACTCATCTTCTTTCTAAAGAAAAAAGTATAAAATATCGTTTGAAAGGTAAAGTTGGTGATACTTTCGATGATACCATGAATCAATGGAAGAATTTCTTCCTTAACATAATTCAAACTTTATCCTCGCAAAAGGAAGGTAGTCATTTTGACTGCCTCATCTATTAATTATTTCATTGTATTTTCCCATCTTATTTCTTGCGAGAATTCCATCTAATATGCGATTTTTCTTCTGCAGAATCTGAGAAGCACCTTCAAGCTTCAATCTCTGATCTGTCTATGAGGTTGGCCAAACTTCGCAAAAAGAACACCGCGCTTTCTAACTCTCGCAACAGAGCATTAAGAAGATTTGACTATCTTGAATATTTCAAAGATATAGAGATCAGAAACCGGGAAAAGAATTGCCTCCGTAAGGCTCATTTAGGCGCTGAGGTTCTCGTAAACAATGTTCTATTCTCTCATTCTTTACCTCCTATGAAGATCAAACCCTTGGAGATAGATAATAACGAAGTCCCTCATCTTATAGATGAAGATCTAAATTATTCAAGTAATGAAGAAGATTTTTCTAAGGATGAACAAAACCCACCTAAAGAAATAGAAGAAGAAGAGAACCCTCTCAATGATGGAGAATATCAAGAAAATCCTCATAAAGAAGCAGAAGAACATAATTCTCCTCACAAAACAATCACTGGTGATGGAGAAACCCAAACTGAAAAAGGTGTCGTTGATGAAGATAATAGTAGCGAACAAGAATGATAAAATTAAGGAAGAATATTCTCTGAAGTTTTTATATTCTTGCGAAATATCTTGTTCTTTTCCTTGTCCTGTGAATGATTGTAATTTCTGAATCTCTTTTGCGAAACATTGCAGTTTTTGTAACTCCATCATCTTCTTCTGATTATATATTTTTATTAATATGAATCCAATCTTCATAAATTCTTGTAACTTGATTATCTTCTTTTTATTAATCTGAATCCAATCTTCATAAATTATTGTAACTTGATTATCTTCTTTTTTATTATTTTGATTCTTCTCAAGGAAGATAATGAAATATTGTTTTATAATCCCCATATTTTCCCCTCATAATCTTCCTTGTGAAGTATTTAATTTGTTACCCTTGTAAGAAATCCCATACTTGCCTCTTGTTATCAATCTGCAATATGATAAATGAATTATCGCAATCAACGCTGCGAAAAATCTGTTATATGCTTTGCAGATATAACCTCTCTTGTGGTCTTATTTCGCCTTCCTAGTTAAAGGTCTTATTATGCCACTTTTATGCGACAAGATCGCAGGACATTCTTACTTTTACATGTAATAATCCATTGATCTTGCCTTATCATTTAATTTTAATCTCTGCGACAATATGATAAATCTAAGCCTTCTTGTGAGATTAATCTCTCTTTGCTTTTTAAGACTTATGACATTGTCGTCTTTTCGATGAAATCGCAGGACGTATTTGCGATTTATATCCTCTTATTATTGATTTCATTTATCTCATCTTTTGATCTTATCGCAAAAACCCATTGATCTCATCTTAACATTTCTCTTTAGGCTTTTTGGCCAGTCACGCGGCAATATGACGGGCCTAAATATTCTTGCGAATATAAAGTCCCATGACATTGTTGTCTGTGTCACGCGACAATATGACGGGCCTAAATATTCTTGCGATTATAAAGTCCCATGACATTGCCGTGTTTTTTGATACACAGCTCCCTAATGGAGGGTATCGCCCTTATCTCTCCCCCCGGTTGCCCCTTAAAGGATTATACATCGGCCATACAAGACTAGCACTTTCCCATCCGGTTCTTCCAACAACCAGTTGTTTTCGCAGCCTTATCCTTTATGCCTTATATGGCTTATAGTTACAAGACTGCACCCTAAGTGGGGTTTTCTTTGGGCCGAACACATCGTAAGCCAAGACTTGCCGTGGATGGCCAGGGTAGGTTCATCCATCCCGGGCACCCACATCTCAACCGTGTACCTCGGCGCCTTGATCATACTTTGCATTCCTTAGGAGAAACTCTCGGGCGCCCAACCAGGGTATAACCTTATATAGTTGGGAATCCAAGTTATCTCTCCCGGATGGATTTTCTATAATCCCAAATCTCCATGACTAGGTTCCAGCAGCGGTATAGCCTTTCCCATAGCCATGCAAAGAGATACCCCCCTTATGACGCACTTTAAGGACATTGCCTCTTACGGAATAGAATCCGCGAACTAAGGTGTACGCCATAAAAGTTCGTCCCATTCTTATATGTTTTTAGGCGATTTTCGCCCGTCTTATGCATTTGCATTAAAATTCTTAATTATTTCGCAAATTATTGCGGAAAATAGCTTTTATATTTAGCCAACTTTGTTCTTGCAAAACATCTCTTTTATTCTCTCGCAATTTCTTGCGTGTAATCCATTCATTCTAGTCTTTCAAACCTTTATTGATAATATTTTCTTAGATATTGTCTATTCCATGGTCTTCCAAGTCTTTGACCCATGTCTCTTCCTTCTGGATCCATTAATTTATATGCTCCAGTTCCAACTATTTCTTTGATGATATATGGCCCATCCCATTTTTTCGCTAATTTTCCTCCATTTTCTCGTTGATATTCTGGTGTTTCTCGCAGAACTAGATCTCCAACTTGGAATTCACGCTTCTTTACTCGTTTATTATATTCACGAGCTAATTTGCGATGGTAGTTTTCCATATGTTGTAATGCCTTTTCTCTCTTCTCTTAAACCTCATCAAGTTTGTCTAGAATCATACCAGCACTAAGATTCTTTTCCCAAGCTTCTCTTTTTGTTGTAGGAATAGCAACTTATGTTGGTAATATTGCCTCAACCCCATATGTTAAACAAAAAGGTGATTCCCCGGTTGCTTCTCTTCGTGTTGTATTATAAGCCCAAATTGCATTATGAACTTGTTGACACCACGTTCTATGATGCCCTTCTAACTTCTTTTTGAGAATATCTGCGATTGTTTTGTTAGTTGCTTCAGCTTGACCATTGGCCTGTGGGTATAAAGGAGTCGATTTTCCGCACTTTATCTTGAATGCATTAAGTAACATCTCTATATTTTGTCCTTCAAATTGTTTTCCATTATCTGACACCAACTGCGCTGGAATTCCGAATCTGCAAATGATATTTTCAAATATAAATGTGAAAATGTCCTTATCACGAATATGATGTACTGCTTTAACTTCCGCCCATTTTGTGAAGTAATCTGTTGCGACAATTAAGTATCTCTTTTGCCCTGTTCCTGGTACAAATGGTCCCACAATATCTAAACCCCACTTTCCAAATGGCCAAACATTTTTTGAGGATGTTAATGTTTCACCTGGTGCATGTATTCTTTTTGCAAATCTCTGACATTCCTCGCAACTTCTTGATAAATTCTTTGCATCTTCATGCATATATGGCCAATAATAACCTTGCATTTTAGTTCTGTATGCTAAAGATCTTCCGCCTCTGTGATTACCAGCATCCCCACTATGTAACATTTTTAATATTTGCTTTCCTTCTTCTTGTGTCAAACATCTGAGGGAAGGCCCATTTAAAGATTTTCGATATAATACCCCATCTCTTAACTCATAATTTGTTGCTCTACTTTTTAATTTATGTGCTTCTAATCTGTTCCTTGGTATCTCCCCCTTGCTAGATATGCGTGAATTTCCGCACGCCAATCTGTGATAATTCGACTTGATTCTTCGCCATTATTTTCTACTACCATTGCCTCAACTTCCTCTTCTTCTTCTTTATTAATTGATGGTGCTATGAGTGTTTGTATTTTTATATTTCTCGCAGTCGGATCTACCATCATACTTGATATAAACGCAAAAGCATCTGCAAGCCTATTATCTCTTCTTGAAATATGCCTCCATTTGAGTTTTGGAATTTTCGCAGATAATTCTTCAACAAGTTTCTTATATTTTTTCAAAGATATATCGTTAGTTGCATATTCCCCTTCAATTTGGCGAATAATCAACTGTGAATCACTGGTAACTCTTGCATTCTCCACCTTCATTTCTATCGCAAATCTTAGAGCATGTACTACAACCTCATATTCTGTCTCATTATTGGTAGATTCAAATTCCATTCGAAATGCAAATGCCATTTTTGCGCCTTCTGGAGAAATAAAAACGACTCCCACTCCATTTCCTTCTCCATTAGATGATCCATCTACTAATATCTCCCACCTATTTGGTTCTGTTAAAAGATCTCTAGGATCCCCATATTCTTCTTCTATATCCATCATGTCTTCTACAGCTTCATCATCCTCCAAAGGAAATTCTGCGAGAAAATCTGCGACAATTTGAGATTTTGGCGAAGATAAAATTGCATATTGGATCTCAAAATGCCCCACTTGTGTGTTCCATCTTTCGACTCTGCCTGATCTTTTTGAATTTTTCATTACTGACTCGATTGGTACTTTTGTTAGTACTTTGATTTTATGCGCTTGGAAATATATGCGAAGCTTAGAAGCCGCATAAACTAATGCCAAAATTAGCTTTTCAATCTTCGAATAATTTTTCTCCGCAGCATTAAATGTTTTGTTGATGTAGTAAATAGGTTTTTCAACTCCTGCGTCATTTCGCAAAAGTACTGCGCTTAAAGCATGTGGAGTTGTCGCAAGATATATCAGCAATTCTTCTCCTGGTTCATCCTTCTGTAAAATGGATATATTCATCAAATATTCCTTAATTCCTTGAAAAGCTTTCTCACATTCATCTGTCCATTTAAATTTTGTTCCCTTCTTTAGTATGTTGAAGAAATGCTTGCATTTATCTGATGACCGCGAAATAAATCTTCCTAGTGAGGCTAAAAGTCCATTCAATTTTTGCACATCTTTTACTGTTGCTAGAGTTGGCATATCTCGAACTGCTTGCACCTTTTCAGGATCAACTTTTATTCCTTCTTTTGATACAATATATCCCAAGAATTTCCCAGATGATACTCCGAAAGTACATTTCTCAGGATTTACTTTGATATTAAAAAGCCGCATCTGATCAAAAATTTCCCTTAAGTCCTGCACATGATTTTTAGCTTCTTTGCTTTTTACCAACATATCATCCACATATACCTCTAAAGTTTTATGTATCCATTTCGCGAACACCTTTTCCACCATCCTTTGATAAGTTGCTCCTGCATTTCGTAACCCAAAAGGCATCTTTGTGTAGCAATATAATCCTCTGGGAGCAAAGAATGCAGTATGTTCTTGATCTTCTTCCACAAGTGGGATTTGATTATAGCCCTTGTATCCATCTAACGAAGATATTCGATCATTTCCTGCGGCAGATTCCACCAGCTGCGGAATATCTGGCAAGGGAAAACTATCTTTGGGACATGCTTTATTTAGATCAGTAAAATCGATGCAAATTCTTATCCCCTTATTTTTCTTGGGAACTACTACCATGTTGGCGATCCATTCTGGATATTTTGCTTGCCTTATAATTCCTGCGTCTAGCATCTTCTGCAATTCTTCTTCTATCTTGGCATGATAAGTGGTCGCAATCTTTCTTATTCTTTGTTTGAATGGTCTGACATTTTTGTTAATCTCCAATCTATGGCACGCAACAGATGGATCTATTCCAGGCATCTCGTCCATATTCCACGCAAAAATGTCTTTGTATTCTCGCAGAAGGTTTACAGTTTGCTCTTCTTCCTCCACATCCATCTTAGTTCCAATTTTCAACATTTTTGGGTCTTCTTCACTGCCAACATTTACTTCTTTTGTGGGTTCTGCTGCAATATAACTGGCTTCATGTTCTCCCATTGGTGTTGGTGTTTTTATTACCTCCGTTGGTTCATCACTTTCTTGCGATACATCGTTAAATATTCCTTTTCCTTCTTCTGATCTTATCATGTAAATCTTGAATTCTTCTTCTTTCTTTTCTTCTTTCCTCATTTTTTCTGCGCTGTTTTCGCAACTGAATTTGATTTTCACAATTCTTTACTTCATTCTGGAAACACAACGCTGCATAATCTGTATCTCCTCTAATCTCTCCAATTCCGCTAGGCATAGGAAATTTTATGCACTGATGTAGAGTTGATGATACAACCTTGATTGCATGTATCCATGGTCTTCCCAACAGCATATTATATGGTGATTTCACGTCCACTACACACAAAGTTATCTGCGTCTCTATTTCCCCCAGCGGAATTCGCACTATAATTTCACCTTTAGGTTTTGTTAGAGATTTTCCAAATCCATGAATATGATATGTTGGACTAAGCATTTCTTCATCTTTGTATCCCATTTTCTTGAATGTGTGGTAAAACATTATATCCACAGAACTTCCTGCGTCCACCAGAGTCCTATTCACAGCCCACTCTTCTGTAGATCTTATTGATTTCTCTTTTCTTGTTGGTACAACAGACACTGTGATCACCAATGGAGATGTATGACTTAAATTTTCTTTCGGAATTTCTGCTGCCGTGAATGTGATCTTCTGTTTTTCCCAATCTTTTAGCGGTGATACCTCCTCTTCCTAACATGATTTTCTTTCCTTCAAAATCTCGCTTGTGTATCCTTCCTCTAATATCTTCATGGAACTTATCTATCATCATCTTTGTTATTATATCACACTCCAATTTATTTTGATTATCTTTGACTTTAACCATCTTTTCTTCCATCAATTTTCTTGATATTCTTCTAACTCTTGAATAATTTCTTTCTTTTACCTAACTTTTGCTATGATTTTCAACTATTCATACCTGTTTCTGGGCGCCAAAATGTAGTTGCAGGAATTCCCACACTACACCCTATTCAAGAATTTATCAATATTTATGACATAATTTGAAGATTAAAGACACTTTTTCATTAATATGATCTTAAGGAATTTTACAAAAATCAAGAACACAGAACACTTGATAAAGATTTTCTCTCTCCTAAAAACCTTCCTAGCCCTCAAAAATTCATCATCCTCTCTGGAACTATTCATTTCCTTTATATAGGCATTTACATAATGGATTACAGCTCATGACAGCTCATTTACATTTAAGATTCCCTTTAATTTCGGATCTGAGTTCTTGCGATAAATCGCAGTTAGCACCGCCTTATTCATTCGCAAGTTTTATTGGTTCATCGCAGAAATGTCACATTTTACTCATGTTTCTGTCGTTTTCATCTGATATGTCATTCCTTACATCACTCTGAGACGTGTCGCAGAATATCATTGATGTGTCGCAGAACTGTTGTTTATTTCGCAAGAATATTGTTGTGACAATATTCTGATCCTACAATATCAACTCTCTTTAACCAAGTGATATGAGTTGTGCAAAGGTTCCCTTGTTTATCTTAACATAAACTCATTTGCTAGGTTCCAAGATCTATCTTATGTTCAATCACCCAAAGGAAATCGTTAAGATTAAGCCAATCAATACCGTTAATCACAAGGAATCGTATTGATGCCGATCTTCCTCAATTAATCAATCCAATCTACCACAAGGATTATTAATTGCATCCCCTTTTTCCCAAACAAGTATTGTGCACACCAAAGATTGTAAAAACCAAGTCAGAAATCTTCAATATATTCTTTGTCTTCAAATATTCTTAGATCTTCAATAAACACCTGCACACAACTACTTGAATCTCTTGTGATCAATCACACACAAAACAGAGTATGTTAACAATGGATTATAACAAGATCGTCTTTAGATCTAATAACAGTCTAACGATCCCTGTCAAAACCTTGAACTAGTTTGAGTGAATCTTATATTAGAAGAGAAGATTCTCAAGAATAAACAAACTAGGTGCAATCAAAGTTCAACCACCCTTAGTCAATCAAACAATACGAAAACTAAATATAAACCACAATATCTAGTTTCCCACCAACGGGTCACGCTAGAGCTTCTCAATCCCAAAGAAGACTTTAAATTGAGCGGCCATAAGAGATTTCACCTAATTAGATTACTCTCCTCTCTGATAGGAGGCTTCACTAGTAACAAAGACAGAAGAGTAAGTCTAATGTTACGCAGGATTAGATTGCTAGAAATGCAAGATCAAAGTATTTATAGACAAGGAAGTTTGGACACCAAGGAATTTCCAAAACCGAAAATATTCTCAAGATATTTTTTCATTACTACACCAAATTAGGTTTCCATAATTCCTGTGAATGTAATGTCCAAAAATATGATCGAAATCTCCTTGGAAAATCTTTAACTAGTAAATGCACATTACTAATTCTTATTTTCCATATATAGTTAAAACCCCTTAATTAAAAGATTCTTAACTTATTTAAATTTGATCTTGGGATGTACCTCCTTATTACCCGTTAAAGAATATTTTTGAACAATATATAATAAGCATTAATGCATCGAGTTCAAAGTGTGACGACATCTTACTCTTGCAAGTCTTTTCCATGCTTGCTCACTTGAAACCGATTTACCACGCTTCCAAACAATTTTAGAATTGGTTCATATGACTTTCAAGAACTATGTGATTGATCAAGTTCCACTCAATCACAACTCATGGGTTTACGATTCTACCAAAACAAGTTTCGGTTCTACCTCCATGTGAGTATTGTGCATAGTTACACTAGCTTTCCAAAGATAAGGCTGACTAGGTTCTAGGATCGGTTCCCCTTATATATTTGGTATCTAACTTGAATGCATTGCACATGTCCATATAATCGGTTCCCCCTTCCCAAAAATGTGTTGCACATGTTCATATGATCGATTCCCATTTCTTCCATAAACCTTGTTGCACCTCATACAAGGATCGGTTCCTCTTCTGATGCACTGCACCTCTTACTAGAATCGGTTCCCCTCTTCCCAGTAATAAGTTCATACACTCACAACCCGATTATACCCCAGGTGATTACTTAAGATCGGTTTCACTAATAAAAGTCATACCAATACATAAGACATGCCTCATGTGAATAGTTTTACCAAGAACACAAACAAGTCATGAGAGGTTATACTAATCACACATATTGGTCATTCATAAGATATGCAATGTAGAACAGACCAATAACGCCTAGCAATTTACTTTTCGGTTCACAACACATATCATGAACTTATTTCCTTAGAACACATGTAAACATTGTTCCCTAGGATAAAATCCTCACCTCATACCCATACATAATCACAATAGAATTCATACGATTACGTCGATGTCTTATATACAAAGTTTAATGGTTAAACAAGAAACTTCATATTGTATTCCTTAATACTATGTCTATCTAGAGTGTTCATGCTTCGCAGTTTTATGTTTCCAATATTCACGACTTGAAAGATACGTTAGGGAATGAAATAGTTCAAGTCAAATATCACTAACCTCAAGTGGAAGGATGATGTTGTCGTTGTAGTTCCGCACTTCTTCACTTCTTCAAGTCTTCACAATACTTGTAACATCTCACCCTAATACTTTCAAGCTAACCTATACGAAGTTGACTCTAGTTCATTTAAATCAAGAAACTCTTAAATGATTTTTGCTTCACTAAAATATGACAATCAAACTTGACATACCAACACTTGGTGGGTTCAACCAAGCAATGCTCTAACATGCCCCTTTTCATACGAACGGAGTTTCTAGAGTTTGAACAGAAGCAAGATTCCTCCTTGCTCCATGAACGTCAATAAATAACTAGGTGTATCACAATCATGATACATAGCTGAACAAGACGTGTGCCAATATCTCCACTCCATGTCCGAACCAACAACACGCCAGCATGAAGAACACCAACCGCTCAACCTGGAACAATCCGTGGTTAGGTCAGGCAACGCTAGATGCCACCTGCACTCTGTGGTTAATCCAGCACCAATGCTCCAAGAACCAATATCAACAGTTCTTGGTCGAAGTTGAAGTACCATCATCGCTCAGTGGTCAAAGTTACAGCACCATTATCACCGTTCTGTGGCCGAAGTAGAAGCGTCATCCACCGTTCCACGTACTGAAGCCAAGTGCTATTTTCACCATCCCATGGGATTAATCCAAGTACCATTTCCACCATTCCACAAACCAGGAGACATCAACACCATCTCCATCCTCCATCTCCACGGTTGAGCCAAAGTTTCAACGCTATCTCTACCCGTCCCGTGGTCAAGAAAACAGAGACGTTTCTACCATTCCATGGACTGAAGCCGTTTCCACCATTCCACGGACGGAAGCCATTTCCACCACTCTAAGGAATGGATCCAAGTTCCATCTCTGTAGCCAAAATTCTAGCGCCATATCCACTCGTTCCGTGGTCAAGCTAGTCATCATCATCATTCTGTAGCTAAGGTTGCAACACTAGCATTAGCATTCCGCAGCCGAACCTGCATCACCAGCGTTAGCACTCTGTGACCAAAGTGGTAGCGCCAATGCCAACACCCTGTGGGAAATCCGGAAATATACAAAGCCTCCAGTACAAGGTTCATAGACTACTCACGCCTCTTGTCAAAGTTTAGTCGAATTTTCCTGGCAATATCTTTATGTCTTCCCTTTCGATTTTACTCTTGTCTATCACCATCTCATGCTTACCCCGCAAAAATGTCACTGTTACGTGCTAAGTAGGGGACTTAATGTTGATGGTGGTTTTTAGTTCAGGGCTAAATTTGTAAAATCATGAATTTAATGTGTCGTCACTCTGCAAAGAAACTGAGCCATGTAAAAGTGACGAGTGTTCAACCTCTTCACTGGCGCATTTATTGAGAAACCAAATATATTCATATGAAATTTATCCAGAATGGTGCATGTAGCAACAATCCCATATATTCTATAAATTTTGGCACCCTGCCTATATTATTTAATTAATATAAGTTCTTTAAATACTTTATGTACTATGTTCCCCGAATGAACCCTTAATATTGATATGGAATGACAATTTGTGTTCACTCACAGTAGAGTAGCACGAATTTCCAAGTATCAAGGTTAAGGTCCTTGCATAAAAGTATTCAATCTGAAAGCATACTGCTCTATGGAAATAAACTTAAATAACTCTGTGTCAACACACATAATTCAATATTTTTTGTGATAATTCACAATATTTGAATATTAACTTGATTTGCAAAAATTAGGGTTTCGCGCCCTGTGCAGTATATTAGACCCCGTTGGTCGAAACTATGCTTAGCCAAACTAGGCAATTAAATCCTCCAAGACGCGCTGGAAGTGTGGACACGCCCTTGCTTGTCTCCCCCCCTTTCCATTGACAAATATGTCGCTTTAAATCCACCACGGCGCACTGGAAGTGTGGACACGCCCTTGCTTTCCGGCCCCCTTTATATCGACCAATCAGGTCGCTTTAAATCCGTCATGGCGCACTGGAAGTGTTTCCATGCCCTTGATTTCCGGCCCCCTTTCCATCGACCAATCAGGTTGCTCTAAATGTGCCACACATATTTAGACTGAGGCCGAACCCATGTTGTTTTCCGGCCCCCTTTCCATCGACTAATCTGGTCGCTTTAAATCCGCCACGGCGCACTGGAAGTGTGGGCACGCCCTTGCTTTCCGGTCATCTTTCCATCGACTAATCAGGTTGCTCTAAATACGCCACACACATTTAGAATGAGGTTGTCCTCATGACGCCTTCTTGTGATAGGTGTAGAATACACCGTATTTACTATCTAGTATTTATGCTTTCTTTGCTATTTTTCGTGTGAATTATGTATCTTATGTTCGCTTTTGAGTTTCATAGGTACTTTGGATTCATTACGAGAAAAAGAAGGATAAATCATCCATTTGGAGCGAAAAGAACAAGAATCGTCCAATTTGCCAAAAGAGAGACGGAATTATCATTGCATGAAATCTACTATGGGCAGTCGCATAGGCGTATCGGACGCTAGAATCAATAGTTATGAAGCTACTGGGCTAAATGGAGTTATATGAGCTGCTTAGCCCATAAGGTGTATTGGGCTTAACATGAGCCCGGTTTACAAGTGTTGGGCTTAATTTCCATGGAACCCAAATCTGTACTGGGCTTAGTACAAGACATTGTATCTCTTATTTGGGTATGCCAGTGGGAGAGAGTGATGAGCGAACTACAGCCTTAGGCAGAAGGGATCTTTTTGGGCTGTTCGTTGATCATAGATGAAGCTGTGGTTGGCCGAGTCCGAGACGCTGGTTTCTGAGGCCTAGCATGGAAGTAACGGTGATGCTGTGTAGGAGCTGTGGTCGATGGCAGTGACAAGGAACTGATGGTGGAGTATGGCCGTGAGAAGAAAGCTGTGGCATAGTTGGACATGGGAGATTAATATCGAGCTTTCAAGATGCAGAGAAGTGTTGTAGGTGTTCTTTGGCAGGTGAAGCAATGCTCGAGATGAGAACAAGAGATGAGAGCTTTGCAGTTCAGGGAGATATTGACAGACGTGATTACTATCGTGTTGATAATGAGTTGCAAGCAGAGAAGGTGATTCTGCTGAGAAGACGAGAACATGAAGGAGTTTGAAGCTGCTGATGTAGGCTGCAGCTAATGAAGGTTGACTGTTGGATGGGAATAGAAGCTGATGGAAGAAAGCTTGGCAGCATGGAAGTCAGTTAAAGGTTAGGAGTTGTTGTAGCCTATAAACAAGTGGTAGTAGTGATCAATAGAGAGTGAGATGCTGGCAGTGAACATCGACGTTATGGAGAACAAAACAGGGAGTTTAGAGAAGTGGGTTATTGAGTGAGATGCTCGGTCAATGCTAAATAGAATAAAAGATGGAATTGGAGCTCGAGTCTGTGGACTGCATGACGGCATATTTTCGATGGAGTTTGTTGACAACCACAGGAAGAGAAATGATGGTAGAGTTTGCTGTGATGAGACTGTCGATTGAAGAAACTCAAACTGATGTTGTGATTTAATGCAGCGAGCTAATGGAGGAGGCTAAGAAGAGAACGGTGCTGGCAGTGATGAGAAGAAGTGATGCTTTGATAAAGAGAGAAAGTAGAGCTCGAGTCTGAGATGGTGATTAATGGAAAGGATGCTACTGATGGATTGGAATGGGTTTGACGAGCTATACAGGGATGATGGCAGGCTCAGTTGTTATTTGGGCTGTGATGAAATGATTTAATCTGCTGGGCTTCTAACAGTTGCTGCACGAGCCCAATAGGCTTTTAGCCAAAGTTTTACACGACCAACTAAGGGTGCGGCTATTTCATCCTTTATCGTGGCTCAGTTAGGTCAGTCGTGGCCATGAGTTTTTGGCCATGACTTTGGCAACTTGCTTTGGTCCGGGATTTGATACACGGGAAATAATTCTTAAGGAGGTGCACTTTCCTATTTTTATTAGGTTTCCTAGTTTTCTTAAAGAAGAGGTTACAAAACTCTATATATAGGGAAGCCTAGGCACATATCTTATTATCTTTTACATTATCTTATATATTCTTCTACTTTGTTCTAGGGTTTAGAAACATGTTAGGGTTTCTCTTTCTTCTTGTTATGAACTCCTTGAATATGAGCTAGAGTTTTATTATTGGTTATGAAATAATTGGATTTCACATAATATGGTTTTTGATATGATAAATTAGTTTTGTCTCCATACTTTATCGTTTATGATTCACTGTTTAAATTGTTACATGAATTGAATGCTTGTTTGATCGAGTCGCGAATCGGTTGAGTTTGTTTTCATCTCTATTGATAGATTAGGGTTTGTTATACGTAAAAGTGATAGATTCCTGATTGCAAGTAGCATGAATATGGTTATAGCTGGTAGTGATGCATCCTTATAATTATATGTGAACCATAACCTTTGTTAAATTGAATTAGTGCGTTTTCCACGTTCGATTGCTTTGATTGGCCTGATTTCATATAACTTAATGCATCTAGGGAATTAAACTTGATTAGTGCTTTTACACGTTAGGTTGTTCTTTTAGATAGAACTCATACTCGCATCTTTTAATGTGTTTGTTGATGACAAAAGGAGATTAGCGGGATATTCTTGCGATCAAGGTATTCTAGGGCTTTTGATAAAAGTTGAGATTAAATATCAATTTTACTTATTGTGAAGAAAACATATTTGTGAATGAAGATGAATCCTTAACCAATATCTTTTCTATTTGATTTGTTTGTTTATTTCTTTCTTTGCTTTTATTTTACTTTTACTTTACAAAAATCAGAAAAATACCCGGTGTTTTATATAAGGAACCGAAAATATATTGACAACCTAGACCTCTCTGTGGGATCGATCCTTTCTTGCCCTTGCTATATTTATATTTTGAGTAGTAAGAAAGTGTAAATTATTTTTGACGCATACGACAGCGATCAAATTTTGGCGCCGTTGCCGGGGAGGCAACGGTTGTCACTTGTTTTTGGTTTCTTATTTTTGTTTTTAGTTTTGTTTCTTATTTTTGTTTTTCTTATTTTATGGTTTTTAACCTTGGTTTGGGAATCGTATTTCAGGTACCAATTCTATGGAAGGAGCATATTGAACAATGGATACGGCTTTCAACCTCCTCAACACTATGACAATTTCCCACCATCTATGGAATGCAATCAAAACCAATTTATTGGATATGATGCAGATCCTAGAGAACCTTATGGTGATTTTCATACATACCAACAACAACCTTGTAGTGGGTATGTAAGTCAAGCACCTAGGTGGGATAATTCTACTTCTAATTGGCTGTATTCGAGTTGTATGCAGATTATGCATGGATTGCAAGATATGCAACAAAGGCTGGACCAACTTGACCGTAATAGAGAGAACGTCGCACAAACCAATTTCTGGAATATGCCTTCTTACCCGACTCCGGATCGTAGTTATGATCATTCACCCATTCAAAGGGAAGAGTCATGGGAAAGAGAACATATTGTAGCTAATGGTGGTAAGCGTGTGAATGTCAGGAAACTTGCGCAGAAATTATACAAGTTGGAAGACGATGGATACTCGGAAGAGCTTGTCAATGAAATTAGTAGGACCATTCATATGGAACTCAAACGACGTCGTGATAAAGGTTGGGAAACCGACGATGATTCTGATTATGGTGAGTCTGAAGATGAAGACGATGATGATTGTGTTGAAAAGGACCAACCTTTGGAGATATTTGATAACGTTAGTGTAGTTGACTCAACTCTTGATCTTAATAATGATCAAGCACCTATTCAAAAGGTACATGAGTATGACGAAACTAGTGTTTTACAAGATTTTGCAACATGGTTTGAGTCTAATGAAGAGGAGTATGTTGAGAATGTGACCGTTATGACCAACATTATGGAAGACCCAATTGAACTTGTGAATGATTGTAGTGATGATGTTTATGCCGAGATTTTGGTTACGGCAGAAACGGACGAAGAATGGTTGCAAAGTTTGATAGAGGACCATGATATACAAGAGGTGAATAGTTCACTTGAATTTTTCAAGGATGAAAAGGATTCCGTGATACAAGAGATTGTGATAGGTTTGTCTAACCCTTTGCATATTAAATCTTCTCCTTTACCTCTTATTGGTTTGAATATATGTGCTTCGAAAACATTGTTGAATGACTTTGTTTCTCGATTTCCTCCATTAGAGATACTTATTCTCATACTATGCAGGTTTTGGACCAAGAAACCGTGGAAGTACCCGACTCTTATATTCTTTATTCACTTCCAAGTGTGGACAATAATAAGTGTGGGGGAAACTTTTATCGGTTAATAGCTTCGTTTGTGTTTTATATTACTAATATTTGTGTGAAGCTATTATTTGCAAAACAGGTACTATGGATGGATCCCCAAATTTTCCGATTATTGGTGTATGGGGAATGAATCTTACAAGATCTACGTCGGGCCGTCGACTTTAAAACAAGCGCTAAGTGGGAGGCAACCCACCGGTTTTATATCTCTTATCTTTATCCTTTTGCTTTTTATTTTATTTTTGTTTCGTTTATTTATTTTTTTATTGTTTTCATATCATATTTGCATCCCCATGTTTAATTTCATTAAGTCTGTAATCTATCTTAGAAGAGAATTATGATGAATACCTTTTCGTCAGAAAATTTCAGACTGCGCGTAGTTCAGTCCAGAGACTATAAATGTCAGACCGTTTATCAGAACACTGTGAAATGTTTATACTGTGTAGAAAACACATAGGTGAACAATTTTGTGAAATGGAGTTTTTCCAAATTCCTTACCAATTTGCACAGTTTTTGCGTTTTATCTCTTTGTTACGTTAATTCAAAACTTTCGGTTTTACACATTGAGGACAATGTGAAGTTTAAGTGTGGGGGAGCATTTATATGTTTGTATAGTTTGTTTTAGTTTGTTTTATGCCTTTAAAAAAAAAATCAAAAAAATAGAAAAACCAAGAAAAATTTGTGCTTTTTGAACTCCGAAGTCTAGAAACTTGTGCCTTTAGGATGTCACCAGTGGATGGAACCATTTTGAATGCAGGAGTTGAGGAACCAATTAACTAAAAGGGACGAACATAGCTCAAAAATCACAATTAACATGATAGTTGTTACCATATCTCGGAATATCACCATATCGCGTTCTATTTTTATTTTTCCATATTTATCTATTGTTCTCTAAGTGTTTCGGTGGGTCACTAAACATCGAGTTGCTATTGCTGCTAGGATGAAATAGAGTGATTGAGTTACTATAAAGAAAAAGAAAAAAAAAGGAAAAAAAAAAGAAGAAAAAAAGAGACCGACCAATTACACCAAAACGGAATAAAAGTCACTTGGATAAAGCAATATGTGTGTGTTCTCCCTGTCTTCGTCGCCTAAACAAGCGTGAAATGCAGGATCCAAGGGAACTATCGTGTAATCTGCTGACAAAAATCATGCGCTTGGATTCAGTTTGATCCAATCATGTTGTCTAAAAAAAAAGAGGAAAAAAGAAAAACAAAATGAAAAAGTGAAAAGAAAAAGAAAATATTATTTTGGTTGAATAAAGTCACTTCTGGTTCCCTTGTATATGCCAGTGAGTTGATGTAGAATTCATACTAGTAGCTCAATCTAATAGGAATAGGTTCATCTTAGCAGTGACCTTCAGACAGATATGGGAAACATCGATCACTTGTGAACATTCGCCAACATCTACATATATATCCATCTTCTTAATCTTTTCATTGTGATTGTGGTTTGTTAGTTTCCGAGTATTGTGGCTTGTTCGACTATCTAATTAAAGCTTTATATATGAATTTAATTTGCTCAAGGTACCTCCTCCTGTAGTCATTTTGGATTCGTTCATTGATTTGTCACAAATAGACGGAGTTGGAAATATAGGTTTTGTAGGTATATCTCTAGTAAACCTTCACGAGACTAAAACTCGTCCCCTAGGGACACCTAGGGGTTTAAAGTCTTGTTATTTATGCTAAAAGTGATCGTAGCCTCGACGAGACGGAGTTGTATGTATTATTTTTATTTTTATTTTGTTTGATTTGCTCGAGGACTAGCAAAGTCTAAGTGTGGGGGAATTTGATAGGTGTAGAATACACCGTATTTACTATCTAGTATTTATGCTTTCTTTGCTATTTTTCGTGTGAATTATGTATCTTATGTTCTCTTTTGAGTTTCATAGGTACTTTGGAGTCATTACGAGCAAAAGAAGGAGAAATCATCCATTTGGAGCGAAAAGAACAAGAATCGTCCAATTTGCCAAAAGAGAGACGGAATTATCATTGCATGAAATCTACTACGGGAAGTCGCATAGGCGTATCGGATGCTAGAATCAACAGTTATGAATCTACTGGGCTAAATGGAGTTATATGAGCTGCTTAGCCCATAAGGTGTATTGGGCTTAACATGAGCCCGGTTTACAAGTGCTGGGTTTAATTTCCATGGAACCCAAAGCAGTACTGGGCTTAGTACAAGACATTGTATCTCTTATTTGGGTATGCCAGTGGGAGAGAGTGATGAGAGAACTACAGCCTTAGGAAGAAGGGATCTTTTTGGGCTATTCGTTGATCATTGATGAAGCTGTGGTTGGCCGAGTCCGAGACGCTGGTTTCTGAGGCCTAGCATGGAAGTAACGGTGATGCTGTGTAGGAGCTGTGGTCGATGGCAGTGACAAGGAACTGATGGTGGAGTATGGCCGTGAGAAGAAAGCTGTGGCATAGTTGGACATGGGAGATTAATATCGAGCTTTCAAGATGCAGAGAAGTGCTGTAGGTGTGCTTTGGAAGGTGAAGCAATTCTCGAGATGAGAACAAGAGATGAGAGCTTTGCAGTTCAGGGAGATATTGACAGACGTGATTACTATCGTGTTGATAATGAGTTGCAAGCATAGAAGGTGATTCTGCTGAGAAGACGAGAACATGAAGGAGTTTGAAGCTGCTGATGTAGGCTGCAGCTAATGAAGGTTGACTGTTGGCTGGGAATAGAAGCTGATGGAAGAAAGCTTGGCAGCAGGGAAGTCAGTTAAAGGTTAGGAGTTGCTGTGGCCTATAAACAAGTGGCGGTAGTGATGAATAGAGAGTGAGATGCTGGCAGTGAACATCGACGTTATGGAGAACAAAACAGGGAGTTGAGAGAAGTGGGTTATTGAGTGAGATGCTCGGTCAATGATAAAGAGAATAAAATATGGAATTGGAGCTCGAGTCTGTGGACTGCATGACGGCATATTTTCGATGGAGTTTGTTGACAACCACAGGAAGAGAAGTGATGGTAGAGTTTGTTGTGATGATACTGTCGATTGAAGAAACTCAAACTGCTGCCGTGCTTTAATGCAGCGAGCTAATGGAGGAGGCTAAGAAGAGAACGGTGCTGGCAGTGACGAGAAGAAGTGATGCTTTGATAAAGAGAGGAAGTAGAGCTCGAGTATGAGATGGTGATTAATGGAAAGGATGCTACTGATGGCTTGGAATGGGTTTGACGAGCTATACAGGGATGATGGCAGGCTCAGTTGTTATTTGGGCTGGGATGAAATGATTTAATCTGATGGGCTTCTAACAGTTGCTGCACGAGCCCAATAGGCTTTTAGCCAAAGTTTTACACGACCAACTAAGGGTGCGGCTATTTCATCCTTTATCGTGGCTCAGTTAGGTCAGTCGTGGCCGTGAGTTTTTGGCCGTGATTTTGGCAACCTGCTTTGGTCCGGGATTTGATGCACGGGAAATAATTCTTAAGGAGGTGCACTTTCCTATTTTTATTAGGTTTCCTAGTTTTCTTAAAGAAGAGGTTACAAAACTCTATATATAGGGAAGCCTAGGCACATATCTTATTATCTTTTACATTATCTTATATATTCTTCTACTTTGTTCTAGGGTTTAGAAACATGTTAGGGTTTCTCTTTCTTCTTGTTATGAACTCCTTGAATATGAGCTAGAGTTTTATTATTGGTTATTGAATAATTGGATTTCACATAATATGGTTTTTGATATGATAAATTAGTTTTGTCTCCATACTTTATCGTTTATGATTCACTGTTTAAATTGTTACATGAATTGAATGCTTGTTTGATCGAGTCGCGAATCGGTTGAGTTTGTTTTTATCTCTATTGCTAGATTAGGGTTTGTTATACGTAAAAGTGATAGATTCATGATTGCAAGTAGCATGAATATGGTTATAGCTTGTAGTGATGCATCCTTATAATTATATGTGAACCATAACCTTTGTTAAATTGAATTAGTGCGTTTTCCACGTTCGATTGTTTTGATTGTCCTGATTTCATATAACTTAATGCATCTAGGGAATTAAACTTGATTAGTGCTTTTACACGTTAGGTTGTTCTTTTAGATAGAACTCATACTCGCATCTTTTAATGTGTTTGTTGATGACAAAAGGAGATTAGCGGGATATTCTTGCGATCAAGGTATTCTAGGGCTTTTGATAAAAGTTGAGATTAAATATCAATTCTACTTATTGTGAAGAAACCATATTTGTGAATGAAGATGAATCCTTAACCAATATCTTTTCTATTTGATTTGTTTGCTTATTTCTTTCTTTGCTTTCATTTTACTTTTACTTTACAAAAATCAGAAAAATACCCGGTGTTTTATATAAGGAACCGAAAATATATTGACAACCTAGACCTCTCTGTGGGATCGATCCTTTCTTGCCCTTGCTATATTTATATTTTGAGTAGTAAGAAAGTGTAAATTATTTTTGACGCATACGACAGCGATCAGCTGGCCCTAATTTCAATCGACCAATCAGGTCGCTTTAAACCCGCCAAACCCTAAAAAAATGGCGCATGTTAGAGCATTTCTCAGTTGAACCCACTAAGAGTTGGTATGTCAAGTTTGGTTGTCATATTTTAGTGAGCCAAAACTCATTTAAGAGTTGCTTGATTTAAATGTACTAGAGTCAACTTTGTATAGGTTAGGTTTAAATTATTAGGGTGAGACATTACAAGTATTGCGAAGACTTGAAGAAGTGAAGAAGTACGGAGCTACAACCACAACATCATCCTTCCACTTGAGGTTGGTGATATTTGAATTGAACTGTTTTATTCCCTAACGTATCTTTCAAGTCGTGCATATTGAAAACATAAAACTGCGAAGCATGAAAACTCTAGATAGACATAGTATTAAGGAATACAATATGAAGTTTCTTTCTTAACCATTAAACTTTGTATATAAGACATCGACATAGTCGTATGAATGATATTGTGATTATGTATGGGTATGAGGTGAGAATTTCATCCTAGGGAACAACGTTTACATGTGTTCTAAGGAAGTAAGTTCATAATATGTGTTGTGAACGAAAAAGTAAATCGCCATGCGTTATTGGGGCTATTCTTCATTACAAATCTTATGAACAACCAATATGTGTGATTAGTATAACCGCTCATTACTTGTTTGTGTTCTTGGTAAAACTATTCACATGAGTCATGACTTATGTATTAGTATGACTTTTATTAGTGAAACCGATCTTAAGTAATCACCGGGGGTATGATCGGGTTTGTGAGTGTCTGACAAATATTAGGAAAGGGGAACCGATCTTAGTAAGAGGTGCAGTACATCACAAGGGGAACCAATCCTTGTATGAGGTGCATCAAGGTTTATAGAAGAAAGTGTAACCGATCCTATGAACATGTGCAACATGTTTTTGGGCAAGGGGAACCGATCATATGGACATGTGCAGTGCATACAAGTTAGATACCAAATATATGTAGGGAACCGATCCTAGTACCTAGTCAGCCATATATTTGGTAATCTAGTATGACTATGCACAGTACTCACATGGAGGTAGAACCGAAACTTGTTTTGGTAAAACCGTTAAAACCATGGTTTGTGATTGAGTGTTACTTGATCAATCACATATATAGTTCTTGAAAGTCAGATGAACCAATTCTAAACTTATTTGGAAGTGTGGTAAGTTGGTTTCAAGTGAGTAAGTATGAAAAAGAACTTGCAAGAGTAAGATGTCGACACACTTTGAACACGGTACATTAATGCTTATTCTTTTTGTTCAAAGATATTCCTTAAAGGCTAAGAAGGAAGTAAATCCCAAGATCGAATTTAAATAAGTTAAGACTCTTTTTAATTAAGGGTTTTTAATTATATATGGAAAATAAGAATTAGTAATGTGCATTTGCTAATTAAAGACTTTCCAAGGAGATTTCGATAATAATTTTGGACAGTGCATTCACAGGAATTATGGAAACCGAATTTGGTGTAGTAATGAAAAAATATCTTAAGAATATTTTCGGTTTTGGAAATTCCTTGGTGTCCAAACTTCCTTGTCTATAAATACTTTGAGTTTGCATTTCTATTAAATCAATCCTTTGTAACAATAGAATTCCTCTTTTGTCTTTGTTACTGGTGAAGCCTCCTATCGGAGAGAAGAGTAATCTAATCAGGTGAAATCTCTTATGGATGATTAATTTAAAGTCTTCTTTGGGATTGAGAAGCTCTAGCGCGATCCATTGGTGGGAAACTAGATATTGCGGTTTATCTTTAGTTTTCATATTGATTTGATTGACTAACGGTGGTTGAACTTTGATTGCACCTAGTTTTTTTACGCTTGAGAATCTTCTCTTCGGATATAAGAATCACTCAAACTAGTTCAAGGTTTCGACATGGATCTTTAGACTGTTGTTAGATCTAAAGACGATCTTGTGATAATCCATTGTTAACAGACTCTGTTCTGTGTGTGATTAATCACAAGAGATTCAATTAGTTGTGTGCATGTATTTATTGAAGATCTAAGAAGATTTGAAGACAAAGAAGAGATAAAATATTTTTGACTTGGTTTTATAATCTTTGGTGTGCATAATACTTGTTTTGGTAAAATAGGATCCAACTATAATTGATTTATCCTTTGGGTATTTTGATAGAATAGTTGAGAAGATCGGAATCAACACAATTCTTTGGATTATGAGTGTTGTTGGCTTAATCTTACTGATTTCCCTTTGGGTGATTGAACATAAGATAGATCTTGGAACATGGCAAAAGAGTTTATATTAAGATAAACAAGGGAACCTTTGCGCAACTCATATCACTTGGTTGAAGAGAGTTGATACCAAACAGATTTGTTGTTCCTTTACTGTTTAGAATACGAACCAAAGGAATTGGTCCAAATACGTGACTTGTTTATAGGTTGGAGGCGTGGGAATACAGACGGAACTAGGTGAACTATAGGTTTAGTTGCTTGGTCTCAACTATACGAAGTTGGTTTATTTTGTATAGCGGCTTAATCCTGAGAGTATTCAATTCTGGACAAGGTCCTGGGATTTTTATGCATTTGTGGTTTCCTCGTTAACAAAATCTTGCTTTGTCATTTTCTTTATATTTCCGCATTATAATTGTTTTTATTATAATTAAAGTAAATTGCACAAACGTTAATTCCTATTTACTTGATGCGTGAATCCTACTGAGTTTGGTTAAGTCTGAACCTTTGTATCAAGTAAACATACTTCGTTATTATATTATCTCGATCTCGTATCCATAAACGATCACACAAAGTGTGAACCGATTAGTTGTATTGTCTCGACTCAGTCCATAGACAATCACTTTCGGAGAAAGGACTTATATGAAGGAAAAGTAATAGCTTGAGGTATATTTGGGTACCCTCACCTTTTCAATTGGTATAAGAGCAGGAAAACACGAAAAGGTCTAACAATCTGTGTTTGGTGTGATCCATCCTATAAGTTATGGGCCAAAGTAAAGTTAAGCGAGAGCGAAAACTTAAGAAAGTTTCAATTAACGAATTCCAAGACAAATACTCAAGGGAAGAATGCTCTTCAGTTTGTTCAATTGATGAATTCTCTAACGAGACATTTTTGAAATCCATGATTGAGATTTCGAATGAAAGATCAAGTGTGAAACTTATGAATTAAGGGAATTAAGCAAACAATTTCTCCATATCTCTGAAGAACTTCTCTCTACACTCTATACACTTAAATGTGAACAAGAGTTAACCTTAAAGGTTTAAATTCTCTATAAAGAGAATGAGCTTCTAAAAGAAGAAATCACACAAAAAGCAAGTGATTTTGAGGAAAGGATGAATATTAAACGTCTTCATGTTGAAACTTGTAAAAATGATCTGGAGGATACTCAAGAAAAGATTTGTCTTTTGGAAAAAGTGTTTGATAACTCTAAAGCAAAAATGAACTCTCAACAGGAGCTATACAAAGAAAAAGAAAGAGGTTTTCTTTCCAAATTAAAATATTTATAGGAAACTCTTAACTCTACTCTTGATGAAAATAATTCACTGAAAGAATAAGTCTATATGTTAAGAAAACTTAATAAAAGTTCAAACAACTTATCTTCCTTATTGGAGATAGGAAGAAGTCACGGAGACACACATGTTTTAGGATACGAAGGTAATAGTACTATAGTTCCTAACTATGAAATAAAGTTTGTCAAATCTGAATGTACTCTAACACAGGATTCTCTAAAAGAAGATACTCAACATAATAAAGGAAATTCTAAGGACAAACAAACAATGGATGATCATTCAGAGCTGAAAAGAAGAGATCATAAAGAAAGAAAGAAGTCGAAACCTCAAAGAGTAGAGAAAAAGGAAGGAGCATTCAACAATCTTGCACAAACAGGTAACAGTCCATATTATAATCCTTATAATATAAGATGTTGTTATTTCTGTGGAAGTAAAAAACATATACAGAAGGGGTGTAAGATCCATAAAATGCAAAAGGCTCTCCATTTTGTTACAAAGGAATTAAGAAAAATGACCTTTGTTCCGTATTCCTTAACATGAAAAGTAAAAGACTATTTTGCTAATTCTTGGTCTACTCAGTTTGCACCAAAAACATTTAATAAGGGGTGTAAGAAAAATATTTTTAAGCAGACAAATTTTGTTGCTCATCCTTTAAAAGGAAAAATATCTGAACCACTCTTTGATTATAATGATATATCATTTTTAAAGATGTGGAACAGGAAGAACAGTCGAAAATAATACACTGTTACAATAAAACATGTTTTTCTGTTCCCAATCACTCTTGTGTTAGATAAATTTGTTTATATATTGGGAATGTTCTGCTATTTCTTTTTGAAAAATATTCCAAAAATTCTCTGTATAAAAGGTTTCCTTTTATAAGTGGTTAAAATCTTATAAAAACCCGAATTATTATTCGAATTCTTCATGTGTGTCTACAATGAAGGACTTAAAAATTGTTATATAAAACTTGATATACTCCTGTAGATTTCATGATATTTTAACAAGGAAGATTCATGTAATCCGTTTAACTAAAAATAAAAGATCATGCAGTGAATTTGTAGGAGAATACTGTATCCAGGAAGTGGAAAGTGATTTGGATTCCTCTAATAAAGGAAGATTTGAGATCTGCTCTGATTTATGTTCATATTAGATCATGCCATATCTCTCTGAGATAAGAGATACAAGCCTATGTGAAGGAGTTCTTGAACTAATAGGAAGAAAGGAACTTCTAAAGAAATTATCTTCTGTTACTCGAAAAGAAATTATCTTTCATGTTGTTTGTTGGGCATCATTTAGAGACTTTCATGATCTTCAGAAGATTAGTACTCTTTCTACCAGTCTTGAAGTGTATGAAGATAACCTTGATGAAATCATGGAGACAGGATGAATAAGTTTAAACTACTTAATCTAGAAAAATAGACATCAAATTTTGATCTCTTTCATTGATTGTATAAGTCTATTGAATAAAAACTATTATGAATAAAGTTATTTGATTTATAATTTTTCTTATGATAGTTTTTGATTTACATAGCCGGTGCTTTATTGCTTTGTTTATTTGCTATGTATGTTTATGGGATGTTTGATTTTAGTTTTATTACCTTGATATTCAATGTCATAATATGTTGTGAACCCTTGTGGTTTAGGTGACTTTTTGATTTAGCAGGATTAAGTTCTAGCCCATGTTGGTAGGCTTTATCAAAGGATCATGAGGGGTTCCTGTAGAAACAATATGTGAAAAAGTCACAATATGTTGAATCGGTTTTGGTTTAGCATAAAAGCATATGTGTTTCAACGGTTTTCAACTTTTGCTTGCAATTGTTAAAACCGATGTAGGATCCGAATCTCGCAATAATAACGCTCTTGCGAAAACTTATACCACACATGGAAAATGTCGCAAATTTATTATAGAAGTGACGTAATAGACAACGACAGCATAAAACACGAGAAAGATGTGAAGATTTTGTGGTTGTTATAGAGAAAACTCGCGAGAATGTAGCGGGAGCTCGAGAGAATGTAGAAAGAGGGAGAGAGCCTGCAAAATTATGGAGAGAGCTTGCGAAAGTGCAGTAAAGGATCCTAAAATAGGGGAAATATGAGTTGTATGTGAGTTGTCATCCACTATGTAAACACCTATATAAAGAGAAGAGCAGGAGAGAGAAAAGGGGGAGACAATTTTGGTAAAGGTTAGAGATATTTTTAGAATGAGAATGTATTTTTCTTTATCATCTTCTTTCCCAAAAACTAGATCTAGAACTCTACCCATTAATGGAGTTTATCAATGTAAATCAAATGTAAATTTAAACAATCATGGATGTAGATCAAATTGATCGAACCATGTAAAAACTTTTGTGTCCATTTATAATTTTAGCACTCTTCTCACCATTTTTATATTTAGATCTAGAAATTATTATCAAGAAATAATAAGGGTTGTGTTGTGGGATTTTCTGCAACTATATTTTGGCGCTAGAAACAGGGAACCTGCTAATCATTGGTTAGAAGAAGATTCAAAGAAGTTAGCTATTGGGAGAGTTAGACATCACTGGATCTAAAAAATTTGAGAGGAACAGTGGAAATTTCAATGGAGAAATTGTGTCTTCATGATACAGGAGTATCGAAGATAGTTACATGCAGGTTATATGCACAGAGTTTAAGTACGTGAAGATTATAAACACGGAGCTAAGTAGTGTGCAAGTTTTATGCACAGAACAGTTGAGCCAAATTTTGGCTAGAGACGAGGTTGAGCATAGGTTTAGTTGAGCCATACTATGGCTAGAGAGTGTCTAGAAGATACTAGATGTTGGTCGACTAGTTTGTTTGATCAACAAGACTTGAGGTTTCCTTACTTAGATTAGGATTCCTAGTTTAGATGAGTTCTAAAACTCATAGTTTTATTACTTCTACAACAAGTTCTCACTCATATAAAAAGGAGGAGACTTGTAGGTTAGAATGGTAGAGAAAATCTCCGAGAGAAGAACCCATTGAAGGTTTTTAAAAGAGTATTCTTCTTTCAAGAAATAAAGAAGAAGAAGTTAGAAGAATCAATCGTATTTTTTTTTTTTGTGTTCTATTATATTTTATTTTGTGTTCTTCCTAACTTCCTATTAAACAGCACTGACTCTAGGTACCCTTGATCGATTACGTATCAAGTGATATCATAGCTACGTTATGACTTCTAGGGTTAGTTGTGGTGCATGGACTCAACACGAATTAAGTGTGTGCGATCAAGGGAAGACAAAGAAACCTAGAGGAAGTATTAGAATCAAGATGGGAAGTAAATAAGACAAGAGGAAATTGACAGATGAGGACAAGTTGGCTAAAATTGAACTTAAGATACAAGATTTAACATATACCTTAGCTGCGTTCATGAAAGCAAGTGTTGTCAAACGAAATCCTAAGAGTATAAAAGAAAGTACAAAGAAAAAAAAATTAAAGGAAGATGATGATTTCGTCTGTGAAGAGATGAACTATGTTGAAGAGCACAAACACGGTGACATTACAGGTAAAGACGAAGTCATCGTTGATCGGGATTTACTACTAGTCTTTGAATACGGTCCAGAAATTGAAGATGAAGACTGCAATCCAGAAGTTGAAGAAAAAGTTTTATTTACTACTATTGGTATTAATCCTTTTATCAAGGAAGACGATTACGTGGGAGCGAAAGTTGAAGTTTTCTTTCAATCAGGTTGTATCGACCATGTTACGCAGGAACTTACAGAAATTGTAAGTACCCATGTTAACCAAACTTACTTCGTTTATAAGAATCAAGATATACATCCGGTAGATGATTTTAATTTACAATCTCAAGCTCGATATTCAGTACAAACGTTATGTACTGTTGACAATATTAGTTTAAGATCAGACTATCACAAGGAAGTTGGTAGAGAAAATTACAGAAGTAAGATTCATGGTAGAATTTTACTTAACACCAGGAGAAATACATTGATGGGGGATTTAAGAAACTATTGTTTTAATATTCCATCAATATGTTACGAAAGTGGCAGTCATGGAACTCAAGTTTCATATATGGAAGAAAGTATTAGTTTGAATTCAGAATGGTACAAGAGAAATTTTTATCACAAGGAAAATTGTGCCAAAAATTATACAAGTCGAATCCGAGGAAGAATTTTCTTGAATTCCATAAGGAATACTGTGACAGATGATTTAGTTGAACAGTTCAAAATTAACGTCATAGCGTACCATGACTTTGGTACTCACTTGAAGGAGACTCTCATGCCATGGTCCGCAACAACATGTGAGGGATATGGTACATCAGATGGAGGTTGTTTAGCAATAACAAATATGACTCGTAGAGGCTTGCCATTTCCTGTTAGTTTTTATAGAGTTGTTTCTGCTGTTGTTGTTGTTGTTATCATGATGCTGCAAGTTTTTAATGGGTTTTTGGTTGTGTGGTACCAAAAATCCCTAACTGAATGCTATGTCTGCAAGAAAAATTGTAGACGAGTTTGTGTACCTACTTTTCAGATTATGCCAAGAACAACTAGTTCGACACATACAATCGACACGACATGTACAGTTCAATGTGTTAACCGTACGAACAACCCTGAGATGTTGGGTGGTTTGGATTTGGTAAGGAATTTTGCATCTGACAGCCAGACATGATCAAGAAGACGCACCAAGTCCAGGATGTCATATCATCAAAAAAGTTGATGTTTGTTTTCCTGAAGTTGTGACTACTTTTGCTAATAAACTATATGAGGATGAGTACGAATATCATCCACATCATGGATTTAATCCAGTAGAATTTTATTTGATCCGTACCTATTACGATGTGTTTGCAACCATCAATAAGAAAAAAACGGTGGCAGTGGATGTTGTCTTACCATCGTATGTGGTCAGCAAAGATTTTGTTGGTGCGAGAAATATAACATCGCCTTATGTCAGACACCTAAAAGATAATAACGTTGCAGTAGGTTGTGTTAATGTCAGCAATGGTCAAGGAAAGCTATCTCCTGATACGTTTCCATTGTTGAAAACAAGAAAGGTCGACAACTTTCGGAGACATCAAAGGTTAGATAATAATGGCCCTAAATTGGTATATTGTATATGTTGGTTACAGTTAATTTCCATCTTCTTGGAGTTACGGATCGTGACTGGAAGGAATTACAAGCTTAATCATCTATTCGTTTTAAGTGAAACAAACTACAAGTACAGTGGGCAAGTTCGTTTTTCAATAGCCTTGTTATATGCGAAACAATGGTTCAGGATATATTTAATTATCCTAGAGCGTGTAGGTAAATTAATGAATACTATTCATGAAGATAAGCTCATGTTCGTTCGATCTTGTCAAGTACCAACAACAAGGAAGAACTACAGCAATCTCTTACTACATCAGCGATCAAATCATGTATTTTTTGTTTTTGATCTAGGAAAGAAGAAAAGAAATATGGTGATTATTGGTTTCAAAACAGAAGATGGCGACCAAATAATAATATGTTCAGACTTTAAAGATGGGAAGAAGGAGACGATGCTTGTTATTGGTGTGACTAAGCTCAGTACAAGAAGCAAAGGTTTGGGTTTTGTTTATGACCGTAGGAAGTTAGCTGGATGCTACGCAAGGGTACTAGAGAATGAGCTCGAGACAACTGAGCTAGAAATTAAGTTTTAATCTGCGGAATATAGAGGGTAATGGGTTTTTAACCTAAGTAAAGCAAGGTGGTTCAACAAAGAATAGGGGGAGACTGAGTTTTTCTCACCTTCAGTTCAGAGCTTACACAGGAGTTCCGGCTGTAGGATCAGAATATCGCCACAATTATATTCACGAGAGATTAATGACACTTCTGCGAGCGTTACTGAAAAATCTTCAACAACATTTCACGAGCGTCACAAAATAATTCAAAGAATGACTAAGTTGACGATTCAAGAGGCATATTAGAAGAGTATTGTTTCACGAGGATTACAAAAGTTGGCGAATATTAACATTGTAATTACCGCGATGAGATCACAAAATAGATCCGAAGGAAGGGGAAAACTTAGCTGTCACCCACTATGTAATTTCCTATATAAAGGGTTCAAGTAAGTCCAGAAGAGGAGGATGTATTTTTTAGAGTTGAGAGAGTCTTGAGGAGAGAGAAGGTTTTAGGAGAGAGAGATATTTTTCAGAGAGACTTTTAGAGAGATAAAATGTATTTTTCTTTATCATCTTCTTCCCCAAAACTAGATTTAGAACTCCATTAATGGAGATTATCAAATGTAAAATCAAATGTAAACTTTAACAATCATAGTAGAGAATCATGGATGTAGATCAAATTGATCGAACCATGTAAAAATCCGTGTGTCTATTTACAATTTTTAGAATTTTAATTATCAAATTAGTTTAGATTAAGAGATTATTATCAAGATATTACAAGGGGTGTGTTGTGGGAAATCCTGCAACTACATTTTGGCGCGGGCTAAGGGGAAAATGGAAAATAGATTGCGCGTTTAGATTAAGATCATTAGAATTAGATTTCACTGGATCTAAAAGTTTCAAGACCAAATATGGAAAGCTACAATGAAAGATCATGATTGTACAACAAATAAAGAGAAGGAGATATATTAAGGAGCGGATGAAGAAAATATCAGCAAAATTGTGTCAAAAAATCATCAAAAAGGACAAAAAAAATTTCTCACTTTTCTTTTGTTTCATTTTTCAGATTTGGGAATTTCAAAACACAAATTGAAAAAAAATAAATTTTTTGTAAAATCTAAACTTTGCTTTTTGTAGAAATTTGATTTATTATGGAAGTCTTGAATCTAAAAATGTTTTGCTTGTAGTTGCGGATTATCTCACAACTACACCCTCAATAGAATCCATTAAAATGATTCCTAAATCTAATTATTCTTGATATGAAACTAAGAATTAAAATACTAAAATTATAAAGAGGACACAAAGATTTTTACGTGGTTCGATCAATGTGATCTACATCCACGATGCTTCACTAGTGATTATATGTAATTACATGATTTTACAATTGAGACTCCATTAATGAATATTTGGAGCTCTAGCATTTTGGGGAAGAAGATGATAAAGAAAATAAATCCCTCTCTAAAATTTTCTCTCTCCTCCTAAAATCATCCCCTCTCTCAAAATATGTCTCTCCCTTTCCTCTCATGCCTAAATGGCTATTTATATGATTTTACACATTGGATAACAACTAATATTTCCCTTAATTTTGGATCAAAGAATCATCATACGAACCTTCGCAAATTTACTTCACGAACTTCCTTTACTCGTAAAACGTTCTTCGTGATTTCTTTATCTTCGCAAAATATTCTATACTCGCAAAATGTATTTTCTCTCCACAATTTCGTAAGTTATCATTTGTTGTGATATTCCGCTCCTACATCTTGCCTCTTTTTTCTTGAATATTGCTTGAAGAGCGATCTTTAAGAAAAATCCGTTGTTGTAGTAATCTTTGATCTTTGTTGATGAAGGAACGAGTGAAAGAATACTAGTCTTGAAAAGTATATACTTGCCTCTATTCTTTTGCGAAGTCCCGGAATGTTGCGAAGTAAATAAGAAGTATCAACCATTGAAGTATAAGAAGTATAAGAAGTATGAAGTATCCTTGAAGAAGTATAAGAAGTACTTAATCCTCGAAATATATAAGAAGTATGAAGTATCCTTAAGAAGTATAAGAAGTATTTAATCCTCGAATTATATATGAAGTATAAAATATCCTAGATGAGAGTGATAAATATTGCCTCTGTTCATGTGAAATTATTATTCCACTTTTGGTGAGGATTCTTGCTGAGAAGATAAAGAACATCAAATATTTTCTTGGGTATCCATAGTTGCCTCTGTTCTTTATCTATGAAGAATCCTTGAGAAAATGTTGAATAATTAAATTGAATCTCTATTCTTATCTTGCCTTTGCCTCAAGTGGTAACCCTGCTAACTTCTGAATTTTTCTGCAAATTTCTGAATTTTTCTGTGAATTTTTGGGATTTTCTGCGAATTTCTGAACTTCCGAATAGTGCTGCGAACATACTGTTGCGAATGTACTGTTGCGAATGTACTGTTACGAGTATAGTGTTACGAATATAGTGTTGCGAATATAGTGTTACGAACTATGAATAGTCCTGCGAATTATGAACTTTTCTGCGAAGTTTCGTGGTATTTTCTTGTAAAATTTTGTACAATACTTGTGTGCATATAATACTTATATAATGATTATGTTATGAAATGTGTATGCGATTCTTATGTTTTGAAATGCTTATGCAATGCTTTTATGATGCGAATATGATGCGAGTATGATGCAAGTATGATGCTTGTATGATGCGAATACTTATCTATTATGATGTATAGTTAATGTTTGTGTTACTTAGCTCATTTTTCTGCGGTAAAATTGATATATCTTTGAATTGCCTCTACTCATATAATCATCTTCGCAAGTTTACTTGTGTATTTTCGCGATTGAAATTGCCTCTTCCTGTATGACTTCGTGATATATATTCTTGTAAAAATTCTTCAATGATATTGATGGAATTGTCTTCTTTGATATATATTGTCTTCAAAATTCTTCAATGATCTTGATGGAATTGTCTTCTTTGATATATATTGTCTTCAAAATTCTTCAATAATCTTGATGGAATTGTCTTCTTTGATATATATTGTCTTCATAATTCTTCAATGATCTTGATGGAATTAATTTCATGAATTGCTGTGGTCTTATCATGCCTTCCTAAGTAAAGGTCTTATTTTGCCACCTCTTTTGTGATAATATTTTGTATTTGCGATAATATGACAAGTCTGAACATTCTTGCGAACATACAACCTCGTGACATTATCGTCTTGCGATGAAATCGCAGGACGTTCTTACACTTTCATGCAAAAACCCATTGATCTCATCTTAACTTCTTTGAATAGTATTTTAGCCTCTTCAGGAATTGTTGCGACAATATGACAGGCCTAAATATTCTTGCGAACATAAATCCCCATGACATTGCCGTCTTGCGATGAAATCGCAGGACGTCTCTACACTTTCATGTAGTGACCCATTGATCTCATCTTAACTTCTTTATTATGTTCTGCGAGTTCTTTATTCTTTTCTTTCTTTCTTTCTCTCTTTTTTTTTTTTAGAAGGCTCGCAGAACTTCATTTGTTGCACAAATATGACAAGCCTTTATGTTTTCGCAAACAAGAAGCCTCGTGACATTTGCGTATTATAGCACGTATCAGCTCCCTAATGGAGGGTGATGCCCTTTATCTTCCCCCTGATTGCCCCTTCAAGGAAGCGTACATCGACCATACAAGGTTAGCTCTTCCCATCCGGTTCTGCCAACAACCAGACTTTTGATCGCAACCTCTTATCCTTTTTGCCTATAGGGCTTATAGTTCGAGGTTGCACCCTATGGGGTATCTTTGGGCCAAGTGCATCATTTGCCAAGACTTGTCAAAAATGGCAGATGTGGTTCAACCTCACCCGGCACTCTTGACTCAACCGTGTACCTCGGCGCCTTGATCGTTTTATGCACTTCTTGGGAAAGACAAGTATGCCTTAGTCGCCCAACCTAAATCCTCTTACACCGCATTTTATATTGCGTAATGTCGCTAGATTAGGTGAGAATCCAAGGTGTCTAACCCGGATAGGTACCCCATTATTGGGTTGTACCCCAAAATTTTACCATGTACTAAGGGTCCTTGGTGGTGTTCCGGTTACCCTTAGCCACGTTTATAGGTACCCCCTTAAATGACGTACTTTAGGACTTTGCCTCTTACGAAATATAGCTTCGCGAACTAGGGTGTACGCCACAAAGGTTTGCCTGTATAAAATTTTCTGCGGCTCTCTTTCTTTTTTGGAGGCTGATCACAGATTGCGGTCTTTAATTCTCAAGTTAATCGTAAATGGCGGTATTTTTTCGCCTTTTTAAAAATTCATCGTAAATTTTTCATGTATATAAAATGTTGAATATTTTCATGAAATGTTTAGTATAAGAAGTATGAGAAGTATCCATATCACATCTTTAAATCAAAATTATTCTATAGAAATATAGGAATTGAATTTTCTCTGTTTTTTGCAATTTTGAAATCTTTGAAAATTTTTGAGATCGTTAAATTTTTGCGATAAACTCATTTTTGAATCTTGCGATTGTATCACTTTTCACCAATCTAAAAAATCTTTGAAATATTTTGAAATCTTAGAAATTATAGAAATTTTGCGAGTATATCGGTTTTAGTAAATAAAATCAAAATTCTTTTGTCTTCAGTAAATAAAGTATTCAAGGAAATGGTACTTACCTTTTTATGGCTTGTTGTTGTCTCTTGCGAAGTATATGACTTGTCATTTCCTGTGAAATAATCTCCCACTTTCTTCTTGCGAAATATCCAAAAATCTTGCGAAGTAATAATTTGCACAAAGTAAACGGTCATCTGCGAAGTAATGATTTACATGAAGTAGACAAACATCTTGCGTCATAGATATCTCTGCGAAGAATGTGTCACGCAGGTACACTGGGATCCATTGCAGTTGAGCATTATACATTGACTGAAGCCACTCGTTTTCTATAATATCGTATCTGCCAGGATGATTCAAACTCTTCTACGGATTCTGTTGTGTTGACATACCCAGATGAAGAACACCAGACAACTTACCTTGGGCCTCTCTAAAGATCTTCCACTTACAGAAACAGTGTCGAGTATATGAGTAGTACCAACCTTCGCAAATGACTCATTAATGTTTCATTTTAGTTGTGTAGTAAAGAATTCTTGGCTTGGAGGATTGCGAATGTTCGCAACATAAATTTCTGCGATCTTTAGATTGTTCGTAGGTGTGTGTCGCAGAATTTCTTTAGATTTTACTCCGACTTCGTGAAGACGATGCCTCTTCACTCATTGCTTTGGAATTGTACTCATTCATTTCCTTGCTTTGTTGTTACTCATCCATAAACTCCATGTGCTCCCTTGTGTCATTCGTGAACTAGTTTGTATTTTTCGCTGGACTCTGCGAAGATGTTGTGATGTCAGCTCCCACTTCACAATAAAACAAAGTACCAGCAAAGAACAGTCAAACATCATTTCAGCCATTTCAAAAACAGCGAAGAAATGAGAGAAGTAAAACAGCAATATAGAAAATTTAGAATTAATCTGTTTTTTGCGAAAAAGATTGATTGGCGTGAACTAAATTGATTGATCTGCTGAGTTTTGACAAAGTAAATAAATCTATAGCGTCTTTTCTTCTCTTGCTGTTGGGAATGTTAGTTGCCTCTAACTCATGCTGCTGGTGGTAATAACTCATGTTGTTGTTGAGTTTTGTGCTTTCTGCGAAGAGCGTCTGCGAAGACAATATTTGTGTAATAACTCATGCTTGGCCTCTTTCCATGTTAATGTACCGGGATGCTGCGTACTTTCTTTATTTTTCTTTGTTGGCTTCTTTCCATGTGCAATAATACTTCATGTTCCCGTAGGTACATTTTTTGTCTGCATATGTGCCTTTCACATAAATTTTGCTATCAACAATACTTCGCTGAGTTACTATCTTCGCTGGGATAATATCCATTTCATCATCATAGCTCAAGTTTACTGTCTTCTTCCCTATCCACTATTGCTTTTACGTGGTGGTTTTGAGATATCACTTCATATTGCTGGTTGGCACCTGTCAGTAATCTTCGCAACATTTCTTCGCAGGTTATTTACAATATGAAGATACCCTTCGCAGGTTGGATAAAATGAAAATACCCCATTATGCTAGATTTTCCATGGTGATGATCTTTCGTAAGATTTTTCATCGCAAAAACCTTTCTTCACTGTCCCCTATACTTTAGCCTCTGGCTGTTCCTGTACGTGTTCTTCACATATTCCCTTTTCTTCGTGTTTAAATTAGGTGACTTACGCCATCGTTCTCATTCTGCACAAAAATTTGTTATTATTTCATTATTTCTCCTGCTGTTCAGCATTAGAGTCGCCCTTAATATTGTTGACAAATCTCCGTGATGTTGAATTCTTTGTGCTCCATTTATTTTTGTTTTCCATTTTTGCGTCTGTGCATGGTTTTTCTGCGAGAATGTATATATCATGAAATGTATAAAAATGTAGTGAAAATGAAATTAAGTATATATCGTGAAATGTATAAAAATGTAGTGAAAATGAAATTAAGTATCTATTATTAGTAATCCATAAAAATGTAAGATTCACTGCTTCATGTTGCTAGCGCAAAATCAAAAATCCCTTCTGCTACTTCGCAAAAATGTGGTTTTGCGAGCAAAATTTCTTCATCTTAGTCCACCATTAGTTTGTTCTCTTCTTCATTAGAAGACCTTTTTCCTCATTAGATAGCCAGCTATTTCCTTCAATTTCATAATAGTCACTTTGGTCGTCAATAACTGTAGTATGAGCTGCTGAGTTTCGGTCATAATCCACTAGTCTCTTTGCAAAGGATTCAGATGTTGCTTCAGCATCAGATAGTGGGACAAAAGATTCATCTAAACCTGCATACGTGCTTTCTTCCTTCAACATTAAGCCTCCACAAAAACTGCAGGGTTCCTTACTTTCTTGTTCGCAAACTATCTTCCCACATCACTAAATATATATGTTCGCAAACTATCTTCCCACAACACTAAGTATATATGTTCACAAACTATCTTCCCACAGTACTAAGTATATATGTTCGCAAACTATCTTCCCACAAGATAAACAATTGCTGACAAACTTATGACGACGGGCTTGGCATGCACATGGTTTCCCTTGCTGAAATATAACCGACCCTTTTACAGCCTTTGCTAGTGAAATATCCTTCCCGGACTTTTTCTTCTTGGAACCAATTGGGTTTACTTTCTGGGAATTTCGATTCTCACTGATCTCATCTGGAGCTTTACTGACTAATGGGTACTTGTATCTCTTTAGTTGCTTTAGGCTGTTTTTTGCGAAGGAGGTTTCGCACAGGCATACACCTTAGTATTTAGTGCATTTTACGGTTCTTGTACTGGTACCAATGTAACCCCTACGTTGCATATATTCTTCTATCAAACTTTGACCAGCTTCTTAGCAAATTAATTTGTTGCGAATTATTTCAGTTTAGACTGGTAATTAATTTCATTCAGTTGTCTCTTCGCAACTGCAAAGTTTCTTCGCAGAAGTTAACTAATTTCTTCATTCGTTGTTAACAATTTGTGCTAGGAAACACATCCATCCATACATCATGATGATGTAGTTTCAATTTAATTTCATTCTGCCCCTCTTTCTCCGTCTTTGGTCTTGATGTAGCTTTAACATTTCTCTATATCTCTCTTGATTTCTCTGTATTTCGTCTTTTGCCCCTCCCTGTTTCTAGCGCCAAAAATGTAGTTGCGGATTATCTCACAACTACACCCTCAATAAAATCCATTAAAATGATTCCTAAATCTAATTATTCTTGATATGAAACTAAGAATTAAAATACTAAAATTATAAAGAGGACACAAATATTTTTACGTGGTTCGATCAATGTGATCTACATCCACGATGCTTCACTAGTGATTATATGTAATTACATGATTTTACAATTGAGACTCCATTAATGAATATTTGGAGCTCTAGCATTTTGGGGAAGAAGATGATAAAGAAAATAAATCCCTCTCTAAAATTTTCTCTCTCCTCCTAAAATCATCCCCTCTCTCAAAATATGTCTCTCCCTTTCCTCTCATGCCTAAATGGCTATTTATATGATTTTACACATTGGATAACAACTAATCTTTCCCTTAATTTCGGATCAAAGAATCATCATACGAACCTTCGTAAATTTACTTCACGAACTTCCTTTACTCGTAAAACGTTCTTCGTGATTTCTTTATCTTCGCAAAATATTCTATACTCGCAAAATGTATTTTCTCTCCACAATTTCGTAAGTTATCATTTGATGTGATATTCCGCTCCTACATTGCTATAAATTTGTAGTAACCAAACTTTGTTTACAAAATTGTTTAATGAATTTCTAAAAATGTCAAATTTTGAGATTTTCAGTTGATTAGAGATTTACATTTCGAAAGAAAGTTTTCATTCTTCGCAGGGAGAAATCTAATGAATTTGGATCAATTAATTGTTCAAATAGGACAAATTATTTCTTATCTTATTAAATTATATGTTCATAGTATCGATCTGGAAGATTTTGAATTTTAAATTATTAATCTTTGTTTTTCACAAAAATTACTGTTTAGTTGATATTTTGAATTCAAAAGAGTTTTGATCATAAATTTACGTCCATAAACCTTGAATTTAATCATAATTTTGACAACTAATGTGAACATGATTTTTGTGATTGAAGTTCTGAGATGAAGGAATCGAAATTCCAGCGAAATTTCTCTTTTGCGATATTAAGATTCCAACGGAGGAGAAAGCACAAAGGACAAAGATAGCACAGTAGATAAAGGAAGAAGACTAAAGATTTATTCACCAAATACTTCACCAACAATCGCGAAGAAATCAAATGAGGTTACACCAACAAATAATTCCACAGGGCAAAGTCTCAGATACGAAGATGTGAAGAAAAGATTAACTTCAAAAACGTGCAAAATGAACGCATGAATGGGACCTAAGATATTAGTTCACAACGTCAAGATATTAGCCATGAATAACGTCAGAATTTTTCTTGCCTAAGATATCGGTAGAATAGTCCACACCAGTAATCACGAACGTCAACAACGTACCAAATAAACAATGAAAAGAATTCACCTCGTCAACATTTAGGCCAATATGAGTTCTTCTCAAATAGTTCAAAGTTTAGAAGCACGAGGCAACTAAAAGCTGCCAGCAAAGGACTAAGAAAAGTAGAGCAATGGAATAGTGAAAAGAAATTAATAGTGAGAAATTGATCCCACGAGCTGCTCGTGAAAAGAAGCAAGAATTAATAGTGAAAAGTAGAGCAAAATTTTTATGGCACGAAGAGATCAATGGACGGTGTGAAGAAATTAATTATGATTTGCATCTTATAAAGTATGAAAAGAAGATACAGTGGAGAAGGCTTATCAATGGAACTGGCGATAAGGAAGAGTACACAGTGGTAACATTTTTGCGAAAATGATATTATTTTGGCAGATGACAATGGAGGAACATTCTGCAAAGAAATATAATATATAGTGACAAAACTTCCCAGCATGCGCGAAGATAGAGCACAAAAAAAATGAAAGGAAAGAAAGACGTGGAGAAGAATGAAACGATGGTATGCAAAATATGCAGTGAAAATTCTTTGTCTTCTTCCCAAATGCTTGTGTGGACAAGAAGAAAAGTTTTGACAAAACCAGTTCGTGGACCCCCTCATGAGAACAAAATTCGTGAACAAATATTTTTGGACATTCTTCCTTTGCGAACACCCATCTGTTAAGTATAAAGGACGAATGGAGACAGATGGCTTAATTGTTAACATTTATTTTCACGAATTAAAAAGACATTAGTTCAAGAATTAAAGAGACATTAGGTGACGAGAATCAATAGGTGCTAACAGGATGAAAAGGCATAAGTAGGTGACGAATTAGTGTAGGATTCTTCTTCATTATCTTACTACACCTAATTGTTCCAACCGTCCCATTATCTTAGTTAATTATTTTAGTTAACTACACTACGAAGCATCACTCCGCCATTAATTATCTTAGTTAATTATTTTATTTGCAGTTGGAGCAATTATTAATTATTTTTTAGTTGTCTCATTATCTGTATGTTGATAAGAAATTTTACAGGGATGGATAAGCATCATTCCAGCGAGCAGCAATTCCAGTGAGCAGCAATTCCAGCGAGCAGCATCGTTCCAGCATGATGGAAAAATGACCAAAATTTATTTTGCAGGATGAGAACATAGTGAAGAAGAATACAACTCACCAAAAATGCACAAAGGAAAGAACAAGAGATGAGAAGATTTGGAGAAAATAGCTCGCATGTATAACTAGTGTAAGGAAATAAATTTGTGGAATACTTCAACATCGCAAATATTTCTCTTAGCAAATATTCTCTTCGCGGGCAAGAGTAAGAACAAATTAGACGGAAGCAAAAAGGTGAAGTTTAACATGAGTAAAAATGATATTTATGGCGAGGACAACAATTTAAATAAAGACCAAAAGAAATGAAGTGGAAGTACAGCGAAGAAATAAGAAAAGCTACAAAATTATCTCAAATTACGGCAAACATGATGCACAGATAAATGGACATGATTAAAGAAAGACAATGATAAGAAGAAGGCGGGAGATTATTTCGCGAGTTAATTTAACAAGAGAAGGGTTAGAACAATTGGTATGGTGCAAGAGGCAGAGCAAGAATTCATTTCTCATTTCTTCTCATTTCACGAGCAAGTCAAATATTTCGCGAGAGACGGCAGCAACAACAAATCGCCAAAAAGCTAAGTACCACTTCCTTGAATATTTTACTTACAGAAAATGAAAAATTTTGATTTATATTATCGTCGGATTTCAAAGAACATTTCTAAGATTTTTAATATTTCAAAAAATTTCAAAAACTTTTGATTCAATTTACCAAAAGCGGTATAATCGCAAGATTTCTAAAATTTCTAAGATTTCAAAATATTTCAAAGAATTTTGGTTTGATTGACCAGAGCGATATATTCGCAAAAATTTAAAGATTTCAAAAAATATTTCAAAGATTTTTTATTTGACCTACCAAAAAACGACACAATCGCAAGATTTCAAAAGATTATAAAAAATGAGATCATCGCAAAAAATTTAAAGATCGCAAAATTTTTCAAAGATTTCAAAGATTACAGAAAATGAAACTACCGCAAAGATTTCTAAGGTTTCAAAAAAAATTAATTTAATTTCCAAAATAGCGACACTCTCATGAGATTACAAATATTTAAAAAGATTATAGAAAATGGAATTATCGCCAAAATTTCTAAGATTTCAAATTTCCAAAATACGCGATACAATCGCAAGATTTCAAAGAAGATTACAAAGATTTCTCTAGAATATTTCTTTTACAGAAAGAAATTTTTGGTTTAACAAATGCGATAAAATCGCAAGATTTCAAAGAATATTTCAAAGATTTCAAAAGATTTTAAAGAATATTTCAACTCACAGAAATGAGCAAAACAAATTTTTATCAGAGCTGCGAGTGTAATCGCGAGATTATTCAAGATTATATAAATAATTGACAGAAATGAAAGAATGAAGAAACGCAAAAATATCGCGAGAAACGCGAATATAATTTCGCAGAGATTAAGAGAATGGGACAAACCTTTATGGCGTGCACCTTAGTTCGCGAATACAATTTCGTAAGAGGCAAATGTAAGACCTGCAAGCACGTTATAAGGGGGGTATCTCTTTACATGATTCAGCGATAAGGTTATACCGCTACTGGAACCTGAGTCATGCAGATGTTGGGATTAAAGAAAACCTATCCGGGAGAGAGATCTTGGATTTCCAACTTTATAAGGTTATACCCTGGTTGGACGACCGAGGATCTCTTCCAAGAAGTGCAAAGTATGACCAAGGCGTCGAGGTACACGGTTTAGCCAAGGGTGTCCGGGACGGAAGAACCTACCCTGGCCATCTTTGGTAAGTCTTGGATACAATGAACTTGGCCTGAAGAAAACCCCACCTAGGGTGTAGTCTTGTAACTATAAGCCATATAGGCATAAAGGACAAGAGGCTACGAAAACAACTGGTTGTTGGTAAATCTGGATGGGAGGAGCTAGTCTTGTATGTCCGATGTGCCCTCCTTGAAGGGGAAACCAGGGGGAAGATAAGGGCGGCACCCTCCATTAGGGAGATGATAAGTGTCTTAAGACGGCAATGTCATGGGGCTTTATGATCGCAAGATCATTTAGGCCTGTCATATTGTCGCGTGACGTAAATTATACAGAGGCAAAAATCCAAATGAGAAAAAGTTAAGATGAGATCAATGGGTTTTTACATGAAAGTGTAAAGACGTCCTGCGATTTCATCGCAAGACGGCAATGTCATGAGACTTTGATCTCGCGAGAGAACTTAGACTTGTCATATTATCGCATAACATGCCAAAAAGCCTCAAGAGAAAAGATAAGGCAAGATCAATGGGTCAATACATGAAAATGTAAAGACGTCCTGCGATTTTGTCGCAAAGAGAAAAATTGGCAAAATAAGACCTTTAACTAGGAAGGCAAAATAAGACCAATAGAATAATCTCAAACATTAATTATTTTATTTTAAGAATGCAGGAAAGATTTGTTCATCGCAAGAGCGAAAAGAAGTACTATTCAAAATTTCTCAGAAATACTATTCAAAATTTCTCAGAAGTATTATTCAGAGTCTTTCAAGAGGAATGTCTACAACCTCGTAGTATTATTCACAATTTCGCCACTATTCATTTCCACTGTTCAAAGCATTATTTCAGAATCTCGCAGAAAAATTCAGAAATTCGCAGAAACATACATAATTTCGCAGAAAAAATCAGCAACTCGCAGAAACGTTCAGAAATTCGCAGAAACATTCATAAATTTTCAGACTAATTCAGCATATTGCAGACTATTCCAGAATTTTGTAGGAGAAGTTATTATTTCGCAGAATATGATCATTTTATCAAATGAGGCAGAGGCAATTCGTTCATTTAACATTTTTTCAAGGATCCTTCCTTCGTAGATAAAGAACAGAGGCAACTATGGATTACCAAGAAAACATTCTATGTCCTTTATCTTCTCGGCAAGAATCATTTCCAAAATGGACAGGGATTTTCACCAAAAATGAAGTAATAATTTCACGAGAACAGAGGCAATACTTATGATTTTCATTAAAGAACGGATACTTCTTATTTTTTGAAGATTGAGTACTTCTTATATTTCTTCAGAGATACTTCATACTTCACGAGCACTTCAAGAGTTAATACTTCTTATTTACTTAACAAAGATATGGAACTTCGCAAAAGAATAGAGGCAAGTATATACTTTTCAAATCCAGTATTTTTTCGCTCATTCCTTCATCAACAAAAATCAAAGACTATTACAACAACAGACTTTTTCTTAAAGATTACTTTTCAAGCAATATTCAAGAAAAAAGAGGCAAGATGTAGGATCAGAATATCGCCACAATTATATTCACGAGAGATTAATGACACTTCTGCGAGCGTTACTGAAAAATCTTCAACAACATTTCACGAGCGTCATAAAATAATTCAAAGAATGACGAAGTTGACGATTGAAGAGGCATATTAGAAGAGTATTGTTTCACGAGGATTACAAAAGTTGGCGAATATTAACATTGTAATTACCGCGATGAGATCGCAAAATAGATCCGAAGGAAGGGGAAAACTTAGCTGTCACCCACTATGTAATTTCCTATATAAAGGGTTCAAGTAAGTCCATAAGAGGAGGATGTATTTTTTAGAGTTGAGAGAGTCTTGAGGAGAGAGAAGGTTTTAGGAGAGAGAGATATTTTTCGGAGAGACTTTTAGAGAGAGAAAATGTATTTTTCTTTATCATCTTCTTCCCCAAAACTAGATTTAGAACTCCATTAATGGAGATTATCAAATGTAAAATCAAATGTAAACTTTAACAATCATAGTAGAGAATCATGGATGTAGATCAAATTGATCGAACCATGTAAAAATCCGTGTGTCTATTTACAATTTTTAGAATTTTAATTATCAAATTAGTTTAGATTAAGAGATTATTATCAAGATATTACAAGGGGTGTGTTGTGGGAAATCCTGCAACTACACCGGCTTCCTAAAATGGGGGAGCCATGATACATGAGTATCGAATATAGTTACATGCAGGTTATATGCACGGAGTTTAAGTACGTGAAAATTATAAACACGGAGCTAAGTAGTGTGCAAGTTTTATGCACAGAACAAAGAGCCAAATTTTGGCTAGAGACGAGGCTGAGCCTAGGTTTAGTTGAGCCATACTATGGCTAGAGAGTGTCTAGAAGATACTAGATGTTGGTCGACTAGTTTGTTTGATTAACAAGACTTGAGGTTTCCTTACTTAGATTAGGATTCCTAGTTTAGATGAGTTCTAAAACTCATAGTTTTATTACTTCTACAGCAAGTTCTCACTCATATAAAAAGGAGGAGACTTGTAGGTTAGAAGGGTAGAGAAAATCTCCGAGAGAAGAACCCATTGAAGGTTTGTAAAAGAGTATTTTTCTTCCAAGCAATAAAGAAGAAGAAGTTAGAAGAATCAATCGTATTATTTTCTTTGTATTCTATTATCTTTTATTTTGTGTTCTTCCTAACTTCCTATTAAACAACAATGACTCTAGGTACCCTTGATCGATTATGTATCACTTTAAGCAGACATCGACAACACAGTTAAAGAAAATGAAAAAGAAAGAGATGCAGACGCAAAACAGAAGCAGATTCAAAGAATACATCACTTACAACCAAATCAAACAAATCTGCACCAATAATTGGTTTTCGATGTGTAACTGAGTGTCTTTCTCAGTACGAATTATTAGTAGCGAAGTAGTTTTCCAGCGAAGAAGAGAACTACAGAATAAAGTTTATTCAAGAGAAATTCACCACCAGTTGCGTTAGTTGACAACAATTTCAGCGAAGTAAAATGGCATGAATTCGCTCCAACTAGCGAAGTAATTAGACGTCAAGGGTGAATGAAGAAATCAACCAGTGCCTCGCAAATTGTTGACACAATAACGAAATCACTTCAACTCTATCCACAAGCAAACAAAATAGGATCGAGAATACCCTTTATCCAGAACAAATACAGGTAAAGAATACCAACTAAGAAGAGGTAAAGCCATTTTGTCACCAGACCCAATGATGAGCAAAGAAGACAACGAAGTTAAACAATCATCCCAGGACCTGATCCAGCTAAGTTCACTTCATCAACAGTTCCGGTAAAATATAACGAAAAAATATAGGCTCCATCGAATCCACAAGACTAGTAAATATAATAACTACTACGAGCTCATCATTTCGTGAATACTTCGAGCATTCTTAACAAATACAAAGGCAATGTATTCGCGAAAGAAAGAGAAATTCAGGCAGAGAACAAAATTTCGCAGAATTCAAGAGAAGCTCATGGGGTGTCCCTAAGGGATAAGAAGTCAAGAACTCCAGTAATAAAATTTCCCAGCATTCGCGAAGATGAAGGGGAATAAAGCCGAAGCTCATGACTACATCGGTTATCATCAACAAAAGGCCAGCTCGTAGCGAGAAAGTAAACAAATATGATACCATGCCCAAATTTACTTCGTCAACAATATTCAAACGATTACACATGCCAAGCTCACATCATTACCAACTCCATGGATGATAAAATAACTCGAAACCAGATTGAGGCAGAGAATCAACAAGGACAAGAATAGAAGAAATACTGAATTTTTACTTTTCCATTAACTTGACGGGAAGAGAATACACATACAACCATCACTTGCGAAGGAAGGGTGATTGCAGTTCAACAATGACGAAGGGAAAAGCTAAATGAAGTTGGAAGAATATGCTTAGAAGAATTAGGTTCATTGATGTTACGAAGAGAACTAGGGTGACGCACAGCTAGGCTAGGGTTATTCGCAACGTGAAGAGAACTCAATTCAACAACGCAAAGAAATTCGCAGGAGCATCTAAAAAGATATAGGGAAAAGCTGAGAGTAGCAGGCGATGGAACCATCATCAACATTTTGAGCAACCAACTTCAGCAAGATACATCTACGGATGTCAATTGCCAACAACTTACGCGAAAAGAACCGCAGAGGACATCATCTTTTACGTGAAGAAATAGGTAATGCGAAAGTCAAGATGATGAGCGGATCCAATCAAAGAATAATGAGTAGAATTCCAACACCTTAAGATCGAACATATACAAACAAGAGACGATTAATAAAGACTGCCGAATAAAGGGCATTGGAGCAGCAAACCATCTCATCAACAAAACATTTTCCTGGAGATATGAGAGAAGTTACTTGAAGTTCACACCAAAGAACAACACCCTTCCGGACTGACGAAGATATGCTACATAAAATCAAGAAACACGATCCATTTCATGAGGCCATGAACGACACAATCAAAAGGGGAGTGCCTTCATCCTCATATCTCTGATTCTAAAGTTATTATGTTGAATGATATTAATAATTATAAATCTCAGGAAAAATGATTGAAATTCGCAGGGAAGCTACAATCAGCGAAGTTAGAAGAACCAATGAAAGATGAAGACAAATTTCTGCGAAGAGCAAATAAAGAAATACTTCTGCGAAGAAATAAAGTGGAAGTACAAGAAAATACCAAATTTGAAGCTTGCGGCAAAGTGACAAAGCGTAAGGAATGGCAATATATTGATGGACGAAAGCAGAGGTGGAGAGGATATCAATAATAACATGACCAGAAAAAGACACACATAGAAAATATTTCCTTCGCAGACAATTCAAGCATTTTCTTTGCAAAATAGCAAAACTAGTGGAATATCATCGAAGAACAGGATACACGTAAATTGTTAGTAGCAAATTAATTTGACTAAAACTAGATAGCTTGGGAATGAAGTTCATCAACAATGAAAGAAGAGAAACCAGCAAAAAAGAAAATTCAAAGTTTATTTTGTTAGAGCATCGCTGAAGATGTACCCGTGATACATGAAGTATCACCATCAGAGAACGTCCATTGAAAAACAAAGTATCTCTGTAAAGTAATGTACTTCAGTTAAAAGATTCAGAGAGGCAATCTGCGAATTTCACAACATGATAAGGAGAAGAAGAAGAAAGGATGAAGAGGAAAAGTATATAAAGGACATTAAAATGAGAATAAATCAAGCTAATCATGTTATTCCAACACAAACAGGAACTCGCACAGATGGTAAGAGTTGGAGAAAAGAATATAGAGGTGGAGTGAACAAACCTGAGGTCAAGTGTTCGAATTCGCAGCTGCGGAAAAAAAATTCATTTTTTTTAAACTTTCAAAGGCGAAGAAAGGGAATAAAGTTGCGACATTGTGGATTTCTTTTGCACACAACAAGTGGCACATATACTTTTTGCTTCGCATATATTCATTTCCCAGACATTTATATCATCCTTTACTTCATAAGATCTTTGATTATTTCGAAAAGAAAAGAGTTGATGATTATTTCTCGCAGATATCTCACAAAGAATTGAAAGAAATAACAGAATGAATAAAAGAATAAATAAACGCGTATAAAATTTCGCAGAGACATTAGAATGGGACGAACCTTTATGGCGTACACCCTAGTTCGCGGATAAAATTTCGCAAGAGGAAAATGTAAGACCTAAAGTACGTCATATAAGGGGGTATATCTTTGCATGGCTCAGGGATAAGGTTATACCACTGCTAGAACCTGAGTCATGGAGATTTGGGGTCAATGAAAGCCTATCCAGGAGAGGTACCTAGGATTTCCAACTATATATATATTAAAAGTTGGATGACCGAGGGTCTCTCCTAAGGGGTGAAGAGTATGACCAAGGCGCCGAGGTACACGGTTGAGCCAAGAGTGCCCGGTATGGATGAACCTACCCTGGCCATTATTGGCAAGTCTTGGCTATGATGCACTCGGCCCGAAGAAAACCCCACTTAGGGTGCAGTCTCGTAACTATAAGCCATATAGGCAAAGAGGATAAGAGACTGCGAAAAAAACTGGTTGTTGGTAAAACCGGATGTGAAGAGCTAGTTTTGTATGGCCGATGTACGTCTCCTTGAAGGGGAAACCAGGGAGAAGATAAGGGCGGCACCCTCCATTAGGGAGCTGATAAGTGTCTTAAGACGCAAATGTCATGAGGCTTTATATTCGAAAGAATATTTAGGCTTGTCATATTTGTGCAACAATTATATAGAGGCAAAAATCTATGAGAAAAAGATAAGATGAGATCAATGGGTTATTACATGAAAGTGTAAAGACGTCCTGCGATTTCATCGCAAGACGGCAATCTCATGGGGCTTTGTTCTCGCAATAAAACTTAGGCATGTCATATTGTCGCAGAGAAATTGACAAAGCGCGGATAAGGCAAGATCAATGGGACTTTACATGCGAATGTAAGGACGTCTAGCGATTTTGTCGCAAAAACAAAAATTGGAAAAATAAGACCTTTAACTAGGAAGGAAAAATAAGACCAATAGAATAATCCCAAACATTAACTATTTTCTTTTAAGAATGAAGGAAAGATTTGTTCATTCCAAGAAAGATAATGAGAGGCAAGATAAAATATTCAGAATCTCTTAAAAGAACTATTCAGAATCTCTCAGGGCACTATTCATAATTTCCCAGCACTATTCATAAATTCGCATAATTATTTTGCAACACTATTCATAAATTCGCATAATTATTTCGCAGCACTATTCATAATTTTGCGGCACAATTTCGCATGATTATTCATAAATTCGCAGATTATTCAGAATTTCGCAGGGTTATTCATAATTTCGCAGGATTATTCATAAATTCGCAGATTATTCATAATTTCGCAGGGTTATTCATAATTTCGCAGATTATTCAAAATTTCGCAGAATGTGTCAGAATTTCGCAGATTGTGGTTATTTAGCTCATTTATTTCGTAAAATTTGAAGAAACTTGAAGAGATTATAATATCACAAGAAAACAGAACATGAGACAGAGGCAAAGATAAGAATAAAGAAACAATTCACTCATTCAATATTTTCTCAAGGATTCTACCTTCATAGATAAAGAACAGAGGCAACTATGGATTACCAAGAAAACATTTTATGTTCTTTATCTTCTTGGCAAGAATTATTTCCAAAATGGACAAGAATTCTCACCAAAAATGAAGTAATAATTTCTCATGAATAGAGGCAATACTTATGACTTTCATTCAAGGATGGATACTTCTTATATTTTGAGGATTGAGTACTTCTTATATTTCTTCAAGGATACTTCATACTTCAAGAGTTGATACTTCTTATTTACCTCACAAAGATCCGGAACTTCACAAAAGAATAGAGGCAAGTACTACTTTTCAAGTCCAATATTCTTTCGCTCGTTCCTTCATCAATAAAGATCAAAGACTACTACAACAATAGATTTTTTCTTAAAGATCGCTCTTCAAGCAATATTCAAGAAAAAAGAGGCAAGATGTAGGATCCGAATATCGCAACAACAACGCTCTTGCGAAAACTTCTACCACACATGGCAAATATCACAACAACAATGTCGCAAATTAATTACAGAAGTGACGTAATAGACAACGACATCATAAAACACAAGAAAGATGTCAAGATTTTGTGGTTGTTATAGAGAAAACTCGCGAGAATGTAGCGGGAGCTCGATAGAATGTAGAAAGAGGGAGAGAGCCTGTGAAATTATAGAGAGAGCTTGCAAAAGTGTAGTAAAGGATCCTAAAATAGGGGAAATATGAGTTGTATGTGAGTTGTCATCCACTATGTAAACACCTATATAAAGAGAAGAGCAGGAGAGAGAAAAGGGGGAGACAATTTTGGTAAAGGTTATAGATATTTTTAGAAGGAGAATGTATTTTTCTTTATCATCTTCTTTCCCAAAAACTAGATCTATAAATCTACCCATTAATGGAGTTTATCAATGTAAATCAAATGTAAATTTAAACAATCATAGTGAAGAATCATGGATGTAGATCAAATTGATCGAACCATGTAAAAACTTTTGTGTCCAGTTATAATTTTAGCACTCTTCTCACCATTTTTATATTTAGATCTAGAAATTGTTATCAAGAAATGATAAGGGGTGTGTTGTGGGAAATCCTCCAACTACAACCGATTTTCAACCTTTCTCTGGTAAAGGTTGGTTGTTGTTATTCTTTTGTTTTTGGCATAAGAATGACAACATGGTATTTCGATATCAATTCTTCCAGAAGAAGAAAACGACGCAATCATATTTGGAGAAGTTGGATGCGAAATTGAGATAACAATCTTGTTAGTTAATTATTTTCCTGTTTTAATAAAAGCCTATCTTTATTTGATATATATATATTTCTTTTGCTTAAAATAAATTGTTGGAACAATTGATGTGTTTATTCCATTATGTATGTGTGATTCAATTGGTTTCGGTTAAGTAAAACTATTGTTATCTTGCTTTGTTGTGTGATATCAATCGTTTAGGCTTACGAAAGTTTGGTGCAATTGCGGTTCTTTAATGTTTATGTTAATTCAATTGCTTTCAGTTAAGTAAAACAATTATTATTTTGCTTTATTGTATGGTATCAATTGTTTAGGCTTACGAAATTTCGGTGCAATAGTGAAACTTTGATATATTTGTTGTTTCAAATTCTTCCGGTTGAGGTGAATAATTATGCAAGTTGATATATTGGTTTGGATGAATTATTTATGGCTTAACGAATGAATATGTTGACGGGATGAGTTGTTTAGTCCAATTTGATTCCGGATAAGATAAACTAAGTTAATTTTGATCTTAGTTAGACTTATCAAAGTGGAGGTTTCGGTTAATCAAGTCTAGCCGAAAGCCTAAACAAGGAAATGCTAGTTAACTAACCTAGTATTTGGCTTGTTTAAAATATAAAGGTTTAAGTTATATGGATAATTAGAACCTGATGAGAAAAATGGAGTTTATCTTTGTTTTGGTCTTATCAAATGAAGCAGTTGTATTTATACAATCGGTTTATCAAAGGAACTAAGTTGCTTAGTTGAATTTGGTTTTCTAAACTAATTGGGAAAATTGGTTCGGGCAATTATTTCCATGATAACATATCAAAATGTAATTACTTGTAGTTTCGGTTTTGATATTGGCTATCAAAAATGGTATGTGTAACCCTCGTGCTTGACTCAAAAGGTTGCTAGTCTATTTTGAGATTTGTAAGATCCTTTTCGTGTTGTCCATTATTTTTTCGTTTCTTTGTCATTTTTGTGACACAAATGGGGAGAAATATGATGCTGGTATCAATTTTATGTTGATTGGTGTCACTAGGGAAGAGGGAAATAGTGCTTGAACGTTTATCTAACGAATGAGGAAAAGCACAGACTAAGGGGGAATAACATATCATACGATTGGGATAACAAAGACGTGCGGATTGAAAATCTACCTATCTCACCTTTAGGGGGAGTATAAGCTTTGTTATTATAGTGCAGCTGCTATATTTTTGAGGATTGAATGTATGTAGGTTATGTGCTATGGATTCAGGAATCAAGCGTATGTGTAATGAATTCTTGTAATTTGTTTATCCATATGATTGTAAGAGTTTTGTCACTAAAATCGACAAAGATGGAGATTGTTAGAGCATTTCTTGGTTGAACCCACCAAGTATTGGTATGTCAAGTTTGGTTGTCATATTTTAGTGAACCAAAACTCATTTAAGAGTCGCTTGATTTAAATGTACTAGAGTCAACTTCGTATAGGTTAGCTTGAAAGTATTTGGGTGAGACATTACAAGTATTGAGAAGACTTGAAGAAGTGAAGAAGTACGGAGCTACAACCACAACATCATCCTTCCAATTGAGGTTAGTGATATTTGATTTGAATTGTTTCATTCCCTAACGTATCTTTCAAGTCGTGCATATTGAAAACATAAAACTGCGAAGCATGAGCACTCTAGATAGACATAGTATTAAGGAATACAATATGAAGTTTCTTGCTTAACCATTAAACTTTATATATAAGACATCGATATAATCGTATGAATGCTGTTGTGACTATGTATGGGTATGAGGTGAGGATTTCATCCCAGGGAACAATGTTTACATGTGTTCTAAGGAAGTAAGTTCATGATATGTGTTGTGAACCGAAAAGTAAATCGCCAGGCGTTATTGGGGCTGTTCTTCATTGCAAATCTTATGAACGACCAATATGTGTGATTAGTATAACCGCTCATGACTTGTTTGTGTTCTTGGTAAAACTATTCACATGAGGCCTGACTTATGTATTGGTATGACTTTTATTAGTGAAACCGATCTTAAGTAATCACCTGGGGTATGATCGGGTTTGTGAGTGTCTGACAAATATTGAGAAAGGGGAACCGATCCTAGTAAGATTTGCAGAACATCACAAGGGGAACGATCCTTGTATGATGTGCAACAAGGTTTATAGAATAAAGGGGAACCGATCCTATGAACATGTGCAACACGCTTTTGGGCAAGGGGAACCGATCTTATGGACATGTGCAGTGCATACAAGTTAGATACCAAATATATGTGGGGAACCGATCCTAGTACCTAGTCAGCCGTATCTTTGGTAAGCTAGTGTGACTATGCATAGTACTCACATGGAGGTAGAACCGAAACTTGCTTTGGTATAATCGTTAAACCCATGGTTTGTGATTGAGTGTTACTTGATCAATCACATAGTTCTTGAAAGTCAGATGAACCAATTCTAAACTTATTTGAAATTGTGGTAAATCGGTTTCAAGTGAGTAAGTATGAAAAAGGACTTGCAAGAGTAAGATGTCGACACACTTTGAACACGGTGTATTAATGCTTATTCTTTTTGTTCAAAGATATTCCTTAAATGCTAAGAAGGAAGTAAATCCCAAGATAGAATTTAAATAAGTTAAGAATATTTTTAATTAAGGGTTTTTAATTATATATGGAAAATAAGAATTAGTAATGTGCATTTTATAATTAAGATATTCCAAGGAGATTTCGATCATAAGTTTGGACAGTGCATTCACAAGAATTATGGAATCCGAATTTGGTGTAGTAATGAAAAAATATCTTGAGAATATATTCGGTTTTGGAATTTCCTTGGTGTCCAAACTTCCTTGTCTATAAATACTTTGAGTTTGTATTTCTAGCAAACCAATCATTCGTAATAATAGACTTCCTATTTTGTCTTTGTTACTGGTGAAGCCGCCTATCGGAGAGGAGAGTAATCTAATTAGGCGAAATCTCTTAAGGCCGCTCAATTTAAAGTCTTCTTTGGGATTGAGAAGCTCTACCGCGACCCGTTGGTGGGAAACTAGATTGTTACTGGTGAATCCGCCTATCGGAGAGGAGAGTAATCTAATTAGGTAAAATCTCTTACGACCGCTCAATTTAAAGTCTTCTTTGGGATTGAGAAGCTCTACCGCGACCCGTTGGTGGGAAACTAGATATTGCGGTTTATTTTTAGTTTTCATATTGATCTGATTGACAAACGGTGGTTGAACTTTGATTGCACCTAGTTTGTTTATGCTTGAGAATCTTCTCTTCTGATATAAGATTTGAAAAAGCGGGGGTCTAACAAACATAACCAATATTTTGATTAGCAATCTGTATGGACAACTCCGAGTTACTTTCTAGAGAATCAACTAGACAGTCAGACTCAATCAATAGAAAATATCACAAGGAGTTATTATCTCAATCTTTCAATTTGATTTACTCAAGAAAATACAATCTGTTGAGTCTTAATAAAAGAGAGATAACTTGGAAGGTACCAAAAACCAATATCCAAGTGTCAATCAATTTAAATCAACAACCAATAAGGTCAGATATTCTAACTGATTGAACAACGCACAACCTGTATTATTTCAATTATATAACGAAATATAATACGGAAAAGAAATTACACAGACACTAGAATTTTGTTAACGAGGAAACCGAAAATGCAGAAAAACCCCGGGACCTAGTCCAGATTAAACATACACTGTATTAAGCCGCTATATAGACACTAGCCTACTCCAATCTAACTTCGGTATGGACTGTAGTTGAATACTAATCCAAGGTTCAGTTATCCTCCTACTCCTCTGATCCCAGCAGGATACTGCTCACTTGATTCCCTTATATGATCTCACCCACAACCAAGAGTTGCTACGACCCAAAGTCGGAGACTTTAATAAACAAATTTGTCTCACTCTGAAAAGTCTACAAGGATAAATCAAGGTGAACAATAACCAATTGATAAAACCATACTTATATTCCCGAAGAACATCTCAGCTTTATCAATCACCTCACAAAAAACTTAATCGACGCAGCGAAGAATATTATTGAGGAATCACAAATGATGAGACGAAGTGTTGGTGACTAATTTTAAATATTGCCTATCGGAGATATAAATCTCAAGCCAATTATTACAATTCTACTCGTACGATAGAAACAACAAGATCAGATCTCACGACTACAAGAAAAGTAGTATCGGTCTGGCTTCACAATCCCAATGAATTCTTTAAGTTATTAACTTGATTTTAGAAGAATAAAACCAAAGGTTAAAGGAGAATCGACTCTAGCTTAGCAAACTAGTATCACACAGAATGTGTGGGGATTAGGTTTCCCAGTTCCCAGAGTTCTCCCTTATATAGTCTTCAAATCAGGGTTTGCAATCAATGTTAGCTTAGTAACAAAGCATTCAATATTCACCGTTAGATGAAAACCTTATTAGATTCAAGATAAAATTTATCAACCGTTAGATCGAAAACATAGCTTGTTATACACACTTGTAATGCACGTTTCGAGGCTCGTGTAACCATACCCAAACTTGTACATTAGTTGGTTCAACACTAGTTAACCAAATGGTCAGCCATATGATAACTTTCATATCAACCATATTCTTCTTCACCATAACTAGTTCAAATGACTCAAATGAACTAGTTAGATAGTTGTTCAATTGCTTAGATCTTTATGTACTACACAAGACACAATTTAAGCAAAACGGTGTGATTCACTCGAATCGATTCATGAACTATAAAGCCATGATTTGCAATAACATTCCTTAGTTTATTAAGATAAGTTCACAAACATCGTTTTTAGACATAACCTACTCAAGTTCGCGGACTTAAGTTCCTGGATGGAGTTCATAAACTCCAGCAGATATTCTCGGTCGGGAACTTCCGCCAGTTCTCCGACTGGATACGCAGACTGAAGCTCACCCACTACACCATTTTCACTTGATCAACAAAATTTGCAAACTTCGGTTCAAGCACTAAGGACTTATACATATATGTGTTGCCACAACAATGCTTATATCCTAAATGGTTATATTGTTTAAACTTTCATTTCAATCATCGAAACATTATCAGAGGGCGTTATATAGTTTTTATTCACAAACTATTTTTCGTCAGAGCAATTTCCAAAATGATTGAAACATAACATGACTTTCGTCACTAGGTAAAGATGAACTTGGCTAAAGCGAAAGCTTTACCAACAAATATTTCTAGAAATAGATAAGCGAGATATACTCAGCTCGAAATATCCACATGTGTATAATCTAAGTCTATATAAAAAAATGACTTTTTTCTCAAGATAGGAGATAGAGTAGATAGACTTTTGAGTGATAGATAAGTTCAAGGCTCCACATACCTTTTAGTCGATGAAGATCCACTGGTTCCTTGAGTAGTCCTTCGTCTTGTACGATGATCTCCATGGAGTTCTTAAGCTCAACTACAATTTTTTATCCTAGTCCGAGACCTTACCTATAGTAGACTAGAAATCAAAGACTTTATAGTTTTGATAACTAATATTGACAAACATGCTTGAGATATCAAGACATGCGAGTTCGACCATGAAATGCTCTGACAAGATTCACTCAAAATAGTTCAAGGTTTTGACAGGGATCTTTAGACTGTTGTTAGTTCTAAAGACGATCTTGTGATAATCCATTGTTAACTGACTCTGTTCTATGTGTGATTGATCACAAGAGATTCAAGTAGTTATGTGCAGGTGTTTATTGAAGATCTAAGAAGATTTGAAGACAAAGAAGAGATAGAAGATTTCTGACTTAGTTTTATAATCTTTGGTGTGCGCAATACTTGTTTTGGTAAAAGAGGATCCAACTATAATTGATTTATCCTTTGGGTATTTCGATAGAATAGTTGAGAAGATCGGCATCAACACAATTCTTTGGATTAAGAGTGTTGTTGGCTTAATCTTACCGATTTCCCTTTGGGTGATTGAACATAAGATAGATCTTGGAACCTTGAAAAGGAGTTTATGTTAAGATAAACAAGGGAACCTTTGCACAACTCATATCACTTGGTTGAAGAGAGTTGATACCAAACAGACCAAAGGAATTGGTCCAAGTACGTGACTTGTTTACAGGTTGGAGGCGTGGGAATATAGACAGAACTAGGTGAACTATTGGTTTAGTTGCTTGGTCTCAACTATACGAAGTTGGTTTATTTTGTATAGCGGCTTAAACCTGAGAGTATTCAATTCTGGACAAGGTCCCGGGGTTTTTCTGCATTTGCGGTTTCCTCATTAACAAAATCGTGCTGTGTCATTTACTTTATATTTCCGCATTATAATTATTTTTATTATAATTAAAGTAAATTGCACAAGCGTTAATTCCTATTTACTTGATATGTGAATCCTATTGAGTTTGGTTAAGTACGAACCTTTGTATCAAGTAAACATATTTCGTTGTTGTATTGTCTCGATCTCGTATCCATAGGCGATTACACGAAGTGTGAAATGATTATTTGTATTGTCTCGACTAAGTCCATAGACAATCACTTTCGGAGAAAGGACTTATAGGAAGGAAAAGTAATAGATTGAGGTATATTTGGGTACCCTCGCCTTTTCAGCGCCCTTCTATAACCACCCGTGGCCATCCTTGCGCCTGTGGTTGTTATCATATTATGGCTTGCCATAATTCCTTTAATGTGTCCATGGCGCCAATTGCATAAGACACCACTGTGCCGCGGACATGCCACACACGCTAATTAGGGTTTCGATATGCCAAATCCTAATTTAGATAAAGTTGCCACGCCAACTAAGTCAGGTAATTCTCCTAAGGCCTTAAAGTCTTATGTAACAACAGGTCTAATGTTGCCAGAGTCATATATGGGTCCAACACCAATATGACAAAACAGTTTCCATGGCTATGCCATGGCTACGCCAGACGCCACTATGCAAATATCGCCACTTTGCTATATAACAAGATATGTCCATAATCAATGGCCATCCTTCCTTGTGAGATGCAATCTCATCCATCCAAGTTCACCACCAAACTGACGGACTTGTGGCAAGTTTTAGGAGACCAGACGCTTAAATCTCGTGGCCATGGCTACGCCAGACGCCAATTATACCACCGTGCCAGTAACATGCACGAGTTATACCAGTCATGCCGTACTGCCACTGGTATACACCAAAAACGCCACTGATCCATTACCAGGCGCCAATAGAAGGCAGCCATAATCAACGGCTACCCTTCCTCATGAGATGCAATCTCATCCATCCAAGTTTGCCGCCGAACTGACAGACTTGTGTCAAGTTTTAGGCGACCAACCAAGACGTGCCTAATAGAATCACATGCTATTTTCTTGCGGTAAAACTCTTGACTTTGACTTGCCACACATGGTAATATGCTACACATTTTCCACGAAAACACTCGAGACATCAAACATGTCACAAACTAGGGGATACTCATCAGGGTATTAGTCTGGCGGTTTACAACGTGCGGTGTGAAATACGCCCTTTATAAGAAAGTGTCATGAAGCGAGATAATTAGTGGCAGAAAGAAGTAACGGGTGTAAACGGATCACTTCCTTCATCATGGAAGCATGGGTTTTTGACGGTTATACGTTACTCCATTCTTCCACCACTCAATCATTTCCACTTCCTACGAGACCAGTGTACGTTTCAATATGACTTGTATAAATAGGTTTCACCTATTTCCACCAAACATAAGTTTTGGTCATAAAACAACACAATATCCAGAAATCACATGATAGATTTCCATTATGCTAGCCAGTTCTATTTTTTGATACAAGTCATAAACAACCGCACCTTCAGAATCAACGATTCTGATATCAACACTTTATTCGCTTCCCTCCCTAAGACCATCCCTTCTCCTTCACTTTGTGGCCGAAACAAGCCTGGAACGTCCATTTCTTGGTTTAGGCCAGGATTGTACAGATTGATCTCTCGAATCAAAAATACTCATGTGCAATGCATTGTTTAGGTCTAGACTCGTTTCTCATCCACACACCCAAAATTACCAAAACTAGCAGAAACAGTTTTCACCCACAAATAATTGGCGACCACAGTGGGAGATTAATCTCTAGGTTGCAATATCAGTTTTCAATTCTCAATTTCATTTTTTTAATTCCAATTTCAAGATGTAGAGTTAAATCCTCCCTAAGACCATCCCTTCTCCTTCACTTTGTGGCCGAAACAAGTTCCATTTCTTGGTTTAAGCCAGATTAGCTAATTGACTTGGGGAACATCATCATCTTTATCCTTGATCTCTCGAACAAACCCATGTGCAATGCATTGTTTAGGTCTAGACTGTAACGTTTCTCATATCAAAATTCCTTCAGTGGGAGATTAATCTCTAGGTTGCAATATGACATTCAATGTACCATCAAAATTCCTTCCAGTTGCAATATGGACATCAATGTACCATTCCTTCCAGTGACATCCGTTGTCATCATGATCAACACCAGAGGTACATGAAATATTCTCTCAGGCGTTACACCTCCGATCACCAGAGCCAGAGCCGCTACCGCTAACCCCAATATTTCTTCAAGCGTGACACCCAAGTTGTCAACAGAGCCGTCGCCACTCCACCGCCGGGATGCGAGACTGGAGGATCTAGAGGAAGCCGACCTCCTCTTACCACTGTTGATTTGATGGAAAGACAAAAGGTTCTCGTAAGGCTCAAACAGACATGGCTACAACTCAGAAAGACATGCCTATTTTTCCTCAAGACACTAACAGAGCGGCTACCACAAGAGTCACATCAACCCCAGATAGAGATGACAAGGAATACTTTTAACATCCGGCGCAAGCACTTTAGCTGGACTCGCCTTTATAGATGAAAGGCTCTCATTTCTCATGAACGCCTAGTAGAAAGGAATCATCAAATCCAATTTCGTCACACGTGAAAATCAGGAAGGACTTCTCCAAAATTAAGGCAAAGAAAAATCAGCAGCCCTTCTAAGTTCACAGAGACCCTCTTCCCGTCAGGATACGCATGATTTCTGGGGACTCCGTCCACAAAATCGTGAAGTCTATGATGAAACATTTATGTGAGATTCTGTATTTATCCAAGGCGCAGCGTCAAGACATATGTGCATCCCTCAACCGCACTGTATCAGGAAAGCAGCTGTTTCCATCCAGGGAAGCCGTTCCCAAACCCCAACCTCTCCTGGAAAACACGATTGATAAATGGAATTGGGGACTCCTAACCACTGTTCAGTTGAAGGATGTCGAGTTTGATAGCATGTTGATTGACGCGGCCTCCGACTTCAACATTGTAATCGTCAAGACTCCGAGAGTTACAAGGAAAAATCAAACATAAGAAGCGTATTCTTTCCCATGAGGAGAAAAATACGATTTGTCGACCAGTACTATTTGTGTGCCATCTTCCCATATTCCATATCGTATCAACTCGTTTTTCAAAGTCAAGGGTTAATGGCACCCTCATTGGAGTTCTCTCAGGAGCCGCTTCGACGTTTCTCTCCATGGGCCGCTTCAACGTTCTCTCCAAAAGTCGCTCCGCTTCAACGTTCACTCCAGCAGCCGCTCCGCTTCAACATTCTCTCCATAAGTTTCTCTAGGATCCGAAGCTCTTCTCCCAGATCCGAAGCCGAAGCTTCAGCGTTCTTCTCCATAAGCTTTAACATCCTCTCCAGGAGCCTAATCCGCTTCTAAGCCTCCTAATTTCCAAGGATCATGTCGTAGCCACCACACTCCTTCCTTATAAGTTTTACTCGTTTACAAATCCAGTCAATCTCTTTGATTCCATGGACGCCCATGTAATTCCAGCCAACCTATTTTGGTTCCCACAATAATGTAGTCTCTTCTGATCACATCTGTTGCCAAGAACTGTTTTTGTTCATTTTGTTGATACCAGCCAGAGCTTTACCATAAAAACAACCACTACAAAGATCATTGACGATACAAGATAGAAATGTGTAAACCAAACTTGGGGATTAAGGCTCTACACAAAATCCCTTCATTGTCAAACCACATGAGACACGGTCAATCCAAAATTCATAGCCACGATGAGGTCATCTACTCTTCAAAGGTGTAGCGTAAGGATATCATCACCTCTCTGCCCAGAAGACGTGTGCAACACTTTACGAGGCCCACAATGGATCCCACGCCTACTCGGAAGAAACAACTTCAATAACCAAAGAGAAGTGCGACTGAGGACTATTCATCGCAGTCCATCCCCGACAACAATCAAGCATTCCTGGGATAACTCCAGAGACGCGGCTGAAACATTTTTCTTGAAGAGACAGAGGGAGCCACGATTAATGACATAACTCTCTCACTGCTACCTCTTCGTTATCCAGAAATTTTCGTCTATGAGATGATTCCAATAATCCTAGCATCACATCCAGAAAAATACAATAAGCTTGTATCAAATCCCATAAGCATGGATTCAAGGCGATGCAAATAAAGTAAGCTACAATTGGGGACTGAAGCCTCCTTCAGTTTTAGAGGTTTGAACGCAGTCACCATCTTACCAGTGAATACAGTAGAAGCACATATTCCACGAGAAAATAGGCTCAGGATAACTACACATGGGGACTACCAACATGGGATGCTTTTCACTCCCCTCAACCAGGTTATTTATGATTTTAACATCATCACTATCGAAGTTTCACGAGCCGCGGGAATTCCTCAACATGAAGCCGTACACGTGCATCAAAGACTCCAAAAGCACGCTATAAAGATACAATCACATATCCGACCACGACATTGGGTCTAACAGAAGTATAACTGGGGACTGCTCACCGCATCCCATTTCATACAATAATTCAAGATTCAGAAGATGGTTCAAAGAATGTCGCTTGGAACGAAGACCTTGAAAAATTGATAGCAGCACATCGGAAACGGAACGCTCTCAGCTTGTCTACTTTACCCAATGGCTCCAGAAGATTTCGACCATGTAAGCATCCACAACATATCATCATCGCAATTAGAAAGTCCAGGCACCAGATAACCTAAAGTCAAGGATGGACCAACAACACAACCATAATATCCAAGATTAGCCCTGACATGATCATTTCCGAGCATATATTTCATCCATCCATCCCAAGAGTGCAATGGAGTTTGGTAAATTTTGAAATCTATAGGAGAGGTCAGATACTCATTCTTCTAGAGTCAGAACCTTATTACACATTCTGGAGAATATTGATGGTATTGTTAAGTGGCTACATGCGCAAAATATAAAAGAGCACCTACCTTGAGTCCTCCTGGATCGCCTTGTTGCTGATTAAAATTGCAAGAGATTGCTTTGTTGCTATTAATGCTCTCTCTACCACCGTTAAAAAATGACGAAGAGGAGCCGGACGCTGCAGACAAAAGCACGGAGCCAGACGAGCAACAAAACAGAAGAGGGTCAATACCCCTTTTCATACGAACATAGTTTCTAGAGTTTTAAACAGAAGAAAGATTCCTATTTTCTCCATGAATGATAATAGATGACTGGGAGTATCACACTCATGATCCATAACCGAACAAGACGTGTGCCAATATCTCTACTCCATGGACGAACCAACAACGCGCCAGCATGAGGAACACCAACCGCTCAACCTGCAACGTTCCGTGGTCAGGCCAGCGCCAACGCTACATGCCACCAGCACTCCGTGGTCAAGCCAGCGCTAACGCTCTGAGTGCCAACATCAATAGTTCGTGGTCGAAGTTGCAGCACCATCAGCGCTCAGTGGTCGAAGTTGCAGCACCATTATCACCGTTCCGTGTACGAAGTAGCATCGCCATCCACCGTTCCACGGAATGAAGCCAAATGCAATTTTTACCATCCCACAAGATGAAGCCAAGTGACATTTCCACCGTTCCATGAACCAGGAGCCATCAACACCATCTTCATCCTCCAGCTCCATGGTCGACCCAAAGTTTCAACGCCATCTCTACCCGTCTCGTGGTCAAGAAAACGAAGACGTTTCCACCATTCCACAAACTGAAGACGTTTCCACCATTCCATGGCGTCGTCATTTCCACCATTCCACGGATTGAAGCCATTTCCACCACTCCACATACTGGATCCAAGCGCCATCTTTCCTCGTTACGTGGTCAAGCCAGTCATCATCATCATTATGTAGCTAAGGTTGCAACATCAGCATTAGCATTCTGCAGCCGAACCTGTATCACCAGCGTTAGCAATCTGTGACCAAAGTGGTAGCACCAACGCCATCACCCTGTGGGAAAGCCGGAAATACGCCAAGCCGCCAGTACAAGGTTCATAGACTACTCATGCCTCCTTCCAAAGGTTAGTTGAATTTTCCTGGCAATATTTTCATGTCTTTCCCTTTCGATTTTACTCTTGTCTGTCACCATCTGATGCTTACCCCGCAACAATGACACTATTACGTGCTAAGCAGGGGACTTAATGTTGATATTAGTTTTTAGTTCAGAGATAAATTTCTAAAACCCTGCATTCAATGTGCCGTCACTCTACAAAGAAACTGAGCCATGTAAAATTGACGAGTGTTCAACCTCTTCACTAGCGCATTTATTGAGCAACTCAATATATTCACATGAAATTTATCCAGAATGGTGCATGTAGCAACAATCCCAGATATTCTGTAAATTTCGGCACCCTACCTATATTATTCAATTAATATAAGTTTCTTTGAATGATTTCTGTGGTATGTTCCTCGGATGAACCCTTAATATTGATGTGGCATGACAATTCGTGTTCACTCGCAGCAGAGCAGCACGAATTTCCAAGTATCAAGGTTAAAGTCCTTGCATAAAAGTATTCAATCTGAAAGCATACTGCTCTCTGGCAATAAACTTAAAGAACTCTGTGTCAACACACATAATTCAATATTTTTGTGATAATTCACAAGATTTGAATATTAACCTGATTTGAAAAAATTAGGGTTTCGCGCCCTGCGCAGTATATTAGACCACGTTGGTCGAATCTATGCTTATCCAAACTAGGCAATTAAATACGCCACGGGGCACTGGAAGTGTGGATACGCCGTTGCTTGCCGACCCCCTTTCCATTGACCAATCAGGTCGCTTTAAATCCGCGACGGCGCACTGGAAGTGTGGCCACGCCCTTGCTTGTCATCCCCATTTCCATCTACTAATCAGGTCGCTTTAAATCCTCCACGGCGCACTGGAAGTGTTGCCATGCCCTTGCTTGCCAACCCCCTTTCCATCGACCAATCAGGTCGCTCTAAATGCACCACACACATTTAGAATGAGGCCGGACCAATGTTGCTTGCCGACCCCCTTTCCATCGACCAATCTGGTCTCTTTAAATCCTCCACGGAGAACTGGAAGTGTGGACATGACCTTGGTTTCCGGTCCTCTTTCCATCGACCAATCAGGTCTCTTTAAATGCGCCACACACATTTAGAATGAGGCCGGACTCATGCTGCCATCCGGCCCCATTTTCAATCGACCAATCAGGTCGCTTTAAACCCGTCAAACCCTAAAAAATGGCGCCCTTCTATAACCACATGTGGCCATCCTTGTGCATGTGGTTGTTCTCATATTATGGCCTGCCATAATTCCTTTAATATGGCCATGATGCCAATTTCATAAGACACCACTGTGTCGCGGCCATGCCACACACGCTAATTAGGGTTTCGATATGCCAAAACCTAATTGAGCTAAAGTCGCCACGCCAACTAAGTCAGGTAATTATCCTAAGGCTTTAAAGTCTGATGTAACAACAGAGCCAATGTTGCCATAGTCATATTTGGGTCTAACACCAATATGCCAAAACAGTTGCCACGGCTATGCCACTGGCATGCCGCTATGCCATGGCTATGCCAGAAGCCGTTATGCCAATAGCACCACTTTTCTATACAATAAGATATGGTCATAATCAATGGAAATCCTTCCTCATGAGATGCAATCTCAGCCATCCAAGTTCGCTATCGAACTGACAGACTTGTGGCAAGTTTTAGGCGACCAGACGCTTAAATCCCGTGGCCATGGCTACGCCAGACGCCACTTATACCACCGTGCCACTAACATGCACGAGCTATACCAGTCATGCCGCAGTGCCACTGGCATACACCAAAAACGCCACTGTTCCATTACCAGGCGCCAACAGAAGGTAGCCGTAATCAAAGGCTACCATTCCTCATGAGATGCAATCTCAGCCATCCAAGTTCGCCACCGAAATGACAGACTTGTGGCAAGTTTTAGGCGACCATCCAAGACGTGCCTAATAGAATCACATGCTATTTTCCTGCGGAAAGACTCTTTACTTTGGCTTGCCACACATAGAAACCTACTACACGTTTTCCATGAAAACACATGAGACATCAAACATGTCACAAACTGGGGGATACTCATCAGGGTATTGGTCTGGAGGTTTACAGCGTGCGGCGTGCAATACGCCCGTTATAAGAAAGTGTCATGAAGCGGTACAATTAGTGCGGCTAGAAGTAACGGGTTTAAACGGATCACTTCCTTCATCATGGAAGTATGGGTTTCTGATGGTTATACGTTACTATATTCTTCTACCACTCAATCGTTTCCACTTCCTACGAGACCAGGATACGTTTCAATATGACTTGTATAAATAGGCTTCACCTATTTCCACCAAACACAAGTTTTGGTCAGAGAACAACACATTATCCAGAAATCACCTGATAGCTTTCCATTATGCTAGACAGTTCTATTTTCTGATACAAGTCATAAACAACCACACCTTCAGAATCAACGATTCTGGTCTCAACACTTTTTTCGCTTCCCTCCCTAAGACCAACCCTTCTCCTTCACTTTGTGACCGAAGCAAGCCTGGAAAGGCCATTTCTTGGTTTAGGCTAGGATTGTACAGATTGTTCTCTCGAATCAAAAGTACTCCTGTGCAGTGCATTGTTTAGGGTCTAGAATCGTTTCTCATCCACATACCCAAAATTACCAAAACTAGCAGAAATAGTTTTCACCCACAAACACCAGACTAGCTTTGCGGTATAGCACCGTGCATGATGACGTGTTTTAATATAAAAGATAAGAAAAGAGAAAGATGTAGATAAGGAGAAGGATTCTGTATTGATCGTAGTTCTATTAGTTACATGGATATAGTACATATGTATACATGGAGAGGGAGAAACCAAAAGACTAAAAGGGAAACCAAAAAACACCAAATTTGGACCGCACATCCATGAAAATGGGCCCTTTAACTAAATGTATATTATAATCTCTTCTAGGAGGTCATATAAATTTTATAAAGCGGGTACGCCACCATAAACCATATCAATAAGAACGGTGAAAAGGAAAAATGAGAATTCAACTAACTAGAAATTTATCGATTCCCATCTGCATGTTAACTAGAACCTCTCTGTTATTCATAACAGATTTCTACAAATACAATTTCATTGAGCATGCAATTTCTTGGAATCATAGGGATATGGGAGGAGATGTATACGAATATTGACATTGATTTTCATATGTCGACCGATCGGTCAAATTCCAAAAAGTGCTCCTTTAGCTCATCATTTAGCAAGAAAAAGAATGTAAATCATGGTTCGTTTAAATAGGTTCGATAGATAAGATGCAAGGAAAAATGAATTAACAACACAATGCAAAAAAATTCATTTCGTATCGGTATCAAACATAAACAAACAAATGAAATAGTGGTCCATGGACTTGCAATTAAATGCAACCTTTTTTGAGATCATGTGTTGTGGTGAATGGAATAGTCTCTTCTCAGTTTTCACTCAACGAGTCAAATGACTCAAATCAGAACTAGTCATAGTCAAATAACTAATTATAAATATATTAGTAAGAGTGACAAAAGTGTGTTTAAATAAAAGATAAAAGAGGATAGTATATGTATTTATGATGGGAAAACTAGTAATATGAGTTCACATTATTATATTTTTCTTATTCCAATGTATGTTTATTATTGTTTACTACTTTCCATAATAGATGTATGTTTATTATTTTTTACTACTTTCCATAACAATAATTGGATGTTATCTTGTGTATGGATGCACAAGATAACAAAACCAATAAATTTTAGACTTGGGTTGTGTCTTTGAGTTCACTATAGTGGAATCTTTCATTTCCTTTAATGTTGCTGAAATTTATTAACTATACAAATTGAGTTTTTGTAGAAAGTGAATGTATTGCGTTTGATTAGACTACATTTTGTTGTTGTAGTTTGGGTTTTACTTGGCAGCAGAGTTCTACTAAGATTCGTGGAACATGGACAAAAAAAACTATTAGCAGAAATGGATTATACATAAAACATTCTTAGAGTTACTAAAAGAGTACTGCATCTTTGTGGAACAAATCTCATCACAGATGTTTCGTCATCCATGGATACCCTGAAATAGGTAACTCAACACCTCATTTCAACCCTTGACATGTATGGTACAACTTCATTATAGTCGTTGTTTTCATGATGCCTCTTTCTTTCAGGTACAACAACTTGAATGCTTTTACAAGCTTGGGATGCAGCATTGAAACTAGAATGTTTAAGGGAAAAGGATCGAACCATCCAGCTTAACCATACATGGAGAAGTATGTCATAAAAAAGGTTCAATGATACAGACATAACTATACGTGTCATTATAGCACCCATTAAAAGAAGATCAGCGCAATACATTTTTTGGTTGTGTATTTCGGGTTGTTTTTATAAATTCTTTGGTGCTATTCGAGTTAAAGTTCCTATTGATTTAAGAAAAGGGCCTACGATAAACTGTAAAAGGTAATTATTTCCTTTCACATTGTTACAGATTTTTGTGCTACATGACATATTGGGAGACAAGCCACCATCAATCTTTGGTATATATCGGTCTCAATTTTTCAATAGAATTTGAATTGATTTGGATAATACAATGGCTTGATATGTATATCAATTCCTTGATTCAAGAATTATTATTCAGCAACATGTTCCATGTCTAAATATGTCAATAATCAATCCACAACGGTTGTCATTTTTTGCAATAAAGACTGTATCGTTTATAGTCACAAATATTTAGTTTGTTATTGTTATTATTCTTTGCCTCTTATCTGTCATCATAGTCATCTTTTATACTAATGTGCAGTCCATATTCATGGAGGTTTTTCAAAAGGATTCTCGGATTCGCGCTAGCTCTTTCAAACTTCTAACGACAACCACCTATAGAGTTTTCTTCCATATATGCGAGGCTGAAGAAGGAAAGCCGTGGGTGACCTGCATTCAAATCTCTCAAAAGTGGAACGAATTAGATTTCATGGGGACCAATAATCTTCTTAAAATTTAGGTTTGGATATAAAAGTCTCACAATAGTGAAGACTGATTGATTCTCATTCAATATTTATATATGACAGATACAAGTTACAAAAGAAGTATTCAATCCTAATCTAAACATATTATATGAGATTACAGGATGAGTTACAGCGTTACAACAGACTTGGACTTGAAACAGATTATACGAAAGACACGGACTTACAACAGTTGTGCAGTTTCTATACGGAAGACTTGGACTGTTTGTTAACTATGTGCCTTGACTGCACAGCTGCTGTGATTTTAGTGATGTTGATCTTGAATCACAATCGCTGTGACTGTGTATACACTTACAATACACCCATCAAGTTGGAGCGGGAGGAGAATGAGGCCGAACGCCCAACTTGCTGGCAAGATGCCTATATTGATCTACTCCAAGTGGATTTGTAAAAAGATCAGCTAATTGAGCTTCCGAAGGAATATGAGTTGGTTTATGAGACCATACATATGTTTTTCGTGGACAAAATAACAATATATGTTTAGTTCGTTCGTGAAAAACTGGATTTTCAAAGATGTGAATAGCTGTTTGGTTTTCGCAATAAACTGGAATAGGTTTTGGAATAGTGATACGAAGGTAAGTAAAGAGATAATACAACCATTGCAGTTCAGAAGTAAGCCTGGCGAGAGCTCGATATTCTTCCTCAGCGGAAGATAAAGATACAGTGGGTTGTTTCTTAGACTTCCACGAAATTGGACTTGCTCCAAGTATTGTAAAATAACCAGTCGTTGATCTGCGAGTGGTTGGACAGCCTGCCCAGTATGAATCGGTGTATCCTATAAGAGAAAGAGAACTAGTGGCTGATAAAAAAAATACCATGGTTGATAGTACCTTTTAGGTTTCGAACTACGCGATGAGCATCATCTAGATGAGAAGTACAAGGTTGCTGCATAAATTGACCAGTAGTTAACAGAATAAGTGATGTCCGACCTAGTAACCTGAAGATAGAGAAGTCTACAAATAAGGCGATGATAAACACTAGGTGAAAAAGCGGGGGTCTAACAACCACACCCAATATTTTGATTAGAAATCTGTATGGACTAATCCGAGTTACTTTCTAGAGAATCAACTAGACAGTCAGACTCAATCAATAGAAAATATCTCAAGGAGTTATTATCTCAATCTTTCAATTTGATTTACTCAATCAAATACAATCTGCGAGTCTTAATCAAAGAGAGATAACTTGGATGGTACCAAAGAACAATATCCAAGTGTCAATTAATTTAAATCAACAACCAAGAAGGTCGGATATTCTAATTGATTGAACAACGCACAACCTGTATTATTTCAATTATATAACGAAATATAATGCGGAAAAACAAAAAACACAGACACCAGAATTTTGTTAACGAGGAAACCGCAAATGCAGAAAAACCGCGGGACCTAGTCCAGATTAAACATACATTGTATTAAGCCGCTACAGATACTAGCCTACTCTAAGCTAACTTCGGTTTGGACTGTAGTTGAACCCTAACCAATCTCACACTGATCCAAGGTACAGTTATGCTCCAACGCCTCTGATTCCAGCAGGATACTGCGCACTTGATTCCCTTAGCTGATCTCACCCACAAACAAGAGTTTCTACGACCCAAAGTCGAAGACTTTATTAAACAAATCTGTCTCACTCCGAAAATTCTACAAGGATAGATAAATTCATCCCCCACGAATAAACCTATGAGTTTTGTTCCGTCTTTTGATAAATCAAGGTGAACAGGAACCAATGGATAAAACCAGACTTATATTCCCGAAGAATAGCTCAGCTTTATCAATCACCTCATAATAAATTTAATCGATGCAGTGAAGAAGATTATTGAGGAATCACAAACGATGAGACGAAGTGTTTGTGACTACTTTTATATCTTTCATATCGATCTCAATCCAATTATTAAAATTATACTCGTACGATAGAAACAAAAATATCAGATCACACAACTACAAGAAAAGTAGTATCGGTCTGGCTTCACAATCCCAATGAAGTCTTTAAGTCGTTAACCTGGTTTTAGAAGAAGAAAACCAAAGGTTAAAGGAGAATCGACTATAGCTAAGCAAACTAGTATCACACAAAATGTGTGGGGATTAGGTTTCCCAGTTGCTAGAGTTATCCCTTATATAGTCTTCAAATAAGCGTTTGCAATCAATGTTAGCTTAGTAACAAAGCATTCAATATTCACCGTTAGATAAAAACCTGATTAGATTCAAGCTAATATTTATCAACCGTTAGATCGAAAACATATCTTGTTATACACACTTGTAATGAACGTTTCTAAGCTCGTTTAATCGTACCCAAACTTGTACATTAGTTGGTTCGTATGATAACTTTCATATCAACCATATTCTTCTTCACCATAACTAGTCCAAATGACTCAAATGAACTAGTTAGAGAGTTGTTCAATTGGTTAGATCTTTATGTACTACACAAGACACAATTGAAGAAAAAACGATGTGATTCAATCAAATTGATTCATGAACTATAAATCCACGGTTTGCAATAACATTCCTTAGTTTATTAAGATAAGTTCACAAATAACGGTTTTAGACATAACCAACTCAAGTTCGCGGACTTAATTTCCCGGATGGAGTTCACAAACTCCAGCAGAAATTCTCGGTCGAGAACTTCCGCCAGTTTGCGGACTGAAGCTCAACAAAGTTCGCAAACTTCGGTTCAAGCACTAAGGACTTATACATATATGTGTTTCCACAACAATGCTTATATCCTCAATGGTTATATTGTCTAAACTCTCATTTCAATCATTGAAACATTTTCAGAGGGCGTTATATATTTGTTATTCACAAACTATTTTTCGTCAGAGCAATTTCCAAAATGATTGAAATATAACATGAATTTTGTCATTAGGTAAAGATGAACTTGGCTAAAGCGAAAGCTTTACCAACACATATTTCGAGAAATAGATAAGCGAGATATACTCAGCTCGAAATATCCACATGTGTATAATCTAAGTCTATATAGAAAAATGACTTTTGTCTCAAGATAGGAGATAGAGTAGATAGACTTTTGAGTGACAGATAAATTCAAGTGTCCACATACCTTTGAGTCGATGAAGATCCACTGGTTCCTTGAGTAGTCCTTCGTCTTATATGATGATCTCCATGGAGTTCTTGAGATCAACTACACTTTATATCCTAGTCCGAGACCTTAGCTATAGTAGACTAGAAATAAAAGACTTTATAGTTTTGATCACTAATATTGACAAACATGCTTGAGATAGCAACGCATGCCAGTTCGACCGAGCAATGCTCTAACAATCTCCCCCTTTGTCAATTTTAGTGGCAAAAACTATTAATACATATGGAATACAAAAATATATAAATAAACTTTGTAGCTCCTATTCCACATATCGTTTAGTCTTCAACAATACTCGAAATCTTCGTCACTTCCAAGTAATCCAATGATCCCAAAGGTTGTAAGTTTAGCATCATCGTTGTTGAAAATCCATACCTATAACAACGAGAAAACAAAAGTTCTCAATCATTGTTATACAGTGACATAGTATCATTACACATCGTCAAAGTCCAATTGCATCACAACTTTAACAACAATACTATGGTGATACTTCACAACCCCCATAGTCAATACTCCATCTCATATGGAAACCACTCCCCCTTACATAATGATCCGAAAAACATATGTATTTGTAGTGAGAACTACATATTAATTCTCCCCCTTTTTGCCAATAAAATTGGCAAAGGTACAAGAACGGGATCCTAATGAAATTTCTGTAAGAGATATTTCATGACCAAATGTAAATGTATATCATCTTGTTTAGATGCAATCATAAAGCCAAAGCTAAATGAATTTATCAAGGAGTTCATAAAGATACAAGATAACCCCTCTAATATTCCACAACCGCACTCCCCACAAAGATTTGGCAATTAAGCACAAGTTCAAAAGAACTCTCCCCCATAAAATTTCATTCCCAAGGGAACAACAAGAGCGACCTTAATTTCAAAAGAAAAAGAAGGATTTCTTTAGACTCAACAAATCACATACAAGTATGAATTTGGAATCCAAAAAGAAATATTCAATCATATTAACCAAAGCGAACCAAGATTAATTTGACTAAATATGCTCGACACAAATAAACTTATGGAGACTTAAGAAATCAACTAGATTAATCACAAGAAAACTCGCAAATAATCTAATTGTCATACTCAACCAAACTAATTACAAAAGTAATCAATTTAATTGACCACACTCGACATAAGAAAATCTATGGAGAAATGACTAAGTTAATCATGAATAACCAACTCAGTCGAAGAAATGCTCAAACATAAGAAAACTTATGGAGTGATAACTAAATAACCATACAAGAAGATTAATTTAGTTCAACATGTTCAACATAAAGTACCTTACGGAGAAACAACTAAGCTAGTCACAAAAGCAATCAACTTTTGTTCTTTTAGTGCTCAACATAAGACACTTCATGGAACAACATAGTATTTACACAAAAATTGTGGATCGGAGAATCGACCTTTGTTGATGATGGATTTTAGTTCAGGGCTAAAGTGGTAAAACCAATTTTTGTGCCGACATACTGCAAAGGATAAGGCTATTTGATAAATGATGAATACTTCTACGCTTTGTTAATTCACCTAGAATGGAGCATGTAGCAATAATCCCCAAGTATTTTGTGAATTTCAGCATTATTCACTAATGCATAAAATCTCCTTGTATTTCATGTGTTGTTCTCAGCAGAACTCTCATTATTGGTGTGGCATGATGACTGATTGTTACTCTCATCAGAGTAACATGAATATCCAAGTATCAATAGTGAGGTATGCCCGAAATACCCGTACAGGCTACACCATTCTCTAACAAAGAGAATCGGCTCGCGGTGTGTTATACTAGCCCGATTGAGCATATTTGAATCTGAACTGTCCATATTAGTCTCAGAAATAATCACGACCATGCAAGTTGGCCGCACGATTAAACCATCCTAGATGAACCTTAGCAGGAGTAAGCTATCACCGCAATAACCATCAGCGGGCCCATTAACGCCATGGCCGGTCAGGTACAAGTCACACCCTCCGAACGACCACCAAATGCCACTTGAGTTGTTGGATGTGGAGAGGCTGGATGGAGGTCGCTTGGAGTCTCAAATCCATCACGACCGCTCATCTTTAAAGGCTGCCTAGACGGTGTGGATCGCCTCAAATCCAACATTTAAATTGCACTACGGGTCTTAAATTGATCATCTCATGACCATCCAACTTCACCAAAGATGATTGGATGCTTTAAGGGCGTATGGGAACATGTCTATGACCATCCAACTTCACCGGCATGATGGATCACCATGTTCACCACCGGCCTAATGTGGGTCCCATGTGGTCGTCCAGTCCATACGAAGAGCATAACATGAAAATTCGTCCGGCCAAATTAGCATGCGCGCGACCAACATAAAACCCTAATTATGGGTTGAGGAATATTACATGTGTCGTAAATCGATCACGAGCGTCCATCTTCGCCAGCCTGGATGAAGGGTGCAGGAATAGATTAAGGAGGTCCATGGAGTATCTACATGATCACCGTGGGCCTATCTACCTCCATGACCGGCCAACCAGAGCAAGGCAGTACCAGATGCCTCGATTCGTACACCCTAAAGGTGGCATGTCGCACCCCTTTGGAAATCCTTTGTGGCACAGTATTCCTGTCGCAAATTAATCTTAGCAACTCCTCTTTACCAGTAAACTTGAGTGGCCCAGATCACGCCTTCATGGGACGTGTATACCTGTATGCCGTCTACACGCATGCCTGGTCGGTCCGGCCTAAAAGACTTCCCATGCTTGGTTTTGATCAACCTAAAGAGTGATGCTTCCGCACCTCTTCAAAACCCTAATCAACGGTCGCAGATGCGTCATAGATCATGTCGTCCATCCAACTCAACCAGCTTGGTTGGACAGCCTATGCTAGGAGTTAAACATCCAATAAGATGTCGTGGTAACTACCATCCGTCACTCTACCATATAGAATGATCGGTCAAGGGAGGGCTTGCTTGCGCAACCTCCAAACGGTCATTCGAAGATGGCTAGGCATGCACCTGTTTTAAGATGCTTAATCCGCGACCTACTCCGTTAAGCCTTAAAAAAAAGATGCTTCATCCATGCTGAGTATGTTCGATGGATTACATGCATAGAATACACACGATATTTCATGGATATCGATTTCCCAAATAACTTAGTTATTTAACCTAGCATCGTATGCTACTTCTCGTGGGTCCCACGATACACACAATCGAGACATCAAACATGTCACAAACTGGGGGATACTTACTGGGGTATTGGTCTGGCGGTTTACAGCGTGCAGCGTGCAACGTGCCATCACAAGAACATGTTAGTAAAGTATGGACGGTTAGCGATGATTGGAGAAGTGGTTTAAGACGTGATCGTGCAATCACCCACACGACCCCACTACTCCATCACTCCACTTCCTACGAGACGAGGGTTTGTCTATGACTTGTATAAATAGGCCCTTTGCCTGTTTCAACAGACAAGACAGACAAACACAGAAAATCAAGTGTTGTCATTCGTATCCCGAAAACACCAGAGATGATTGCTTACATTATTGCAAGCCAGTTCGATATTCTGATACAAGTCATAAACAACCAACACCTTCTAAATCTCAACACCTTATTCTTTTCCCTCCCTAAGATCAACCCCATCTCCTTCACTTTGTGACCGAAGCAAGTCTGGAACGACCATTTCTTGATTTAGGTCAGAGTTATATAGATTGATCTATCGAATAAAAAGCATTCCCGTGCAGTGTATTTGTTTAAGGTTTAAACTCATTTCTCATCCACACACCCCAAAATTACGAAAACCAGCAGAGATAGTTTTTACCCATAAACAATTGGAGACAACAGTGGGAGATTAATCTCTCGGTTGTGAAGTCAATTTCTTCAATACCCAATACCATTTGGATGATTTCAAAATGGTTGGTCTTAGGAATTCCCCAACAACTTCATGGCCAAATCGGAGTCTCTCCAACGAAGATGCTCCTCTTTCCAACGGTATGTGTGATGGTATGGATGTAAGAATCCCAACATTGATCAAGTTGGCACGAGTGCAGGAGATTCACGCAAAGAACATGGACCTGATCAAAGAAGCAATAAACGGCATACTCGACCTCCTCATCAAGATGACGTCAGATATGAGCGGTTTTTCTGTGATCAAGATTTCTACACTGAGGACTGATCCTCACAATTATCCTCCTCAAGTCAGCAGCTTCACTGCGAGCCAGAGGCCGGTGAATCAGGAAGCGGTTTCTCTAGTGGAAAGTTTATGCGAACTTTTGCACCTCTCGAAGAATCAACGAACGGAGATATTTTCTGCAATCAACCAGATAGCCCTGGAAGTGCACTTAACTCCTTAGCGTCTAGAAGTATCGAAAACGCCAGAGATGACAGAAAAATACATGATGGCGGAGGAAGGTCACAACCGGAGCCTACATGTTACTGCACGCATCCAGGATTCAGATTTCAAGAGAGCCCTCATCGACACGAGAGCGTCTTCGAATGTGATTACTCTCAAGACTTTCATGACAACCAAGGTTCTCCCATGCAAGATCGTACGGAATCCTACAACGATGATAGACTTCAAAGGAAACCATACCAACATGTACGGGTATGTCAATCTGAATTTATCTATTGGGCCCGTCCAATCAAAGGTGAAATTCGAAGTCATAGAAAAGGAGCCAGACTACCATATGATACTTGGGAGACCATGGATTCATGACAATATGATTGTCCCTTCGACATATCCCCAAGGCCTGGAGACTATGCTGAATATGAAAGTCATTCGTATCCCTGCATCGTTGTCTCCTTATGCACCAATACGTGGAGTGGAATTGTTTGAAAAAAGAGAAGCTACGCGGGAAGAATCAGACAGAGTTCATTATATCCCACTCCCCACGTGGGCGTCAATTCAGGAGGAGAACCAACTCGCATAATTGAGGGCTAAGACTCACGATGCATCTTGACATACAATGCATTTTTCTTCATCCGGTAAACCCGCGACCCACGTTCACACTAAAAGGCAGTGAACCATTGTGGAAAGTCGTGATCAGAAAGGGAAAACATTCTACCGATGCCGCTATTAGCAATTAGAAGGGGAGACTGTTACCCAGTCTCTCCACCCAATGGAACGCTACAATAATAACGAGCCACAGGAAGCTGTGATGGATGCTCCACGACAGCTGCAGGATGGCACTAGCTGCACGACCGATGAATTCAAAATTGCTAATATTTGGAATGAAAAATCTCCCATGCCTATCTCCATCAGCTCAACCTTGTCCACGGATGAACGCACGGAGCTCGTGAAACTTCTCAAAGAATACCAGGACATATTCGCTTGGACGTATGAAGAAATGTCCAGTCTAGACGAAGAATTGGTCACCCATCATCTACATGCCATACCTGGATCCAAGCCGATCAAGCAATCTCCGAGGCAATTCAGGCACGAGATAGAAGAGCAAATCAAGACTGAGATTCGAGATCATAGCGTTGGCTTCATTAAGCCCATCCATCATATGACCTGGTTGGCTAATGTAGTTCCGGTGAAAAATAAAAACGGACAGATCAGGTGCTGAGTAGATTTCAGAGACTTGAACAGATGCTGGACCAAATATGATTTTTCTCTACCTAACATCGACATGTTAGTATATTCCACCAGCGGACACGGCATGTTCTCCTTCACGGATGAATATAGCGGGTACAATCAGATAAGGATGTACGATCATAACGCAAGTAAGACCGCTTTTTGAACTCCTCTTGGAAATTTTTATTATACTATAATGCCATTTGGTTTAAATAATGCCGGTGTAATGTATCAATTCTCTATGAAGGCAACCATCCACTGGAGCCGATACCTCAAGAGAGCATCCTCAAGAAGATAGAAATGTATGCATCATCATGTCGAGAAATAATCCGCATCTTGGGTGAATCACTCTGTCATACTTAATAGGAATGCTTCAGTGAAACAGCGAACATACAAATGATTATTCCAAGAGGTCACGAATTCATACACTGAAGGGTCACAATCCAAACGTGACTGAACAACGAGTGGTGTAATTGTACATCAATTGGATGGTACCTGTCAATCGTGCTTTGTTGAAGAGCCTGTGCTTTCAGACACCCTCTGAACCCTGTGAAGCTGCTAAAATCTCAGGTTGCAACAGCACCTGCCCTGCTAGAAAGAACAAGCATGACCGTCATAAAGAGCCTCATGATGTTCGTGGAAACGTACATCTCACCAACATGCAATGAAAGCTTCAACCTTTTGCAAGCAGTTTCGCTGAAGCGGCTAGAGGAAGACCACGGAGATACAACATCCTACACGTCCAAAATCACCAACTCCAAACTCTAGTACCATATGCACGACTACCACAATAGTGAAACAACGTCCAAGATATTCCATATCTGGATCTACGGTAGCTACGTCAATGAGAGACGCTTTCAGAATCTGTTTCCCGTAGAAGAAGTAATTGCGTTACCAAAGAAGTATGAATGGGGACTGCTTACCACTGCCCATCTCAAAGATGGTGAATTTAGAGAGATGCAAGCACGCTATCATTATGATTCCAAGATGGCCAAAGATGAGGATATATTCAAGAGAGAAGATGTAAAGACGGCCTCGTGAACCTAGCGCGGCAACATCTATCAAGTCGAGAGCTCTGGATACACGCGGGCAGGGGACTGTCTCTCTTCTCTATTCCATGAAGAAAGCCATCGTTTCCAGCTTATCCCTCTAATAACGATACAATCTCTACCATTGTATGAAGAGTTCCAAGTTCGTGCAAGTTGCCACCACTCCTCTCCCTGCTAGTCTCTTCTGATAACAGCTGCTGCCAAGAACCGTTGTTGCTCGACGATTGATACCATCCAGAGCTTCACCATATCAACGACCACTACGTACAAAAGATCCATCGGGCATACAAGATAGAGCCACATAGACCACGCTTGGGGACTGAGGCTCAGCATGAAATTTCTTCGCCGTCAGTCAAGAACTTCTTTAACATAAGAGAGATGGTCAATCAAGAAGCATGTAATTCACAAGGGGAAACCAAACTGAAGAAGAAGCCACTTCAACACTCCCTCCATCAAGAGCCGCTTCAACACTCCCTTTAGAAGAAGCCACTTCAAAGCTCCCTCCAGAAGAAGCCGCTTCAAGGCTCCCTCAAACAGAAGCCGCTTCAAAGCTCTCTCTCCAGAAGAAGGTGTTTCAGCTCCAACACTTCAACACTCTCCGAGACCTGTTCGCTCTAGAAACTGCTTCAACACTCTCCGAGACCTTTTCTCTCCAGAAGCTTCTTCAACACTCTTCGAGACATGTTCGCTCTAGAAGCTGCTTCAACACTCTCCGGGACCTGCTCGCTCCAGAAGATTCTTCAACGCTCTCTACAGGACCCACATCCATATTTGAGCACACAAGGTTCATTTTTGAGAAAAGCAAGAACGCAATGGGTCCCATGTTTGAGAGAAGCAGGAAGCAAGGTCTAAGCAGCAAGTCTGGTGTTTGGTCAAGATAGCAGGGTCGGTGTTTGGTCGAAGTAGTAAGGATGACGCTCGAGCAAGCATATCAACCGTACGGGAAAAGAAATCACAGGATAGGTCCAACATATGAAACATGTACACGGTGGACCCGTGTTTGATCGAAGCATGCACAGCTTCCCATGTTCAAAGCAAGCATTCTCACATCAGGTCCCATGCTCGACCAAAGAAGGCATAATAAGGTCGATCGAAGCAGGCAATACCAACATTCGAGCGGAGCAAGCACGAAGCAGACTCTCGACTGAAGCAGGCATAGCAAGCCCGACATTCGAGCAGAGAAAGCACGAAGCATGCATAAAAAGGTCGATCGAAGCAGGCAAGACCGATATCATGCTAGGGGAACGCTCGCCTGGACGCCTCTTGAATGTGACATGCTCCAAGGACAGGACGAACCGTCTCTCCTGGTAACATCTAAACTTTGTCTCAAAAGTTTTATCTTTATTTGTAACCATCTAATGCCTACCCCACAATAGTGTAACCATTGCATGCTAGGCAGGGGACTTAATGTTGATGGTGGATTTTAGTTCAGGGCTAAAGTGGTAAAACCAATTTTTGTGCCGACATACTGCAAAGGATAAGGCTATTTTATAAATGATGAATACTTATCTGCTTTGTTAATTCACCTAGAATGGAGCATGTAGCAACAATCCCCAAGTATTCTGTGAATTTCAACATTATTAACTAATGCATAGGATCGCCTTGTATTTCTTGTGTTGTTCTTAGCAGAACTCTCATTATTGGTGCGACATGATGACTGATTGTTACTCTCAGCAGAGTAACATGAATATCCAAGTATCAATAGTGAGGCATGCATGAAATACCCGTATAGGCTACACTATTCTCTAACAAATATAATCGTCTCTCGGTGTGTTATACTAGCCCGATCGATCATATTTGAATCTGAACTGTCCATATTAGTCTTAGAAATAATCAAGACCACGCAAGTTGGCCGCACGATTTAACCATCCTAGATGAACCTTAGCAGGAGCAGGCTATCACCGCAATGACCATCAGCGGGCCCATTAACGCCATGGCCTGTCAGGTACAAGTCACACCCTCCGAACGACCACAAAACGCCAGCCTGAAGTTGGATGTCCAGGATGGTATGGAGCGGCTTGGAGGAGATCGTACGCGCAAAGGCTGCCTACGACTGTCTCAAATCCATCACGACCGCTCATCTTTAACGGCACGGTTAGACGGTGTGGATCGCCCCATTCTCGGTTGTACAAGCACCATTGTATACACCGGCGGGCCCCCTTTTTACTTGTATAGCCGACCATCTCACGACCTAGCCAGGCAGGAGCAAACGCTCGCCCAAAGTTCGGCCGGCGTGATGCTTTAAGGGTCGTAGGAAATTCCACTAAGGGTCTTAAATTGAGACCATCCAACTTCACCGGCATGATTGAATGGCTTGGAACAGGCCTATGACTGTTGTTCAGGTATCACCATGTTTACCACCTGCCCAATATGGGTCCCATGTGGTCGGCCAGTCCATACAAAGAGTATAGCATGCAAATTCGTCCGACCAAAGTAGCATGCGCACGACCAACATAAAACCCTAATTAGGGTTTGCTGCGTATTACATGTGTCGTAAATCGATCACGAGCGTCCATCTTCGCCAGCCTGGATGAAGGGTGCAGGAATTGATTAAGGAGGTCCAGGGAGTATCTACATGATCATTGTGGGCCCGTCTACCTCCATGACTAGCCGACCATAGCAAGGCAGTACCAGATGCCTCGATTCGTGCACCCTTAAGGTGGCATGTCGCGCCCCTTCGGAAATCCTTTGCGGCACAGGATTCCTGTCGCAAATCAATATCAGCCACTCCTCTTTACCAGTAAACTTGAGTGGCCCAGATCACACCTTCATGGGACAGTGAGGTACGGACGTGTAAACCTGCATGCCGTTTACACGCATGCTTGGTCGATCCTGCCTAAAAGACTTCCCATGCTTGGTTTTGATCAGGCTAAAGAGTGATGCTTGCGCACCTCTTCAAAACCCTAATCAACGGTCGCAGATGCGTGATAGATCATCCCGTTCGTCCAACTCTACCAGCTTGGTTGGACAGCCCATGCTAGGAGTTAAACGTCCAATAAGATGTCGTGGTGACTACCATCCGTCACTCTACCACATAGAGTGATCGGTCAAGGGAGGGCTTGCTTGCGTAGCCTCCAAACGGTCATTCGAAGATGGCTAGGCATGCACCTATTTTAATATTCTTAATCCGCGACCTACTCCGTTAAGCCTTAAAACATCGATGCTTCATCCATGCTGAGTATGTTCGATGCATTACATGCATATAATACACACGATATTTCATGGATATCGATTTCCCAAATAACTTAGTTATTTAACCTAGCATCGTATGCTACTTCCCGTGGGTCCCATGATCCACACAATCGAGACATCAAACATGTCACAAACTGGGGGATACTTACTGGGGTATTGGTCTGGCGGTCTATAGCATGAAGCATGCAACACGCCATCACAAGAACGTGTTAGGAAAGTATGGACGGTTAGCGATGATTGGATAAGTGGTTTAAGACGTGATCGTGCAATCATCCACACGACTCCACTACTCCATCACTCCACTTCCTCCACTTCGTACGAGACGAGGGTTTGGCTATGACTTGTATAAATAGGCCATTTGCCTGTTTCAACAGACAAGACAGACAAGCACAGAAAACAAAGTGTTGTCATTCGTATCCATAAAATACCAGAGCTGATTGCTTATATTATTGCAAGCCAGTTTGATATTCTGATACAAGTTATAAACATCCAACACCTTCTCAATCTCAACACCTTCTTCGCTTCCCTCCCTAAGATCAACCCCATCTCCTTCATTTTGTGACCGAAGCAAGTATGGAACGGCCATTTCTTGGTTTAGGCCAGAGTTGTATAGATTGATCTCTCGAATCAAAAGCACTCCCGTGCAGTGCATTTGTTTAAGGTTTAAACTCATTTCTCATCCACACACCCCAAAATTACCAAAACCAGCAGAGATAGTTTTCACCCATAAACAACCTTATACCGTGGAATAAGTAAGGATTCATTCTATTTTCCATCACCATTTGCACAATGACATACAATAGACATAATCCTTGAATCACAAAAGATTTTAACCTATCTTACATCAATAATTGACAATATAGGCTTAATTTTTGTGTTTGCCAAAAGTCTATTCATTCTTTTATCAATATTTGCATATCACTTCACGAAAGACTTTACTTTTTGACAAAATATGGGACAATCAAGTTCACGGACATAAACACATATATCCCATAACAATATTGCAATATATAAAATCAAAATGATTAATACTACAAAAATCATCTTCCAAACAAGTTTAGAATTTAAACCAATAAATCTAAAAACAAGAAGATGAGAACTTTGGACATAGCTATGTGTAATCACAATAATGGCTATTCCAAAACATTAGTTATTCTTCTAAAGAAAAGAGAAAAATAGAAGATTTACTAGGAAAACAGAAATCAGAGTTCATTAAGAACTCGTATCTTTCAATTAAACCATCAAAGAATGTATCACTAATTTCCTTTATTCTCTTGACCATAGACACACCATGTTCGTGAGTTATAACACTAAATTTGCGATCAACCACCCCGAGCAATCCGTCTAGATTTGGCACAGTCTATGATAAGCTTCTTTTGATTTGGTATCAGAATGTTCTAATTAGCAAGAATTCTGGCCTGACCATCTAGAAGTTGGTTTATTTGCAATTTAATATTTGCAAACTCGACCTTTGAATCATTCTGAAAACGAGTTAAATCCTTGATAGAATCATTAATCCATGAGTTGTGATCCTTTCTTTCAAGCATATTCTTTAGAACCAGCTCCTGAATTGACTTACGTTCATGTTTGCCTTCCTCCATATCAAGACGCACAATCTCTTGAGATCTTGCAGAGTTCTCCATAAAATTTTAGGGAAGGGAGAACACAATATAGAATAAGTATATATGTGTTTGTCAACAAGAGTAGAAATCTCTGGTTTTGAAAACCCTAGAAACTCCCAAGAGGAGGACGCGGACGCTTGTGGACTACCAACAAAATGACTCAAACAGAAATAATATACAACATACTTGAGTATTCCCAATTATTTTCCTTGCACCTCTCAAGTTAGAAACAAGGAAACAAATACCAGTAGTCAGGTAGTAGAGTGGAAATTAATCCCACTATAATCATCGAGAAAAGAGTTGTATATGTCATCTGACTGTTTGATCTTTGTTTTCTTCGCCTTTCTTCGGTTGGATTTCATCCCTAAAGAATAAGACATGGCATAGTTAACATATCCATCAGATGATTTTCTTTGAGGACTAAATCTAGGACCTCTTTCAATTGGTTTAGGAGGATCAGAATAGATAGGAATCCATTTTCTAGACTTAGATTTACCAGAAACTTCCGTATAAGTGCAGGGAACGCTTTCTTTAGCAACATAAGAATTTATGCCAGAATGCACTTGATCCCTGTGATGATTTCTAGAATAGAGATCATTCTTATAAGGTTTCTGGTTTCTTGTGGGCATGCGATTCACTGTATTAGTCGACTGACTGTTTGTTCCATTGACAGTGAGGAGAAGCAAATTATGAAGCTTAGAATTTTTTTTCCTTCTTGCAAAATAATGAATAGCATAGTGATTCTTTTTCCCACAAAAAGTACAGGTTTGTGAAGGAGAAGCAATAGTTGGCACCTTTCTTAGATTCATAGCCATATGAGAAGATTGTAAGTTATGCAAACCTTTCTTGTCACAATCTTATTTTGGAGCATTTTGTCTTGTACAGAACATCACGAGAGTTAGTTTGTATAGAGGGTTTTTTCCTTAAGACGGAGTTTTCCTTTTCCAAGGACTTGCACTGTTGATGAGCTATAGTAAGATATGCACTTAGTTTCTCTTTTTCCACACAAAGTCTGTTGAGATCTGGTGAATGAGTCTCGAGCAAAAGTTTTTCTCTAATTGAGTTTTCCTTAACAACCTCCTCAAGAGCACTAATCTTTTCACGTTGTAGAGTAGTTTTTGTAGAAGTTTCTCAATGTTCTTAGAGAAGGACACAACAATGTTATTGAGATCACGTTCTCGATCAAGAGACTTTTCAAATTCATCAATAAGTTGATCATGATCATTAAAATCAATAATCTTAGTTGTATTTTTTGAAATTCTGGTGAGCTCCTTTTCAGCTTTTGCCAGAGTGTCACATGCCTCATGAGAGGAAGAAATGTCATTATCAAATTGAACATTTTTTCTACCTCGGGATTCAGAAGAATCAACTAAGGAATAATACTTTGAGGTGTTTCCAAGACACTTGACATAATCAAAAGATTTAGGAGACATTTTGGTATGCGCAACACAGATCTTGTCCTCAGACACAGATTGCCACAAACACAAACTTGTGAGGTCTTGAGCGTGTTTGCCTGCTCTAATACCAACTCCCAGTTACTTTCTAGAGAATCAACTAGACAGTCAGACTCAATCAATAGAAAATATCTCAAGGAGTTATTATCTCAATATCTCAATTTTATTTTACTCAAGCAAATATAATCTGCGAGTCTTAATGAAAGAGGGATAACTTGGATGATACCAAAGACCAATATCCAAGTGTCAATGAATTTCAATCAACAAACAAGAAGGTCGAATATTCTAATTGATTGAACAACACACAACCTGTATTATTTCAATTATATATTGAAATATAATGCGGAAAAGAAATAACATAGACACCAGAATTTTGTTAACGAGGAAACCGCAAATTCAGAAAAACCTCAGGACCTAGTCCAGATTAAACATACACTGTATTAAGCCGCTATAGACACTAGCCTACTCCAAGCTAACTTCGGTCTGGAATGTAGTTGAACGCCAACCAATCTCACACTGATCCAAGGTACAGTTATGCTCCTACGCCTCTGATCCCAGCAGGATACCGCGCACTTGATTCCTTTAGCTGATCTCACCCACAACCAAGAGTTTCTATGACCCAAAGTCGAAGACTTTAATAAACAAATCTGTCTAACTCAAAAAAGTCTACAAGGATAGATAAATTCGTCTCCCACGAATAAACCTATGAGTTTTGTTTCGTCTTTTGATAAATCAAGGTGAACATGAACAAATTGATAAAACCAGACTTATATTCTCGAATAACAACTCAGCTTTAGCAATCACCTCACAATAAACTTAATCGACGTAGCTAAGAAGATTATTGAGGAATCACAAATGATGAGACGAAGTGTTTGTGATTAATTTTATATCTTGCCTATCAGAGATAAAAATCTCAAGCCAATTATTACAATTGTACTCGTATGATAGAAACAACAAGATCATATTACACAACTATAAGAAAAGTAGTATCGGTCTGGCTTCACAATCTCAATGAAGTCTTTAAGTCGTTAACCTGGTTTCATAAGAAGAAACCCAAAGTTTAAAGGAGAATCGATTGTATCTTAGCAAACTAGTATCACATGGAATGTGTGGGGATTAGGTTTCCCAGTTGCTAGAGTTGTCCCTTATATAGTATTCAAATCAGGGTTTGCAATCAATGTTAGCTTAGTAACAAAGCATTCAATATTCACCGTTAGATGAAAACTTGATTAGATTCAAGCTAATATTTATCAACCGTTAGATCGAAGACATAGCTTGTTATACACACTTGTAATTCACGTTTCTAGGCTTGTGTAACTGTACCCAAACTTGTACATTAGTTAATAAAATGGTTATCCATATGCTAACTTTCATATCAACCATATTTTTCTTCACCATAACTAGTCCAAATGACTCAAATGAACTAGTAAGAGAGTTTTTCAATTGTTTAGATCTTTATGTACTATACAAGACACAATTGAAGCAAAAACAATGTGATTTACTTGAATTGATTCATGAACTATAAAGCCACGGTTTGCAATAACATTCCTTAGTTTATTAAGATAAGCTCACAAACATCATTTTTAGACATAACCTACTCAAGTCGCAGACTGGGTTCGCGCACTTAAGTTCCCGGATGGAGTTCACAAACTCCAGCAGAAATTCTCGGTCTAGAACTTCCGCTAGTTCACGGACTGAAGATCACGCACTACATCGGTTTCACTTGATCAACAAAGTTCGCAAACTTAGGTTCAAGCACTAAGGACTTATACATATATGTTTTTCCACAACAATGCTTATATCCTCAATGGTTATATTGTCTAAACTCTCATTTCAATCATTGAAACATTCTCAGAGGGCGTTATATAGTTGTTATTCACAAACTATTTTTCGTCAGAGCAATTTCCATAATGATTGAAACATAACATGACTTTCGTCACTAGGTAAAGATGAACTTGGCTAAAGCGAAATCTTTACCGAAACATATTTCGAGAAATAGATAAGCGAGATATACTCATCTCGAAATATCCACATGTATATAATATAAGTCTATATAGCAAAACGACTTTTGTCTCAAGATAGGAGATAGAGTAGATAAAATTTTGAGTGATAGATAAGTTCAAGTCTCCACATACCTTTTAGTCGATGAAGATCCACTGGTTCCTTGAATAGTCCTTCGTCTTGTATGATGATCACCATGGAGTTCTTGAGCTCAACTACACTTTTTATCCTAGTCCGAGACCTTAGCTATAGTAGACTATAAATCAAAGACTTTATAGTTTTGATCACTAATATTGACAATCATGCTTGAGATAGAAATGCATGCGAGTTCGACCGAGCAATGCTCTAACACTAGGATCAGTCAGAGGCTCTCCTAAAGAGGGTAAAAGCTTAAGATGTTGTTCCATTGGAGAGGACTAAAACTTAGATCCTAACAAACCAGAATCATTAAGGATATCTAATATGTACTTAATATGATAAAGGAAAATTCATGTAGGGGAGCGAGATACTTCTATACCGAGAATATATTGTAAACGACCAAGATTTTAAGTTAAAATTGAGATTCATGTTTAAGTTTGAGAGGTTGAATAGCTGAGTCACTAGTATCTGTAATAATAATGTCGTCGACATAAATCTATATGTTACCTGAATGAAAAGTGAAATGAGAATAATCAGCACGAGATTGAACAAAACCTGCATTAAGCAAGGCTGCAGAAAACTTAGCAAACCATTGACGAGAATCTTGCTTTAATCCATATAAATATTTGTTTAACTTGTAAATGCGATCATCTCCCTATTTCTGAAAGTCGGGAGGAATTTTCATGTAAATATCTTCTAGGAGATCGACCTACAAAAAAACGTTATTAACATCAAGTTGATGAAGAGGCCAGTTATTAATGGCACCAATAGATAACAAGACACAAACAATATTGACTAGATTTGCAACAGGAGCAAAGGTTTCACGATAATCAATTCCTTCATGTTGTGTGTAACCTTTAGAAACAAGGCGCGCTTTATAATGTTCAACCGTACCATCAGGTCGATATTTAATTTTAATACCCATTTGCAACCAACAAAAAAAAATCCTGGTTGGAGAGTAGTGATAGTAAAAGTGTCATTATCCTTTAGAGCAGTATGTTCTTTTACTATGGCATCTCGCCAAACTGGATTTTTTATAGCCTTCATAAAAGTGCGGGTCTCATTAGTGGTGATGACAGATGATAAAAATTCTCGATGTTATGGAGTAAATTGATCAAAAGAAGATAATTTTCAAGAGGATAAGGAGAACTAAAAGTACATTATTGAACTAAGCAAACAAAATCTTTCAAGTGAGAAGGATGATGACGTCCTCGAGTGGATCTACGTAAATTAATTTCTTTCGCATCAACTTTAGAATCAATAGTTTCATCACCAATAGGATTGACAGAAAATATATGCAAAGACATGGGTGGAGAGTTAATGATCGAGGTAAATATATCAGTGATAAATGAGGCATAGACCGAGAGGATCTTACCAGAGTAGGGATTGTTGTAGGTTGAGATGATGTTAATTGATGAGAAGAGGTGGCAGGATCATCATAAAATAATTTCCTTTTGTATCGCAGGCTGGAAGAAATCATTAGTAAAGACTTGTGCATCTTTGAAAGGAAAAAGATGTTCCTGAAATACCACATCCCGAGATACATAGGTTGATTTTGTAAAAAGATCCGATATGATATAACCTTTGTGATTAAACGGATAACCAAGAAATACTCTTGGTGGTACACGCGGATCGAATTTGTTCATAATCTTAGTATTACGAGCATATCGTAGGTAACCGAATACACAAAGATTGCAATAATTAGGTGACACATCTAACATAAATTTATGAGGAGATCTGTTAGAAAGAAATTTGGTAGGCATTTTATTGTAAGAGAAGATGCTTTCAGAATACATTCACCCCAGTAAGTAATGTGCAAATTTGCTTGAAAACGAAGAGTCCTGGCCACATTAAGTAAATGGCGATGTTTTCTTTCAACTATCCCATTTTTGTTGGGGAGTATAAACACAGCTGTGTTGATGATGAATTCCTTTATCAAGGATCCATGTTTTAAATTCGCGAGAGAGAAATTATGTGTCATTATGAGACTGAATACGTTGTAATATTGGAAAAAAGGTAGGGAAGTACCTGCAGAGATAGTAGTAAGTTGCTGAGAATATTGTGTAGCAACATATTGAGAAAAAAATTGATAAATTTGAAATTTTCTCCTTTGGTGTGCATAAGATACACCTAAGTACAACGAGAAAAATCATATATAATTTTAAGAAGATACTTAGCACCATTAAGAGAGGGTGTAGAAAAAGGACCCCATATGTCGCAATGAATAAGCTTAAAACAGCATTTAGAAGAAATATTATTTTTATTAAATGATAATCGTCTTTGTTTATCCAAAGGACATACATCACAATCACTAGAAAAACAATAATGAATATAATCATACAAACTTCATAAATATCTAAATCGATTTAAACTAGGATTCCCAAGACGACAATACCAAATATCTAATATCGTCTTATTAAAGAGAGCTTTACGTGATGTTGCTGGTTGAGCAGAAAATCTGAGCTGATAAAGATCGGAGATAATACTATCCTGACTAATCAATTTGTTCGTGAACATGTACTGATAAGAAAAAGAATTGTGAGTGAGAATGACAACACAACTCAGAGAGTGAGTTAACTGACTCACAGATAGATTAAACTTAAAATTGGGAATATGATGAACATTAGACAGTTTGAGAGTTGGCGAGAAAAAAACTTCACCAATATGTTTGACAGTAAAGAAAGTATCATCCGGTAATTGCATTTGAATTAACGTACTAACAGTAGAATATGAAGTAAAAATAGGATAATAAATTTCAAATATGGTGATGCACACTATCAACATAACAAGGTTCACTAAAAAAAGGCATTGAAAAGCTTACCAGCAAAGTTCACCCGAGTCTCCATTGGTGTGTCCTCAATTGGAGGATTGATGAAAGAAAGCAATCGTGAATATTGTTCATCCAATAGTGCAGGAATTGTAGGTGGTTGTGCAAGATGAGGCTCCTGATGGACAACTATAGTATTGGCAACAATTGGTGTTGTTGTAGAGGAGGATGGGAAACCATACAAATAATATCATTTCTCACAAACATGGCCATAACCGTTGCAGTAGTCACAATGGGGTCGTGGACGCTTGTTGTGACTTGAAGAGGTACGAGCAGTCTGTGGAGTATAACGGTTGATGTTGAGTGCAGCAGAGTCAATAGTGGGAAGTGGACTAGAAGCAATGTGTTGTTGCTCCTCCTCTTGTTGGATAATGTTGAAGGTTCTCAAGGAAGTTGGGAAGGGCTCCTCAACAAAATCTAGCTTCTCAGGTTAGAAAAACGATCATGAAGGCCTTGGAGGAATTCCATAGCTCGATCGCGCTCAAGACGTTCAAGTAAGGATTTCCTAGCTCCACATATGCAGACTTTAATTGCAACAAGGTAATCATACTAATCCCGTAGAGTCTCGATCTTTGTATAAAACATATACGGATTCTTGGCGGATAGCCGCAATAGCAGATTTTAGGCGAAATAGTATTGGAGCATTTTAAATGCAAAAACGTACCTGAAGATCCTTCCAAATGGCATGGGAGGATGGTGCATACAAGAAACTGGCTCGTATGTTAGGGTGACATGAGTTGAGCAACCAGCTTCTAACAAGGTCATCACAGCGCTTCCAACATTGATAAGTGAGATCGTCATCTATATGAGGGAGAAAAGCATTCACAAATCCAAGTTTATCTTTTGCATTCATGGCCTTTGTAATCCTACGGACCCAAGACCCATAGTTGTCTCCTCGCAAAAGTGGAGACAACAACAAAGTTGCAGGATTGTCTGACAGATGGATCACATAAGGGTTTAGAGTTCTAGGGTTACCGGAAGGTGGATTGGATTGTGCCTCTGTGGCTTGGTGAATTGGGCTAGATAGAGGTGATTAATCAGAGGATTTTACCATTATAAGATATCATAGAAAAATTGTGGAAGAGATAAAAAAAAACAAACAGGTTCCTAGGATCTAACAAGATGACACCATCTTAGAATTTAGGTTTGGATATAAAAATCTCACAATAGTGAAGACTGATTGATTCTCATTCAGTATTTATATATGACAGATACAAGTTACAAAAGAAGTATTCAATCCTAATCTAAACAGATTATATGAGATTACAGGATTAGTTACAGCATTACAATAGACTTGGACTTACAATAGATTATACGAAAGACTTGGAGTTACAATAGACTGCAGTTTCTATACGGAAGACTTGGACTATTTGTTAACTATGTGCCTTGACTGCACAACTTCTATGACTATGGTGATGTTGGTCTTGACTTCACAACCGCTATGACTGTGCATACACTTCCAATAGATCTCTCAAAAGTGGAACGAATTATATTTCATGGGGACCAATGATGTGATGTCGCTGGCTTGGATGTGTTCATGCTTGATGAAAGTATAAAAGTGCTTCCATCTAAAAAAATTTATCTAAATTGAAGTCTTAGTTGCGGTTCTTATAGAGATTGTTTGAAATTGTATGTTCCCAATTTTCCAACTGTACGATCACATTTTCTTGAATTTTATAGAGATAATGTAGTGACTGACATGTATCTGTTAATTAGTACCACTTTCCATCTTTCTTTTTCTAATCTTATTTATTGGATCCTTGGTTATAAAAATAATTTGAGTAAATCAACCATTTACTTGAGTTAGATTTAGTTGTTGACCTATAATTGATGACATGTAGCATGAGTTAATTTTCATTATTGGTATTCTAGGATGCCACATGGTAGATCCATTTGAAAACCATGTCAAACTATTGTGGATACTAACCAAAGGAACGCATTAAAAAACCCTATTTGGTCACATAGATTGGTCTCTGTCTATTTGGTTAACATACATAAGTATATTTGTATAATGCGGTACACGATTTAGTGCTATAATTTGAGCAAATAATTTTTTCTTCTTATATTTATCCTTATATTTGGGAAATGAACTTCCTGGGGTCGTACCAATGAATAGATGCACAGATGTTAGTAAAGGATTGGAAAGAATTATATGCTTGACATGCAGCATGTGGTCAATGCTACAAGAAGCAGAAGATATAGTCACGGTTGTGAGAGAAAATCTCCTATGAAAAATATTCAGATAGGTAAATTCTTGATACGTGTTCGGCAAAAAAAAATATTTTAAGTAAAAACTCACCTAATTGTAAAATAAAATCGTCTTTGATATTGATTTGCAGCTCAAAAAGACTTGGGTTTGCTATCTCCGAGTTTCTAGGTTAAGCATTTTAGTTGAAAACATCTTTAAAGTAGTACCCCCTCCATCCTATTATTAAAGTAGATCACTTAATAGTGGGACGGAGGTAGTACTTGTTACCTATCGATTTTTGTTACTAGGGATTATGCTAACATAAAATATCTATGCGGGGAGGTTGGTAATCTCTCCGCTCGCTGCCAACATTGAAAATGACAAACTGTTTTAAATGAAGACGAGGACATTTTATTACTAATCATTCCGCCAACCTTCAAATAATATTACAGGTATACCATGGTTTTTCGTTTTTCGTTTTTTGGTTCTTTGTTTAGTAAGTAGGATTGTTGACACCGGCGAAGGCAGTGTGAAGCATGAGTGTGCAGGTGCACACCCTTAAATCAAGAACCATTTTTTGGGACCATGATTGTTTTGAGGGGAACATTGTTTTATAAGTCCATCTACCCAATAATTATAAGGGATGTCCTAAAATAATGACATTACCAATTTTCCCTTAACCCTAATTAAAATTAAAACTAAACTAATAACTACCAAAGTTTAGCCTAATCTTAATCTATTAACAAAAGGCATTCAGACCCTCCCCTACCCTAACCGCACACGAACTGGTTTTGAGAAGCAAAAAAAAATTCTTCTCTTCTTCTTCTTCCTTTCAACATCGTCTTCATCGATTAATCGTCAATTTTGTTTTCAACCAAACCCAGTACTTGTTAGTTCATAAAATGGGACAAATTCTGATGGTAAAAGTATTTTGTTTTAATTTTTTGTTGGTTTAGAAAAGACCTCGTAATTACTCTTGGTTTTGGTTTAGTTGGTTAGATTTTGATTCGTATAATTGAATATAAATCATCAAAATAGGTTTCAAACGGAAGTTATAGTGCCTTGTTCGGTTAGGACGAGTTTCAAAAAAACCATAGTTTCTTAACCGAACTTCCTGAAAGGAAGAACACGAAGAACAGTTCGGTTCCTTAGGATTTAAAATTAGGTTACCGAACTGCCAGTTCGATTGGTTCGCAAAGAAGGCTAAAATTATTTTCTAACCGAACTTCACCAATATTACAAAAAAAAAAAAAAAAATCCAATGTAACCGAATTGTGCTATTTTTCCAACTATGTTGAGTTTTGATTTAACCAAACTTTGCCCACTATGTTCAGTTGGTTCGCAAAGAAGGATAAAACTATTTTCTAACCGAACTTTACAAATATTAAAAAATAAAATAAAAAATCCAATGTAACTAAAATGTGTTATTTTTCCCACTATGTTGAGTTTCAATTTAACCGAACTTGTTCCACTATGTTCGGTTTGTTCGCAAAAAACCTTGACAAGCCGAACTCTTCAATAATTGCATACATGTGGAGTTCAGTTAGATATTGGTTGGTATGAAGCTTGCGAAACAACCGAACTTTGTACACTTGGAAAAATCTTAATCAACGCGAAGTTCGGTTAGATATTGGTTGCGAACCAACCAAACTTTTTAGACCCTAAAGTTCGGCAACATTGCGGGAAAACCGAACATTACTATGTAAATTCTATAAACAAAGTTCGGTAACATGTATGTTAACCGAATGACTAAAAAACTCCATTAAGAGCGAGTTCGGTAACCTGCGTGTTTGGAAAAAGTAACCGAACTACACTTTCAGATGTGTTCGGTTAACTGTTCTTCACATAAGGTAACCGAACAATCCCAAATCTAATTATATTTTTTATATTTTTTTGAAATTTTGGATCAATTCAACCATCTAAGAAATAACTCATATCCGGATCATTGTAAAGATTAACAAATACTCTAGGAGAGGAAGGAGATGAAGATTCAGATGAGCTATCATCACTTGAATCATCACTTGAATACTCAAGCTTAGTGAACTCAAAAACCTATCTGATTTTTTAATCTCACTAATTATCTTTAACTTAATCATTACACTAACTATTATTAACACTAACTATTCATTACCCAAAATTAATCAGGAGGGTAATTTAGGTATTAACATAAATCTAGATTAGGGGTGACCTAGATTTACTTCTAATGTCTTACCCAAAATAAAACAATAGTTCCCAAAAAAGAAAAAAAAAAAGGCCGGTCCAAAAAAAGGTTTCTGAATCAAAATCTCTCTACTGGGTATTGATTTTTCAAGCCCAAATCTATTATTAATTGAACTTTTCACTAGGGGTGTGCAAAAAGTCCGGAACCGCGGATTTCATCCGTATCCGTCCGCAAAATTGCGGGTGAAACCCAAACCGCAAGATTTATGGGCCGGACACGGGTGGGATTCTCAAATCCGCACACGGTGCGATTGCGGTTGCGGTTGTCCTTTGAAAACCGCGGATTACCCACACTGTAGGGTAGTAAAGTAAAACCTTACCATTGAAACCCATAACTCGAACACCTTCATCGCTGCAGGGAGGTGGGCAAAGAGGAAGAAGTAAAGTCTTCTTGGTCCATATACTCCTACTTCTATCGTCCAATGTATATAACTATATAAGTGAACCTTGCAAATTTTTCTGACATGTTCCTCTTTTCTATACGTGTAACACACAATGATCCTTTAAACTCAAGATGTCGTACTATCATTGCTTGGTGCTGTTGTTCAACTGATGTAACAATGCACTCGGAAGGGATTTGAAAACACTTGAAATTTCTCGCTGTGGAGATCTAACGAAATCATATCACGAGATTCTACGGTTGTTCCCCAATAAATAACACCACTACAAGAGATTGTTGCTTTGTAAACATCATCACCACATGGTAATATTGAAGGGTCGGGGATTTCATTATCCGCGGTTAATCCGCATCCAGACCGTACAATCTGTTGATCCGCAGAGGTCAAATCCGCGGTTGATTGGGCCGGTCACGGTTCAATTTTCCAAATCCGCAACTTTGACGGTTTGGTTGCGGGTGACCCATAATCTGCAACCGTCCGTCCGTTGCACACCCCTACTTTGCAGCCTCTAAAAGTGTTAAATTGAAAGCCCAAGATGCAAAATCCAATTCTTGGTCTTAATTTTCACTTCTCAGTTCTCACCCACGTACTGGTCATTTTCACTTCTCACTCACTTACAGGTCATATTTACTCGCAGCGATAGACATGAGAGTTGCGACCTTTAACATTTAACAACACTAACAGAAGGAATCATGAACACTTTGATTTTTTGAGGAACTTAAAATGAAGTAGGCTAGATTGCATCTAACTGTACAGATGCCGCCTGTTGTAAAGATCATCGGTGTTGTATGCAATATTTTAATGAAAAACAAATGTAGACTTTTAATTTAGCTTTTTTCTTTTCTTTTTGAAGCATGAAAAGACGACGTAAGGGCTTGGATTAGTGATCTCTGGGAATCTAGTGAGAGCTGCAAAGACCATGTAAGGGCCCCAACTTTATTTCTCAAGACGTGGGCTTGGGCCAGTAAGACCGAGTGGTGGTTACGGTTTAAGACAATGGTGGTTACCTTGGCATGGAATGGCCAAGGGATAGCGAAAAAACTACCAAGGGATACCCTGGTGGACTTGGTCTTCTCCAACTCAGTAGATATTGTGTTCCTGTTTGAAATTAAGGCTAAGGATAGTTCGGTGATTTCCTTGTTTAAAAGATGTCAGCTGCCTAATTGGTGGTTAGTCCCACCGGTTGGTAGTGCGGGTGGTCTAGCTCTAGAGTGGGGAGAGAATGTTGCTCTCGAAGTAGTTCAGAGCAATAAGAATATGATAAACGCTCTCATAATGGATGACAATACCAAAAAAGAAATGTTGTACACTTTCTTCTATGGGTGTCCGTATCATGGGTCCAAGATTGAACCCTGGCAGTTTATCAATAAGGTGGCCCGTAGGGCTGAAATTATGCCATGGGTCCTCTTAGGGGACCTGAATGTTATTTTCCACCATTCTGAGAAAATAGGAGGTACGGAAGGTCAAAATTCTGAGGTAACCGAAGTGTTGGCTTTAGTGCATGAAACAGGTCTGATGGATCTTGGATTCGAAGGAAGTAACCAATTCACTTGGTCTAACCAGAGAACAGAAGGAAATATAGAACAAAGACTAGACAGAGCTCTTTCCAATGCGGACTGGATAACCACCTATCCGGATTCTTTTCTCACTCACCTTCCTCCGATTGGATCCGACCACAGTCATATACTGCTTCGGCTTAACCGAGAGTCTATGTCGGGATTTAAACCATTCTATTTCCCAGCTATGTGGTTTGAAGATGGATCTTTCCTCGCGCTCATCCAAGATGCTGGGAGAGCTTAATTCCAAGATCTCTGGGCTTTAGAGTTGTTTTTAAACTTAAGAATATCAAGATGAGATTAAAAGAATGGAATAAGGGTGTTTTTGGTAACATAACCCAAAACTTGAGAAAGGTGAAGGAACAACTAGACAAATGATACCACAATTCAATCATGATGCTGAGACTAGGATTCGATGGAAGAATTTGGTGATGGAATTAGACAAATGGAAAAACATAGAGGAACAATTCTGGAAGGAGAAATCGAGAGATAATGACATCAAGTTAGGGGATAGAAATACTTCTTACTTTCATCTAAAAACAGCAACTCGTTACAGAAGGAACAAAATCACCAAGCTGAAGGATACTACCGGGGAATGGAAAGGATAGCTATCTGAAGTTGCGGAAATTCTCCGAAACCACTTTAAGGAAATAGCCATGTCAGAAAGGAAGGGAAGGTTGGGAAAAGAAGAGGAAATCTTGAATTTAATCCCTAAATGGGTCTCTGCAGAGATAAATGACAATCTTGTGGCTATCCCCACTGATCAGGAAATTAAAGAAGTCATCTTTGCTATGCCACTGTCAAAATCTCCTGGACCTAATGGCTATCCAGCAATCTTTTTCCAAAAAAGCTGGGACATAGTTGGAAGTGAAGTCACATCCCTTGTTAAGAAATTCTTTGAAATGCGCTTCCTTCTTAAAGAGATTAATCAAACTTTCCTCACTCTCATCCCTAAAAAAGGTAACCCAACCACTCTTGCTGATTTTAGACCCATAATCTTGTGTAACACGGTGTACAAGGCAAATTCCAAAATTTTGGCCAACAGATTAAAACCACATATAAATACAATAATATCCCCTTGCTAGGCGGCTTTCGTTCCAGGTAGACAGATCGCTGATAACATCTTGATAGCACATGAAATCAATCGGGCTATGAAAAAATGAAAAAAAATGAAAACTGGGATACCAAGGTCTGAAAATTGATATGAGCAAAGCTTTCGATAGGGTAGAATGGGATTATCTAATCAAGATCTTCAAGAAAATGGGATTTTCCGATCACTGGTGTGACTAAGTTTACCAGTGCATAAGCACCACATCCATTTCGGTTCTGCTTAACGGAACCCCCGGAAAAGTGTTCTACCCCTCGCGTGGAATACGACAAGGGCACCCATTATCCCCTTATTTGTTCCTAATCTGCATGGAACTCCTCTCAAAAATGCTACAGAACGCGGAGTCCAAAAAACAAATCTTTGGGATTAAGATTGTAAGAAATAGTTCGTTTATAAATCACCCATTGTTTGCGTACGATATCCTGATCTTCACTATATGCAACAATCTAGGAATATTATGAATTTTCCAAAGGACTTGGGAGAATTTTCGGGCCAACTGATAAATCTGGAAAAATCTGGAGTTTTCCATACTCCCAATCTAGCCCCGAGACTGAGTAGAGCCCTAACTAGAACTCTCCGAATGAAAAAAAAAATGAACCTCAAAGACACCTACCTGGGAGCTCCGTTGTTTTTCCAAATACCGAGACATCTAAACTTCACTAATTTGATTGCAAAGTTCAGGGCTAGGCTTAAGGGATGGAAAATGTCAATCTTAATCAGGCGGGTAGATCAGTTCTCGTTAAATCTACTTTGGAATCCATGCCAATATACCAAATGATGCGTTTTCCGTTACCGATTAAAACTTTAAACATCTTAGCTGGTCTCCAGAGGGATTTCTGGTGGGGGAAAAAAGAGGAGAAAATGGGTTGCTATATCAAAGCCTGGGGATTTATGACAAAAAAGACAAAACATGGGGGGCTAGGATTTCCCCTGAGTAAAATTTGGGATATTCAAACAACTCCTAAAATCAAACTTTTTCTTTGGAGATGTGCTACAAACTGTCTCCCAGTGAGAGATATCTTGGCGAAACAGATAAGTGTCCGATGTGCGATTTCAACAGGGAAATAACTAACCATCTGTTAATGGAATGCCCTTATGCTAGGGCAGTTTGGTTTGGTCTAGCTAGAGCCTTCATAATAGGAAATAATCAAACACTCCTGGACTGGATAAAAATTTGGTTCACAAACCCCATAGGCTGGGATAGGAATATGATAGATTGGGTAGCAGTGTGTGGAATTTTAACTTGGAATATATGGAAAGCGAGATGTGATACGGTCTTCTCGGAACATAAACTGTCAGTAACAGATTTGATCAGCAAGATAGAAAATAAAATAACAGTTCATAATACGGTGTTTACAAAGATTATGAGGAATGGGCAAAAGCATCCACAGACGGCGGTAAAAAAACTATGGTTACCACCACCAGAAGGAACGATAAAAGTTAACTATGATGCTTGTTACAAAGAAGGGGATATAGCAGTGGGATTGGGAATTATTGACAGAGATCACAAAGGCATTTTCGGGTCAGCCCATACGGTATCAACAGTGGCTACATCAGTCCTTATGGCGGAATGCATGGCAGCAAAGGAAGCAGTTATACGGGCTATTCAAAAAGGGATCACAACCATAATTTTGGAAGGAGATAATCAGGACATCAAGGATTACATGGAAGGTGGTAATATGAATATGGATTGACAATGCAGGAACATACTGTAAGAGCTCAAGGAAATGGCAAAGGTCTTCAAAAAATTCAAGGTTTCACATACGAAAAGAACAGGGAACGAAGTCGCTGATTCATTGGCAAAAGAAGGAAGAACAGGGAGGACAACGACATACACGGTCTCCAACATCACACAAAAGTTGTTCAATTTAATTTGTATTGATTCTAATTCCAGTACCGAAACTTTGAATATAAGTGACTCCACCCCGGTGGAGAACATCTAATCTCTCTTAATAACTTTTGTTTATAAAAAAAGAAAAAAAAATTACTTTTAAATTAGCTGTGTATTCTTTTTCTTGCACCCCACTATCAAAATCCCAGCTTCGTCCCTGATTGTTGATATATATTGTATGCTTCATCTAGGTAAATATTTTCGACGGCGATACCTATTGAGCTTCTTAAATGCGGTTAGTTATTTATTTTTAATAGTTTTTACTTTCAACGATGATTTCGGGTACGATGGCCGTATTCACTCCAAGAGAAATGATTTTTAAGTTCAGTGGCAAGCAACTAAAGCTATGGTCTAAAAACTGACTACTTGCTTGATTTTATCGATTCAATGCATTTTTTTCTTTTTAATTCAGAGCATAACTGATATCCAAATCTTATCAATTATTCTATGTTTTTGAATTTAACGAATTATTATACATGTCGTATAAAAAAATGGTGGTCATGTTTGGTAAAATTTATGATTATGATATAATCATTTTCAAAATAAAGAGAGAGACCCAAAAACAACATAGGACTAAAAAAATATCCTAGATCATTGTTCTTTCCTCTCCTTTTTAAGATCATCATTCTAAGATAATCAATTATCAGGAAAAAATGTTTGGAAAATTTTATTTTGAAAATGATTATATCATAATCATTTATCAATTTATGATTATATATAATCATAAATAGATAATCATAAATTTTACCAAACAATGCCTTTGAGGTATTGCGGATGATATATTTTTTTCTTGAAAATAAGATATATTGCCAAGCAGAAAGTTAATTCCATGATTCAGACCCATTTGGAATCAACTGTGTAGAAGTTATTCTGCTGGTGACTAAATCTTCAGAATTAACAATTTCTGAAACGATTACAAGAGAGTTTTGATTGTTACATAGTTGTTGTGCTTTGACAGAGTCATCAGAAATTAAAGGAAATAAAAACGTAGGTACATAATTAAACCAACATGCCGTCAGGTGTTCCTTTCTCCCTTTCTTTGCTATTAAGTCTGCAACCTTGTTGGCTCGCCTGTCGACATGTTTAAATCCCAAAAAAGAAACTAGTTTAGATGATTCTGATTTAACTTCTTCCAAAATAGGTATACTTTTTCATTGAACTGAAACAGATTTCCCCGACATATAGTTGATAGTGAGTTGATTGTCTCCCTCTATGACCAGATTGTGTAAGTTATTCTGATTAGCCCATCTAGTAGTGTGCATAAGAGCTAGAGCTTCTGCTTTTTATGCTGTTGATGCTCTGAAAACTCCCATTGCTGCTCCTTTGCCTATTCCTAACCAATTATGAAGAACACAACCAAAACATGCATCATTGTATTTTGAAACCCAAGAGGCATCACAGTTTAATTTGAGAGTATCTTTTACAGGAGATTTTCATGGCTTAAGCGTCACTGTCTTAATTCTAGGTTGTGTTGTGAAAATGTTGAGAGGTTGTGGATGCCAATATGCAAAATGTCTTGTGATATCTACATCAAGTTGTGCATGTGTTCTTTCTTGTTTTTCAAACACATGTAAGCATCGTTCTTTCCATATGAACCAACATTTAGTTGCATCTAGAGCCACATATATAGAATTTATGTCACATGTCAACCATTCATTGTATTTATATAAGAAGGAATTATTATTAGAGATAGAGTTTACTCCCTGAGATTCCATAGGTGGTAGATTCCATACTGCTTGAGCATAAGAACAATCAAAGAATAGATGGTAAGTTGATTCAATGGCCTATTTACAGAAAATACACTGAGTCTCCTCACCAAGAACTGAGCCTAATTTCTCTCTTGTTGGAAGAGTAACACTTCCAAGTGAAAAGCTTTATTCTTTGGGAGGTATCCATATGCCAAAGACCCTGACAAAATATTTTAGTCTCAATAGAAACTGAGCCCATAGGATTAAGCAATTTAGTATATAAAGATTTGACAGAGAATTCACCATTTCTGGTGAGCATCCATCTCAATTTATCTTTTTTCAAGTTTCCAATGTTGTTGGTGTAGAGCTTGATGTTCAAAATTTCAAAAACTAAAGAATTGTCGAAAAAAGAGTATAACAATGATTCATTCCACTTCTTTGTGTCATGATTGATCAAATCAGACACAAGTGTTATATTGGAGAATATTGTAATTGAATTAGCCAGAGGTTGGTCCCTAGTTGGGATCCATTTTTCGTCCCAAAGCTTGCTAGATAATCCATCTCTTACTTCCCAGAAACTATATTTCTTTATATGTTTTATTCCCTGTAGGATGCACTTCCAAATCCAAGAAGCCTAGGACTTATTTTTTGAGTGTAAATCCCCTGTCTTATTAAAGTATTTTCCTTTTAAGATTTTTGCCCATAAGTCATCTGGTTTACTAACTAATATCCAAGCTATCCTAATGATCATAGCTTGGTTTACCTTATTAGCTTATTTAAACCCCATACCTCCCTGGTTAATAGGGTTACAAAGAAAATCAAAGGCCTTTATGTAAATGCCTTTGGAGTTAGTGTTTTTCCCCCACCAAAAATCCCTCTGAATATCATTTATTCTTTTTGTAATCTTTTTTGTAAAACAACACAACCCATGGTAAAGATAGGCATGCTAGAAAGTATTGATTTGTTTAAAATAATCTTGCTGGACTGAGATAGCACTTTAGCTATCCAAGTTTTGACTCTTTGTTCCATCTTTTCAATTATGTTATCGAAAGATTTCAGTTTTGATCTATCAACAAATATAGGAACTCCTAAGTGTGTATCTCTAATATTGATTTTCTTTATTTTCATGAGTCTAGTTATTATTCCTTTATGTTTACTATGAACTCTCATGCTGAAAAATAAACCTGACTTTGTAAAGTTTATAACTTGCCCTGAAGAGTCACTAAAAATATTTATGGCATCTAAGAGGTTCGTACACTTCCAAAGTCATCCTCTGTGAAGAGGAGGAGGTCATCAGCAAAGAATAAATGAGATATTGGGGATACTGCATAAAACTTAATGTATATTATTTGAGGTATTGCGGATGATTGATTTGGTTCTGATTCTTTGAGATAAAGTTTTGTTTGGTAGGATTCTACAAATTAATGATTTATGACAAAATTTGTATGATTTGGGTCATAAATCATTATCATAGCTAGGGAGATGGTACTGAACCTTCAATAGGCATCAATTTGTATTACTGATTGGGGGAGAGCATTGTTCTTCATTTTTTCAGCATACTGATTTCCATTCATAATTATGTGTTCTGCCGATCGAAGAAGAAATAAAGTGCTTAATGAGTGTTTTGTTTTTTTTTTGTTTATGTTGAGGTTGTAGATGACAACCCACAAGAGGAGAACCAAAAGACCAGCCATTGGAAGAAAAAGAGACGTCGGATGGTAGAGGCAAGAGGGAGTGCTCTTTCCCCATTCTAGGACTAAAGTATGAGTGTGTGTTTGCATGACCAAAATTCTTAAGCTTTTGTGGTGATATTTTTTTTTCTTTGCTTTTTCACAATCCAACCTTCCGGTGTCGGAAAAATACTACGTATTTGATACAAAAAAGTTGGTATGAATAATCTTTGGTTGGAATAGTATGGTTTACATAAATGAGATGGGTCATTTTGGAAAAAAATAATCTAAATAGTTCCAATTTTTGATCCTTCACTTTCAAAGCCATGCTAATAAAGGTGGATCTAGATTTTATTTAGTTAAGGCCTTGTTTGGTAAAATTTATGATTATAGATAATCATAAATTGATAAATGATTTTGATATAATCATTTTTAAAATAAATTTTTCCAAACACTTTTTTTCAAATAATTGATTATCTTAGAATGATGATCTCAAAGGGGAGAGGAAAGAACAATGATCTATGATATTTTTTTAGTCTTATGTTGTTTTGTTGTCTCTCTCTTGATAGTTTAGAGAAAATAAGATGAAAAAAATTTTAATTTGAGTTTCTTAGAAAAAATAATTTATTATAATAAATTTTCAAAATAATTTTTTTCCTGTTTATGGAAATAATGGATTTTTTCAATTATGATTAAAATAAGCAATTATTATAATAGTTACCAAACGCATAGAGAATCCATTATAATCTGCATAATGGATTATGAGCTTATAATCCATTAAAATAATGGTTACCAAACAGTCCCTAAGCAACACTTTCAATCTGTAAATTAGAGTGTAAATAAAATATTACTATAAGGAAATACAATACTCAAGAGCAATGGAAACCATTCCACAATTTCATGATAATTCATATATCCTGAGGATAACTAAGAACTATATTTTTTTGGACAATTGCCTTGTTCGCGTTCTCCCATATTGGAAAATACCTTCCTATTATCCGTCAAAAGGTCTAGGCGTATCCAGATTTCCTTAAGCTTACCTAAATCATTATCTGCATTGCTGTAGAACACCCCTACTTTTTTTCCGTTTGTAAATTTTCTTAAGTATTCGATCACGTCAGCTTTGTTTTTTCTTTCTTCTACTGTTCCGAATAACTCCATGGACCTTATGCCTATAGGCTCCCCCAGATCCGTCTTATGGACTAGGCGAGCTAGGATGTTGCCTAGAGCCTCAAATTTTTAGGGCCCAAAGATTTTTTTTTTTTTTTTTTTTTTACCATATAGGTAGTGCTCTGACATAGTGTCGACCACGGTTCTTGTTGATAAGTCATGATGTTACTGAAGTCATTTGTTGCGTAACAACATGATACTTCCCAATTCTATTTAGCCAGTACTTCATTTTATCATTCGATTTTCATGGTTAGAGATAAACTAAATGCTATTACAGAGATCAATTCATCGAGATGTGGATGAATCAATTATTTTAATCGAGACTTAGAGCTTGTTTTTGATGAGGAAGACTATCATATGGGAAACTCGAGGACTTTTGAAAAGGACAAGAAACACGAAAACTGTATGTTTGTAAAAGAATATAATTTGTGTATTTGTCAAAGAATTAAGAAGACTTTTTATGCGAGATATTAGTAGTATCAAGCAGAAAGCGGGTAGGAAGTGCTATTTGATTTTCACTACTACGATAATGATTTTACTCTCTATCTAATAGAGGAATCGCTTGATACAAACATCTTTTATTATGGATCCCACTACTACATAGTAGTAAATACTGAATATCTACTATATAGTGGACAAAACAAACATGTTGTTATGTGTTGATGTTTATAGTTTTAGGCTTGAGACACTATTCATGTCATAACTTGTATGAATGAAAGACTAAATTCGGTTTTGGTTTAGATTTCGGCTTTCTTTTATGGGATCTTATATCTCATTCTTCTTGCATGAACAAATATGAGTATCAATACCGCTTGATCTCATTTTTGAATCCAACTTTGAAATTATAAAAGAAAATTGAATTTTTTGTAGTTTGGTGCCTAGATTTTGTCAAGACCTAAGATTGGTACCAACATCGTTCCAGGTAGGAGTTTGGTGCCTGAATCTTACATTGCAACTGACTAATTGAATTTTCAAAAAAAAAAAAAAAAAACATAAATATAAATATAAATATAAACATTGAGAATGTTAACTTACTACTAACGCGTTTTTCATCGTCACCCGAACCTTAAGGCAATCTTTAACAAGCGGTAGAAATTTGAAAAGCGGAGAGTACCAAGGACACCAACAAATTCTTGTAGGAACTTTAATTAATTTAAAAAACAGACAATAAATATCATTAGATAATCTTTAATTGAGATTCTTGAATCACAATGATGATTAACCTACATATTGTTTCTACTTCAACTATAAAGAATAAATCGATATAATGCAAAAAACAAATAAGGGAAAGATACAAAAAAAAATTGTGAACGAGGAAAACCATGGGACATTGCCAGTTTAAACAAACATTGTATTAAGCCGCTACAAATACTATCATAATATAATTACTTCGATATGGAATAAAGTCGAGATAGAATGAACCGTCTAGGACACTATACTGCAGTTGTTCCCCAAAGCCTCATGATTAACGCAAGAGCCTACACATTTGATTCTCTTGGTGATGTTCATTATAGGCTTAGAAGTTGCTCCATAATCATATTCGTGAAGTCTAGCGTTATGTTGCCTCAAACAAGATGAAAATTAATTTACTATTACTATTAGATGATAAATCAATGTGCCAAAAACCTTTCATTAGATTTAGACGAATTTAAATCAAAACATTAGGTCTACTTATTTAATCGCGCATAGAATCGTAATCACTCTATCTCATAAGCATATCAATTTTTGAACAAGTGTAAATGATTTTGTGGTATTTTTAAATTTGATAGTTGATGGATAAGCGTTATACACAATCAAATTGAAGTTTCGTCAATATTTTATTTTAATCAATAATTTTTGAATAACCTTTTAGCAGAAGAGAAGGACCTATATAATAGACAATAATTATATAACATATCAAATCGAGATACATGTTCGATAGCTATCAAAGAAAAATAGTTCTACATGTGCTTCACGAATATCCAAGTGAAGTTTTTGAAAGTCTTACCTTAATTCTACAAGAACCTTTGGTGTTAGTAGACAAACTTTACAACAAGATCATAGTGTGTGAGGAATTATGATTTTATATCGCAGGATGTATCCAATATATAGTAATTGATATCAAAGCTAGGTTTTTTTAAACGTAAGCGATGGAATTACCAACCCTAGTAATTCTCAATGCCGCTAAATTTAAGTTTTGTCTTCGGATACAAAAGGTTTGTTTCTTTAGTTAGAACTTTACTTGCATTGGTTGTTTTCCCGTATTTTGGAGTTTTGAAACAATTAAGCATGAATCAATTACCATAGGTGCCGAAGATAACTTCAAACTGCTAAAGTTAGACATGTGCATTCAAAGTTGCAACTACCTGAATTGAGACTCAAACTAGTATCTCAAGTTTGATCAATTCTTGGAAACAATAATATAACTTTTCTCGTAAAAGAATTAGCTAATTTTGTTTTACTAAGTAACAGATATGGAAAGTACAACAAGTATCAAAAAAGAGTTTTTGGATGTTTTGTACCTTCTGGTTTACGAACCTAAGATATTATATTCACGAACTGAGTTAGAAAATGTGTCAGGAGAAATTTTTCTAAGTAAGGTTCGCAAACTCAAAATTTAGGTTTGTGAACATTAGTAAGTTTGGGTTCATGAACCTTTCTCTCTCCACTAGGTTCGCGGAATCAAAACATAGAGTTCGTGAATTCAAACCAAAGGCAAGTTCAGGAAACTTCCAGTCTTTTCTAGGTTTGCGAACTTAAAACATAGGTTCACAACCCAATATGTATGAAATTGAAATTTCAAACAATTTTTTTAAATAGGTTTGCGAACCTATACTTTCAAAACTCATTACTGAATATTTAATTGGTTTTAGTTTCAAAAAAGAGATAAACATGAGCTTGACATCGAATTTCACTAGACTTTAGCCGAAAAGCTAGTCCGTGACAAGAAAATCTTTGTGATTTGATTATTTACCAAAGCCTATGATTTTTCTTATATAGATAGATAGATAGATAGGAGGGAAAAGATGATGAAATGAAAATTAATCATTTTTACTAATCTTTGATGAAGTTCTTCAAATGATGTATTCATATAATCTTCAAGAGTAACTTGGATGAACCTATGACTTTATTACCTAACCGAATCTAAACCAAAGTTAAATTTAATAGGCTATAAATTGATAAATAATTTTGGCATCTAAATTTGATAGCATACTTGTCATATCAATACTTGGAGGTTCAACCAATCATTCACACTAACACTGTCCCCTTTGTCAATTTTAATGACAAAACTTTTGAAATACATATGAACTTTTGCAAGTTTAAATTTCATTACAAATGACATGATACTTTCTCAATTTATTGAAACTTCAATTTTCATCTTCTACGGTTCTTCATGTATTCGTTGAGTACCTATAATAGAACATTCAACAACGATAGATAACAACTTTAACATTACCCTTCCTTTTAGAATTTGCATGGATAGCTTTCATTCCACACATAGTTGTTCCCCCAATGAGTAGTATCGTTTATAACCTTTAAGCATAATATAGTTTTTCAAACATTTAGCGTACTACTTCTAGTTGTGATATGTTCACCCCTTATTCTTTACATGTATATTTTTGATAGATAGGACAATGATCGCACATATATATTAATTAACTCTCTCTTTAGATAATGCAACGAAAAGCCATATATCATTACTAGTCGACTATTAATTTTTCTCACCCTTTTTGTCACAAAGTTGACATAGGTAATGAGAATTGGGTTCCTCATGAATTAAACCATTAGAGAACAACTGAGACTAAGAATTCAATCATATCGTTAATGATGATTCCACTATGTTTCACAACTTAGTTTCTTTCACGGTATAAATATTAATGAGACTTTACTCTCCTTAAGTACAAAAACATACTCTCCCAAAATATGTCAACTAAGAGTAAGTTAAATTAAAAACACTCCCCCATTTGATGTCATTCTCAAAAGAGAACAACAAATGCGATCCTTTTCACTAGAAAAATGATTTTCACAAGAACATGTAAACCAAAGATCAATCGTCAAAAGTATTTATCCTAAGTTGTTCAAGGAAGAACATTAGATTTATAAACATAACTTTTGAAGATTATCATGAGATCGCTCATAACGAAAAAATGGTTGAATATAACAATCTCATGAAAAAAAATACACAAAAGATATATTCATAAAGGTTAAGTATGGCGATAATCATCAATGAACAACTTGACTAAATAAATTCCATAGGAGATAATATTAAGAAGTATCTAATCCATAATATTAATTACTATATAAAGATTATATACAAAAATAGTATAAAAAAAAATGCAAGACTCGATAATGCATGCAATTATCTACGCTAATGTATTTATTATACGCATTACTACTAATTTAATTGCCGAAAATATCTCCATGTGTTAAAAATTCAATTCATCATAATATTTTATACATATAATCTTTTTCCACTTTGGGTGAACTTGGGGATGACATGGTTGTCTTCTTGAGGAGATTGAAGAATTGCTTGGCCAGTCATGATGTTAATTCTAAGATTTGCAATATTCTTTTTACTAGAGTAGGAATTGCGATTCAAAAAGGGGATGGTGCCCAGCTTGTGGCTAGGCTTCCAACAAGTTTCTTGTATGAGGATAATGTTTAGTACAATATGATTTTTTTTTTTTTGTATTTTTTGCATACAATATTTTTATTATGAATTTTTTGGTAAGTATTTTAAAGAAAGAATTTTCTCTGATTTCAAATAATTCATATAATAAATAAATATCAATTTGAAATTTTTATTACTTTCTCTAAATACGAAGATAATAATATTGTATGCAAAAATAAAAATAAATAAATAGATAGATAAATATCATAAGAGTGTAAAAGTAGAATGTTGTTTGGTGGAAAATAATATGCATCCTCATATTCAGTGATACGTATTACGATAATATGTAAGAATGTGGTTAAACATACTTCAAAGGTTGTGTGTGCAAGATTTCTAGTTTCATATATATATGACCACAAAATTTCTTTTAAGAAAAAACTATAATGTATTGTTGGCACGCAAAAGGCCCAGGTTTTGAGGCACGCCTAGAGCCCAGGTTTTGAGGCACGCCTAGAGCCCTCGGAAACTATGAGACAACCCTGGGCTCCCTAATAGCATGGAATATGTTCAATCCATTCTCGAAGAACTTCGATATTGTGGAATTTTCACAACTCCCGTGTGCTACATATTCATGGTACCACAACCATTCGTGATCTAGGTTCTTTGGCTCCAACCAGTGATCCCATAACTTGTAGCATAGATCCACATCTTCCCTCAATACTTCGATATCCCAATCCTCAGAATTGTAATCCTCTTTATCGAATGTTTCATCGTGAAACCAAAAACCATGCATAGTAAAGTGTTTAGGTAATTCATAGGTGCCGCATAAATCTGGAGGACGATCTTTAACTGCTTCACATAATGTATAAGGCCAATGTATTCCAAGGGTAAAACGGTTTGCGACCGAGGGTGGAGTATGATGGTTTCTCGGACAACCACGTATGGTGGGGTTCTAGGTAATTGCGGTGTTCTATTACCTACTGAGATTACTAACATTAAGAATAGTATACTGATGCCATATAGTTTATGATTAGTTGGTATTATTAAATCTCTTTGCCGCATTCCTTCCCTACAGCTTTTGATGGCTTCTTTAAGTTCTTCATGTTGGATAATCATCTTCATTACCAATTCTCCAATAATACGACTAGTATATTATCCACCGATCCGTTATAACTCTTTGTAACATGTATTACGTTTCGTAATACCAACAACGATACAAGAAAAGAAGGATACAAAAAGATGATAAATCACAAAACTTAAACAAACTTACTTGGGTGTATTGAGGTGAGTAATCTCTTTGCTTAAGACATTTGATTCCCTGTATATAATGTTGTTACAGGTTTAGCGGCATATGTCTCCAACATTCAACAATACCTCGATATTTTTCGCAGCACTTCGATAACACCGAACAGTGAACGCGAATAGATGTAGCTCAAACTCTTCTTTAACTCTTGAAGACACATGCAAACTATTAAATTTCTAGTACTAGTTTTATGTCTCTAAAAACACACTAGCAATGGAGAATGAGTGGGGTTTATATAGGTTTAGAGGTGACACTTGGAGAAATCCTTTCATGAAGAGTCACAACCCTTAGTAGAGAGTCACATCCCATGGGATAAGACACTACATATTGAAAAGGTTTAAATGAGTGGACACGTCCATTCACACTAACTAACTAACTAACTCATATTTCTATTCAAATTCCAACACTTCCACAGTGCATTTTTTGTCATGTGCATCATTCATTACGTTTTTGAGTTCCTCAATATCTCTCTCTGGCCAGCCACTAGTATTAGCCTCAGACAATACTCTACTTCTTATTTTTTTTAAAGTCTTTGGTTTTCATCTTAATAGAAATTCTGGTGTGAGAGCGTGCATCAGTGAATATGGGGGCTAGGATTTTGAATTGGAGAATTTACAATGCTCGACTATCTCCCTCTTGTTGTATGACGAGAGTTGCAGTGATGAAACCATCTCTGAATACATATGGTGCAAGATTGTTTGATTTAGGAAAGTGGTAATCCTTAATCAGGAAACCGCGGTTTATGATGAATTAAGGAAAGTGGATTTTTTTATTTTTTCAGAATGTATGAATTAAGGAAACTAGACTCATTCTAATTTCATGAGTTACTTCTAAGTTGAATTTCAACGCTGCAACTCTTTAGGGGATCGTGTGTGAGAAAGGAATTGGATTTCGATAAGAAAACAAAAGTTGATTTTAGTCATATTCACTGAACGACATCAAATTTTAATTCGATTTTACTCAAAAACAATAATATGGGTCTCCATTTAAGTTATTTAGTGTTTTAATTCAGTCTGTTTGGGAAAAATTTATGGATGAAGACCCTGTTTCTTCCTGCACAAACAGAGCAGAAGTATATGTGATTCGAATTTTTCACGGTTTGGAAGATGACGGATACTGGATACAATTTCTGAACCCGACCCGGTTATCAGCGCCAATAGACGGATATTACAACGGTGTATAATTCACTTCGTTTAAAAATTTGAAGATTTCTTCCTCCTTCGAGATTTCAGTGATACAAGCAGGCTATAAACGTTTCCTCGTGTGGTTTCTTCATCTTTAAACCTATTTCGTTTGTCAATGCTCCGTTTCCTTTTCCTCCATTTTTTTTTTGTGTATCCTAACTAAAATTTTCTATAACTATAGAGATGTTACGACACCAACACCTTATGCTTTGGTTTCCCTATTTAGTTTGCTTAATTTCTCTTTATTTGGTTTATTTATTTTTAGTTAGTTTCCTTGTCTGGATAAAACTCTTAAACTTAGTATTTCTTTACGTAATCTCCAAAGTATTGGTAGAGTATAAGTACATAAATCTGAGTTTTATTAATCATCAATCAATAACAATTCAGTTTTAGTTAAGTTTTTCTTCACAGAGCTGGTGGTTGACCCCCAATTCAAAGGGTTTATCCGGATCTTTCTTGTGTGATTAGTTCCTCTCCAGTGTTAAAGGTCTAGAACCCTAAAACCTGGATCAGAGCAGGTTTAGAGCAATACCAAAAAATCGACAAATTTTTTATTTTTTTTACAATATCTTACACTGAAAACTTGAAGGACGTGCATGAAGCGATCGCAGTGGTTGCATAAAATCTCAACGATCTGTCTGACACTATTACTAACCTTCATGTTCATGATGAGGAGGTTTATACCAAGAAGAAGGTAGAAAAGTTGTTGTTACGTGCACAAGAAAGTACTGCTCTCATCACAGAGATTTCTACAACACTCAATAACACGATGGAAACCTCTTTACGTAATGTTCTTAGAGAGTTTTTACGTCGGATACAACAACATGCTGGTGCTGCACCACCTCCGCCACCTCCACCACCCACTCAACCTAATAATGTTCAACCACAACAGCTGTTGCGCCCTAATATCAAATTTCCAAATTTTACTGTAGAATATCCTGATGGCTATATCTTTAATGCGGATCAATATTTTAGTGTTTACAATGTTTTTGAAGCTCTTAAACTCATTGTAGCTGCTGCACATCTTAAAGGAGAGGAAAATCAATGGTTTAGATGGATAAGAACTAAAACTGTAGTTACTACATTGGAACAATTTTGTTCTTTGGTTCGTGAAAGATTTTCTCCAGAAAAATTTGTGGATGCTAGACTTGATATTAGCACCATTGAACAGAAAGGTACTGTACGTGACCATATTCTTGAGTTTGAACGCTTGTTGAACTTTGTTGATTTTCCTGAGGATTTCTTGATAAGCTGTTTTATTCGATCTTTGAAACCCCATATTGGTACTATTGTTAAATTATTGGCACCACAAACTTTAATTGAGGCGTTTACTAAAGAACTTCATCAAGAGGAATCTTACATAGTTGTTAATAAGGCTGTTGCACGACCACCTTACCGCCCTCCTCCATTCAGACCTGCTGCTAATGTACATCCTACTCCATATAATAAGTCTTTTTTACCTCCAGGAGCAAGACGTTTGTCACCAGCTGAACAAAGAGAGAGAAGAGATCAAGGTCTTTGTTTTAACTGTGATCAATTATTCACACCCAATCATGTTTATGTGAGTCCTAGGTTAAATTTATTGGATGTTGATGAGGATAAGGTTGATGAGGATATTATTGATGTTACTGCTGCGCAAACTGAAAAAACAACTACCTTTGATAATGTGGAAATATCTAAATCCATCCATGTTATCTCCTTGCATTCATTGATGGGATCTCCCTTTCCTATAACAATGAGGATTACTGGTTTTACTAAAGATCAACCTATTACTGTGCTAATTGATTCAGGCTCCACACACAGTTTTCTTCGTCCTTCTTTGTCCAAGATATGTGGTTATTCAATTCAATCTAACAATCTACCTCTTAGTGTTACTGTTGGAGATGGTGGTAAATTAGATACTCGAGGAGTTTGTATTAATGTTCCATTTTGTCTTCAGAAGTAGCAATTTACAACAAATTTTCATCTACTTGATATTAGTGGACGTGATGCAGTCTTAGGGGTGCAATGGTTGCAAACTTTAGGACAGATTAAATGGGATTTTTCAAAGTTGACCATGCAGTTTCACATTGATGGCGCAACTATTTCATTAATTTGAGATAACAACCCTTCTGTCATGATTATGGAAGCAGATTCAATGAAGCGTTTATTATGTACTGAAACTTATGCAGTTTTCGTTCAACTATCTGCAATAAATACTTCATTAACTACAGCTACATCCCTAACTCCTGTCTTGGATCTTCCACCTGAAATTTCCACATTAATTTCACAGTTTGATGATATTTTCAAAACCCCTACATCTCTTCCACCAGGAAGGGTTCATGATCATAAAATTTCATTATTACCTGGTACTGCTCCTGTCAATGTGAGGCCTTATAGATATCCCCATTTTCAGAAGGATGAAATCGAGAAGATAGTTCAAGAACTTCAACAAGCTGGATTTATACGGCCAATCTCTGGTCCTTACTTTTCTCCTATACTTATGGTACGTAAAAAGGATGGTTCTTGGCGTATGTGTGTAGATTATCGATCTCTAAACAAAGTCACCATCAAAGATCGTTTTCCTATTCCAATGGTAGATGAATTCCTAGATGAGTTATTTGGAGAAACTGATTTTACAAAATTGGATTTAAGATCAGGGTATTATCAAATTCGACTTCATGGAGATGATATTTTAAAAAGTGCATTTAGAAAACATGATGGTCATTTTGAATTCTTAGTTATGCCCTTTGGATTGTCAATGTTACGACACCAACACATTTTGCTTTGGTTTTCATATTTAGTTTGCTTAAGTTCTATTTATTTGGTTTACTTATTTTTAGTTAGTTTCCTTGTCTAGATAAAACTCTTAAACTTAGTATTTATTTACGTAATCTCCAAAGTATAGGTAGAGTATAAATACGTAACTCTGAGTTTTACTAATAATCAATCAATAATAATTCAGTTTTAATTAAGTTTTTCTTTACTGAGATGGTGGCTGACCCCCAATTCAAAGGGTTTATCCGGCTCTTTCTTGTGTGATTAGTTCCTCTCTAGTGTTAAAGGTCTAGAACACTAACAAGAGAAGATGATCATGTATAGTTGTTTGCAGAGGTTATCCCTCATGATTGATGAACTAATATTTTCCGGTATTCATTCTACGTTATAACTTATCTTACTTATTTTGAATAACTTACTGTTCGTACAATGCTCAAGAACTATTTGATAAAATGCCTTATAGAAGTGCCTTTAAATTTGTTGGAGTTTAAGGATCTTAAAGGGATTTTGATGAGTGGGTTTTGTTTATATGCGGTTCTATAGTAATGGGTCCGCATAATAATTTATGTTTCTATGGTTTATTGAAGCTCATTACACATATGAACCTCTATACAAAAACAAAATGGAAGATAGGTGAAATAACTTGGCTGTTATATGTTTGGATGCAACAACGTGGTTAGGCTAATAATTGCACAAGTGCTTGGTGTGATTTCTTACAAGTAGAAGTCTACACTTGGAAGATGCAAAGAAGACCAAGAAGACTCGTGCTATCAGGAGATGCTTGACTAAATATCAGGTGCATTTTCTTTTACTTTGTTTTACCGTCCTTTACCTATTTTTGTTCCTCTTTACGCTGAAAAGCTAGAGGATAGGATGCTTTTATAGAAAACAATTCAGTTAGTTACCATTGATGCAGTCTTAAACTCTTAACTAGCATTTACCAAACAGAAGTGGATCTCTATTATTTGACTTACTAGTGCTAGAATTTAAGGCTACATAAACAAAAAGCCCCTTTTGTTTACTTGAGCCAATGTAGGTATGATGAAATCAACTTATTATTTTATGATTTTTAGCTGTGGATTCTGTTCGTTGTTTACCATTTCAAGAGTCATTTAAATTGAAACAAGAGAACAATATTGGTTACCATGTTGGTGAAATGGACAACCAGATTATGATAAGAGAGTGGAATTCATACGTTGCATTTGTTATTCATACCACTGTTGTTTAATGTTGAATTCAGATCATCTTTTCAAGCGTTTCTTTGTGCCAAAACGCTTGGAGGTTAACCACCCCTGTGTAGTTAACTTCATTATCTATACTCAGTGCATCTTATTGGTTTTATTTTGATTCTCAAAATTACATTCAGGGATTTGTCATACAACACAGGACTGACTGGCCCCTACCACACCATCAATTGGGAGTTTGAAGAAGCCGACGAATTTGTGAGAGTGTAAATCTTTAGTACAGTAGTTGCCTCATTCGGTTATTTGTTATATTAGACTATTACTTACAACATTGTTTTATTTGAATCTCAGGATCCTGGTTGGATGCGGTTTCTCTGGTCCAATTCCATCTGAAATAATATCTCTGCCAAGCCTAGTCTTTCTGTAAGAAGTTTTACTTTTTAGAACTTGTTTTGGATTCAGTTATATTAAGTTGTCTTCTAATCACATCTCCCACGTAAATCAGAACATGGAACAAGGAATTACAGTTTTGAGATATCAGCGTTTGATCATCTCACAGACCTAAAATCCTCAAACTGATTTTTTTTATTCTGTTTGTCTAGAAGGACAAATTTGTGTTTAAACATGTGGTAGCATAGAATGTTACAGGACTACAAACTCCTCTTTCCAATTAATTGTATGCTAGTGAGTTTCTCTTGTACTCGGTACATATCTTAGGAAAACCCAATACAAGCAACAATTTGTGTTCTATGACTAGATTAGGCAACCAAAAGACACCTAAAATCAGCGTTACAGAACTGATTATGCGAGGTATTTTCTCTGTTCTTCATTTTTAAATATGTATTTTGTGTTTTCTTATTATTCTATTTTTCGCGGGTAATATCACTTGTATTGGTCTTTAGTTGTGTATTTCTTTCTCTTTGTAATCTTGTTAGTACTTATTTATGCATTTATATATCTTGTTGGCAAGTCTTACAAAATTAATAGGCAGTCAAGTTTCTGATTTTCTCTTGCATTTTCGAACATTTTAACTTATCCAAGCTCTTTTACTTTTGTTTCCGTACTCCCAAGTCTGAGGATAGAGCTCATGGGAGAGGGAAAACCAATGCAGTCAACATATACATATTTTGTGCAAAGGTGCTTGACACAGCTTTGACTAATATTGATTTAGTTTTATCTATTCTACTTTATTCCTTTATCTAAATAGGATAATATTCCAAGATACGTCAGATGAATCACATTGGAAACATCTAAACAAGACTCTATGCAGGGTTGCATCTGTTATGAATGGGAAGTATGATTCCGTCCAAGAAATTGAGGTAAAATACCTTTCTCGGCCTAATTATTTCAGGGTTGGGATTATTAACTCTAGGTTCTCATTACATGTATCTTCTGACTAGTGGAAGGCATCAAATATTTTTACAGGCAGCATGAATTCATGAATAAAGTGAAGGAGAAATGCCTCCCTTTCCTTTCCAATGTTTTGTTGTTTCATGTTGATTGTCTTCTGACCAAAAAAGTTCAGTTTCTAATTGAAAATTTTACTTTATTGATTGGCAGGTGCATAAATTTTCTGATCTAGATTTTGAAACAGATATTGCTTGATTTGAGAACTTAGACGGAAATGATGCTGAAGATTTGTATATTTCGAACCTTGTTTCTGAAGTCACTAGTGAAAATGGGTTAAGCGAGAACCATAATTGCGATGAACTATTTAAAGTTGACCATCCAATCTCTTGTGAGACTGCTGTAAGCTGGACAAGGCAACCTGTTGGAATGAAACTCTTAAAAATCGAACAAGAGAGAGGAGAACATAAACGCGGAAGCGTAAAGACTACATTGATATTAATCTTGGTGGAATACAATCTATTTGATATTTTTGATTGATTGATTCTTTCTTTCTTACTTACTTACAAATGAATACAACATGCCTATTTATAGGCTACAAAAGAAGAAGAGAACTATGCCTATGGAGGCTAACAACTATGCCTTTGGAGGCTAACAACTATGCCTATGGAGTCTTACCAAACCAACTACTAGACAATCTAGTATTCTTGTTTGATTTGTCTAACCCTAGAACACTCATTTTACACATGTTAATTGTCTAATATTGACTCTAGACATCCTAGATATTTCTAGGTTAGTCTAGATAGGTGTGAACTCTTGACTAAGTTGGTGTTGAATATTCAACACTCCCCCTCAACACCTACTTTCCAACTTCTCTTTATCTTAGACGTTTCGTTCTCCTTCATAGTTTAAGGATGTTTCGGTCGTCTTCATAGTTTAAGGACGTTTCGGTCCTCTTCGGAAGTTTAAGGACATTATAGTCCTCTTCGGAAGTTTAGGGACATTTCGGTCCTCTTCGTAGTTTTAGAACATACGGGTTCCATCGTAGTTTAGGGACATTGCGGTCCTCTTCGTAGTTTTAGAACATACGGGTTCCATCGTAGTTTAGGGACATTGCGGTCCTCTTCGTAGTTTTAGAACATATGGGTTCCATCGTAGTTTAGGGACATTGCGGTCCTCTTCGTATCGATAAAATACTTCTTTACTACTCTTTAGACAACTCATAGGATTTTCACCCACTTTTGTTGTTCTCTATCTCATCACCACTTGGTGATTGCTTCCGTTTCTTCACAACATTTTTGTTGTTTCTTCTTCTATTCATCTTTGTTCCAGTCACGATTTTGTTCGAAAACTGTAACACTTCTTTGGTTATCCAGATTCTCTCACAATCTTTCATTTCGTCAAGCTTCGCACAAGCTCGACTATTCTTATTCTTGTTATATTGTTGTTACAATTTTGTCACGCTATCCAGATTTGCCACATTTGAATTCGTAATGATTTGCAACGTTGTGACAATTATTGTCACACTTATGTTTCCATGATCATCCTTGCATTTAAACAAACATCTTGTCTGCATCTTCTCTATTTTCTTTGAGGCTTTCACCCATCTAAATCACCTTCAACTTCTTCTTTGTTTGAATTTTTTTTTTTTTTTGTCTTTAGGTGAGATGGACGTTTAGTGTGTCGGTCACACCATGAAAAGAGAGTTGAATGGCACTTTCTCACTGGCACTCTCTTTTTTTTTTTTTTTTTTTTTTTTGCATTGCATTCGCGACTATCGATCTCCAACTCCATCGACCACCGTGTATCATCATGGAAACATTCTGTTTCTCTCGACACAACATCATGTTCTTCTTCCTTCAACGGTTAACTCATCACTTGTTCGAATCTCCATCGGTGGAAGAATTCATTACATCAGCAACACCTCAATCCACTCTTATTGCTCAACCCATTTTATTCCTTCATCATTGGCAGCAGCATCATCATTCTTTGGGAGCACAGCAGCAGATCTCCGTCTCGTCGTCCTTCATGTATGCAGTCTCATCACAGACCCGTGTTCTCTCCACTTTTGCTTTCCGCCTTTGCTTTTCGTTTTTTCTTTCCTCGTGCGGCGTGTTAGGTGTGTCGGTATCACACGTTTTCTCTACATCTCGAGCTTCGGTCAATAATGGCAGTGCCACTCGTTTTCCCTTCGTTCACTCTTCATCACTTCTCCTCGAACAACAGCCAAGTGCTCACGTCGAACTCTCCATGAAACATCTTGCCATCTTTATCACCAGCAGACTCCGACCACCGAAACCACCGCCACCTTCCATTGCCAAAGCTCTACCATGTTTGTCTACGAACTTGGTTCATCTCGAGCTTCACTTCTCTGCTCGTTCATCACTGTCCGGCATTACCGACATGCATGCAATACCGTTACCATCACCGGATAACAGCATCATTCCATCTCTCGGCAATCTCCACATTCATCTTATCATCCGTCAATGTATGCGCGTCTCGCTCGAGCTCCGTCGTTCACCCTTCATCTCTCGAGCTCGATTCACTTCCATTTCTATGCTGTTAATGGCTGCAACCCGAGAAGCAACACCATTGCTTGCCAAGCTCAACCATGGGCTTCATTATCGGCTGCCGATAGTGGCAGCAGCTCCATTCCATCGGAAAACCACCATTGTTCTTCTCGATGTCCATAGTCATCTCTTCATGACAGCACCCTCCTGAGAAGCACCAACGAGCTACATGTCTCATCACCAGAAGCAAGCATTATCATCATCACCGGTTGGAGCTCTCATGGCAATGGCAGAATTTCTAGGCTAAAGCTTGTCATCTTTGTTACTACGCCAATGGCAGCAGCAAACAATCATATTTTCTTCCTTGTGCTCGCTCACATCAGCAGGCTCGTTTTGTTTTGGAAAACTTGTCTTAATAATCTTCCTTTATCTTGGCTCAAGAAACGAGTTCATAACCCTCAGCTCAAAACCAAACAACCTCGAACTTTTTTTTTTTTCTTCTTCTTCTTCTTCAAGAACACGAGCATGGCTTTAAAACCACAAGCGACGGAGCTGCAAGATAGCAATAATCCTTACGCCTTCACTGACTAAGCATAAACCATTTTTTCTCGATTTCTTTTGGAGCAACGACGCCGTCACAAACAAACCCTAAATGACTCAAGCTTGGACTTTATGACCATCTTTGATTCTTCTCATCAAAAACATCGGTAACATTTTTTTTTTCGGCACTAGTATCTCAACTACCATGTTTTCTCGGCATCAAGAACATGCCCTAAGCTCGATTTTCACCGTGAATTCAAACGACATCAAACTTCTCCTTCACCTGACTTCTAGCTTCAAACTTGTCACAATAACCATCAGAATATTGCGCAACTATTATTTATTTATTTTTCTTTCTCCTTCTTATTGCAACTTTAGAAACTCTTTAGGAAAACATATAACTTCTCTTCCTCTCCTCTCTCCCTCTCACCTTGCTCTGATACCATCTTAAAGATCGAACAAGAGAGAGGAGAACATAAACGCGGAAGCGTAAAGACTACATTGATATTAATCTTGGTGGAATACAATCTATTTGATATTTTTGATTGATTGATTCTTTCTTTCTTACTTACTTACAAATGAATACAACATGCCTATTTATAGGCTACAAAAGAAGAAGAGAACTATGCCTATGGAGGCTAACAACTATGCCTTTGGAGGCTAACAACTATGCCTATGGAGGCTTACCAAACCAACTACTAGACAATCTAGTATTCTTGTTTGATTTGTCTAACCCTAGAACACTCATTTTACACATGTTAATTGTCTAATATTGACTCTAGACATCCTAGATATTTCTAGGTTAGTCTAGATAGGTGTGAACTCTTGACTAAGTTGGTGTTGAATATTCAACAGATCCATCTGAGAAGGCCAAGCATACATCAAATAAGTGCGCCAAAGACGATAGAAATAGTTCAAAGCAATCACAATCTCCCACTGTTGAGGTAGAGTTTGGACTTCTGTTTTTCTTTTTCATTTTCAAGGGCAAGAGTTTTATTATTTACCACCCTTACCTTTTAAACGTTTACATAGCTGGTATAATTAATCAGTCGTTTTTTTGCTTAACTTTTTGGCATGAACAGGGTGGTTCGTCGTTGTCTGTTGTGAATATTGTTGATGTCCTTGATGATTCTTTTCCATAAGTTTCATCTGACTTTGCAGATAAGCCAATATACTGGAAGGATCCATCTGTACACTTGCATTCCCGAAAAGAATTCTCAGCCAAGGCTATTATGCAAAAGTTTCCGTCCGGAGGAAATAGATTCACTGAACTTTTCTGCTGTTGATATACACAATAAAACAAATGGAAAGTTTATGATGGAAAATGAAGCATGTCAAAATATTCTTCAGGCATTCATGAAGGAGTGGAATGGTCTAAGACTCATCGATCAAAAGAAATTGCTTGGGAAGCCCCCTGCAACTTCCTTTAACTTCTGAGCTGTGGTATCTGAAAGAAAGCATTAACCATGGAAGTCAGGTACAAATGTGATGAGTCAAAGCCAAAAAAATTCTCCTTTCTTCTTGCTAGGCTAATGATTTAATGCCGCAGGGTCTGCTGAAAGGTGGAAGTAAACAACGTAATACACTAATACACCTTTGAGTGAAATAAGCCAGCCACTGCCAAAAAATGCTTCGTGGAAGAAGATTTCTCTATGTATGGGGCGCAAAAAAGAGAAAGAGTACACACAGGGGTGAACCACTTTGTAAAATATGTCAAAAACCTTGCGAGTAAGTTGCTTTTGGTAGTTGCCCACAATTATTGTTAGCATCATATTGAACTGACATCTCTCTGCAGGGGGAAACTTTCAAAGACACCTGAATATTTCGAAGATTTGTTCTGTGAAATGGCATGCTTTCAAGAATATCACATAAGAACTAGCCAAAGATCACTGCGGGAGGTTACGAGGTGAACCATTTCAATTGCAGTCATAGTAATTGTACTTGCTTTTTTCATATCCTAAAAATTCTAAACTCAGATCAAGGGGCGATCTCTCCGACTATGCCTATGTAAATATCATTTTCTGCATATTTTATACTTCATATCAAATTTGAGGTCTCAATGACAGACAAGGGGTCTGTCGGAGTTCTTGTTGGTTGGTTCCAACTTCAATGGCACAAGACTCGGCTCAACATAAGCTTCAATATTCCAATGGGACCCTGCGTGATGCCAGATCTTGGTGACTTTACAGATTTGACTCACCAGGTCATATAAAACTAAACAACAAAACGTGCTTTTCGCATGAGTTCTCTTGGTTGTAACGAATAAAACTTCCCCATTCTTGAATTCCCATAGTATTTTCACATCGTCTATGCGCATTGTATGTTTTGGAATTATACGTTTTGGAATCTGGAAAATGAACAATTTAGTCCAAGATTCAATCACATTGTAATCTTTCATCACCCAAACATCAATATTAACACCACCATATGATCGTATTATGCAAAGGCACCCTCCTAAAACACCCAATCTCCTTGGAGCATTGTTGGCATAGTCATTGAAGATTTGTGGGGCGACTGCTACTTCGTTGAAGTTCTCTTCATGGATATAGAAAGAAACAATACATGATGTCTTGGATGGAAGTCGCATACCTAAGGAAAGAGCGTGGGAAAGGTTTTCCATGAATTCGAATCCGATGTATAAACCTGAATTCGACAACCATAACGAACATGTCCCTCGTAACCATAGGTGGAAGCTACCACAATAAGTAATCACCGGTATGGGAATTATAATCAACCCCATACGTAACACTGCATACCCAACTTGGATAACCCTCTGGTCCATAGGCTTCTGGAATCAATATTTCTTTGAACTCTTTCGTATATGGATTCCAAAGCCAATACTTTTCGCTCCCATATTCTTCCATCAAAATCAAACCATTATGAGATCCGACAATTTGAATCTTTATACTCGTATCTTCCAACGGAGAATCAATCTTAAGATATTCACAATATTTATTTTCAAATATTGAGGAGGACTTTGTGACATGCATGCGAAATTCATGATCATCTTCTATACATAAACAATTTAACTTTTCGGTTTCAAAGCTGTGTTTAAGACGATTATTCATAAAATCGGGGGTTTTGAGTAACTCGTACCAGCGTTTGCAAGCGCACCTGAATCTACATACTGATTCTGCATGTGACTTCAATAGGATGTTGTCAACGATATCACCTGGGAGATCCGGCATCGATGTTCTAGGGTTGATAATATTCATGCTTCAAAACTATGAAGACACCTGGAGAAATAGATGATTAAGCTTTTTGTTTAGGGTAAAGGGGCAAAATGCCCCAATTTGGACCACCAAGAAACAAAAATGCCCCAGACGTTAGGCAAGAAACCAAAACGCGACCAAAATGCCCCAATCTGTTATATATTCCGTTTGACATCGTTAAGTGGTCAAAACAGTGAGCATGTGGCCACGCACGTGCCAAAAATTGTCAATTTTGCCCTTCTTTTAAAATGACCCACACGCACATGAATTCTAGTTAGGATTGCGACACGTGGCTATTTAATTGGACGGCCAGAGATTGGGTGGTTATATTTACCGAAATGGGTTTTCTTTTTAAACAATGACCAGCGTGTCCTAGTTAGGATTGCGACACGTGTTCAATCTTAAAAATAAACGGCTAATATTTCGACCGTTGAAAATCAAACCGTTAAAATGAGACCGTTGTAAAATCCGGCCGTTGCAAATTCCGGCCGTTGTAATAACGGTCTAATTTTTTTAGCAACTTTTTGTCTACTTATAAATGAGGAATTTTCACAGAAGCAAATCAAATTATTGGTTACAATGGCTAGCTCAAGTGAGAAAATGAAAATGGTAAGTTCATTATCAAGAATTTTTCTCAAAGAAGATAATCATCAATCTCACTTTAATTTTTTTCTTTAATTTGAGGGAATGTGAGATGTGCAACGAAAATAATCATCAACCAATTGATTGTCCTTGGATCTACAGTAGGTGTAAATTAGTTCCTTGTAATGGTATTAGGAAACTTTTAAAGGTCAAAGATGGTGCTAATTCGTGGAACAAATTCTTCTCTTGCTCTAATCCTATGTGTTCATACTTGAATGGTTTGATGATGGTATTAAAACCACACCACCTCAAGACAAAGGAGGTTGTAAAGCTTGTGTTGGTGATCACAAATTTTTAATTGTCCTTGGTCAAAGACTCTTTGTATCAACCCCAAATGCAATTCAACTAAGGTGAGGATGTTAAACATAGCTCAAACATCATGGAATTATGGTATTGGGTACCTAAAATGCCAAAAATGTGAAGAATTCCAATGGGTATCTGATGCTATCTTTATGGAAAAACAAAAGCAATTTAATAATTTGAAGATCAAATTTGTGCACAATTTAAAGACAAAGTGAAGCTAAAGTGCAAAGTTAGAAGTTAACTCATGTAAACAAAAGAAATGTGATTGGAATCAATGTAATGTTTGCAGATTTGAGTACATTAAAAAGCATATTTTTAAAACCATAGATCCTTAAAAAGATATATTGTCAACATTCATAAAACATAACCGAGTACTACTAAAAACTGTCAAAACAAGTTCATACATTCATGATATTATCGATATTTAGAGTTAGGCTTTCTAACTCTTTTTGATGGTGGCTCAGAAATGTTGATTGATTGGCTAGCAATATTAACGATTACCATGATAAGTCTGGTTAAAACAGAAGATGAAGGTGTAGAAGAATTAGGATGTGTTACCTTCCTTTTGGGTGCATTGGAGGAGGTGGGTGCATGAATATTTGCTTTTCCCTTTTCTTGGAACCGTTGAAGAAGTAGATGTTGATGTAGCAGGTGATTTACCCTTTGACAATGGTGGTACTTCAGCAGATTTGTTAGATGCAGATGTTGTTGCTTTCTTTGAGGTGAGATGTTGATGCGTTTTTTAGTTGGAACAATGCCTTCCTCATCTTCTTTGTTGGTGCGTGATAATACAAAACTCATCCCCATTAACAGAACACTCCATTCTAACTCCTTTCTTCTTGGGGTTAGATCCAACTGGAGGACCTTGACAAGTTAAGATGTTATGATCAATACCTTTATAAACACTACACTTGTTTACTCTCTTCCTTGGCTTGTTCTTCTCATACCAGGACTTCTTTCTTTTGACACAAGGTCTTCCCTTATCTCTTAATCTGTGTGGAGGTAAAATGTTGATCTCAGTCTGCAAAGAAATAAAGTTAGGGTTAGTATACTTTAAATGCACAGATCTAGAGAATAATGAAAACAAATAATACAATAAAGTAAAAGTACAAAAGTAGATAATACTATTCAATGAAAAGATTCTCAAGACAAAAATATTTAAAATCGAGACATTGAAAAAGGTTAAAGCATTTAAAATTCATGGTGGTTATCAAACCTTATTGCAATACTCATCAATGTCTCCCAATGGTGTTATTGACCATGAGTAGGTGGTCCTATAGTAATCCATTGTATAGAATTTTCTTTGCAATACTCTGCATAAATAAAAGATGCAATTACTCATCACAGATTTATTGCATAACCACATTCAGTGTAGTAAAATGTACTCACTTGGACCAATCAGATTGAACTTAAACAATGCAACTACACCATGTATGCAAGGAACTGCCTCAATTGCCATCGACATGTACAAGTTTGTTCTTCCAGTTGAACAACAAACACTTTGCCAGATGCTTTATTGGTAACCTCATACACTTTGCGCTCAATAGAAGGATCACATTCATAGTTACCTCTAAGATCACACATCACCTGAATGAGATCTTTCCCAGCAGAACAAGGTCACCAGATTCCTGTGTTGCCCAGACTTTCTTCTATTTGAAAACATCACCATCACCATATGTGTGTACATGTCCACCAACTGAGTGAGAGGCTTGTCTATGAACTTGAGGGCCATGTTATTAAAACTTTCTGAAAAGTTAGAGTAGATGTGCTCACAAGCAACATCATGAGGAAACCATGATCTTGCCCAAGATATAGGCTATGCATCAATCAGGTATTGATATGCAGCTGAACTTATCTCTGCAATTTCTTTCATGGCCTCCTAGAAAAAAGTTAGTTTTATAAGTTAATTCACTTGATGGAATATGGCTTGACTAAAAAAAATGAACAATCATTATAATAGAACATTTCATACCTCCCAGGTGATGAAACTTGTATGCCTTTGCAGCACTGCCAAAGAAGTGAGTGAGTCTTGGGTTTGAATCCCTTGGTCAGGAAATTCTTGTATAGATGCCTGCAACAAAAACAACAAAAACATGGAAAATATTAATCAATTCCAAGTGATAAAAATCAGTTACTTTAACAAATATACAACAAAATTGGTTGTGAGAATAAAAACTACCTTAGGTAAGTATCTATGATTTGCCAAAGGAAACAATCTTTTCTCGATTCAAGAATGCCCTTCATTCTATCGAAATAAAGGTAAGTCCAGGAGCATATCTGGTATCCTTTTTCTCAATTCTTTTAACATCATAAACCAATTTTCCTCAGTTTCATTCAAAGTTATCATAATACATATAGGAAATACCCCATTCTGGCCATCTATACCAACTGCTGAAAGCATAACACCACCTAGCTTACCATTTAAGTGAGCTCCATCTAAGCCAATTACCAATCTACACCCATGAATAAAACCTTTGATCTGTGCATCATAGGCCACAATGACACTCTCAAACCTGTTATCTTGACCATCTTTGGACCAACTGAAATGCCCAATGCTATTTGGGTTCAATGAAGTAGCATTTGTGACTGGGTTGTGGTGCTTTTGTGTAAGATTGTTCAAATGTCCCATTCCTATCTGCTAGCACCAAATTCTGTGTACACACAAATCAAAAATTAGCATTTCCAATATCAAAATAAACCAAAATACAAAAGGCACCAAAACAAGGATCAAAATCATACCCTTGCTCTTCTAGCAACCCATTTTGGTATGTCAGTTTGCAACTGAGGTCTAATGATCTTCTTAGCTATATCATCTTGCCTTGTCCTTTGGTGAAGCAACATCCATTGTCTTCAACAAATACTTGGCTACAAATTTTGCATTGCATTTCTGCTTGTGATCTCGCATTTGGATTCTTACATGTGTGTTGTGTGTTGCATTCTCTAACCGTAACCGTAGGATCATCTTCATCCGGTAGCTTTCTTGCATTCACCATCCAAGCACATCCTTGGCTATCCTTGTAAGCACAATAAGAATAGTGTCTTTTCTTGTCTCCCTTCTTCACCTTAAAATCCCCTGTGTTTCAACACGCATACTCCCTTAAATGATCCTTGTAAGCTTTCATGTTTCCAAAAGCCATACCACTACTTATTTCACCAGGAACAACCTCAGGAACATCTTCATTTATCATTTGTAGACATTGTGGTTCATTTAAATGTTGACCAAAATCTTCTTGCCACTTCTTTTCTTCCTCTTGGGATGGTTCATATCTGGGAACTTCTTCATCTGTTGTGGCATTCACTGGTGCACTCTGTTCTTCATAAAAATCACCTACATTAAAGTCATAATTACAATCATCAGGCTCATTACCAATATCTATACCTTTAGCACACATAGATACCCAATCTTCATAGTTGTACTTTTCTTGTGTTTCTTCATCTTCACTTTCCTCTTCACTTTCCTCTTCATTATATTCCTCAAACAAAAAATTAGGCCTATCATTAGGATGACAGTCATCTGATTGTAGATTAGGTAAATTCACCTGGTCATCATCTTCATCTCCACCACCTACCTTTTCCTCATTCCACTGACCCTGGTTGTCTGCAACAGATGCTTGTGTAGATACTCCTGGGTCATCATACATAAAATCAAGTCTTGTAGGTCTCAAATTTGTTACCCCACTATCACTAGAAACCTTATTAAGTCTTCGACTCCTCCTAACCTCAACCTTTATTTTACTGACAGTTTTCTTCTTCAAGGGACTCACATAATCAGTCACACCACTTACCCCACTAACACTAGCATCAAAAACATAACCCCAATGTGGAATTGTAGGGATAACTATAGTAATCCACAACCTAACCAAATTATCATTACCTGGTTTCCCATTATTCCAAAATTTAATGAAGTTATCCTCTCGATTCACACTTATCATGTGGTTCACCTTCATCATCATCAAATAAAACAGTTCTAGTGCAGAATTCATACCCTGTTCATCCACCAACCTGCATTTTAGCATAGCCATAAAAGCTTCTCCTTTGGTACCAGCTTTACAACCAAAAACATATAGGTCCTTAAACCTCTTACATATATCTCCTTAATCCGTAAATCCCTATCCCGACTACCCATTCTCAAACATTAAACCAAAATAAAACAAGTTACACAAAATTCAACAAAAGCAATTAAAGATTTAAAGCAAGTTATATAGTTTCACGGTGCCATTAAAGTGCATATAATGGCATTACGATTATTTCGATTGCCATTTCATATATTCATACATATAAAGCCATTGATTGCCATTTCGGTTCATTTCGGTGCATATAAACACATTTCGGTGCATATAAACCATTCATAATCTTTTGTCAAAACATGTATTCATACATAAAAAGCCATTACAGTGCCATTTCAGTTCATTTCAGTGCCATTACAGTGCCATTTAAACCATTAAAACAATCCATATAAAACTAATCAACATTCTAAACTAACCAACTGATTCCAAAATCAAGCAGATCAACAGTACCATTATCGAAAAGGAACCAATTTGAATCTTAGAAGTAATTGGGAAAGCCAAATTACTTTGCACAAGTACCATTAACCCCAAATTCAATTATACCAAAAAAAAGGAAAACCCCCAAATTATAATCCACATATAACCCGAAAAAAAAGGAAAACCCCAAATTATAACCCCAAAAGCATAAATTTATAATCCCTAATTTCGTTAATTGAAAACACACAAATAACCCAACGAAACCAATTTTGTTTCCCTAAAACCAAAATTACAGATTTCAGAAACCCTAAAACCCTAATTACTGATTTAAACCCTAATCACATTTACTGATTAAAACATCCTTCAAAACCCTAAATCGAAAACCCTAAATCAAAAAAATAGCATCATCACCAACCCGTCCTACAGATTCAAAAACAATAAATCGAAAAACAAATTTAGGGTTAAACGTTACCTGTTAATCGGTGGGTTAAGAAACGCGATCTCTTATCTTCTACAACTCATCTGTCTTCTCGATCTTCCACTTAGGTTCTTCTCGCTTGATCTCTCTATGTCTCTCGATCGATCTCTCTCTCTCTCGATCTTTCTCTGTCTCTCTCTCTATCTCTCAAAAACATTTTCGGCTTCGAAACACGACCAAGAAAGAATCTTATCTTCTTTCATTCGTATGCGAACCACATGTGTGGTACATCCGACTCAACCGACGTGTCGGAAAAGTCCACGTGTCCGCAGTGTCACCAACTGTTCCACGTGTCGATCAACTAGGTTGTACGCGTGTCTTTTTTATTTCCCACGTGATATGACGTCGGTCTCACATGGGTGACGTCATTGTATGCGGCCAGATTCGTTGAAGGGCAAATTGACTTTTCATCCCGAGTTATATATTAGGGGGAAAATTATAACCTTTCTCTAAATAAAGAATATTTTCTTTTTTTTCTTAAAAGGAAAGGAAACCGTTAATAACTTACCTAATGAACCTCCATCTTCCTAAAATTACTTATTTTTATTTAACCTCCCTAGATTAACTCTTGTGATCTTTTTGACTATGAAAAAAATATAATTTACGGTCAACTAAAAATAAGAAGGCTATTATTGGGGCGTCACATTTTATTAGAAGGGCGTCAACTAATAGGACAAAAACGGGTCACCAATAAGTAATATCAAAAACCCCTTATCTCAAATAATTTTATAATAACTAAACAACCCTTATGTGGTTAGGCTAATGATAAACTAATAATTAGATTGATAAGATTTTTTATATAATTAGTGAAAAATCATATTAAGTGATTTTGGTGGGAAGAAAAAGTTGATAAAAATGAGAAGTTTTGGAGATTTTTTTCTAAGTAAAACCCTAGATTTTAAATCACTCAAACAATGTTCTTTTTATTTCTCAAAATTGATGAAAGTAAGTAAAAAAAATTGATTTTTTTAGCTTTTCGGAGCGGTTTACATTTACTGGGTTTTTCCTTCGTAGTCAACCGTAAGACAAATTTACGGTTAGGTGATGATGAACTCCTAACCGTAACTAGGTAAAATTAGGAAAACAAAATTTTAAACCAGTTACGGCTGGTTTTTTTTTTGTGGAAACCCAACTGTAAATCAGTTACGGCTGGTTTTTTTTTGTGGAAACCCAATCAGAAAATCGATTTACTGGTTTTTTTTTGTCGAACCCAATCAGTAAAACACGATTCACGGTGGGTTTTTTGTGATCGAACCTAATCAGAATCGATTCATTTTACTGGGTTTTTTTTGGTCGAACCTAAGTTGTAAAATAGTTACGGTTGGGTTTTGTTGAGAAAACCCAACCATAATCGGTTTCGAAACCTAATTTTTCTAAGATTTCAATCAATCTAACCATTTCAGATGCAATTGGTTTGTTGATTACCATCACTTCTATCAATATGCTTCTTCCGTACCTTTAATAGAGAATTCAATCGAAGATGATAAGTTTTTCGAACCGTCGATTGATCGATGATGGTGATGATTTTGATTGAAAAAAAAGAGAGGAGGGAATGATTTATGGTTGATGAAGGAGAGGAAGTTAAGAAGAAGAAGAAGAAGAAGAAGAAGAGGAGGAGAAGGAGGAGGAGCAGATCTTTGAATGAGAATTAGGTTTTGATTTTAGTTTTAGTTTTAGTTTTTAGGTTTTGATTTTAGTTAAAGAGTAATCTAAACATTTTGTATTAAATCAAGAATACCCCATAACCAATTTTTTGGTCACTAGAAATCCAAGTGAAGCTCCTCTATTGGAATGTGACGCCCCAATAATAACCTTCAAAAATAATTAGGAAAAATTATCTCCGGAGTTATCTACCGAATTAGTTGATAGCTCTATTAGTGGGCGGCGGTTATGGTTCTTCGTCCTCTTTCTTTTATTCTCAAAAATATATCATCACGTACGTCAAAAACACCATCAACTAAACTTCGGTGTTTAAGATTGAATACTTTTTTTTTTTTTTGGTTAAACTTCATGATTAACTTTCATCAGTTAAACTACTTATTTTACAATCAGGTAATAAAAAAAAAAGTAAAATTAAATACTAGAAATCAACAAATATATAATCTTTCAAATCAAACAAAGTTAGTGGTTGGCAACCTAACAATTAAATGGTACTGTGTTTAATTATTTATTTTCAGTACCTTTTTATTATTTTTAACTTGGGGGTTTATTAACCACTCGAAGCACAATACGTTATCTCAAAGAGAACTCGTTTTTTCACTTAGCTTTCTTTTGGTTTGAGAAAGAAAAGTCGCCATCAAACTGAGAAAACAGTAAATGATCTGAAGTACCAGGAGAGTCGGAATTTCGAGGGAAAATTTGATACTTCTTACACTGAAAAGACCAAGAAATATGAGCTCTACTATTCTAAGGCTGGCCGTTAAAGTTTGCAAAGCATGAAAAAAATGAAAAGGATCACAGATTCACGATAGAGAGACAAATTTGAGGTCAACATGTAGCCTACAATGCAAACATGTTTTACTATGAGTTTAACTGTGAACCACACAGGTCTAATCTAAAAATCGATCGAATCAGTATCACTTTTATCCATTGTCAGGAGATTCATGTTTGGCAGCTTGAAGAGTAGACTTAGCGTTAAAGCAAATTTCTATGCGAGTCAGACATGACTTCTTTACGAGTGAGGAACTCAGCTACCAACTGTTTTCCCCCTGTTAAGCCCCCCAAGAGACTCAAAAGGTCTGAAATCCTTGGGAGTACAAGAATCTTTCTTCTTTGGAACTAAAGCAATAAATAAACAATTCAATCTCCAATCCTCTAAACCATACTTAAAAATTCACCTTCATAAAGTCATCCCCTGATGGTGCTAACAACACCTATGGTTTAAAAAATAATAATCGACATTTCATCAAACACTTACATGGCATAATATTTGCATCCAAAAGCAAGAAAAGAAAACGCTACATTAACATTAAGCCTCAGAGAGGCAAGGCCATGGGAAAACAAAAAAACAGGTCGCAGCCATAGGCGGGTTGGTCGCTCGGCATCCCCGCAAGGAGCGAACTACGGGGTAAACTAGAGATCCTGTACGTTTAGCTCGATGCTAGTGTCCCTGGTCTTGTGGCATATAAACCAAAGCCAACTCAGTAACCTATACGACTAAACATAACAAATTTTGAAACCACTAACTCTGCTCCCGGGGGTAAGTAAAATTCTGAAATCCTAATAATAGTTCTGAGATAGGGAATGGGTTGCTTATGATTTCTCTCACTTGGATTTTGAACAAGGAAAATGTTCGATTGGAGGGAGATTGAACAACCACAGGACTCGATTCTTGATTTACATCAAAGATGTGGATATAAAAACAACTCAACAGTAGTCAAAATACCGATTTGTTCTGGGAGCTGGTAGCTCAGACTGTCAGATTAACTTGAAAGAAAGTGAAGAACAAGTTTTTGGCTAAACCAAAAGTTCTTCTAAATCTACAAATGTTTTCCTGTGTTTCAGCTTGTAGTTAGATATGGTTGGATTAGCTGATCTTGCAGCTAAACCACAACTTCAGACAACTAAAGAATGTCCACATGGCCATATCTAATCGACATTTCCTAGTGTCGAAGAATATTTTTTTATGAACTCCATAAAGTGATCCCAGATGATATGCCAACAACACCTATTACCCCGAGAAAAAAATTATGCTCGATTACTCCAATGCTAACTTATGCAAGTGTGGAAAAAATGAAAAGGATCACAATAGAGAGATTTCAAAACTCCACCATTAGACTTGACATGTTCATTGACGAAAGGGACACAAATTTTTGTGAAAAATTTATGAGAATCACCAATTAGTTGGACAACATGCAGTCCGGGTCATCAAGCTGGAGCAATCTCTACTGTGACTCGATCATTTATTTATTTATTTATTAAAGAGCAATTCAAATACTCAAGCAGCTTAGACACACACACAAACAAAAAGTAATGCTTTACAGGCTAAATACAGCGCCACCCAAAAGAAAACCACATGTTCAAAGTAAGCTAAATACAGCAGTGTATCAGTTGTACATCTTAATGCATCCAGAGTGCATAAGAAGTAACATCCCCAGGTCCCCTCCATTACATATATATTCAGATCAAAACAAGACACTATTTGTGCAGCCAAAATGGTGCTTAGGCCTCCACAATTATCTTTCCTGTAGCATGGCCCTCGATGCTCTTTGCCCATGCATCCTCAGCCTTGCTCAATGGATGCTTCGAATCAACTATCGTCTTAAGCTTTCCTTCCTTCACCAGATTAACTAGATATGCCAAGTTCTCGCTCTTTGGACTCATAAACAGTGGCACCAATCCCTTTTTCGAAAATGTCAACTTCTTAAATGCTGCCACTAGCATGCCAGTAGGAGCAGGAGTAATATCAATCACTTTACCTTTCGCACTTAAATTGGGCTCGAATGTAGAAAACGGAATGCCTGTAGCACAGTGGATGACAAAGTCATATTTGCACCCTGATGGGCTTTTAAGGGCTGTCCCTTCCGGGGTTTTGTAATCGAGAACTTCATCTGCCCCTAAGCTCTTGACGAATTCAATATTACGTGCTCCACAGGTTGCCATGACATGAACATTTCCAAGCTTTGCAAGCTGAACAGCGTACTGACCCACTCCACCTGAGGCAGCTGTGATAAGGATGTTAGTTGGTTTCCCTGTGCTATCTAACTTGATTCCTGATACATCGGTGAGGGCTTGAAGTGCAGTAAGGCCTGATACAGGTAAGCCTGCAGCTTCAGCAGCAGATACTTCAGGTGGTCTTTCAACTGTCAAGCCTTTCGACGCCACCGCATATTCGGCAAACCCACCTCCACTCTGATGAGTTCAATTGCATGTTATGATTAAATGTTCAAAAAGGTCATAAAATGAACTCTGAACCAAAAGTATACAATAAAACCATAACTATGCGCAAATAATTGGTTCAGAGAGAGGCCAATAGATCTTTGTTTGGAAAACCCATATATGCCTCTCCCATATCAAACCCGTCTGTGACCAACAAAGAGTGAGTGTTGGCAATTCTAATACAAGGCCGAGGTTGAACATCCCCGCTCTATATTTTAGAATATAATTTAAGGCGAGTTAAGCTGAAAGATATTGATTCACAAATTAATATTACTTCCCCTACTCAACAATGCATCCTTTTCAAGAGAGAAACTAAACCCTTTCAGTGAAAACCCTCTTCGTGAACTATGCATGCTTCTCAACAATAATGTTCCTACATTACTTAATAGGAAAATTAGTTACTCTCTTGGATGGATAATAATGGTTTCATGGCAATATATGAATTCTTCTGGTTAATTAAATATACATTTCTTTGACCGAATTAAAATTATGTATAACCACTCACATTATGGCTAAGCAAAGCTACTACTTTGTCACCGGCTTTGACGTTTGTGACACCTGGACCAACCTCTATCACCTCGCCTGCCACATCAGTACCTGATCCAAGGAGAAATGTTAGAGAAATATTTGTGATGCCTAGATTTTAGGGAGGGAGTGAGGGACTCTCTTTGTGACTTTCATAAACTAAAGCAAAAATAGAGACGAACCATAAGACCAAGCCTTAAACAGATTATTGTGCCATAAAAACCGCGGTTATGCACAAAGATATGATTGTATTAAAATACTGAATTATCCTCATAGAGACCCATTTTGGTGTTTTCCAACAAGAGGCATCTCAACAGTTTATGAACTCGGAAAATCACCTAAGGTGGTTAGGTAAGGGAGATAGGGTTTAAGTATGCTGCTATTAAGATTCGCCAGATTCTCAGACCCGCAATGAAATATGTTTCATTGTGAAATACTGAGAAACTTTTTTTCTAGTCTGAACAAACATTTTCATCGTTCCACTTGGACACTGTACTGAGGCGTGAATGATCTTACTCCATTGTACGATTACACCACTCGGACTAGCACAGAATTTTCATTTGGACACTTCTAAGTGTACTTCTGTTTTGGATCTTTCAGATGCATGAATTATTAGATATTTTTCTAACTTCCAACAAGAAAAGTACCTTAAGCCTTGAACCAACAACATCCAAAACCACAAAATTCATCATTAATACCTGGAATATAAGGGAACTTCCGTGGCAGAATTGGTCGCAGAACCCCTTTCTGAATCTTCCAATCAATTGGATTTATACTTGTTGCTTCCAGCTTTAGCAAAACCTCATCTTTCTTTGGAGAAGGAACAGGAACTTCCACATGCTGTTGAAAAAGTAGTATCCAAGTTGTTAGCAATGGTAGCTTTTGGTAGGTTTTCAGTCATGTAAGTCACTATCTTTACAAGAGGCTTAGTGTTTAACAATCTAAAGAAGCAGCGTTCTAACCTCCTAAACTGATTTTGTCATTACTCTTATACCCAACAATGATGAGCTGCCGTTAGAGAAAGGTATCTAAAGATGGAGGAAAAAGGTGGAAAAAGGAAGAAGGTACTTGCCAGGTGCCATAATCGCATTTGACCATTTACACTGCAGATACCTGTGTTCAGACAAGCTGTTACTATCGATGGCGGAATTGCTTGGCTGACACATGGTTATAAAACAAGAAACCAAAAATCCTGCTTCATTAGTGGTAGGAGGAGGATACTAGCTACTTCACTAATAAAATTTCCATTAAACAGTTTCAACCAAACTAACTTCACTCATAAGATTTTCAAACTAAAATTGAAAAGCAACTGCATAATAATCACAAACACTTGGTTGGCAACTGAATAATGTGAAAATTTTCTAAATCCAAGATAATCTCCAGTATTCAACTTAAATTTCAAAAATATAAAGTGCAACATCTCAACTTAATAATACGACAACAACCCAGAAAACACAAAATTGAAAATCTACAAACCTTCAATCCAGCAGCTCCACCTCCATAACCTTCATACAGAACAGCACGCATAAGTTTTCCAGCCATTAATCAAACGCAGAAAGAGAGAAGTAAGAATTCAGTGGTAGATGATATGAAAATGAAATTGGGGAAGAAACTGGATATTATTCCTGATTATAAAGACGAAAAACAAAAGGTGGTTATTATTCTAGAACACAGTAGATGACGCGGTTAAGTAATGGGAAATCGCTTTTTTCGAAAGAACAAGATGAAGAAGAATATTTGTTGTTGCCTGTTGGATATATACATATATATATAGTGAAGTGAACCGGGCGAAATTGAAATAGGGATAGAAACTGATATACCGTCCACGTTTTTCGTCATCTAGTTCAGTTTCTACTGTTGGCGATAGCGTTAAATCACACGTATGGTATGACGGAATTGGTATGGGAATGGGTGGGATACGTTCAGATTGTTTGGTAGGCTTCTTATTTATTTATTCTTAGGAATCAATATCTGTAAATATCTTTTGGTCGACATGACATTTATTACTTTCTTTTGGTCGACATGACATTTATTACTTACTATAATTTCTTTTGTGTAATAATTAAGGCACTAATATTAGATATTATCACAAAATAATTAAATTTAGAAAATATAAGAAAGAATCGTGATTTCTTATTAAGCTTATAAGAAAATGGGATACTCCGAACCAAAGCCCATGCATGGGTTTATACAAATTTGTGAAGTAGGTGTTCATAACCACCACATGGTAAAAGTGTCGTGCATGGAGTAATAACATGCAAGGAAACATCCACTAGCTCTTGCTGTTGGACTAATGCGATCTTTTGCATGCCAACAACGTCCACCCAAGTGCTCGTGTATTAAGTTAGCAGGTTAAGCTAGCAGGTGAATCACTAACTATGGATATCCACTGAAAGGATAATCTATATCCTAGATTATATAATACTCCCCCTTGGATATCCAACTTTTCATATAGACTTCCTCATTAAAACTTTATCAGGAAAACCCGTTGGGAAAAACCTGAATGAAGGAAAAAGAGTACAACTCTAGAAAAGTAGATATGCGCACGTTGCCTCGTTAAAACCTAGACAAGGACAAATCCCGAGAGAGACAAAAACCTTGACGAGGAAAAAAAGTACCATTGGTGCAAAAATGATTACGCCAACAATCTTCGAGATGCGGGAAAGTTGATCCAATTGCTACCGTTGATGAAGAATCTTCAAAGAATTGATCAAAAGAGGTGGGGGGTACCTGCAAAAACACTCTGATGCTAAAATCAGCGGATGTTAATTTTATGCAAGTATGTTGTGGTGAAAGGAATATAATTATGTACCTTTTGTGCTGAGATTTAGCCTCTATATATAGGCAGAAATAGATGTAGCTTTAGGGTTTTGATAGTTATCCTAATAACTTCCCTCATCTATATAAATCCCAAATAACATCCAGATTCATGATAAACCCTAATATTTATCATAATCCTCATTTATCTTGGATAACTATTATCTTGAATAATAATTATAAATATTTAATATAATTATCCTATTTTGTTTAGGATCTTGTATTTATCTTAAATAATATTAATAATTATAAATAAATAATTATCCAAGACTTTTGGGCTTCAATAATAAGCCTAGTGGGTTTCCATAATAAACCCACTGGTTTCCCTAATAAACCAAATCCAGGCTTCCATAATAAACCATGTGGGTTTCCATATTAAACTCATCGGTTTCCACAATAAACCGTATTTGGGCTTCCATAATAAGCCATGTGGGTTTCCATAATAAACTCATCGGTTTCCACAATAAAACGTATTTGGCTTCCATAATAAGTCATGTGGGTTTCCATAATAAACCCATTGTCTTCCACAATAAACCGTATTTGACCAATACCAAATAGCTTGTGCGGTACGCACGTACACTATTTTAATAGGGTACAAACATCGCCCGCTCTTAATTCTCAACTTGTTGATGGATTAAGAAAATCAAAAAGAAGAACTAACCTTCGCGGCTCATTCAAATTCGCCATATGTTGTTTATCCGATAACCTTTCGTGGCCTTGGCCAACTTGTTGTGTGGATTAAGAAAATCAAAAGAAGACCTAACCTTCGCGACTCGTTCAAATTTGCCATATGTTGTTTATCCGATAACCTTTCGTGGCCTTGGATTTTCCGACTCAACACTCTTTTGTCTGCGAATAAAGAATGTACAATAACCTCTGGTGTACAGGATGACTGACATTATCTTTTTGTCATACATTTTCTAACATAATAAGCCATTAATTGGTTTCTTCAATAAACCACTGAATTTCCTTAATAAGTTTTGTTGGGCTTCCTCAATAAGCCAGAGTTGGTTTCCTTAATAAACCACCGAGCTTCCTTAATAAGTCCGGTTGGGCTTCCTCAATAAGACAAAGTTGGTTTCCTTAATAAACCACCGATCTTCCTTAATAAGTCTGGTTGGGATTCCTCAATAAGCCAGACGTGGTTTCTTTAATAAACCATTGGGCTTCCTTAATAAGTCCGGTTGGGCTTCCTCAATTAGCCAGTTGGGTTTATATAATAATCCCTAGGAGTTCCCCTTGCTATGTTCGCTCCATTTTAGCTTCAGCTTAATTATGTTGAAACACTTTGTTTTCGCCTTTCTCTTTATTAGAAACACATTGCAACAATTTCCTTTATAATCAAATACTTTGTTTGTCTTTATCTTTATTAGAAATACATTGCAATTGTTTCCTTTTATAACCAAAATACTTCGTCTTTGTCTTCCTATTTTATAGAAAGACATTGCACGTATTTCTTACATGCAAAAAGTGTTCTCATTTATGATTATAAATTCGATTTATAATGTAACAACTAGTGAGGACTTACCTCCCCAGGCGTTTGTTCCTTCTATCTCAGTCGCCCCCAATACTTCCAATGATATTGAAAATGATGCATCATATTGTTCGACTTCCTTAACCATGTTGGATTTGATTGCATGCTTGGCGACACTTTAGCCGCCCCCAATATCTGTAGAGATATTCCCAAGTACAAAAGACGCCCCCATGTGAAGCAGGGACTAGATCCATTATATACGTTCCTCACTTGCTAGATGGATCTGGGATTATGATCAGGTAAATTTTCCGTTGCCATCTTATATCTGGTTTCATCGTGATTTTTACTTTTGGAATCGCCCTCAAAATGTTGTCTTGGTATGCTTGCGGCTTGGGCAAGGCTTTTTGCTCGCAACGTAACAAGGCTAGCGCTTGCTGCTCGGGGAGACTGGTTGTTGCTTGTGTTGAGTACATGTCTTTGAACCAATATCGGGCATTGGGCTCGTGGTTGAGATGAGACTTTGTGCTTACCAAGGTACAAGTCTTATATACTCGCATGCAAGACGAGATTTTATGCTTGCGATAAGAGCAAGACTTACGTGCTCACGTGCAAAGTGAGGCTTTAGATGCTTGCGATGTGATGCAAGGCTAAATATTGAAGGGTCTAAGCAATCCTCATTTCGAACTCGATCATGTCGCTATCCACGAACCTCGAACTCGATCATGTCTCTATCCACTAACCTCGAACTCGATCATGTCGCTATTCATGAACCTCAAACTCGATGTGCACATAAAAATTTCTCGAAAACTGGAATTTTTGCATCCATGTTGTAGGGAATTGGAAGACGATTCCAACGATCCAAAAAATCACTCAATTCGGACTTAAAACGAAGAAGATATCTGATAGGTGTCTAAAACACCAATATATTTATCTATTGTATATGCTTTCTTTGCTTAGTTTTCTTGTTAAATATGTATCTTATGTTTTGCTTTTGAATATTTAGGTACTTTGGAGTCACTTGGAATAAAAGGAGAAGAAACGGCGCAAAAATCTCATCTCATGTGCAAATAATTTTGGAGGCAGATTATTTCTCACAATTTACTTTTATTTCTTCATCTCTGTCTGAAAATTATGTCGGCTTTAGTGATGCAAATTTTCTGTCTGAAAAGCACGACAACTTTAGTGATGACTCTCATTGAAGAGAAGAAGTAGATTTGATAAGTAAAAGACGGTTACTATTGACGGAAAGAATTCAAGGGAGCAAAAGCGCCAAAATGGATTGCATCCGTCCACGCGACTAAAAGCTCATCGGAGGCCAGGGACACTATAAGTGAAGCTGGAGCTAGAAGAGAATTTAATTCTCTTTGTTGAGGTCTGAGAAATAAACGGACATGGACTAGAAATGGAGTTTGGGTGCTGGTAGTATGAGCCGTAGGTGTTGAGCTGGCTTCTGAGACAAATTCTATGATGAGGGCTTAACATTTGCTTGGAATATAATTGTCCAGTGGGCTTCATCTCAGGGTCGTACACATTTTTACCATAAGAGAAAACAATTAGGTTTTCATAGAAACTCAATTTCAAGAGTAGAGGAGCCTAGTGTTAATCATTGAGCTGCTACTAATTTTATTACCGAAACCAGTTTGAGAACCAAGTTCTTGCCACCGATTACCACAGGTTCAATGGGTGCCTGCAAAGAAGAAGATCGAGGACAAGGGTTCATACAAGAAGGAAATGGGCAGATACAGATTTGGTCGATCTGTTTTGGAACCAAGAATACAGGGAAGAAACTTAGCTGCTATTGTTGATTTTTGATGATAAACGGAGGAGATTAAGAAGCTTATCAGGGTACATGAAATGTCAGAAAGAATGGGTCAGCATCAAAATCAGATTGCAATCAGACATGGACAGGAATTTGGCCGTGAAATTTAGATGAATATATGGTTTTGTCGCCGTACTATTGATGATGTTGTTGTTTAACTCACGAATGGACGAGATTTCCAATCGATTTTGGAGTCTTGAATGAATGTGGGTTGTGTTTGAATGCGAATGTGCATGGAATGAGTTGTGGTATGGTCTTAGAATCAAAAACAGTTTATCTCTGAAGCACCGATGAGACTGCACATTATATGTTCGATAAAATGTCCGACTGAGTAGTTCTTCACACTTGATTCACTGCGACCAGGTTCTTTATACCACGTTTGCCCTGGACTTTTGTCATTCTTTGTGAATGGTTAGTACAGGATTTTGAGTTTGAGGACAACACAGATTGGGTACAAATTGTGATCGGTTTTGGGTAAGTTGTTTGAGCTCGGCTGAAGTATTGATTCTTATCTGCAAGGGTTTTGTGATTAAAAGTATTGGAGTTGAGACACTGATTTGTCCATGGTTCAAGGCTTATCTGCAAGGGTTTTGTGGGGATTAAAGGGGACGTATTTGGAATGGTTGATACTAGCTTGATTTGTGCTTGTGACTTTTGTGGCTTGTACCAAGGGTTAGAAGGAGTTTATTAGATAAAATTGACCAAGCCAAGAAGTCAGGTTATAGGAGATAGTTATGAGCCAAGCTAAAAGCGGGTTAGGGGAAGAGCCAAAGCTTTTCTTGTTGGTTTACGGAGCAATGGCAGTTCTTTGAGTTACAATTTCTGGGACTGGTGGTTTCTAAGTGAATTGTAGGAGCATGAGATGGTGGCGCTAGGAAGAAGTGCAGTTGTTGGATTACAGAGCTACGGGGAGTGTTCTTTGTTGCATTTGCTCAACTATAATATCTCAATTGATGTCTTTCTTTGGATTGGTCTTTGTAGTGAGGCCTGAGAACCGGTGATGTTGATTGATGTGAACAAGTAGCTAGTGCTGGTGATATTGGAATGCATATGGTGGTGAACTGAAGCTACTATAGATGGTTGTGTTGATGGATCCAGGTGAGGAGAAATGAAGAGTTTAGCAGCAATGCCTGGTGGTAATGGAATTACTGTGTATTTGGAGAGATGGAAGGTGAACTTGAGCAGGTACTAGATTGCTTGGCTGCGAAATGAATCAGATGCAGTGGAACTGGTGACTGAATGTAACTGGTTAGCTGTGACTGACGGTTAACTGGAGACGTAAAGAAGAGTTATTTCTGCCGTAGTATCCTATTGTTGTGAAGCGAGTTTGCCGCCGATCAAGCCATGAGTTCACCAGATGATGCTAAGCAATACAATGGCAGAGAAGATGGGTTTGCGAATTGGTTGAAATTGCAGGCAAAGTTGGAATAGATGGCTGTTGCGAGGATAGTGTGCGTTGCGATCGCAATAGGAATGAAATCGAGTATCGCAGAAAGGAAGGAACTGAAGCAAGTGGATAAGTGTAGCTCGGATGGGGTTGTACAAAGGATATGTTGCAGTTGATGCTTCTCGGATGGAGTAGCAGAACTATGAACTGAAATGAGAAGCTGTTGAAAATGAAGTACGGGTGTAATTCAAGGGAAGAAGCAAGGATTAAGTAAAGCAGCTGGAGTTGTGTTTGTGAAGCTACATGCAACATGAATTGAAGGTGACTTACTCATCAACCATGACTCAATGATTAACTGAGTTGGTTGACCGGTCGGCGACTTTTCCGGCGCAATTCCGGCCAAGTTCCGGCAACTTTCTGGGCTCTCCGGTGACTACTTTCTGAGCATATTTTCTACGTGGGTTTTCTCCTATGTGGGCTTGGTGGATATACTAGACTTGGACTTTTGGGGGTATGACCTAGTTTGAAGAGAAAAGGCTACAAAAGGGAAAGTTTTCTACAACTTTAATATCACGTATTTTCTATTCTACTGGGAGTTTTGCAGAGAGATGGAACTAGGGTTTGCTTCCCTGTTATTTTCATCTTTATTATTTCATTTATTATATTTGATGATGAACTCCAATATTATGAGTAGCTAAAACTCTCTTTGATTAAGGGCGATTTGAAGCTTCGAAATATGAATCTTCAATTGATATGAAATAACTTGTTCTCTTGTATTTATCTATGTTATTGATTGATTTTCTACTATTCTAATATTGTCTATGGATTATTTGTTAAGGGTTTAAGTTCGAAATTGAATCATTAATTCTTAATCTATTTGCTAGTTTAGATTTTCTTTGACCCGTAATTGTCTAGAGAAGATAAACACAAGTAGCAATATGTGGGTATTGATGATGGGACTTTGTTAAGTATCCATATGTAGAAATCAACACTAGTAGGTGATTCATGCTTTTGAGTTCATCACTAGGAGCAACCTTATCTCACAAAACTTAGAGCACTTGTTTAAGTCAAACCTAGTAAGCGTACCTCTAGGGAACTTGGCAAGTAGGAACCGGTAGTCGAGCGCTTCCGTATCCGGTGAGCTAGGAGATAGTAACGGAATAGTTGAGTGTACTAATTATTCTAGGGTTGCTAGTAACATGATAATGTGAAGAACATAGCTATCTATCAATTTGGTTTGAATTTCGTGGTCTAGAATGAACCTTTAATCAATTCAATCTCATATTTGAATACATTTTACAATTTTCAGATTTTCTACAACACAATCATCTTTGCTAATAGTATTTGCATAACAACTTAGACTTCATTCCTCCCTTGGGACGATCCTGCTTACATTATACTACTTGCTAGTGTAAAAGTAGAGAAATATTATTTTTGCGAGATTCGACACCTCGTCAAAATTGGCGCCGTTTCCGTGGAGGCACTGGCGAGTTTAGTTGTTATTTTTATTCTTAGTTTATATTTTTGCTTTTGGTTACAATTTCAGTTTACTTATTCAATCTTTAAGAATCTGATTTTCAGGTACGATTTCTTTGGTGAATGCGTGGAGAGGGCAGACCGAGTCCTATTGGTATACGTCTTCGTTTAGGCACTTTACTTAGAGATTTCATTCGAGCAGTGAATACTCCACTTCCTCCTAGTTCTACACCAAGTGAACTCTCGGACTCGGACGAAGAGGAAGACAACACAATGGAAGCTCGACCGCCTGCTCCAAGAACACTCAAGGAGCTCACTTCTCCAAACCTTGATCAGTAGCCTTTATGTATTCAGCTGAATGGAAACATTGAGTTGAAGTCGCAATTGATTAATTTGCTGCCCAAATTCAGAGGTTTATCGGGAGAAGATCCTAATCGTCACATACAACAATTTCATCATGTTGTAACTAGTATGAAGCAAGCAACTGCAGATGCGGATATGGCTATGATGACATCATTTCCTTTCTCTCTTTTAGATTCAGCAGGAGAGTGGTTCTTTTGTTTACCCGCTGGAAGCATAACCACATGGAATGGGATGAAGAAATTGTTCCTCGAGAAGTATTTTCCAGCATCAAAAGCAGTTGTGATTCGCAAGGAGATTTGTGGTATTATGCAAATATCGGGAGAGACTCTTCATGAGTATTGGGAGCGCTACAAGAAGCTTTTAGCTAGCTGTCCACACCACCAAATCAGCGATCAACTTGTGATTCAATATTTCTATGAAGGGTTGATTTCTACTGAGAAACATTTGATTGATGCCGCAAGTGGTGGTGCACTTACCAACAAGACCATTGCGGAAGCTACAAGCTTGTTAGAGAACATGGCTGCAAATACACAACAATTCTTCACTAGAGATGAATCAGCGGTAAGGAAGGTGAATGAAGTTGGCAATTCTTCAAACTTGGAACAGAGGATGGGCAACATGGAGAGGATGATGCATCAAATAGCTGCGGCTGTCATACCATCATCATCATATACCGAAGATGTTGAGCAAGCAAATGTCATGTATCAAAATCAGCAAAGGCCGAGGTATGATCCGTACTCTAGCACATACAATCCGGGTTGGCGAGATCATCCCAATTTCAGCTACGCCAACAAGCAAGCTGCAGCTCCAAATCCTACTTTTAATCAACAAGGTGGGTACCATTTCTTGCAAAAGCCACGTCAAGAGACTCAAGGAACGAGTATAGATGACAAGTTGAATCTCATCCTCAACACAATGGTGCAAGATAAGCAAAAGTCAGAGATGGATATGAAAGACATCCGAACACAAATGGGTCAATTAGCTACTGCCGTGAGCAAATTGGAAGCACAATCCGAGGGAAAACTACCTTCGCAAGTAGTAAATCACAAGGAGAATGCCAATTCTATTGATTTACGCAGTGGGAAGCAAGTAGAGAAACCGGAAACATCACCGGTGTCCAATGAACCCGATTTGGAGAGATAAGAGGGTGAAACATCCCCTAAAAAGGTTGACCCGGTAACAAATTCTAACTCTAAAACTCGTGTTTCTACTCATGTTACTACTCCTCATTTTCCTAGCAGGTTTGCGAAGTCGAACAAGGAGACATTTTACCAAGAACTTTTGGAAATCCTTAAGAAGATTGAAGTGAACATTCCACTCATCGAGGCGATAATGCAAGTTCCGCGCTGGGCAAAGTTCTTGAAGGAATTTTGCACTAACAAGAACAAATTGACCGGTAATGAGGTGATGAGTGTGGGGGAAAATGCTTCGGCATATCTTCAAAAGAAACTCCCACCTAAGTTGAAAGATCCCGATAGTTTCACTATACCATGTACTATTGGTAAAGTCAGGTTTGAGCGTGCTATGCTAGATCTAGGAGCATCCATTAATGTTATGCCTACCTCCGTTTATGAATCATTGAAACTTGGACCTCTTAAAGATACCGGTATTGTTATACAACTTGCTGATAGATCTAATTCTTACACGAAAGGGGTTATTGAAGATGTTTTGGTGTAGGTTAATCAACTCATATTTTCGGCTGATTTCTATGTTCTTGACATGATGGATGAGGATTCACCATCGACTACCCCCTTGCTGTTGGGTAGACCATTCATGAGAACCGCGAGAACCAAGATAGATGTTTTCAAAGGAGATTTAACCATGGAATTTGATGATGAGATCATAAGTTTCAATATCTTTGAGGCTATGAGATATCCTAGTGACGTGAATTCATGTTTTTCTATTGATATTATTGATACTCTAGCTCAAAAGATGTTTGAATTGAATAGTGATGATGCTTTAGAGAACACCATAGTCGAAGGTTTAGGTTATGGGAAATACAAATACATTGAAAGTGAATTGTCTATTTGTGATGAGCTTAAAGAGGATGTTTTATCTCTTAACTCATTACAAGAAGTTCCACCAAAGTATAAAGCGTCTTATGTTTCTTTGACTCTTACTAATGAGAAACTTTTACCCTCGATTGTGCAGGCACCTATTCTTGAGTTGAAACCTCTTCCGGATCACCTTAAATACGTATATTTAGGTGACAATGAAGAGTTACCGGTGATCATTGCCAACAACCTCACCGAGGTTCAAGAGGAGAAGCTTATTCGAGTGCTAAGAGAGCACAAGTCTGCCATTGGATGGACCATTTCCGATATCAAAGGAATCAGTCCTTCCACATGTATGCACCGAATACTTCTTGAGGAGGGGGAAAAACCAACAAGAGAAGCTCAACGTCGCTTGAACCCTCCAATGATGGAAGTAGTCAAGAAAGAAATCCTGAAGTTGTTAGATGCCGGGATTATCTATCCCATATCCGATAACAAATGGGTGAGCCCGATTCAAGTCGTTCCAAAGAAGTCCGGCATCACGGTGGTGAAAAATGAAGATAACGACTTGGTTCCAACTAGAATCCAAACCGGTTGGAGAGTTTGCATTGACTACCGAAAGCTCAACTCTACCACCCGAAAGGATCATTTCCCTTTACCATTCATTGATCAAATGCTCGAAAGGTTGGCTAGACGTGCTTACTATTGCTTCCTTGATGGTTTTTCAGGTTATAACCAGCTTGTAATAGCTCCGGAAGATCAAGAAAAGACGACGTTTACTTGTCCTTTTGGCACTTTTGCATATAGACGTATGCCATTTGGCTTGTGCAATGCTCCAGCCACTTTTCAACGTTGTATGGTAAGCATTTTTTCAAATTATGTGGAAAGCATCATAGAAGTGTTTATGGATGATTTTAGCGTGTATGGTGATTGTTTTGACAAATGCTTAGATAACCTTGCACTTATTCTTAAAAGATGCGTAGAAACTAATCTTGTGCTTAATTGGGGAAAATGTCACTTTATGGTCACTCATGGGATTGTACTAGGCCATGTTGTATCCTCTAAGGGGTTAGAGGTTGACAAGGCTAAGATAGATTTGATTCGGAACTTAAAATACCCCACAAATGTGAGGGAGGTTCGCTCTTTTCTTGGTCATGCAGGATTTTATAGGAGATTCATCAAGGATTTCTCCAAGATTGCAATGCCCCTGTGTAGACTTTTGCAAAAAGATGTGGCCTTTGATTGTGACAAGAATTGCAAGGAATCCTTTGATACTTTGAAAGAGTTGTTGACTACCGCACCAATTATCAAACCACCCGATTGGATCAAGCCATTTGAGTTGATGTGCGATGCAAGTGATTATGCCATTGGAGCCGTGTTGGGACATCGAGATGGTAGAGTTCCATATGCCATTTATTATTCTTCTCGAACTCTCAACGGAGCGCAAATCAACTACTCCACAACTGAAAAGGAGCTTTTGGCCATAGTGTTTGCACTTGAGAAGTTTAGATCCTATTTAGTGGGTACAAAGTTGGTTGTTTTCTCCGACCATGTTGCGCTTCGATACTTGCTAACAAAGAAGGATGCTAAGCCAAGGCTCATAAGGTGGATACTCCTTCTTCAAGAGTTCAACATGCAAATCAAGGACAAGAAGGGAAGCGAGAATACCATAGCGGATCATCTAAGCAGATTGGTTATGTCCGAAGAAGCGATTCCTTTGCATGATAGCTTCCCGAATGAGCAACTCTTTGCGGTTGGTAGCACAACTCCATGGTACGCTGATATTGTTAACTTCTTGGTGACGGGACAAGTACCTAGTTCCATGTCTACATTCCAAAAACACAAGCTCAAGAAGATTGCCAAGCAATATATATGGGATGAACCTTATTTGTGGAAGCATTGCTCCGATCAAATGATCCGCAGGTGCGTACTTGAATCCGAGTTCCAATCAATTCTGAATTTTTGTCACTCATATGCTTGTGGTGGCCATTTAGAAGCCAAGAGGACAGCCCTCAAGGTTCTCGAAAGTGGTTTTTATTGGCCTACATTGTTTAAGGATGCATATTTATTTTGTAAGTCTTGTGATAGGTGTCAAAGGACAGGCAACCTTGGTGCTAGAAACCAAATGCCGCAAACACCAATTCTCGTTGTTGAGATTTTTGATGTTTGGGGTATAGGCTTTATGGGGCCTTTTGTGAATTCCAATGGGAAATTTTTTATACTTCTTGCTGTAGATTATGTTTCTAAGTGGGTGGAAGCTAAAGCCACTCCCACCAATGATTCTCATGTTGTTTGTGAGTTTGTGAAGGAACATATCTTTTCTAGGTTTGGTACACCTCGAGTGGTGATTAGTGATGGAGGCTCGTACTTCAAGAGATCCTTTCATGCTCTTCTAAAGAAGTACAACATTTCTCATAAAGTTGGCACACCGTATCATCCACAAACGAGTGGACAAGATGAAATTTCCAACCGGGAGATTAAGACCATCTTAGAGAAGACGGTGAACGTTATAAGGAAGGATTGGAGTTATAGACTCAATGACGCTTTGTGGGCGTATAGGACAGCTTATAAGACACCCATCGGTATGTCTCCTTTTAGGCTTGTCTATGGAAAACCTTTCCATCTTCCCGTCGAACTTGAACACAAAGCTTATTGGGATATCAAGGTATGTAATATGGAATTAGATGCAGCTGGTGAACATAGGAAACTTCAACTCAATGAGTTAGAAGAGATACGAAATGATGCATATGAAAGTTCACAAATTTATAAAGAAAAGACCAAAGCTTTCCATGATAAGATGATTTCCCGAAAGAGTTTTGAAGTAGGGCAGAAAGCACTTTTATTCCATACTCGTCTTAAATTGTTTCCGGGTAAACTTAGGTCCAGATGGGTTGGTCCATTTGTTGTTACTAATGTGTTTGTGCATGGTGTAGTTGAGATTACTAGTCCCAAAACAGGGCTGGTTTCCAAGGTCAACGGCCATCGTTTGAAACCATACTATGAGCCGTTTGTGGCGGAGAATCAGGATATGATCACATTGATTGATCCAATCCCTCTGGAGGAGTAATTGGAGCTGAACGTCGGGCTGACGACGTTAAACCAAGCGCTAAGTGGGAGGCAACCCACCGGTTTTGTATCTTTATCCTTTATCTTTTTATTTTTCAGCATTTTATCTTTGTTTTTGAATATCATTTGCGGAATTTCCCACCTTGAACTTTACTTTGAATGACTAAATTTTACATTGAGGACAATGTAAATTTTAAGTGTGGGGGAGCATTTATATGTTTGTATAGTTTGTTTTATGTGCCTTTAGAGAAAAAAAAATCAGAAAAAATCAGAAAAATAGAAAAACAAAGAAAAAATTGTGCTTTTTGAACTCCGAAATCTGGAAATTTGTGCCTTTAGGATGACACTATTAGTGGATGGAACCATTGTGATTGCAGGAGTTGAGGAACCCATTAATTAACAAATATGAACATAGCTCAGAAATTATAAATTATATGTTAGTTGTTACCATATCTCGGAATATCACCATATCACATTCTATTTTTATTTTTCCATATTTATCTATTGTTCTCTAAGTGCTTTGGTGGGTCACTAAAGATCGAGTTGTTATTACTGCTAGGATGAAATAGAGTGATTGAGTTGCTAAGAAAAAAAAAAAAGAGACCGACCAATTAGACCAAACGGAATAAAAATGACACTTAGGAATAGCAGTATGTGTGAAACGTAGTCCCTGTCTCCGTCGCCTAAACAAGCGTGGAATGCAGGATCCAAGGAAACTATCACATACTTGCTGACAAGAAGCATGCACTTGGATCCAAAAGATCTAATCATGTCGTCTAAAAAAATAGAAAAAAAAGTGAAAAAGAAAAGAAAAGAAAGATATTATTATTGTGTTGAATAAAGTCACTCCTGGTTCCCTTGTATATGCCAGTGAGTTGATGTAGAAATAAGTTTGTTGACCACTGGTTCCCTTGTATATTCCAGTGTGTTAACACTAGAATTGACCAGTAGCTCAATCCAATAGGATAGGTTCATCTTGGCGGTAACCTTCAGACAAATATGGGATACATCGATCACTTGTGAATATTCACCACATCTACCTCTTTATCCAACTTCTTTATCTTTTCATTGTGATTTTGGTTAGTCAGATTCCGAGAATTGTGGTTTGTTCGACTTTCTAAGAAAAACTTTATGCACTTATATATGAACTTAATTTTCACAAGGTATCTCCTCCTGTAATCATTTTGGATTCGTTCATTGATTTGTCACAAACAGACGGAGTTGGAAATATAGGTTTTGTAGGCAGACCTCTTGTAAACCTTCACGAGACTAAAACTTGTCCACTAGGGACACCTAGGGGTTCAAAGTCCTATTATTCATGCTTAGAGTAACCGTAGCCTCGACGAGACGGAGTTGTATGTATCATTTAGAATTATTTTGTATGATTTTCTCGAGGACTATCAAAGTCTAAGTGTGGGGGAATTTGATAGGTGTCTAAAACACCTATATATTTATCTATTGTATATGCTTTATTTGCTTAGTTTTCTTATTAAATATGTATCTTATGTTTTGCTTTTGAATATTTAGGTACTTTGGAGTCACTTGGAATAAAAGGAAAAGAAACGACGCAAAAATCTCATCTCATGTGCAAATGCTTTTGGAGGCAGATTATTTCTCACAATTTACTTTTATTTCTTCATCTCTGTCTGAAAAGTATGTCGGCTTTAGTGATGCAAATTTTACTATTCGAAAAGAACGACAACTTTAGTGATGACTCTCATTGAAGAGAAGAAGTAGATTTGATAAGTAAAAGACGGTTACTATTGACGGAAAGAATTCAAGGGAGCAAAAGCGCCAAAATGGATTGCATCCGTGCACGCGGCTAAAAGCTCATTGGAGGCCAGGGACACTATAAGTGAAGCTGGAGCTAGAAGAGAATTTAATTCTCTTTGTTGAGGTCTGAGAAATAAACGGACATGGACTAGAAATGGAGCTTGGGTGCTGGTAGTATGAGCCGTAGGTGTTGAGCAGGCTTCTGAGACAAATTCTATGATGAGGGCTTAACATTTGCTTGGACTATAATTTTCCAGTGGGCTTCATCTCAGGGTCGTATACATTTGTACCATAATAGAAAACAATTAGGTTTTCATAGAAACTCAATTTCAAGAGTAGAGGAGCCTAGTGTTAATCATTGAGCTGCTACTAATTTTATTGCCGAAACCAGTTTGAGAACCAAGTTCTTGCCACCGGTTACCACAGGTTCGATGGGTGCCTGCAAAGAGGAAGATCGAGTCCAAGGGTTCATACAAGAAGGAAATGGGCAGATACAGATTTGGTCGATCTGTTTTGGAACCAAGAATACATGGAAGAAATTTTAGCTGCTATTGTTGATTTTTGATGATAAACGGAGGAGATTAAGAAGCTTATCAGGGTACATGAAATGTCAGAAATAATGGGTCAGCATCAAAATCATATTGCAATCATACATGGACAGGAATTTGGCCGTGAGATTCAGATGAAGATATGGTTTTGTCGCCGTACTATTGATGCTGCTGTTGTTTAACTCACGAATGGACGAGATTTCCAATCGATTTTGGAGTCTTGAATGAATGTGGGTTGTGTTTGAATGAGAATGTGCAGGGAAGGAGTTGTGGGATGGTCTTAGAATCAAAAACAGTTTATCTCTGAAGCACCAGTAGACTGCACATTATATGTTCGAGAAAATGTCTGACTGAGTAGTTCTTCACACTTCAGATTCACCTGCGACCAGGTTGTTATACCACGTTTGCCCTGGACTTTTGTCATTCTTTGTGAATGGTTATTACATGATTTTGAGTTTGAGGACAACACATATTGGGTACAAATTATGATCGGTTTTGGGTAAGTTGTTTGAGCTCAGATTCAGCTGAAGTATTGAGTTGCTGCCATGGTTCAAGGCTTATCTGCAAGGGTTTTGTGGGGATTAAATGGGACGTATTTGGAATGGTTGAGACACTGATTTGTGCTGTGACTTTTGTGGCTTGTACCAAGGGTTAGAAGGAGTTCAGTATTGAACGAGAAGTCAGGTTATAGGAGATATTTATGAGCCAGAAAAACAGGGAAGAGCCAAAGATTTCTGCCATTGGTTTACGGAGCAATGGAAGCTACTGAGTTGCAGTTACTGGGACTGGTGGTTGCTAAGTGAATTGCAGGTATCATGAGCTGGTGGCGCTAGGAAGAAGTGCAGTTGTTGGATTACAGAGCTACAGGGGAGTGTTGCTGTTGCAGCTGCTCAACTATAATATCTCAATTGATGTGCTGATGGATTGGTGCTGTAGTGAGGCATGAGAACCGGTGTTGTTGATTGCTGCGAACAAGTAGCTAGTGCTGGTGATATTGGAATGCATATGGTGGTGAACTGCAGCTGCGATAGATGGTTGTGTTGATGGATCCAGGTGAGGAGGAATGAAGAGTTTAGCAGCAATGCCTGGTGGTAATGGAATTACTGTGCATTTGGAGAGATGGAAGGTGAACTTGAGCAGGTACTGGATTGCTTGGATACGAAATGAATCAGATGCAGTGGAACTGGTGACTGAATGTAACTGGTTAGCTGTGACTGACGGTTAACTGGAGACGTAAAGAAGAGTTATTTCTGTCGTAGTATCCTATTGTTGTGAAGCGAGTTTGCCTCCGATCAAGCCATGAGTTCACCAGATGATGCTAAGCAATACAATGGCAGAGAAGATGGGTTTGCGAATTGATTGAAATTGCAGGCAAAGTTGGAATAGATGGTTGTTGCAGGATAGTGTGCAGCTGCAGTCGCAATAGGAATGAACTGAGTATCGCAGGCAAGGAAGGAACTGAAGCAAGTGGATAAGTGTAGCTCAGATGGGGTTGTACAAAGGATATGTTGCAGCTGATGCTTCTCAGATGGAGTAGCAGAACTATGAACTGAAATGAGAAGCTGTTGAACTGAAGTACAGGTGTAATTCAATGGAAGAAGCAAGGATTAAGTAAAGCAGCTGGAGTTGTGTTTGTGAAGCTACATGCAACATGAATTGAAGGTGACTTACTCATCAACCATGACTCAGTGATTAACTGAGTTGGTTGACCGGCCGGCGACTTTTCCGGCGCAATTCCGGCCAAGTTCCGGTAACTTTCTTGGCTCTCCGGTGACTACTTTCTGAACATATTTTCTACGTGGGTTTTCTCCTATGTGGGCTTGGTGGATATATTGTACTTGGACTTTTGGGGGTATGACCTAGTTTGAAGAGAAAAGGCTACAAAAGGGAAAGTTTTCTACAACTTTAATATCACGTATTTTCTATTCTACTGGGAGTTTTGCAGAGAGCTGGAACTAGGGTTTGCTTCCCTGTTATTTTCATCTTTATTATTTCATTTATTATATTTTATGATGAACTCCAATATTATGAGTAGCTAAAACTCTCTTTGATTAAGGGCGATTTCGAAGCCCGAAATATGAATCTTCAATTGATATGAAATAACTTGTTCTCTTGTATTTATCTATGTTATTGATTGATTTTCTACTATTATAATATTGTCTATGGATTATTTGTTAAGGGTTTAAGTTCGAAATTGAATCATTAATTCTTAATCTATTTGCTAGTTTAGATTTTCTTCGACCCGTAATTGTCTAGAGAAGATAAACACAAGTAGCAATATGTGGGTATTGATGATGGGACTTTGTTAAGTATCCATATGTAGAAATCAACACTAGTAGGTGATTCATGCTTTTGAGTTCATCACTAGGAGCAACCTTATCTCACAAAACTTAGAGCACTTGTTTAAGTCAAACCTAGTAAGCGTACCTCTAGGGAACTTGGCAAGTAGGAACCGGTAGTCGAGCGCTTCCGTATCCGGTGAGCTAGGAGATAGTAACGGAATAGTTGAGTGTACTAATTATTCTAGGGTTGCTAGTAACATGATAATGTGAAGAACATAGCTATCTATCAATTTGGTTTGAATTTCGTGGTCTAGAATGAACCTTTAATCAATTCCATCTCATATTTGAATACATTTTACAATTTTCAGATTTTCTACAACACAATCATCTTTGCTAATAGTATTTGCATAACAACTTAGACTTCATTCCTCCCTTGGGATGATCCTTCTTACATTATACTACTTGCTAGTATAAAAGTAGAGAAATATTATTTTTGCGAGATTCGACACCTCGTCAATATCAAGGAAAAAAAATTGAAGCCCAAGCCCAAACAGTGGGGAGGAAAAATCCGAAGGTGTATGTATTTTGGGATGAAACATCTAAGCTGGTTCGGCTTGGCTCACGGCTCGGTTTCGTTTTCTAAGTAGGCTCTAACAGCTAGGCTAGGAATAGTTTGGCTCGAATTGGCGGCTTGGATCCAAAAACTTGACTCATCCAGGAGCGGCTTGAACAACTCGGCTCGGCTGGGATATGAGCGGCTTGAACACTCAGCTGCGTCTGGGAGCGGCTTGACTCGGCTGCTAGCTCGGCTTGAGAACACCTGGATATGACGGCCTGGATTGCTTAGATTAGGAGCCGTACGTGACGCTAGCCCTATGTGGATGTACAATAGAGATACTTCGGCACGCACTGTAACAACTATATATTTCTATTGCAACTGTTAGCAACAGTTTCCGCTACTGTTTTAGGTGACGGTTTCTTCAACAGTCACAACAGTTTCTTCATACCTCGTAACGGTTTCTTCATCCTTTGTAATGGTTTCTTCAACTTCGCAACGGTTCCTTCAACTATTTTTCAACAATTTTTCTGAACCCTAACTTTTCTTTTGGAAACGTAATGAAGTTTTTCTAAGACTTTCTAAAAAGTTGTGATCTTCCTGCTACTTTCAGAAAACTTGTGATCTTTCTGTGACTTTCAGAAAAGTCGTGATATTTCTAAGACTTTCAGAAAGGTTGTGATCTTTCTGCGACTTTCAGAAAACTGGTGATATTTTTGAGACTTTCAGGAAGGTTGTGATCTTCCTGCTACTTTCAGAAAACTTGTGATCTTCCTGCTACTTTTCTGTTCCCAATGATTTTGAAACCATAGTTTCGAAAATCGCTTGGGAACAACTTCTATTACTCGGAGAACACGATCTTTTCTCGTTCCCCTTAGTCGACGCCAAACGATGTTGGTGCAAAAATGATTACTCCAACAATCTTCGAGATGCGGGAAATTTGATCCATTTGCTAGCGTTGATGAAGAATCTTCAAAGAATTGATCAAAATAGGTGGTGGGTACCTGCAAAAACACTCCGATGCTAAAATCAGCGGATGTTCTATGCAAGTATGTTGTGGTGAAAGGAATAGAATTTTGTACCTTTTGTGCTGATATTTAGCCTCTATATATAGGATGAAATAGATGTAGCTTTAGGGTTTTGATAGTTATCCTAATAACTTCCCTCATTAGTATAAATCCCAAATAACATCCCGATTCATGATAAACCCTAATATTTATCATAATCCTCATTTATCTTGGATAACTATTATCTTGAATAATAATTATAAATATTTAAGATAATTATCCTCTTTTGTTTAGGATCTTGCATTTATCTTAAATAATATTAATAATTATAAATAAATAATTATTCAAGACTTTAGGGCTTTAATAATAAGCCTAGTGGGTTTCCATAATAAACCCACCGGTTTCCCTAATAAACCAAATCCAGGCTTCCATAATAAGCCATGTGGGTTTCCATATTAAACTCATCGGTTTCCATAATAAACCGTATTTGGGCTTCCATAATAAGCCATGTGGGTTTCCATAATAAACCCACCGGTTTCCACAATAAACCATATTTGGCTTCCATAATAAGCCATGTGGGTTTCCATGATAAACCCATCGGTTTCCACAATAAACCGTATTTGACCAATACCAAATAGCTTGTGAAGTACGCACGTACACTATTTTAATAGGGTACAAACAAGTACAACATGTCAAGTTCCAAAAATTAACTCCCCCTCATGAAAACTTTGCTGAGTTTACTGCTTGTACGGATGCCGCATCCCGATTCCATAAACTAGTTTTCTGAAGACTGTTGTCGGTAAAGACTTGGTGAATAAATCTGCATAGTTTTCACACGACTGTATATTCTAGATACACATCTCTTTATTCTTTTCTAGGTGGTGAGAATAAAATAACTTTGGTTAAATATGCTTTATTCGATCACCTTTGATGTAACCTTCTTTCATCTGTGAGATACATGTTGCATTATCTTCATAGATGATGGTTGGTACTTTCGTGACAGAAGGTAAATCACATGAACTTCAAAAATGGGTGATTATGATCTTAGCCATACACATTCTATGCTAGATTCATGTAGGGCGATAATCTCGGAGTGGTTAGAGGAGGTAGATGAAAAGATTTTCTTACATGATCTCCAAGAAATTGTAGTACCGCCACTTCTAAACACATATCCAGTTTGAGAAATGGCTTTGTGTGGATCAAAAAGATAACCTGCATTTATATAGTGGAGGATGGGATACATCCTTTGGGTAAAACAATCTCATGTCTGCAATACCCAGAAGATATCGCAAAATATGTTTTACACCTGTCCAGTGTCTCTTTGTTGGATCAGAGCTGAATCTAGCAAAGAAATTAACTGCAAAAGAAATGTCAGGTCTAGTATATTGTGTAAGATACACTAGTGCACCAATTGCAATCAAATATGGTACTTCTGGACCAAGAAGAATTTATTTTTCTTCATTCGGACGAAAAGGGTCATTTTTAGTGTCAAGAGATCTTACTACCATAGGAGTGCTAAGAGGATAAGATTTATCCATATTGAAATGTTTTAAAAGTTTATCAGTGTACATCTTCTGGTGAACAAGTATGCCACTCGGATAGTGCTCGATCTGCAAGTCGAGACAAAACTTTGTTTTTCCAAGATCTTTTATCTCAAATTCTCCCTTTAAGCATTCAATTGCCTTTAGGAGTTCTTCGGGAGTTCCAACTAAGTTTATAGCATCAACGTATACATCTATAGTAGAAAATCCTATTGTAGTCTTCTTTATAAAGACACATGGACAAATATGATCATTTACATATCCCTTAGTTATCAAATATTCTATTCGCCGATTATACCACATTCGTCCAGATTGCTTTACTCCATATAAAGCTCTATTAAGTTTAAGTGAATACATATGGCGTGGTTTGTTTTCAGACAATGTAAATCCTTCCGGGATATTCATATGTATATATGTATCCAATTTTCCATACAGATATGCAATAACCACATCCATTAAATGCATATCAAGTCCTTCAAAGACTACCATACTAATCAAGTATCGGAACGTAATAACATCCATAACAGGGGAATATGTTTCTTCGTAGTCAATCCCAGGTCTCTGCGAGAAGCATTGTGCTACAAGTCTCGCTTTATGGCGAACAACTTCATTTCTCCCATTATGTTTTCTTACGAACACCCATTTGCAACCAACTGGGTTCACATTTTTAGGTGTTAGGACTGCAGGCCCTAAAACATTGCGGTTAGCGTGAGAAACTAATTATGCTTTAATGGCGCCCTTCCATTTTAGAAAATCATGTATTTCACGACATTATTCAATGGATTGTGGCTCACAGTCATCTTTATCCATAGAAATCTCAGTAGATACTGTAAACGAAAATTTATCATCGACAAGAACCTTGTTACGATCCCACATTTCTTTCTTGCATGCAAAATTTATGGAAATTTCTTCATTTCCTGGTACCAATTCCCTTTCAGGGGCATTTTCCTCGATTGGAGGTAATAATTTTGGAAATGAGGATCGTTCATCTATAATCTCCTTATGAGCACTATGTTTTGTCAATTCAGGTTGGCTTTTCCTTTTTCTAGGAGAAGAATCCTTTGAACCAATGGGGCGCCCACGCTTCAGGCGTACCTTAGATGACTCATTTGCTGGAACATTCACAACCTATCCAACTGGGATATTAGTACGTGTCGGGACATTTTTAGCGGGTATGTATGATTTAATTACTCTTGTCGTATCTACAAATGCATCTGGCATTTGATCGGAAATATTCTGAAGATGGATAATCTTCTGCACTTCAATTTTTGATTGATTTATACGGGGGTCAAGATGAGACATAATAGGTACATACCAAGAAAGTTTACTCCGTTCTTCTAGCGGCTTAAATTCTCCCCCTAATGGTGGGAAAATTGTCTCATCAAAATGACAATTAGAAAAATGGGTTGTGAATATATCACCAGTTAAGGTCTCAATATATCTAATAATAGATAGTAAGTCAAAACCAACATATATACCTTTTCTACATTGTGGGCCCAATTTAGTGCGTTGTGGAGGTACAACAGGCACATATACACAACAACCAAAAACATGCAGATGAGAAATATCTGGTTGATGACCCAAAACAAGTTGTAAGGGAGAGTATTGATGATTTGCAGTGGTCCGAAGTCGAACTAAGGCCGCATCATGTAGAATAGCATGCCCCCATGAAGAAATGGTCAATTTCGTTCTCATTAACATAGGTCGAGCTATTAACTGAAAATGTTTAATAAATGATTCAGCTAAACCATTTTGTGTATGAACATGAGCTACAGGATGTTCAACATCAATACCAGCATACAAGCAATATGCATCAAATGTTTTTGATGTAAATTCATCATCTCCATCTAGACGAATAAACTTTATTGGAAAATCTGGGAAATGTGCACGCAACCTAATTACTTGGGCGAGAAGCCGAGAAAATGCAACATTTATTGTGGATAAGATACAAACATGTGACCGACCATCTAGCGGATGCATTAATTAGGACCATAAAATACTGAAAAGGTCCACACTGAGGGTGGATAGGTCCACATATGTCTCCATGGATCCTCTTAAGAAAAGTTGGTGATTCAAGAACAACTTTTGTTAATGACGGTTTGAGGATAAATTTTCTCATAGAGCAAGCAATACAATTTATATCCGTAGTTAACAAAATCTTCTGGTTATGCAAAGGATGACCTTGAGAGTTCTGTACTATTCTACCCATCATGGTAGATCCTGGATGTCCTAATCGGTCATGCCAAAGCTTGAATATTTTTGGATTATTAAACTTCTGGTTTATGATACTATAAGATTCAATAGCTTTGATTATTGTAAGATACAGCGCATAAGAGATAGCTGCAAGCTTTTACACAACACGTTTCTGGCGTGTGTCAGATAGTGTGATAGACAAGTACTCATATTATCTTCACTTATTGTTTCTAAATGATATCCATTTCGGCGAATATCTTTGAAATTTAACAGATTTCTCAAAGATCTCGAAGAATACAAGGCATCACTGATTCTCAGTTATGTACCTCCAGGTAATATAATATTGGCTCTTACGGAACCATCTATTAAATTTGTTGAACCAAAGATAGTGTTTACTTTTGCCTTATATCCTTTTAAATCAGTAAAATATTTATTACTGCGTAATATTGTATTAGTCGTTCCGCTATCTACCAAACAAATATCTTCACCATCAAGATTTATTTTTAATAGATTACTTTTGGAATTCATACCTTTCACAACAAATATAATACATGAATGAACAACATAAATTTAATAAAACATACGTCATATATTAAACATGTAATTATACATACAAAAGATAGTACACAAACCAAAATAAATCTTAGAACACACACAACTATGTTACAAAATTTACAAAATTCACAACTAGTATACAAAACTAGTTAAGTTCTTCATCATCTGACTTATTAAGAAAATCAGATATGTCCCACTTCTCTTCTTCTGACTTTTTATTAAAATCAAAGTCTAAGTGGGGAGAACTAGTAGAAGCCTCATTGGTCTCTATAAGATTTGTCTCAATATCAACTGCGGGTCGCTTCATGGATACTTGATATAGACTAACAAGATGCTTGGAATTACGACAGGTACGTGACCAATGACCAATCATACCACAACGGTAACAAACATCTTCCTTGTTCTTTATAGGCTTGTCAGACGAATCTTTTCCTTTATCTAGCTTCTGCTCTTTCTTTAGGGTGCCATCTTTCCACTCCTGGTGGTTTGGCTTGAACCGTGAATTATTGTCTTGGTTCTTTTTATCACCACAACCACGTTTCCCTTTACCCTTGTTATTACCCCATCCATTACCATTGGTAGAAATCGTTGTCACATGTGCTTCAGGCACAAAAACAGATCCCACGGGGCGAGATTCATGATTTCTCAATAATAATTCATTATTTTGTTCTGCAACAAGCATACATGAAATCAACTCTGAGTATTTCTTAAAATGATGCTCTCGATATTGTTGATGCAAGACAACACTCGAGGCGTGGAAAGTGATAAAAGTTTTCTCGAGTAATTGTTCATCAGTTACATCTTCACCACACAATTTCAGCTGTGAAGTGATTTTAAACAATGCAGAATTATACTCAGAAACAGATTTAAAATCTTGCAAACGTAAATTCAACCAGTCATTTTTGGCTTTAGGCAGAATAACCATCTTCAGGTGGTCATATCTATCTTTCAAGCAACTCCACAGAACCTCAGGATCCTTAACGGTCAAATATTCAGATCTCAACCCGTCGTGGATATAATGACGAAGAAAAATTAAAGACAATGCTTTATCCTGCTGGGATGTAGCATTTCCCGCTTTAATGATGTGTGCAAGATTCTTAGCTTGGAGATGTAACTCCGCATCCAAAACCCATGAAATATAGTTGTTACCAGAAATATCTAAAGCTGCAAAGTCTAGCTTAGTTAAATTCGACGACATAACGATAATATAGTAATTACCTTTCGCTTCGGAAAATTTTGGCAGCACCTATTTTACGAGAACCAATAATAACCCAAAGCTCGAAAAAAAATAGAGCTAACTCGTGCTGATAACGTGTAATAATTAAGCTACTAATAATATTAGTTAGGCACTAATATTAGATATTATCACAAAGTAATTAAATTTAGAAAATATAAGAGAGAATAGTGATTTCTTATTAAGCTTATAAGAAAATGGGATACTACAAACCAAAGCCCAAGCATGGGTATTTATACAAGTTTGTGAGGTAGATATTCATAGCCACCACATGGTAAAAGTGTCGTTGTGCATGGAGTAAAAACATGCAAGAAAACATCCACTAGCTCTTGCTGTTGGACTAATGCAATCTTTTGCATGCCAACGTCCACCCAAGTGATCATGTATTAAGCTAGCAGGTTAAGCTAGCAGGTGAATCACTAACTATGGATATCCACTAAAAGGATAATCTATATCCTAGATTATATAATTATTTTTTTATTTTTTTTGTTTTTTTACTCCCTCCGTCCTAGTTTACTTACCTAAATTGGGCATTTTTTTGTCCAAATTTAATTGCTAAGTTTCATATTTTCCCTCATTTTATCCTAATTTACCCATATGTTGGAATCAGGTCATGGTATTGAGAATTGTGTAATTCTATTTCCCATGCACATCTTAAATACTCCTCTCTCTATATATCCTTTATTCCCTTCTTCTCCAACTAAAACTAGATATGTATCTTAAATACTAGTTTAGGGGTAATTTTGGAAAAAAAATCTTCTCCCTACTTTCCTTAATCTGTGTACAAAAACCATTTTAAACAAGTAAACTAGGACGGAGGGAGTAATAAAGAAACCATGCTTAACCCTGGATAAACATTCCACGGTTTGTTACACTTCCCTCCTGAAGGAGATTTACTAAAATACTTCCCTCCTCAAGACAAACTTCATCTAATTTACTTGCCATGAAGTTTTCAGAATATGAAACCAAACTGAGTTCCTTAAGGTACCTATAATACATAATCTAAACTTTTTATTTCTGCCTGCGTGCATTATTTGTATGTTCTTCTCTGCTTCTCCTAGCCGGATCCTAACATCTTCAAGGACTTTCACATTGTCACCTTCAACTTCGACCTGCGGATGGTTAAGTTGATGTGGCCACTGGATTTTCATGGAAGTTTTTGCATCTTCTAGTTCTTCCTCTGAGCTTGTTTCAAGGTTGTTGCATCTTGCCTTGGAGATGTTTCTTGCATGATCAGACAACATTAAACATATTCCTCCCTATATATCGTTACTACTAACCTTTAAAGCTATATTTATCTTAACAACTAACAGGTTAATATCTAAGGGTTTGGTATTATCAATAATTTGAACTGCAGAGTTCAAATTTTCATCCTTCCTACACCTTCTACTACAGCTTACGAACATGGTAATATTAAAACCTATTCTTTGTGAGTTTGGTTTTATCTTACTAAAACCTAGATCACACAAGCACTTCCAGATCTCCCAGCAGGTGCTTGCCAGAATGTCAGCCCAATCAATTTCACATAGATTGTCCACTCTCCCTATATTGAACCAATCTTGAAGCCAGCACTGAAAGTACTTTTGATTGTTGGTATAGACTGTGAGTCTAACACCCATATGACTCAGAACTTTAAGATTAAAATCACATTTCAAGAACATATGGGTTAGCGTTTCATCATGCTTTCCACATAGAGGGAATATCTTGTTGATGTGAGGTAGGATTCTTGCCATTCTCTCACTCAACGACAGAATATCGTGAACACGTTTCCAGATGAATGTCTTAACTCTTGGAAGTGTGTTCATTATTAAAAATTTCCTTCAAAGATGTTTCATCCCCAAATTTTCATGCTGAAACATTTATTCTCTTGTATCTCCTACTAGTATTTTGGTAGTCAGTACTGTTAATTACTCTTCTTAAGCATTTCCAATAATGTGTTAGAATAAAGTTAATCATGGCTAAGTAAATGTGGCTTAACCAACGGGGATTAGCGCAGTTGGCAAGGGGGTTGAACTCCCAAGTTATAAGTTAGGTCTTTGATTCCCGTATTGTCTGATCGGAAAAAGAAAAAGAAAAAATGGCTTAGACTAGAATGGGAGAAAAAACAACCATTATGGTACTTAACTATATGGAGCTAAATAGTGAAGTTTCGTCTAATTTAAAGTTGGCGAAAACTAAATTTCTGACGGATATATTTTGTTTTGTTATTTTTAAGGTAAAAAAACTGGTTTCAGTTTAAAGGTGTATCCAAAAAAATTGTTGGACGAAATTTCAAATTTCTACTCCAGCGCAAAACACAATTTTCATGCTCCTTAGCATTCACATCACAACTTACACATGAATGTAAAGAATATGGCACCGAAACGGTTGCCTTTCTTTTCATTCTAAAGAAATTGCCTAAAACTTTGGTTCTACTTGATTTTAGAGCTTATTTTGCAACTGAGGCAGATTTTCTATTCTCCGTGAATAGGTCATACTCAAGATATAAAGTGCTTGAAAGGATATTTAGATGTCTCATAAGAAATATCTTGTCCACTTTATCTCATAAGTCATAAAGTATAATATTGATTGTTCTCGTCGTCATATTTTTATTTGTTGGTTTGTCAAAAGTATATGAATGTTACCTCCGTCTCTTGCATGATAAATTAATGATGGTTCTCTTAACTCTTTTATAGCTGTTTATAATTATTGGCTTGCAGGTGAAAATGATGTAGCTAAATTAGAAGTTGTATCAGTGAATGTTAGTTTATTTGGAAAGAGATTGCAGCATACAAAACAAAACACCTTATAAATAAAGTGCATTTTCCATCCGTCCGGTGCATAAGCATCGGGTTAGGGGCTTGTAGATAGAAAATCAAAAGAAAAAAAATCAGCCATGTAGTTGGAAAATTAATTACTTTATGTTAATCTCTTTCTCATTTGGACATTAAAGTAATGCTGGATCAAATTAGCTATAATGAGTGATTAATGTCTTACACCATAAACTTATTGCACCTTAAGTAATTGAGCAATTTCCTTAAATCCTAGACCAGTCACCATGAAGTTATTGCACCTTAGTGATTAATGCGCTAAATTTATATATGGGATATTTTGACTTAGGTTCCCATAAAATGGTACGCCTTTGCGTTTGGTGCCTAACTTTGTTCAACTTTGAGTTAGGTGCCCAATGGGTCATAGTCAACGTATTGACTGTGTTTGACTGTGATCCATTGGGAACCTAACTCAAAGTTGGACAAAGTTAGGCACCAAATGCAAAGGCGTACCATTTTATGGGCACCTAATTCAAAATATCCCGTGTGTGGGATGCTGAAAGCAGTCATGTTGAAGTGTGTATATCTTTTTGATGAACCGTTAGAATCAAGTGAATTTTGGACTTGTTGTTTCTCTATATGTACGAAACTTACTGTAAAAATTTCATGAATTTATGATAAGTTGAGGTACCCCAAAGTGTGGTATAATCGTAACTGAATTCTGTGTGTTAGATGCTGAAAGCAGCCATGTTGAAGTGTGTATATCTTTTTGATGAACAGTTAGAATCAAGTGAATTTTGGACTTGTTGTTTCTCTATATGTAAGCAAGTTACTGTAAAAATTTCTGATAAGTTGAGGTACCCCAAAGTGTGGTATAATCGTAACTGAATCCCGTGTGGGGATATTTTGACTTAGGTGCCCATAAAATGGTATGTCTTTGCGTTTGGTGCCTAACTTTGTCCAACTTTGAGTTAGGTGCACAATGGGTCATAGTCAAACACAGTCAATACGTTGACTGTGACCCACTGAACACCTAACTCAAAGTTGGACAAAATTAGACACCAAACGCAAAGGCGTACCATTTTTTGGGCACCTAAATCAAAATATCCCTTTATATATTTTTGACTCACCATTTCACACAAAAACTTCAACAAAAGAAATTCACACAAGAAATGAAAACACAAAATAATCATCCCAAGACACTTTTGACTCGTGTCTCCAGGCCTAATAAAATATAATGCTGAAAGCATTGATATTATGTACACAAATATTAAAAAATAATCCACGGCCATCGTGAACAGAAAAGGACATGCTTCAAAACGAAAAAAGATGAACAAAGGAGAATTACAGGTTGGACTGCGACTGACTAAATTGCCATTTTCCTCCCCATAGATATGCTGATACAAGTTTTCAGACGCGAGGACGTGCCTAAATCACAAGAAGGCTACATCAAAGTGGTCTATACATAGACTGCCTTGCAACTTGAAGCAAGCATCGACCTTATACCATCACCACTGAATTGTGAGAAGTGACGACTAACTGACCATATGCGATCATAGTGACAACTTTGAGTTCAACTTCAATGGCACAAGACTCCGCTCAACATAAGCTTCAATATTCCAATGGGACCCTGCTTGATGCAAGATCTCGGTGACTTTATAGATTTGACTCACCGGGTCATATATAACTAAACAACAAAACGTGATTTTCGCATGAGTTCTCTTGATTGTTACGAATAAAACTTCTCCATTCTTGAATTCCCATAGTATTTTCACATCGTCTATGCGCATTGTATGTTTTGGAATTATATGTTTTGGAATCTGGAAAATGAACAATTTAGTCCAAGATTCAATCATATTGTAATCTTTCATCACCCAAACATCAATATTAACACCACCATATGATCGTATTATGCAAAGGCACCCTCCTAAAACACCCAATCTCCTTGGAGCATTATTAGCATAGTCATTGAAGATTTGTGGGACGACTGCTACTTCATTGAAGTTCTCTTCATGGATATCAAAAGAAACAATACATGATGTCTTGGATGGAAGTCGCATACCTATTGATGGTGGTTTTTAGCTAAGGGGTAAAATCGTAAAACCCTAGTCAGACAGTGACGTCACAGAACTTGAGTAACAATGTCCAAACCGAGCACATTTATTGACCCTTTTAATTTTTCTGTGAGAAAATTACTGGGGTACCTTTTTTAAATGATACTTAGGGTTTCGACAGGCCAAAACCCTAATTCCCACACCACTGTTCCAATGGCAAGCCATGCCAGCCACACCAACTACGCCAAGGCATGCCAACCATGCTAGCCGCACCAATGTACCAATGGCAAACCGTGCCATCCACATCCCCCAAGCCAAGCCAAACCGCACCTCGCCTTGGCCCTAGCCATGCTAGCCTCACCATGTGCCAACGGCTTGCCAAACCCTTGGCCCTACATGCTAATCCAAACCACACCTCGCCTTGGACCTATCCATGCTAGCCGCACCATGTTCCAACGACTTACCAAGCCCGTGGCCCAACATGCCAAGCCAAATCGCACCTCGCCTTGGCCCTAGCCATGCTAGTCGCACCATGTGCCAACGGCTTGCCAAACCCTTGGCCCCACATACCAAGCCAAACCGCACCTCGCCTTGGCCCTATCCATGCTAGCCGCACCATGTGCCAACGACTTCCCAAACCTTTGGCCCACATGCCAAGCCAAACCGCACCTCGCCTTGGCCCTAACCATGATAGCCGCACCATGTGCCAACGACTTGCCAAACCCTTGGCCCCACATGCCAAACGCACCTAGCCGCGCCACCATGCTGGCCTTCCCTACGCGGCTACTAAACGAAAGCGTGCAACAATCAACGGTCCCCCTTTAATCCCAGGAGAAAATCCTATCCATCCAACGTTACCAAACGACGAAAGGTGACCTTTGGCCAGAAAACCTAAGTTTGGCCACGCTAAACCATGCCATGCCAACGGCATGACAACCTAGCCGCGCCACCAGGCTTGCCTTCCCTACGCGGCTACCAAAACGAAGGCGTGCGACAATCAACGGTCCCCCTTCAATCCCAGGAGAAAATCCTTGCCATCCAAGGTTACCAGACAATGCATGGTAACCTTTGGATCGATGATAGGTGCGTAAAAACACCTCTCTAAGTATCGATTGGTTATGCTTTCTTGGCTAGTTTTCGTGTGAAATTGTATTATTATCTTTCTTTTTATATTTTATGGGAATTTTGGAGATTATTCCCGAAAAGAACAAGAATCGTCCAATTTGCCAAAAGAGAGACGGAGTTATCATTGCATGGGAAACCACATCGTAGCTGCACTCGAATTCAGGGATGTACAACCACAAGCTAGGTGGTTTTTGGAGCTTTACTGTATGGGATTTAGTTAGGGGCTTACTGATGGGCTTAATAAGTCACAGCAACAGAAGTGACTTATGGAATAGTACAGACGGGTGGTTGTGGACATGACTGGAAGTTGATGGGTTTTGATGTAAGCTGTAAGTTAAAATGCTGGCTAAGCCGTGAGTGTTGGGTAGGACTGCATGATGGATCATGATGGGCTTGGAAGAACATGGCAGTAGTTATGGAACTGGAAGGTAGATTATCAAGGGTTTCTGTTGAATGTCGGGGGATGGATGAGTTTAGAATGGTATGAATCTCGAGTGGTGTTTGGCTGTAACTCGAGTAACAAGCTTATGAAGACTTGGGCTGAATTATTCAGTATTAGACGTGATCCCATTTGGATGTTCATGTGATTTCTTTTCCTTCTGAGCCTTGGACGTGTGTTGCATGGTTATTCAGACTTGGACGTGAACGATATCTGATGAGTTTTGCCAGGATTTTGCACGGGGTGTTATTGAAGCTCGAGTTGAACAGATGGAGGTTGTGTAGTTTCTGCCAGTGAAGGTTACGGTTTGAATGCAGAGCAGTGATGGTTGAGACGATATGCTGCTACCATGAGGGAATAACGAGAAGAATGGGCTGCTGCCATTTTGATATTAATGCTGGTGATGCTCGGGGTTAATGGAGTAGTTTGAGTGTTTCGGTGCTAATGGGTTTGATAGTTAAGGTTCGAAATGGGTTGAGCAACTGGAAGATATAGACAGGGAAGAAGTTGGAAATTGGAAGTGAGTTGCCGTGACTGAAGATGCTAGGAAGTCGCGTGTTTCTGCAATGGTGTAGAGCTTGGAAGTTGACCGGAGTGATGGAGCTCGAGAACGTATTTTGGAAGAGAAACAAGGGTTGCTGCTGGTTGGTCATGGCTGAATAGTTGGTTGTAGTTAGTGCCGGATATAGATGGTGTTAGTTCGATAGAGTCTGGATCATTTAGAGATGAGCTCGTGAACTTTGGCCCGACGAGCAATGATGGGTCACTTCCGTTCGATATTGAGAGTAAGAGAAGTTGTTCCGGTGATTGTGGAGAGAACATATGAAGATGGAACTTGAGTTGAAGATATTCAGGGAGATATGGAGATGAATGAGAGGTGTGCACGAGTTCAGTTTATTTAAGGGAAGTAAAGATGACGCTGACGCCGTTGTTTTAATGGGTGTTGGCCGTTAACAGTATGATGGTGACAGAAGCCTAGGACTTGGTGGAGTTGGCGGAGATGCTCATGCTCGATATGGAAGTGGATGATGTGAATGGAGGCAGTGAAGTATAGGGACAGAGCAGTTCAGGAAATGGTGGAGTCTGTGGTTTGATTTGTTACTCCATTGACGGGAGAGATGGAGTTGTTTTGGATGCATGGCGGATAAGCTGCAGTTATGTACGAGTTGAAGAAGATCAGTTGAATATGAAGACGAGTACGGCCTGAGTCGAGAATGGGGAGAAATGGGCTTCTCCCATACGCAAGCCAGTAACGATACATGGGCTGGGCTTCTACATACGCAAGCAGCCTTAACTTCTTCTTGGATGTTCATGCGACATTTTTCCTGCCAAGCCTTGGCCGTGAGTGTGCAAGAGTTTGTGACCTACTTTGCATGGGGATTTGATGCACGAGACACTCTCCTATTTTTGCTAGGTTTACTAGTTTTCTTCAAGAGGAGGTGCATATCCCTATTTTTGCTAGGTTTCCTAGTTTTCTTAAAGAGGAAGTTACAAAACTCTATATATAGGGAACCCTAGGCAGAATTTTATATATTATCTTCTTGAGACATATCTTTTTTTCACTGTTTTTCTCCCCCTAGGGGGGAGAACTATCTCTTTTATATTGTAAGGATGAATTCAAAGTTCTAATGTGAAGCTCAATTATTTTGCAAGTTCGTTTCAAGTTTTAAATTGATTCATTGTGGATTGTTTTTACTATATCGAAGGTTTATGATTGGTTCTTAGATTGGTTTGGGTGCGCAACCAGATTAGTTTATTAATCACTCTAATGCTAGTAGAGAGGTGATTCGACCCGTAATTGTCTCTTATCTCCTACACAAGTAGAAATCGCAAGACCTTACGGAGGGATTCTGTGGAGCAACTGCGAGTAAAGACAACACCAGTAAGTGGACCGAGCGTACCGAGTTTTACTGCTGGGATCAAACCTAAATTCACAAATCTTATTGCATTCTGGGAATTACATCTTGTAGTCGAGCGCTTCCGTGTCAAGGTGGTTCTTTTGAATAGAATCCGGTAGTCGAGCGCTTCCGTATCCGGTGATATATGGAGTTTTTGGGGATTGCTAAGCGTACCTGCTTTCCTACGGTTGGTGACAATTGTTTCTAACAAGAGATAAACGGGTACAATGTTGAGTTAACGGTTAGTAACTGCGAAGGATTTCTTCAATATCTTTTTCTTTTTATCCTTCTTTATTATTTTCGCCTATTTAGATAACATAACAATTGCTTTACTCTTCGTGGGAACGATCTCTTACTACCGCTATATTATATTTAATTAGTGGGAAATATATTTTTATTTTGTTGAGTAAACGACGCTCACCACTCGAAAACCTTAGTTTGGCCACGCCAAACCATGCCATGCCAATCTAGCCACGCCACCATGCTGGCCTTCCCTACGCGGATACCAAAACGAAGGTGTGCGACAATCAACGGTCCCCCTTCAATCCCAGGAGAAAATCCTAGCCATCCAAGGTTACCAGACGATGCATGGTGACCTTTGGCCCAAAAACCTAAGTTTGGCCACGCCAAACCATGCCATGCCAACCTACAATGCCACGCCAATGGCATGCCAACCTAGACGCACCTCCTTGCCACACCAATGGCATACCAACCTAGTCGCGCCACCATTCTGGCCTTCCCTATGCGGCCACCAACAAACGAAAGCGTGCGACGATCAACGATCACCTTTCCTCTTAAGATGCAAAATCTCGACCGTCGAACGTCACCAAGATAGCAAGTCTCCCAAGCTCGACCTTCCAGGAAATAACAACATGCTACATGTTTTCCACAAAAACATTCGAGACATCAACACATATCACAAACTGGGGGATCCTCTTTGGGTATTGGTTTGGCGATTTACAGCGTGCGGCGTACACTACGCCCGTCATAAGGAAGTGTCATAAGAGTGAGGTAGTTAGTAAATACATGGAGTTAATGGTGAAATGCTCTTTTATGGGACATCAATTCCATGCATTAACGGTTTCATGGAACATCAATTCCACGCGTTAACGGTTTTATGAAACATCAATTCCATGCGTTACCACCTCCTCCCATTTACTTGCCCATTTTTCCATTCCTTAATGAGACCAGAGTACGTTTCACTTCGAGTTGTATAAATAGGTCTTACCTATTTCTACCAAACAACAAGTTCAGTCAGGAGAATACAACATTCATAAAATACTTGCTAGCTTACCATTTGTTAGCCTTCCCACTTTTCTGATATAAGTCGTAGCAACACAACTACTCTTACATAATCAACTATTCTGGTCTCATCACTTTCCTTGCTTCCCTCCCCAAAACCAACCCATTCTCCTCCACTTTGTGACCGAAGCAAGTATGGAATGGCCATTTCTTGGTTTAGGCCGAACTTGTACAGATTTATCTCTTGAATCTAAAGTACTCCATTGAAGTACATTGTTTAGGGTTTAAATTCGTTTCTCACCCGCACACCCGAAATTACCGAAATCAGCAGAAACCATTTTTACCCACAAATAATTGGCGACCACAGTGGGAGATTGATCTTTCGGTTACAATGTCAATTTTCGGCCGTCGATATCATGCTTTGACCCAGACATCAAGATGGTAGAAGAAGACGATCCACTTAAACTCAGTTACCTGACGACCCTATTATCAGTCATGACACGACAAGGGACGACTGGGGACTTCCTGGAAGTTAGAAGCAAACGATCTGCCCAAGAACCGACGACTCGGTTATCAGATAACTCAGTAACGACCGGGAACTTTCCACAATCACGGTGGTGTTTCCCATAAATCTCGGTTTTACACTCGGAAGGTTCACTTTTCATCAGGAGACCTAAAAACCGAGTAAGTCTTACCTAGACAAGATACATGGTTTGTTATTTCAAGTTTTCACGGGAATAATGAAATCGATAGCCATGTTACGCTTTCCCCCATGTCATCTACCAACACACGGTTCTAAGGTTTTCCTGGAATGTTTACATCACTTGCAATCATAACCAAAACAATTTATTCCTAAACGATTCATTCCAAAAGCGGCTTGCTCCTCTTAGCAAAGGCCTCCTTCGTGCTCTGGAGAGCCACCCTTTTCAACTTCAGCTGCCTGCATAATTTTTTGAATTCCGCTTCCTGCTTCTTCACCATGTCTGCGGAAGGACCTCCGACTGTTTCGACCAGCAACTTTTCAACCTCAAAGAAACCTTCAATGAACCAAGGAGCATTGAACTCGAAGTCCATGAACATATCGCGATGAAACCTCTAGCTTGATATTATATCCTTAAAAAATGTGTGACCAGTCACGTTACGCATGTCGTCGATTGAAGACAAAGCTTCCTCTACACGCTTGACTAGCGCATATCGACTAGTAATTTTCTTGGTCGTGGAAATATGACCGTAGCTTTCCCATATCTTGGTGTATAACGTCGCATGTTTAGCTGGTAAGCTAAATATGAAAACAGCGGGGGTCTAACAACCTCACCCAATATTTCGATTAGAAATATGTATGGACAACTCCGAGTTGTTTTCTAGAGAATCAACTAGACTCAATCAATAGAAAATACTCAAGGAGTTATTATCTCAATATCTCGATTTGATTTACTCAAGAAAATATGATTCACGAGTCTAATCAAAGAGAGATAACTTGGATGGTACCAAAGACCAATATCCAAGTGTTAATCGATTTAAATCAACAACCAATAAGGTCGGATATTCTAATCGATTGAACAATGTACAACCTGTATTATTTCAATTATATAACGAAATATAATGTGGAAAAGAAATAACATAGACACCAGAATTTTGTTAACGAGGAAATCGCAAATGCAGTACACTTTATTAAGCCGCTACATACACTAGCATACTCCAAATTAACTTCATTCTGGACTGTAGTTGAACCCCAATCAATCTCACACTGATCCAAGGTATAGTTATGCTCATACGCCTCTGATCCCAGAAGGATACTACACACTTCATTCCCTTAGTTGATCTCACCCACAACCAAGAGTTTCTACGACCCAAAGTCGAAGACTTTAGCAAACAAATCTGTCTCACACAGAAAAGTCTACAAGATAGATAAATTCGTCTCCCACGAATAAACCTACGAGTTTTGTTCCATCTTTTGATAAATCAAGGTGAACATGAACCAATTGATAAAACCAAACTTATATTCCCTAAGAATAACTCAGTTTTATCAATCACCTCCCAAAAGTCTTAATCGACGCAGCGAAAAAAAACATTGTGGAATCAGAAACGATGAGACGAAGATGTTTGTGATTACTATTATATCTTTCCTACCGGAGATAGAAATCTCAAGCCAATTATTACAATTGTACTCGTACGATAGAAACAGCAAGATCAGATCACATAACTACAAGCAAAGTAGTATCGGTCTGGCTTCACAATCCCAATGAAGTCTTTAAGTCGTTAACCTGGTTTTAGAAGAAGAAAACCAAAGGTTAAAGGTGAATCGACTCTAGCTTAGCAAACTAGTATCGCACAGAATGTATGGGGATTAGGTTTCCCAGTTGCTAGAGTTCTCCCTTATATAGTCTTTCAAATCAGGGTTTGCAATCAATGTTAGCTTAGTAACAAAGCATTCAATATTCACCGTTAGATAAAAACCTGATTAGATACAAGCTAATATCTCTCAACCGTTAGATCAAAAACTTATCTTTCCATACACACATGTACTTGACGATTTTGGGTTTGTGTAATTGTACCCAAACGTGTACAATAGTTGGTTCAATATTAGTCAACCAAATGGTTAGCCAAATGATAACTTTCATATCAACCATATTCTTCTTCACCATAACTAGTCCAAATGACTCAAATGAACTAGTTAGAGAGTTGTTCAATTGATATGTTATCTTATGTACTATAAAAGACACAATTGAAGCAAAAACGATGTGATTCACTCGAATAGATTCATGAACTATAAATCCACGATTTGCAATAGCATTCCTTAGATAATTTAAATAAGTTCACGAACATCGTTTTTAGACATAACCACTCAAGTTTGCGGACTGGGTTCGCGGACTTAAGTAACCGATTGAAGTTCACAAACTCCAGCAGAAATTCTCGGGTTCGAGAACTTCCGTCAATTTCCGGACTGAGTTCGCGGAATGAAACCGAGCTACAACTCCAGTAGAAATTCTCGGGTTCGAGAACTACGCACGTTCGCGAACTGGATTGACTGCTCAAGTTCCGGTTTTCACTTGATCAACAAAGTTCGCAAACTTCGGTTCAAGTGCTAAGGACTTATACATGTATGTGTTACCACAACAATGTTTGTATCCCCCAGTGGTTATATTGTCTAAACTCTCATTTCAATCATTGAAACATTCTCATGGGACATCATATAGTTGTTATTCACAAACTAGTTTTCGTCAGAGCAATTTCCAAAGTGATTGAAACATAACATGACTTTCGTCACTAGGCAAAGATGAACTTGTCTAAAGTGAAATCTTTACCAACACACATTTCGAGAAATAGATAAGCGAGATATACTCAGCTCGAAATGGCACATGTGTATATCTTTAGTCTATATAGTAAAAGGACTTTTGTCTCAAGATATGAGATAAAGTAGATAGACTTTTAAGTGATAGATAAGTTCAAGTCTCCACATACCTTTTAGTCGATGAAGATCCACTGGTTCCTTGAGTAGTCCTTCGTCTTGTATGTTGATTTCCATGGAGTTCTTGAGCTCAACTACACTTTATATCCTAGTCCGAGACCTTAGCTATAGTAGACTAGAAATCAAGACTTTATAGTTTTGATCACTAACATTGACAAACATGCTTGATATAGAAACGCATGCGAGTTCGACCGAGCAATGCTCTAACAAAATCCCTCAATCAACACGTGACCCGGATAAGGAACCAGGTATAGAGGAACAAAGGTGGATCATGCGACTGCATCAGTAACTGGCAAAGGATTCCTAACAACAATTGCGCCAACATTCACATGAGAAATCTCTGTTATCTGAGTCACAACAGCGCTTCCATCTTGATTGGCCTTTGTTTCAAAGCTACCAGGCTTAGCTGACACGGCTGGAGAAAAATCTGTGTCTTCACCAGTTTCCTTCTCAAGTTCGTATTCGAAACCGACCTCGCTCTGTGATATCATGGCTTAGACACTCTTCAAAAAAAAAAAAGGAAGAAGGAGAGCATGAAGAAGACTCACTGATTCGCTTTCAGACCGACTAGAGGAAGATTCAGCACTGCTATCGGAAGAACTACTCTCGCCATATCTAGACTCTGAGATTTTATCCTTCTCGGATTCCCCTTCTCCATGGGTAGGCTCAACATTGCTACCTTCCGTCTCAAGAGGTGCAGTTTTTTGAATACATGCAAGTTTAGTGAAGGCGTTCACGCTGCTAAGACCCTGGGCAAGGCACAAGAACAAACACTTAGAAATGAGACAAAGACATACGTAATTCGACTAAGTCAAGAAGAAAATTATACGTACTCACATATTGGAATAACTAAAAGTCGGAAGAGCCGTCAAGCCCGACTGAAAACCATCAGCACGACTTTTAGATCTTCGCTCCTTCACTTGGGGACTATCTACATTCGGGCTAACGGATTTTCGCTCGGGATCCCTCAGCAGTGGATGTTCCTCTAAAACTGCAGGAGAAGGCTTGCCGCGACTGTTTTCTACCACACCATTCATGAATCCATGGATAGCAAGAAACTCGTCCTGCCAAAATATGTTATACTTGGAGATTGTTTATGGATTTCATTCCGCAAGCAGAAAAGGGAGACTTTTACCCGACACAAGAACACTAGCATAGAGAACAACTGAAAACGGGATTTTTGGAATAAACGGCTGATGAACGAGTGGGACCCCTTGGTCAAAACCCATATGCCGAGCCGCTCTATCGATGTTGTAGGAGACTTATTTGCAAGATCCTCGGAAGAAAGACGGAACATGACCAGGCGTGCAGCTCTGCATGAACACCATCTCTCAAACAATCAGATCATCTTTATCAGAAGACAAATACATGTTCGGAACAGAAGCAAAGGCACTGATCTGAGTTATAGACGCATGCACCGGAGCCCATGGACAAAAATTAACCGCGTAGGAGTTGTCAAGAAGTCTGACCAGGTTCGAACCAGTCTTTGGGCGCTTGTTCGACCAGCGCAGTATCTTAGAGCCACCCAAATACTAGGAAAGTACAACAAACGGTTTCGGGGCATACTTCTCGAAATGCTCCCACATCCATGTCTGGAGAAAGGAGGCATGAACATACGAATCCACTTTCATGTAGCCGTTTGAGGCGCGCTTGTCCGAAACCAGCTGATCCAAGTGTGCATACAGAGAACCAAGAAACAAACCGCCAACAGGGACAACGAGCCTTTTGCCAATTTTATGGAAAACTTGATAAGCTCATGTCTTATCTCTTTCTTACCCGATCCGTCATCAAAAATATCTCTGGATAGCCAAAGAACGCCACGACGTGAAGTATACTATTCTTCTGATTCGACTCTAATGCGTTGGGAAACCACTGAGACACCCACCAGTCATAGAAGCACTTCGCCTCGTTTTCTTTCCGAATGAATCCTTTTGATTTCGCGACCAGGGCGGCACGCATTTCTTCTTCATCTACAGACAGCCTAACATCGAGGTTTCCGATCACGGGAAGGTTCATCAATACAGCCACGCTCTCTAAGGAAATGGTCATTTCACCCCACCTACATATGGCCGTGTGGGTATCCGGACACCATCTTGAAATAAAAGCAACCAAGCCTGGAATATCTTTCCTAATTTGGAGCACTGCGAAAGCTACAACAGTATCAATGATCTGCGCCTTGGTCAAATTGTTTTTTACATACTCCTGGCTCAACATGAATCGAACCCATTTCTCGAAGGGACGCAATGGACTCACAGAGGTTTTGAAATCGATAGGGGAGGCGCGATATTCATTTTTATGAAGATAAAACCTTATTACGCCTCCTGGCCGAACTGACTGGTCTCATCCCTCACTTTCCGGACCAGTCAGAAGAATCGACACGTACTAGGGGTGGTTTCTCTTAAGCGTGGCTGACGTTGTGAAGAATTCATCACTTACGTTTGGCTTGGAGTTGCCAACGTCTCTTGGTACAACATAACTTTCCTCAAGTGATGTCATAATGAAAATTCTTTCGCGCTACTTTCACCTTCCAAACAACTACAATGGAGCAATACGAAGAGAAATTATTACGAAAGTGCAAGGAAGTTATTTTATCAGAGGAAGGAAGACCATACGGGACGCAAGCCAATGGGTTTCAAAGCCATTTTGCACATATGCGAACAAATGGGGACTGACAAACTCTGCATCACCACTCCGTGCAGCGGAAATTTGCTCCCAGCAGAACAGGCGCGCCCCACCACGGGAACTATACACACGGCCACACCAGAAAGAGGAGGAAACCCTAAAAAGCTAGTTCTTTCATGGGTAGGGAATGACAATCCTCGTGCACACCTATATCGCACAATAATTGAGGCGGCCAAAATCACTACAGCATTCGCGCCTAAAATTTATTACAAGTTCAATCAAAGCATACCTACGGCTAGTGTACACGCCAACAATATTTCTAAAAGTTCATGAAAAAGTACGCCTATAGCTAGGTTTTACACCAACACAAAATAAAAGAGAAAGCAAGTTAAAGAAGAAGTATTGGAAGGCATACCTTGGATTCACTTATTCGCTTTGCTTTACTACTACCACACGGCTGGGATAAATAAATAGGCGTGAAACAAAAGGAGAAGCCGGCCCTCCTTTTATATGTGTGGTACATGGGAGTTTGAACAAGGAAAGGATTTTCTATTTTGAGCCAAGTAGGGAAAAAAGGAAACCGGTCCCACAAGGACCAATTACCACGCCAAAGTCGTCCACGCCATGCCTTGGCCCCACACGCCAAGCCATCCACCATGCTCTTCTTCCCAAGACCGTTCCACCCCTTGGCCCCACGTGCCAAGTTGTCCGCTATGCTTTGCCTCTCCAAGACGTGCTTGATTTTCCCTTCCAAGACCGTGCCATGCCTTGGCCTCACATGTCGAACCGTCCGTACACGCCTCGCCTCTCCAAATAGTGCCTTTCCATGGCCGCACCAGGCCAAGCCGTCCACTCCATTGTCGTGTCCCCATCACGCCAAGCCGCCCATGCCGTGACTTGCCGCGAAAGCATCAACAACTCGCCAAGCCAACATCATGAGGTTACCTGACCCAGTCAAGATGATGAGTAGCCAGACTGAACTCATGATTTTCCATCTCACCACTTCATGGTCAATACCACAAAAGAATCTACGCAAATCTTGCCAAAACACAAGGATCCCAGATTCACCCTGCTTCCCGAAAAAAGAGGTTAGACGGATTTTCCTGACCATCGTGCATGATTTACGTTTCAATTATGTCCTCGTATGTCACCATCATATGCTTACCTCGCAACAATGCACATATTTTGAGTTAAGAAGGGGACTTAATGTTGATGGTGGTTTTTAGCTTAGGGGTAAAATCGTAAAACCCTAGTCAGACAGTGACGTCATAGAACTTGAGTAATAATGTCCAAACCGAGCACATTTATTGAACCTTTTAATTTGTCTACGAGTAAATTACCGGGGTACCTTTTTTAAATGCTAATTAGGGTTTCGACAGGCCAAAACCCTAATTCCCACACCATTGTGCCAATGGCAAGCCATGCCAGCCACACCTACCGCGCCAAGGCATGCCAACCATGCTATCCGCACCAATGTGCCAATGGCAAACCGTGCCAGCCACATCCACCATGCCAAGCCAAACCACACCTCGCCTTGGCCCTAGCCATGCTAGCCGCACCATGTGCCAACGGCTTGCCAAACCCTTGGCCCCACATGCCAAGCCAAATCGCACCTCGCCTTGGCCCTAGCCATGATAGCCGCACCATGTGCCAACGGCTTGCCAAACCCTTAGCCCCACATGCCAAACGCACCTAGTTGCGCCACCATGCTGGCCTTCATTACGCGGCTACCAAACGAAGGTGTGCGACAATCAACGATCCCCCTTCAATCCCTGGAGCAAATCCTAGCCATCCAAGGTTACCGGACAACGCATGGTAACCTTTGGCCTGAAAACCTAAGTTTGGCCACGCCAAACCATGCCATGCCAACCTAGCCGCGCCACCATGCTGGCCTTCCCTAGGCGGCTACCAAAACGAAGGCGTGCGATAATCAATGGTCCCCCTTCAATTCCAGTAGAAAATCCTAGCCATCCAAGGTTACCAGACGACACATGGTGACCTTTGGCCCGAAAACCTAAGTTTGGCCACGTCAAACCATGCCATGCTAAGCTACCATGCCACGCCAATGGCATGCCATCCTAGCCACGCCACCATGATGGCCTTCCTTATGAGGCCACCAACAAACGAAAGCGTGCGACGATCAACGATCACCTTTCCTCTTAAGATGCAAAATCTCGACCGTCGAAGGTCACCAAGCTAGCAAGTCTCCCAAGATCGGCCTTCCAGGCAACAACAACATGCTACATGTTTTCTACAAAAACATTCGAGACATCAACACATATCACAAACTGGGGGATCCTCTTTGGGTATTGGTTTGGCGATTTACAACGTGCGGCGTACACTACGCCCGTCATAAGGAAGTGTCATAAGGGTGAGGCGGTTAGTAAATACAGGGAGTTAATGGTGAAACGCTCTTTTATGGGACATTAATTCCATGCGTTAACGGTTTTATGGAACATCAATTCCATGCGTTACCACCTCCTCCCATTTACTTGTCCATTTTCCATTCCTTAATGAGACTAGAGTACGTTTCACTTCGACTTGTATAAATAGGTCTTACCTATTTCCACCGAACAACAAGTTCAGTCAGGAGCATACAACATTCAGAAAATACTTGCTAGCTTACCATTTGTTAGCCTTCCCACTTTTCTGATACAAGTCATAACAACACAACTACTCTTCCAGAATCAACTATTCTGGTCTCATCACTTTCCTTGCTTCCCTCCCCAAAACCAACCCATTTTCCTCCACTTTGTGATCGAAGCAAGTCTGGAACGGCCATTTCTTGGTTTAAGCCGGACTTGTACAGATTGATCTCTCGAATATAAAGTACTCCCTTGCAGTACATTGTTTAGGGTTTAAATTCGTTTCTCACCCGCACACCCGAAATTACCGAAATCGGTAGAAACCATTTTCATCCACAAACAATACCTATCCAGTGAAAAGCTCCACGAACAAATATTACTTCCTGATGAAGGGGACTGCACATATAAGGAAAGAGCGTGGGAAAGGTTTTCCATGAATTCGAATCCGATGTATAAACCTGAATTCGATAACCATAACGAACATTTCCCTCGTAACCATAGGTGGAAGCTACCACAATATTGTAATCACCGGTATGGCAATTATAATCAACCCCATACGTAACACTGCAAACCCAACTTCGATAACCCGATGGTCCATAAGCTTCTGGAATTAATATTTCTTTGAACTCTTTCGTATATGGATTCCAAAGCCAATATTTTTTCCTCCCATATTCTTTCATCAAAATCAAACCATTATGAGATCCAACAATTTGAATCTTTATACTCGTATCTTCCAACCGAGAATCAATCTTAACATATCCACAATATTTATTTTCAAATATTGAGGAGGATTTTGTGATATGCATGCGAAATTCGTGATTATCTTTTATACATAAATAATTTAACTTTTCGGTTTCAAAGCTGTGTTTAAGACGATTATTCATAAAATCGGGGTTTTTGAGCAACCCGTACCAGCGTTTGCAAACGCACCTGAATTTACATATTAATTCTGCATGTGACTTCAATAGTATGTTGTCAACGATATCACCTGGGAGATCCGGCATCGATGTTCTAGGGTTGATAATATTCATGCTTCAAAACTATGAAGCGCCCGACACCTAGAGAAATAGATGATTAAGAGTTTTAAACACAGAACGGAAGCTTGAATGGAGAAATTTGATAGTAAAAGTAGAATAATTGTAGAGAAAACTCTGTTTTGATTGATATAATAATATTGTATATGTATTACAAAGGACTTGTCTTCTATTTATAGAGAAGACTTTTTAACTCTAGTTCTAAGAAACTTGCAATCAAATTAATTCTAAAATTAAATAACCTCTTAACATAAATATATTCTAAAAATAAGAATTATCTAAAATAATAATAATAAGGGTTGAGGAGAGAGAAGCTCCGGCGATTGAAGAAGGGTTTTCCGGCGATTGAAAACCAGGATCTCTTCTTTGTTCCGTCCGTGATTCAACGCACACATCTCCATTTTTCCTCTCTTTCTTATTGTTTGTTTGCATACAGGGATGCACTTTGTGGCTGCTGTTTCTCTAGGGTTATTTTTGGTTTCTCACGGACTAAGAGTTCTCTTAGGAAAATACGATGCCTAGCACACGATCATCTGTCTCTTCAGAAGTTCGTGCTCATGGCTATCCTGAATCTCAACTCTCATCACGGCTCGACTCCCAATCTGAAATGGCTTCATCATCGCATAATGGTAAGTTTCCCTGCCATTTTGCTAATTTTGATGGCTGCCAAGGGGGTCCTGGGGGGTTAGGATATTCCAGGAGTGGGTTGACAAGACACCTGAAAGACCAGCACCTCCCCACGGAGAATGATAGAGTGATTTGCAGAGAGAGACTTCAGGTTGAGAGCTGCTTTGCTGCATGGGAAAGAGTTATGGGTGTTCTACAATGGTGGCTATGCACTAAATGTATGACGACTCATACATGGAAGATGGCTTGCAAATCCAAAGATCACCCTGCTGATGTTATCCCGGGTCCGTTCAATGGCATTGGTACAGACTTTCTCATCCACGGTGTTGCGAAGCCACTTTCGACACAGACTCCAGCTGATAATGACACAGAAACTGGTAGTGCTAATGCTGCTGTTGTTAATGATGTTGAAACTGCAGGGCTTACGGTGGAGTTGCTCAATCGCATGTTGCAGAGGCAAATCAACACGACTGTAAGCATACCGCCACACTGCAGATTGCATTTCTCGCGCACCATGAAGTCTTATTTGGACTTTGTTCTTGCAAACCCCATGAATGTTACATCCTGGGTACGACTGCTTCTTCTGCCGCTCTGTACTTTAAATATTTATGAGCCTCAAAGCTCAAGCGAGGAGCGCTTAGGGAATAGGCGGAAATTACAGACTGCTGCAATCAACAAAGCGCTACTGTCTTGGAAGGAGCCTTCTGGATGTTTCGATCTGGTGCAACATCTGCTAGGCCTAACTAACAAGCCTCCTCAACAGCGTGCCCCCAGCAAAAAAAAGACGAGCAAGCACTTAGTGGCATGTAGGAGGAAGTTGAGTTATGGCCATTACACCGCTGAAATCCGTATCCTATCGTCTAACGGCGTTGCTCCACCTCTCCGGACACTTTGTTCGAACTCCAGCAGAAACACCCGTATGCTCAGCCTCCACTAATACCAACAGACACTATTTCATCATCCCTGTTAGTGGAAGCCAAGGATGTGCTTGCAGCTCTTAAGAGCTTTCCCAAAGGTACGTCATGTGGCAGAGACGGCCTCCGAGCTCAACACCTACTTGATGCTATGAGTGGTGTGGGAGATTCAATCGCTGAGGAGTTGTTGTTGTCCATTACCGGAGTGGTGAACTTGTGGATTGTAGGGAAATGCCCAGCCATCCTTGGGGAGTTTGTGGCCAGTGCTCCCTTAACCCCTCTACTCAAGCCTGGTGGAGGTTTAAGGCCTATCGCAGTTGGAACTATATGGCGCAGAATGTGTTCTAAGTTGGATGCAAACTCCGTTTGCAAGAACCTGAATTCATATCTTGGGAACCACCAATATGGCGTTGGCATCCCTTGTGGTGGAGAGGGGATTCTTCACTCCGCGAACAGACTTCTTGAGGTGCATGGCTCGGATAACACAAAGTCTATGTTGCTAATAGATTTTTCGAACGCTTTCAACCTTGTTGATCGTTCCACTATTATCCGTGAGGTAAGAACACATTGTCCTAGCATTTCCAATTGGGTTGAATTCTGCTATATGAAGCTGGCCAGATTATACTATCGAGAACATGTTCTCTCCTCTACACAAGGTGTTCAGCAGGGTGACCCCCTCGGTCCCCTACTTTTTGCTCTAGCTTTGCACCCGCTTGTCGAGAAGATTGCTTCCAACTGCACTTTGGATTTCCATGCTTGGTATCTAGACGATGGCACCATCGCAGGGGATACTATGGAAGTGTCGAAAGCTTTGAAAATTCTTCAGGAAGATGGACCAGGTTACGGGTTGCATCTTAATATTTCGAAGACATAATTATTTTGGCCTTCTTATGACTCGAGAAGAGATGATGACAATGCCTTCCCTGCGAACATTGGTAAGACTATGGATGGTGTCAAACTGCTGGGTGGACCGGTCAGGCTGGATGAAAAATTCTGCAGCAATATAGTAATGCATAGAGTTGATAAGACCATCCATCTCATGGAAAAAATTCAGGTGCTGCATGATCCTCAAAGTGAACTTTTGCTTCTTCGCAGTTGCACCGGTATATCGAGATTATACTTTGCCTCACGCACCACTTGCCATGGGGCGCTTCAGAGTGCTGCAGAGCATTTTGATGATTATCTTATGCAGTATATTCGTCGTCTAGTGGTCGGAGATGGTGCGGGCTTTGGCTTAGTTCAACAACGACTAGCCACCCTTCCCATCAAAGACGGTGGCTTGGGTATTCTCACTATGACAGATACTATGCAGTACTGCTACCTTGCTTCTCAAGCGCAGACTCAACAACTGCAGAAAACTATTTTGGGCTTACCGGCAACAGCTGACTCTTGCAATGGTTTTCGTAATGCAGTCCACGGTTTCACGCAAGCTTGTGGGATTCCCTTTCCTGATTTCAACATTAATGATGCTGCCCCCAGTCTTTGGCAGCTATCTACTTTGGTGCTATCCGGGAAAAGGTACCCTCTAGCTTCTCTTTATCTGCACGTGAGACTTCTATTTGGCAATGTAATAGATACAAACACGCTATGGATTTCCTAAAGGCGATACCTATACCCGGTCTTGACCAGGCAGTTGGTCCTAGAAAGTTTAGCTCCGTCTTGCAATACCGTTTGGCTATACCTCTTTTTGCGGAAGATAGTAAATGTTCTTGTTGTGGCAAACTTATGGATATCTTTGGTGATCACGTTATTCACTGTGCTAGCGAGGTTGGGCTTAAATTCAGACATGATTTAGTAAAAGATATTCTGGCTGACATGTGCTATAGAGCCGTCATCGTTGCTAGGAAAGAGATTTCTTTGGGCGTCATCAACAATAAGGAATTTCGACCAGCGGATATTATGGTTTATAATTGGGAAGATGGTAGAGATGTTTGTTTTGATGTCACAGGGGTCTCTCCTTTCACTAGTGCTAAAACTCGTAGCTTCATTCCAGGTCATGCCATCTCTGCAGCAACCACTCGTAAGAATAAAAAATACTTGGATGTTTGCACGTCTCTTGGCTATGGGTTCGGTGTGTTGGCCTTCTCCACTTTTGGTGAGCTTGGTGCGGATTTTCTAATTTTTCTGAAGAGATTAAGAAATTGCATGATAAGACATGATGCTAATTTTAAGATAGGCAATTCTCTTTTTCATAGGCTAGGGATCGTTATTCAGAAAGGTGTTGGTGCCCAGCTTGTTTGCCCCCTTGTGACACAATCTCGCCCCCCCTCCCGCTTCGGCTCCCCTTGGCAAGGTTACCCATGAGGCTCGCTAGTAGGCTAGCACAACAACATGTTCAATTAATGTAGTAGTATGTCGTTGGAGCCTAGCTTGTTAAGCTTCCAACTAGTTTCATGTAATAATATTTATAGTGTTTGAGAAGCAAAATATTGATTTATAATAATTAATGATAAAAATATTAATCCTAAATCCGAATGTCTTTCAGGACTCTGATTAGCTGATCTGGCAGCTAAACCACAACTTCAGACACTAAAGAATGCCCACATGGCCATATCTAATCGACATTTCCTAGTGTGGAAGAATTTTTTTATGAACTCCATAAAGTTATCCCAGATGATATGCAACAACACCTACAGAAAAAATAATAATTATGCTCTATTACTCCAACGCTAACCCATGCAAGTGTGGAAAAAATGAAAAGGATCACAATAGACAGATTTCAACACTCCACCATTAGACTTGACATGTTCATTGACAAAAGGGACACAAATTCTTCTGAAAAATTTATGAGAATCATCTTATAGTCACCAATCAGTTGGACAACATGCAGTCCGGGTCATCAAGCTGGAGCAATCTCTGCTGTGACTCGATCATTTTTTATTTATTTTTTGTTAAAGAGCAATTCAAATACTCAAGCAGCTTAGACACACAAAAAAAAGTAATGCTTTACAGGCTAAATACAGCGCCACCCAAAAGAAAACCACATGTTCAAAGTAACCTAAATACAGCAGTGTACCAGTTGTATATCTTTATGCATCCAGAGTGTATACGAAGTAAACATCCCCAGGTCCCCTCCATTACATATATATTCAGATCAAAACAAGACACTATATTTGTGCAGCCAAAATGGTGCTTAGGGCTCCACAATTATCTTTCCTGTAGCATGGCCCTCTATGCTCTTTGCCCAAGCATCTTCAGCCCTGCTCAATGGATGCTTCGAATCAACTATGGTCTTAAGCTTTCCTTCTTTCACCAAATTAACTAGATATGCCAAGTTCTCACTCTTTGGAATCATAAGCAGTGGCACCAATCCCTTTTTCGAAAATGTCAACTTCTTAAATGCTGCCACTAGCATGGCACTAGGACCAGGAGTAATATCAATCACTTTACCTTTCGCACTCAAATTGGGCTCGAATGTAGAAAATGGAATGCCTGTAGCACAGTGGATGACAAAGTCATATTTGCACCCTGATGGGCTTTTAAGGGATGCCCCTTCCGGGGTTTTGTAATCCAGGACTTCGTCTGCCCCTAAGCTCTTGACGAATTCAATATTACGTGCTCCACAGGTTGCCGTGACATGAACATTTCCAAGCTTTGCAAGCTGAACAGCGTACTGACCCACTCCACCTGAGGCAGCTGTGATAAGGATGTTAGTTGGCTTCCCTGTGCCATCTAGCTTGATTCCTGATGCACTGGTAAGGGCTTGAAGTGCAGTAAGGCCTGCTACAGGTAAGCCTGCAGCTTCAGCAGCAGATACTTCAGGTGGTCTTTCAACTGTCAAGCTTTTCGAAGCCACCGCATATTCAGCAAACCCGCCTCCACTCTGACAAATTCAATTGCATGTTATGAGTTGAATGTTCAAAAGGTCGTATAATAAACTATAAATCACGAGTAATACATACAAGAAAACTATAATTATGCACAAACATATGTTTCAGACAGAGGCTGCTCGGCATTTGTTTGGAAAACCCATATTTGCCTCTCCCATTTCAAACCCATCTCTGACCAACAAATAGTGGGTTTTCGGGATACTAATCCAAGGCAGAGATTGAGCATGCCTGCTCTATATTCTAGTATATAACTTAAAATTAAGGATATGCTAAATCAAGCATGTACTGATGTATACCTAGTATGTAAGGGGAGCTGAGCTGAAAGACAACAATGCATCTTTTTAAGGAGAGACATAAACCCTTCCGGTGCAAACCCTCACAATGTCAGATAAGTCTTCAAGACCTTTTTCCATAGTAGTTACTTCGTATGAATAATAATGGTTATCATGGCAATATAAGAATGTCGTTGGGTAATTAACTATACATTTCTTTGATTAAAAAAAAAAACACTCACATTATGGCTAAGCAAAGCTACTACTTTGTCACCGGCTTTGACATTTGTGACACCTGGACCAACCTCTATCACCTCACCTGCAACGTCAGTACCTGATCCAAGGAGAAACTTCATCAGAAATATTTGTGATGCCTAGCTTCTAGGGAGGCAGGGAGAGACTCTTAGTGGCTCTCATAAACTAAAACAAAAATATACTTCTAAAAAGTGGAGACGAATCATAAGACCAAGCTTTAAACAGATTATTATGCCATTAAGGTGCGGTTATACACAAAGATACACGATTTTTATTAAAATGCTGAAACCTTCTCATAGAAGCCCCATTTCCAACAAGTGGCACCTATCAGTTAATGAACTCAGAAAGGAGGTCAGGTAAGACAGACGGGGATTAGGTATGATGCTATAAAGATTTGTCAGATTCTCAGACCGGCAGTGAAATATGTTTCATTGTGAAATACTGAAAACCTGCTTTACTATTTCAGACAAACATTTTCATCATTCCACTTAAACAATGTACTGAGGCGTGAATGATCTTACTCCGTTGTAAGATTAGACAAGCCCCAAGGTCATGGAACCAGGTTTACATATTTCACTAGTGTATCCACATAGACTTGCACCAAAATTTCGACTAGGACCACTTCTTAGACCACTTGTACTTCTGACTCAGATCCTTCTTATTTCTTCTTTCAGATGCACAAGTTATTAGATATTTAACCACAAAATTCATCAATATTACCTGGAATATAAGGGAACTTCCGTGGCATAAGTGGTCGCAAAACCCCTTTCTGAATCTTCCAATCAATTGGATTTATGCTTGTTGCTTCCAGCTTTAGCAAAACCTCATCTTTCTTTGGCGAAGGAACAGGAACTTCCACATGCTGTTGAATCAGTAATATTAATCATCATATAACATCAAGCATTTACTTAAAACCTTACATGTATTTTGCTACTCCCTGTTAAAATTTGAATTAGAGTTGTCTTAGTTATTTGATTGACGCATCATGTGTTAATGTTTAGTATCCAAGTTGTTAGCAGTGGTAGGTTTTCAGTCATACAAGCCACTAGCTATTCTATAATCTATACAAGGGACTTACTGTTTAACAATCTAAGGAAGCAGAATTCTAATCTCCTAAACCAATTTCTTGTCATTACTCTGAATACCCAAAGAAATCTAAGATCTTGTTAAAGGTGGAAAAAGCAAGTAGGTACTTGTCAGGTACCACAACCGCATTTGACCATTTACACTGCAGGTATGTTAAAAACTTGTCGATGATCCATATGTAGTTAAAAGCATCAAAAAAGCTGTGACTACTATCCCTATTCCCTATGGCTAAAGTAAGAATTTGTTCGACTATCGAATTTTAGTTGATTGCGGAATTGCTTGGCTAAAACATGGTTCCAAAACAAGAAACCAAATATTTCTTCTCGGAGGGTCAGTAACAAAACAAGAAGCCAAACATCCTACTTCATTAGTAGAAGGATACCTACCTACGTTACTAATACAATTTCCATTAAACAGTTTCAACCAAACCTACTTCACTCAGTAAGATTTTCATACTCAAATCACTAAAAACAAGAAGCAACTGAATGATAACCACAAACACTTGGTAGGCAAGTAAATATTGTGTAAAAAAATTCTAAATCCAAGATTATTATTTCAGTACCCAAATTATATTTCATTGTTTGGCCCAAAAAAAAATAAGTATAAAGTACATCTCAAGATTCTCAACTAGTTAGAGAAATTAATTCAATCGACATTATATAAAATCAGCAACAACATCAATGATATCGAGACAACGACCACCAAATTGAAATCTACAAAGGAAATCAAACCTTTAATCCGGCAGCTCCACCTCCATAACCTTCAAACTGAACAGCACGCATAATTTTTCCAGCCATTAATCAAACGTAGAAAGAGAGAAGTAAGAATTCAGTGGAAGATGATATGAAAATGAAATTGGGGAAGAAACTGGATACTATTCCTGATTTTAAAGACGAAAAAGAAAGGTGGTTATTATTCTAGAACATTAGTAGATGACGCGGTTAAGTAATGGGAAATCGCTTTTCTTTTCTTCTTTTTTTGGAAAGAACGAGAAGAAGAAGAATAGTTGTTGTTGGATACATACAAAGTGAAGTGAACCGGCCGAAATTGAAATAGGAATAGAAACTGATATACCGTCCACGTTCTTTGTCATCTAGTTCAGTTTCTACATATGGCAATAAATCACACGTATGGTATGACGGGATTAGAATGGGGACGGGGAGGATGGGATTCATGGGAATGGGAATGGATACACACGTTCAGATCGTTTGGTGGGCTTCTTATTTTATTCCTAGGAATCACACCTGTAAGTTCTTTTTGATCGACATGACTAGTACGTTGGTAAACAGTACTAGTATTACTCTTCTTCAGCATTTCCAATGATGCGTTAGAGCAGTTCCTATGGCAATGGCCAAACTCAAAAATTTGTTCAACCACGTGGATGGTCAAATTGGGTTTTCCACTATGGTAAAGTGTAGGGCGTTGGACCACCAGGCTCGACAAGAGGACAAACATCGGCGTTGGAAGGAAAAATTTGGGCGTCAGTAGACCTTACGCGGGCGTTAGGCGTGAAAACGCGGAGTTGGGAGGAAAAACTCCAACGGTCGACTCTCCAACGCCTATATTTGCAACGGTCGACTGAATTTGAACTCTATAAATTCGTTCTATTCATTTCATTTTCAGTCACACCACTTCCATTTCCTTCTTCTAAAACTCTTCTAAATCAAAAAATTTCTACAATATGAACATAGCGAGAAGAGCGATGAATAGTATAAAGAAGAAAAGAGATCGAAAAAATGAATCGACACTGTTGCCTCCAACAGGTGTAGATTTTTCTCAAAATCGAGAAGAAGAGTTTGCTAACCAAAAAGTAGTTGCTGCTCCATCATTAGTCCCAGGTCATGTGTCGGGGCATCATGAACGATCTGAGGAATATTATGTCACGAGAGGTGGATTTTCAAAATTAGATGTTGTTTATATTGGTCTACCGCATGCAGTCCGAGAAAGGGTTGACATATATCCTTGGCGTGCGCTTTATGACGACGCACACATTCCATTTTATGGATTTCGAAATTGGTAAGTTTTTTTTAACTCAACTTAAATTAAAATTTTAAATAAATTTTAAATAATTATTAAATAATCAAAAGAATTAATCATAGTTGATATTATACTTGTTAGGAATTACTCCCCTTGATTTGTATTTCATTGTTGGGATTCCAAGTGGAATGGGAGACCCGCCACCATTCAACCAAGACGAATGGATGTCAAATAGTAAATGTGAGACGCTTTGTCCCTCGTTTGTGGAATCAGAAATGCGTGAAGATTATAGACAATTGAAAGGAGGTGGGATTAGATGTGCGGCCTTGAAGATTTTCCTAACCAAACCAAGAACATGTATATGACTATCCTGAACTCGAAAGGTTGTTTATCTTATAAGTACTGGATCAGGCATTCTTTACAAACTCAACTTCTGTTGCTCATGTTGGTTGGTTTGAAGCGTTAGAAGATCTCGAAAAAGCACCAGATTTTGACTAGGGATCTTCAATTTTAGGAGAATTGTACTGTGCGCTGGATAAAGCGTCCATGGGTGATTTTAACTTCATTGGTTTCTGGGGCATCATAGAGGTAAATATCAAAATAATTATTTTTAAATTTATTATTATTAGTATTGGATAAAGAGTATTACATTAACTAGTTGGAAGCCTAACAAGCTAAGCTCCAACAACGTATTATTACATTAATTGAACAGGTTGATGTGCTAACCTACCAGCGAGCCTCATGGGTAACCTAGCCAAGGGAGCCGAAGCAAATGGGGGGATGAGATGGTGTCACAAGGGGGGCAAACTAACACTACCTTCCATGTTAATTCCTGCAATATTACGCCATTGGGGGCTCGAACCTGTGACCTCCTGGAATGCATGAAACTTTGGGGAACGGGGATGACCAGCTGAGCTAGGGCCCGTTCTTGATATTTAGTCAAAATTTATTATTATTACTAATGTAGATTATTTAGTCAAAATTCTAAAATTATGGAGTAATTTGCAGTATTGGTGGTATACCTACTTCTGTGTTGGTAAACCAATCCTAAGAGACCCGACAGTTAGATTTCCAATGTTGGACATGTATATGAAAAACAACATACAAAAGAACACTGGCAACGACGTCTTTGGTTACAGTTTTTTTCAAAGGTTACAGCAGATGACTCGGAGCCACAACAACGTAGTTGTTCACCCTTACGTTGATTTACCTCAGTATGGTCATGGTGTTGGAGTAAGTATTCCTGATTATTCTATGCGTAGAGTTGTTTTTTACAGTCCTGAATCACAAAGAGGGGTTTGGTATCTGGGAGAAAGAGTATAGTACCAAATACAAGGTATATTTTCAATTGCAATTAACCCACTACAACAGATGCAAACATGTGCATCAGATTTTGATCGTCTGAGAAGAACCGGTTGGGAGAGGTATGAACTAAATACACAGAGGAATATTGATAAAGCGCAGTATGTCAACTGGTACACGTCAATTACGAAGCCTTTAATTGGGACACAAAACATGCACGTCTATGGGTTAGATTTCCCAGGGTTATAAAACATGTCCCATGATCCAAGTATCATTCCTAGCCAACCACCTCCACAGGAGCCAAGCTTTATGACTTATCCGAGGAAGGGTGCAAGTTCTTCATCGTCTTCGTCAAATATGCCCAAAATTCATTAGGAGCTACAAAGTATTACTTCACAAGGTGAGCCAACCACGATCCCAATTGTTTCCCTGGGTATGTACCGTGATTATCCTTACAACAATGTGACTGCCACTGAGCCAGAGTTGAGGAAATAATTGAACGATTCCTATTGGATGATTCGACAAGTAAAGGCGACGCACTTGGAAGAAGTACGAAAAAGGAAGACAAACATAATGTTTGGATTGAGTCCGCCTGTAAATGATGATGGGCGGTGGTCACAGTCTTCCGGTTCCACCAGGAGCAACAGATCATGGCATGAAGGTGAAGAAACCAACAGATCATGGGAAGATAGTGAAGAAACAGTGGTGCGAGAAACACAGCACAATACTGCACCACAACTTGTGCTTGTATCTCAACCTCAGGCATTTCGTCTTGAACCTAGGTGCATTTCATCACCATTCTCATCCTACAACCAAAATGAATGCTACACACCAACACCACCACAACAACAAACCTCTTATATGCTTGGAGGACCGAGTACACAGAGTGCTTTCCAATCTCCTTATTATGTTCAGCCAGGTCTATCCCCAGGTATATCAAAAATCGAAAATTTATATAATATGTTGGCAACTGGGGATTTCCCAGGTTTATCCCCAGGATTTTCTGAATTATTGGCTCTAGAAAATAACAATGAGGAAGCTATAGATGAGCGACATTAGAGAAATTATTGTAATTTTTAATTCCACTACATTTGTAGTTTTAGTTTTAAAAGTACGATAGTCTTAATTAAATAAAATTGCATATGTTTAAAAGTAAGTGTTTTACATTGCCTTCACTAAATTACGACGGACTACATTACATTATCTTTACTAATGAGAAGAAATACTGGGTGGAACAACAACTACAGAGAAGGGGTTGAACAATTTCAACCCCTTAAGGATTTCAAAACATTTTTCGAAAGGAAAAGCCACATTTTTCCATCTTCGCCATTCAGCCAAAAATCTTGTTACCATCTCTCAGTCGATATCGATTTACTTGTATGGTTAAAGCTACAAACTCACTTAATTCTTTCTTAATTGTACCAAAACAATGTTCTATGTCGCATATAGAACGACGACTTGAATTACGAGTGTCACTGCAGAAAATTCACTCGTGGATAGTTTGCCGAAGCAATCTGAGTAGATAAAAAAAACATAGTTTATGCAAATAGATTCATCTTCTTCTTTAGCATAAGGAACTCGCTGAACTAACCGGGGCCGAGACATGTTCAATCAACAATTGAGAGTGAAGTGAAGAATGTGTGAATTTAGAGTTGAATGTATGTATTTATCGATTTAAAAAATGTAGTCATTGGATCACAAGTTTTGTAGCCATTCAGATTGAGCCATTGGCGCTATTGGGACAGACGCGGGCGCTTTTAGTACTGACGCGAGCGCTTTTAGTGAAAACGCGCGTTAGGCATACAAACGCTGGCGTTTTTTCTTCGGACGCCAGCGTTTTTGTAAATGACGCCCGTCTTTACCACAGACGCGCGTTCGCTATTCTAACTCATTGTTCAAACCATCAGATTTATTGATTTGAACATCCATTTTTCATGTTTGTTCATTCCATAGTGGGAGCAAAATGAACAAACTCCAAGTTTTTTTCATTCCATAGGAAATGCTCTTAGAATAAGGTTAGCCTTGGCTTAGCCCTACGATAGGAGAAAAAACAACCATTATGGTATTTTTAAGTATATATGGGGCCAAAAAGTTAATTTTTAAAGTTTGGGACCAATATATTTTATTTTGGTTTCTTCAGGAAAAACAACGGATTCTTTCTTCAAGTAAAACCAAGGTTTGAAAAATGGGTCACAGCTCAGGTCATAGGTACTAGACGTGACCGTTATAATGCGTTTTGACAGGTGTGAGCATGTTTTGGGCAAAAAACGCGTTATTTAGGGAAAAAACGCGTTTTGTAAGTTTTTTCAAAAAAACAGGCGATATAACGATTAAACAGAAAATAAAAAAAAATATGATCTGAAATTCCTATCCAACAACGGTTATAACGTGCGTGAAAACGTTATAACGCATCTAAAAAACGTCGTGACTAAGTTTTTTTTCTTTTCTAATACTCCCTCCATCCTAAATAGATAACCTATTCATTTTTAAATTTTGCCTTACTAATAAATGACATATATCATTAAAAAACGGGATATCTTAAAAACTATCATTTTAATTGATTATTGTTAGTATAAAAAATATATAATTTGATAGTCATGTGTGTTTCAAAATGTTTTTCACTTTACAAATTACGAAAGTTTGATAATATTCATGACGGTCAGTTATAGCCACTAAAATTCTGTCGGCAGCAATTATGCAATACATGCATAAGTAATGTGAAGAAATAATCAAACAATCATCAATCCAATTTAAGAAAATCCATAACCTAGCTAGGTAGACTTGTCCCTTTATTTTATCTTATTTTAAGTTTTAACAAAGAGGTGGACTTGGTTCACTTAAATTCAGGTTAATCCAATTGAGGAAGGAAACTCAATTAATTTTTAACATAATCGAGTCTTCTGTTGGAAGTTTTTTTCTATGCCAACGATATTCCCTTCAATGTGGCTAACTCATCTCATTACCATGAGGCATCTAATGCAGTTGCGAATTTCGTCCAATCCTATAGAGTTCCATCATCTTATAAGTTGTCGAATCCCATATTAACTTCAGAAAAACAAAGGATTGAAAAGGATGCGGTGTTTGTCCAACGACATTATTGGAGAGAATATGATTGTACACTAATGTCTGATGGTTGGAAGAAAAAAAAAGGTTGGAAAAACAAAAGCAACCATACGGTTGTAAATTTTCTAGTTTACAGCGGCAGTGGAATTACCTTTTTGAAAAGTGTTGACATAGAATATAATCGATTGACAACGAAGTATTTAATTACTTTGTTCAAGCCTGTTATAGATGATATCGGCTTGAAAGAATCCACACCAAACTACGCAATCATTTATTTTCATCGAGAATAAATGATTTGGTGTATATATGTTCAGTACAATTTGAAGGTAGAGCAACAAATAACTAGAGGTAAAGCAAGGCGACAAAATATTTATGTTCATGACGTTCATAGTCATTTGAGGGATAACAATATGTTTGACTGGATAGCGGGGGAAGACGAAACACCGGTTTTACCTCAAGAAGAACAATGATTAAATATGCTGGAAGAGGAAGCCGTTAATAATCCACAGCATGTACCTCTAGCATACAACTGGCATGATCCCGAAGTTGAAATCCCTCAATTAAAATTAATGCAAAAGTCTAAAAAAAATTAAATAATTTTACCCATGTATGAAATTCGTCTTCCTCCGTCGTCCCAGTGTTGGGGTTTAGCTCATTAGGTTGGAAACACACTCAAAATTCATTTTTATTGCTCAAAGGGTGATCACAATAATGAAATGGGAGAAAAACAAATAAAACCGGGTTTGTAACAATTATATTTGTTACAAACTGAACTGTTACAGAGAACAATAAATATGAAGTGTCGTTGGCACTATAACAATACGACTGTCTTCTATGGTCTAATGTTCTTCGTGTTCTTCTTCACCAGCAGAACTGGTTCATCTCTGCAACTCTGATTTTTTCCTCTATTCCGTCCCCTAACTCTCCATAACCCTTCTATGTGATGCCATAAGCATATATATTCCCACATAGGACTTCGAATATCACCCCATTACTCCAAATAATCTTCATAACTACAGCAGTAAAGAAAAATATTCTCGAAATATTTTCTTTCCCTTCTCGTCTTCTGAAGCTGTCAATCATCATTTACACGTTCCAAACATGTTGCCAACATATGAAAGAATGATTCGACACTCTGAAAACATATGCAGTCATTCCAAAACAACACCAACAAAATCCCGAGTATCATTCAACCCTTGTTTCACTACAATCCTACGTTGCATCCATATTCCTTCGAAATTGATGGACTTACCAGTCCTGTTTACATGAAATAGGCCCAACACAATGTATTTTATCTATTGAACCTCTCTAGACAACTTCCAAATCCAAAACAACATTCTCGGGTTTTCAAAAAAGAACCGCACTTCCCTGTTTTGCTCCCAAACGATTATCCAACCAAACTTAATGGATTATGATGACCCTAACACGCCTGTGATTCTCAAACAGAACTCCCAAACAATTTCAGCCACTAAGTCTCATTAAAACACCTTGAATTCTCGAACCCTAATCTGCCAGGGAAGAACTAAACTTTCCCACCAATTCTTGAATTCAAATGATGAAGAGGGGTGGCCCCCTAACTAGAGTGCGGGTGCCGATAGCAGCTGCCTATGGGGATTCCTGGGGTGTCCCATATCCAAAATGTAGGTTCCTTTAGTACTTTTCTCATGGGGTCCAAATAGCACTTTTTGAGCAACTTTTTCCACACAAGTGTATTTCTCCAAAAACACCTACACAAACATAAAAACACCAAAATAAGTACAAAATCAAGCACTAACAATAGTGACATTGAGGACAATTAGACACAAAAATGTGTCTATCAAGAAGCTGATAGACTTGCCAAATTTGCTAGATATTGTGTTTATTCGGTAGTGGTGGTGCAGTCCACAAAATGTTCTCTACACCTCCATTCACATGGTTTTGTAATCTGTCGTTTGTTGTGAAAGTTCTATGTTTGTTTTTCGAAGAAAAAAAAAGACATTTTGTGTTTTTTGATTTTATTTTGCTACGCCTCATTCAAAGATGTAGTGTTTCGTTTTCCATGCCACAAGTATACAGTATTACTATCTCATATGCTTTGAAGTGACCAAATATAAGTTAAAATATTTGGATTTTCTTGGAAACCACTACCGCGGATGCTCTTATAGCATGTTTGGATACCAGAAGTAGAATTGTTTTTGCTCTTAAAAAGTAGAAGTCAGAATTAGAATATTTTTACTTTATAAAAAGTTAATTTTTTTTTCTTCTAGAAGTCTTTTGAAATTGTGTATCCAAACTAACTTTTGACATTTTTGCTTCCAGAAGTCTAAATAAAAAACTTCCATAATGGTATCCAAACATGCAATTAAAGATTTAAGCTTCATTTCGGTGACTGGATTTGAGAATTTAGTTTTTCTAATTTATGTTTCGTAGAATCGGATTATTCATAGTTATATAGTCACATACTCCCTCCATCCCACTATTAAGTGACCTAGTTTATAACTAAATTTAGTTATAAAGTAAGTCACTTATTAATGGGACAAATGTATTATTATGCAAGTGAAAATTTGGGATTCACTATTTAAAAATACATGTCCTGGATTAATTTTCATAGTCCATTTTGTGGATAACACGCCTATCAGAAAATTCACTACACCGTTTTAAGGTATTAGCAGCCAACCATAAATGTTGTGAAACAAGGTCGCAATAGGCTTTTGTCGTTGCTAAACACGGTGTCGCAATTTTTAGCAACGACATAAGCTCTGTCGGTAATCACGGTCAGCAACGGCAATTCGCAACAGCGCATTCCGTTGCTAATTTTTTTATTAGCAACAAAAAGATGTTGTTGCTAATCTATTGCTAATTACAGGAATACCCCTACCCGAAACTAATTATGTTGGTTCTGGTTCTAATTTATTGGTTCTGGTACTAATTTAGCAACAGAGCATTGTTGTTGCTAATTTCTTGCAACCACAAAAAAAAGGTCAAGTCTATGTTTATTAACCTAGTCAAAATTCATTTTCCCCCACATTTTCCCCTGCAGTTACCCAGTTCCCCATATTCAACATCCACACAGATATACAAACTACAATGGCAATATAGAAAACTGTATTGTTGAAAATCTTGTTGAGAATCGCGATTGGATAATAATATTATAAAAGAAAGGATTCTTCAATTGAAGTTAACAAAAAGTATGAATAGGAGATACAAATATATACAAGAATCAAAACAAACTTACCGAGATGAAATTGAAAGTTTGAAGTACAAGTATCACAGCAAATCAACACATGATCTATACATCTACAAAAACATGAAGAGTAGGTTTGCTAACTTTCTACAAGAGATGAATTGCATGCACCTGACTTGGAAATTTGATCATCTTGCCACTTTATCTTGCAGGGGTCTTTCCCTCCTTCGGAAAATGAGCTTCTTGATGCCAAATTTGTACCACCTTTCTTTCCATTAGCACTTGTGAATAATCAAAGATGATATTATACAACTGCATGCTGATGCTCTAACTGGCAAGGTGTAACTGCCTGAACCAAAAGAAAACATAGTTTTCTAGACATTCACTAATCTATTGATAAAATTAAAAGAAAAGCAACAAGTACAGAGAACAAATAATGCTCACTTTTCCCTCTTTGAATGACAACGCACAACTAGCAAACAAACAACAATTTTCGTAAAATGAGAAAAACATCACCTGCAGCAATGGGAACCTGATGCCCTTCTTGTGGAATTATTTTGTGCTCTTTTTCTTGCAAAGCTTAACAGGTACTGTGGAAGCTTTGATGTTCTGGATGAATGGATACCTAACTCTGTGAATGGAAGTAGTCATTTGACAACCACCATTTATCTACTTCTCCGGATTTATAAAGTTTCACATTTTCAAGCATTAACTATGCACTTTACTGCACACAACAACAATCCTGATAAGAAAACCTATAGTTCACATTAGCCAGTATCAATATCCAATAAAAACTAAACAAGGCATTCAAACTTACAAGAATCCGTACAAATATGACATAAGATATTTGAAAGAATGTAATAAAGTCAAAGAGGTGGCATGACCTGTTAAATCTCATCATTCTATTTATATTTATCGGTTTAATTTTACTGTTTTTGTATTTCGAGAGATCCTAATGATCTAAGATACTCGCGTACTGCATACAAATCAAAATACACTGCCACATTGCTTCAAATAAAATACACTGCCACAAGTCTTACCTACCACTTAAAAAGATAAATGAAACATGAGAAGCATAACTTCAGAAAGTAGTAAATGAGTAAATTCACGGTCCAATTCTTATCGACTAACAAATCAAGCGCGCATCTGTATTCTAAATCTCAAGCTTCAGGCAACCACTTAAGTGTAGATGCTTTTGAGAACTTAAGAATTATTTTTTTCTTTTAATTGTTTTTGCAGATACAATTTTTTAATAGATGGCAATAATCCCATTAACATTTTATTCTATCACTATACGTCAAACCTAAGTCATTAAACATTTTCACAATTCATGATATACCCTAGTGTCAAAATTGACAAGAAATCCAGTGAAGGTATATAAAATTATGAATAACTACATAAGTTTCTATAAGGTCTAAGAAATATCAGATGAGCAAGTATTCCAAGAAATAAATAGAAAAATTTGCTAGTTCCATGGCAGCGACTCAGTATTTTCCAAACCGACAAGATTTAAAAGTCTTGACAAAAGCACCAAAATTTTGAATGCAATTCAACAAACAATTTCAAGACAAGAGATGAAAATGGGAGTTGATATACACTTGTCGACAAGAGTAGATTTCAAGAACATCTATTAGATGCTAATAAACAAGAAAATAATAAGGTGTACTTATCTTCTGTGCATAAGTTAATTCATCCACAACCCTTGGCCTTCTAAGCAAATTTGCACAATGCACAAGCCATTTTCAGCATGAAAACGAACCCTGGGTTCCAACTTTGAGATTAAGCACCATATATGAAACTAAAAGAGAAAAATGAACACATTGCAACAGTTTTTTCATTCTTTATTCATCAAAGTATTAACCAAATTAAACTTCCTATTCAATGTGTAGACACACTTCATTGGCATATGATATTCACTGGGGACTTCACTATAAAATCTACGTAATTCATGTTACTTACCAAGGCTCAACCTAACCATTTGGCTTTGCTTATGGCATATGAAAGTGGCTTACAAGGTCAATATGGAAACTCTTACCATTTGGCTCTGCTTATCCCATGTAGCCAACATGAAAACATGAGACATTATCTGTATGAAATAATGATCTTAAAAGTGTTCATACACAGCCAATAGAAACAGCAGAACCAATATTCCACCAGAAACTGCTAACTAGCAAGCTTATGAAAGAAAAAAAGGCTGGATAAGCCTACGCTCAAGCATCTACAACCAGAATTTTTCGATATATCTAATTTGAATAAGCATAAACTGTAGACTAAGAAAAGAAATAATAACCAGAACTACTTCTACATTAGAAAAATAATTATATGTTGATGTCCCGGCGAAACTGAATCTCTACTGACATATAGATATGGAATTAATAAAGACTAGATGAAATTATGACAACTAAATCGACATTAAGAAGTCATGGCTTCATCCAGCTTAGCTAAGTTGTGCCTGAATTTTTATACATGTACTTGTGAAAAAAGGTTACCTAAGCAACATGTATACAGAAATGTTATCAATCAAGAAGTTGCACATTGAATTTAGATTTAATTAATTTTATAAAATTGAACAAGAGTCCATGGTGTCAAAAAGATGGACAGAAATATGGATAACGAACCTCACCAGTACCCTTCTTAGCTTACAAAGTAGCAACTATATCCAAAAACTACTTAATGTCGGGAATTTTTGCCTGGTTATCAAAAAGAAAAAACAAAACATAATCAGTTATGTGGACAAGCCAGTTTACTTCATAAAACAGCTAAAAGCAGTAAAATTACTTTAAAGTTTCAAGTCTTCTCTACTTGAGGTATCGAGACAAAATACATATCAACATTATCACACAAGCTGGCCTTTATTATGTTTTATAAGTCAAATAAAATGATGGTTCAAATCAACCGAATCATATTTCAAGTTTTAATCATCCACTTAGCTTTCACTTTGAAATTAAAAGTGTCTACACATATTCTGCAGCAATTCAGTAATTGCTTTATGAGCTACAACTACAAAAATATAGCCAATATGAGATCTGCGAAAACTGAAAGTAAGTTAAGCACCCGAAGTTCCCGCTGCAGAGCAAGAAATTTCATTTCAACTACCTTGTACTGCTGGAGCCTGCAGAATATCAGTACAAAGACACAAGTTAGAAAGCTGACTGATATACAATAAACATAAAATTTAATTTTCATAAGATGGAAATCATGCTCCCTCAAAACCAATGCTTTTAGAGTGAGTGACAACTTTCCTATGAGTAGTAAAACCAATCCTAGAAACAACACCTTGTAATGACAGTGATACTTGCATCGGATACGCAAATAGTGCTACAGTTCTGCTAGCTACAAAAGTTTAATATATTGGCATTCCAAAAAGCTTAAGGCTGCACAAATAACCCGGTGTACCGGAGTTGAACCGGCGAAAAAAGAACCGGAACCGAAACCGTACCGGGGAGGAGGTACAGGGAACGGGAATGGATTTCAGAACCGGTGTAGGAGGAGGTACAAGGACCGGTTCTAACCTTATTCCCGGCATGTCCTGGACCGAATTACCTATTTATTTTTATCCCTTGATTTAATTGAATCACTGCCGTTCATATTAGGTTTGTATACTCTTGAGCACAAGAGTTACTCACTCTTATCTCATTCTCCCTCACAGACTCTTCTTCTTCTTCTTCGCTTCTTGTGCTCTTCATAGAACTAAATCACCAAATTCACCACCACCACTTTATCACAAAAATCAACGCCACCACCTTCTTCTTCTTCTAATTTTTCTTCAGTTATTGGCTTATTGCATGTTTGATTTGGTCAGAGATTGAGTCAATTTCCTAATGCTACTACTCGAGAGATGGATTGTTAGATGGTGTTCAAATTGTGAGAATCAGTTCGAGAATTAATTGAAGACGGTGATGAACCTATTGATGTTGAATCGATGAAGTTGTAGCCATGAAGATGAATAAGAAAGGGGATATGTTGCGTTAATGAGACAAAGAAGAAATTGAATTAGGGTTCCAATGTTACACCTAATTTCTTAAATGGAAAATTGGAAAATTGTGCCACAACTTTCAACAATCCACTGCAGGAGAAGACAAAGGATCATTGCCATTACTAGGTCAAGACATTTCAGATGGACTTTCATTCGATCAGTTTTTGGTTCGTAATTCTGGTGGTTTTCTTAACAACCTGGCATCTTCAAACAATTTATATTTGATTTTTGGTGGATGCTTGTTCTTTGTTAGGATTTGATTTTTGTATAGGCTGATAGTGAGAGTAACGAAATTAGTCCTTCTATGGGCAGCAAGATGAAAATGTTAATCAGATCTTCACGGAAAAATCATTTGCTTGAATGAATCATTTAACTGTCTAGTGGTTTTATCTACACAGGTTAATGATGATGATTGAAGAAAGATCGTTGTTCAGTGTAACCAGGAAAACCCGGTACCGGACTTGTACCGGACCGGTCTTACAAGCACATGTACCGGTCCTCAAAATGAGGTACCGGTAAACACCAGGTACATGGACCGGTTCCATAAGAAAACCGGGTCGTACTGGACCATGTACAACCTTAAAAAAGCTTGAGAAAATGGCAGAAGAAAGGGAAGAAAAGCTCAACTGGTTCATTCTTGTATTTGTGGGTACAAGAAATCAATTAGAAAAGCTCAAAATTTAGAGAAAATTGGAAACCCTAATTGAAATGAAACCCTAAAATCCATTCACAAATGAAAAACTGAAATCAAAATCCATCAAATCAAAAAAAAAAAACAGATTCACAGATAAAAACCTAAAAATCGATAAACTAAAATGAAAAAAAGAAACAGATTCACAGCTGAAACCCTGAAAACAAAGTCTCTAAAATCGTAAAACCATAGAATCAATAAACTGAAACAAGCAATTATGCGAAGGAAAAATATGGTAGAAACTAAAAACCTGGTTGATTTCGGTGGTTTTAGATTGATTGGATTTGGTTTTGTTATTCAGAGCAATGGAAGAGAGGAGACGGAAGAGAGGAGATGGAAGAGAGGATTTTAGATTGATTTGATTTGGTTCGGTTCGGTTCGGTTCGGTTCTTTAGAGCAATGGAAGAGAGGATTTGAGATTGGATCTGGTTTGGTTCTTTAGCGCAATGGAAGAGAAGAGATGGAAGAGAGGAGATGAACTTTTGTGGCTGAGAAAAAATGAGAAGGAAAAATCGAAGAAGGAACGATATAGCAGATAAGGCTGAAGGGTGGAAACAGAAAAATGAAGGCTTGACCGAAGTTTGACTTGGGTGTAATTACCAGTCCTAGTGTTCCTGACCACACGCGTACTTCGCACGCTTGAACACAGCGTTGTTGCTATTTGCAACCTGCCGATTGCTGTTGCGAAATTAGCAACTTCACTTCGCCGTTGCGAAAGTTTTGCAACTGAAATTAGCAACGGCTCTATTGCTGTTGCTAATCTGAGTTGCTAATTCCTTAAAATGGTGTAGTGATTGATTGTCGTTGGACATTTTGTTCTGAAAGTGTGAAAAATTAAATAACTGCATTCCAATACAGATTGTGAAGCAGCTGGTCTAGTTTATCGAATCGAGTATATAAAATTTTAGTGCATTCAATAAATTGCTTCTATATCGGCATATTGCACATTGATAACATATAAATTTTTGTAAATGCAATTTATCTAACACCTATACTCGCATACACACTCACTATGTGCATCTGGTCCTGGGAAAAACCCACAATAAGCTTTGGCTTTTTTACCATGAGCATTCCAACATTGCTCTTGGCATTCCATTTCCGTGACACAAGGCGCTACCCATGATTCCTTGCAAGTACGACGCCCTTCAACTTGATTTATCATCGTTCTGCAACCTGCATCAATTTCAAATGAAATAAAAAACAAACTAACAACATGTACTGAAACTGGATGATCTCTATTGCGTATATGGTAAAGATTCTTTTTGAAGGTTAATCACCGCTAATCTTTTTATTTTTTGATCGGCAATTTTAAAAAGAAAAACACTAAAAGATTTGTACCACCCAAAAACAAGAAACAAGATACGAAAAAATAATGCATTTAGTGATTTAAGAATACACATAATTTAGTTTTCTATACCTGCAAAGAAAACCAAAAAAAAAACAAGAAGAAGAAGAAGAAGAAGAAGAAGCAGGAGATTAGAGTGTTCTTCATAGCCATTATTTCCACCCGAAGAAATTAATTTCTTTATGTTTTGGTAGTTGGTCTGGTAAATGATCTACTGTATAATTTATATAGATGGTAATAGAAAATCTCTTGAATACACGCATTTAAAGCAGAATCATAAAGAAAATCTGATCTAATTAAAGTCTCATTTAATTTTAGTAATTATGTACCGATGAACAAATCACGAGGTACATCGAGTCCTTGACCTCATTTATCCTAAAACTAAGGATGTTCATCCAGTATGCTCAGTTTTTCGGTTTATAGACCCTGGCTTTCTTATGGCCAACATCCTCAAAAATAAAATAAAATTAGCCATATTGTTGGAAAATTAATTACTTTATGTTAATGTCTTTTTCATTTGGACATTGAAGTGCTGCTGGATCATTTTCAGACTTCAAATATCAGCTATAATGAGTGATTAATGTCTTACACCATGAACTTATTGCACCTTAAGTTTCCTTAAATCTGAGACCATTAAGTGGGAATGCGCTAAGTTTTTTTTTTTGACTCACCATTTCACACAGAACTTCGACAAAAGAAATTCACACAAGAAAAAATTTAACAAATTAAAAAAAGAAAACACAAAATAATCATCCCAAGATACTTTTGACTCATGTCTCCCAGGCCTAAAATGCTGAAAGCTAGCATTTATATTAGTATGTACAAATATTAAATAATCATCCACGGCCATCGTGAACAGAAGAGGACATGCTTCAAAAAAGTTAAAAGATGAACAGAGGAGAACTACAGGCTGGACTGCGGCTGACTAAACTGCCATTTTCCAGCCCACAGATATGCTGATACAAGTTTCCAGACGCGAGGACGTGCCTGAATCACAAGAAGGCTACATAGACTGCCTTGCAACTTGAAGCAAGCATCGACCTTATACCATCACCACTGAATTGTGAGAAGTGACAACTAACTGACCCTGTGCAATCATAGACCTATAGATCTCGACCATAGTCTTTTCATCATACTGATGAGGCTTCCCCAACCCATAGCCAACAGAAGAACCTGAACCACCACCACCAAACCCATTTATAAAAACTCTTGATTTTGCAAAACTGACCATCAGCCTAACATATGCATCTCTAAAACGTTGAAACACCTCCCTTGCATTCAACCTATAATTAACTCGAAAGAATCGGAGCTTGGGTCGTGTAATCTTAATCCGCCACGTAAAGCGTCTTCTCCGGTTTGACGATGGTGCTCTTCTCTCCAACCCCTCAACATTATTGCCACGACATCTTTGCTTCGACCCGCCATTGAGTTTTTGGTAGCCTCTTCTTCTCCAATATCCCTTTAAACCTTTGTATGCACTTACTGAAACACCTTCCATCAATCTCTTTCTCTTGCTCTACTTCAGGCTTCAGCTCAGAATTCAGACATGGAGATGGAGATAGAAATTTATGGGATTACTATAGAGAAATGGGGGTTGATATGGATAGCGATGCGTGACATTAAAAATATAGATTGGTGGATGGTGCATTAATCATGCAGGTAGGACGTGGGTGGCAATAAGAGATTTTATTTGTCGTTAGCTCTTCATCGTTAGATTTGGATGTAAGGAGGTGGTGGTTTATTGACATCAACGGCTGTGAATGATTTAGGTGTGGTGGTTTGACCTTTTTGATGAAATTAAACAATACCTCCAGAAAAGAAGCGAAACCCATGTTACTAAATGTGACCCTAACCGTGACTCACGGGTGTGGTTGTCTCACAATGCACCTATCTGCATTTGATTTGATAGAGACCATATTTGACTAATATGGTAAAATGTGATCATGTCGGGGTACTAACTGGGAGTCTGGGGCTTTGAAGTGCCATAAATGTGATATACAAAGACATATGGCACTTTTGTCCGGCTGCTGTTTTCTGGGAAGAGAGGAATACTCGAGTGCATGAGGGTGGCAACACGAATTTGCATTAATTCCCATTCAACACAATTCTTATGGGATGGGCAAATATCTTCCCGCTATGGACTGATCAAAAGAGAATAACAGATGGGTGATGGGCAAATTTATTGGTCTGGTCGTTGCAGTCCAACAAGAGCCACGCGTTTCTTTTTAAGATGTGTGGTTCAACTTCAATCGCCAACGGCCTAATCTAAATTGCACGTCCAAACTTAAGTCGCTGGCGGTGTTGTACAATCCGTGCAGCCCTAGTTTTCCCACCAACGAATATATATGATCTGTCCAACCCAACAAATCTTTTTAGTTCTATATAAGTACCCATTTTTCCTTTATTTCAATTACACCTAATCTATACAATCTCATGCCATCTCAATAATCATTTTCCTTCATTTCAATCACACCTCTCCTCTGCAATTTCAATAATCACAACATCAATCATGGCAACCCCCTCACAACAATCACAACAAAAATCCACTAGAGTTCGTGGTGTCAAATTTACGATGGATGAAGATGAATCAACTTATAGGAACTATGTATATCTTACAGTAGATCAAATTAATGGTTGCTATCAACAGGGGCTTACATTTTATCAAAAGATTTTTGAAATTTTTTGTGAAGAAATCGGTAACATCAATTCTTGTGACCCGAAGGGTTGTCTGATCATTTTCATGCAACTAGCAAAAACATTAGTGAATATGTAGCTTTGATCATGCATATTCCGATGCAAAAAAGCTGTGAAGGTGAACTAGATGTGGAACGAAGATGCTCAGAAGATTGGTAAATATCCCACAAAGGTGGTTTCCCATATGAAAGTTATTTCAAAATTCTGAAGAAACTTAATCCATACGTGTTGAAAGGTAATCAAGTGCCAACAAGATCACCATATGGGATAGTTTCGCAATATTTTATGATAGTGCACCTGTTTCCTCATCGGAATGAAATGCATCTCCACATGTTGGGTCTCCAAGTAGTTTTGAACAACACAATACCAATCTGGATGTTAATACTAATGTCAAAAGAAGAAGTAGAGGGGGTCAGAAAGTTTAGAAAAGGTAACGAGAGACGCAACCCAAAGAACAACAAAAGGAGGTCAAACGAGTTCAACTATTCTAAGCAAAAGGGAATTGAGTGTCAGGTAGAACGAGATAGAAAAATAATCGAGGCATGGTGTTAAGGAAAGGTCCAAAAACTCATATTTCGAGAGAACAACAATACATGGACTGTAGCAGGAAATAACTGCTCTCCGTGAACATTTTTAATAATAAATTCACGACAACTTATGTTATGGGAACATGAAGTAGATAAGGTAAAACAACAACTGAATGAACACCAATATCCACAACTTTCCCAATATGAGAATGAGGATGAAAATGTTGACGTCTCAGAAGAAGATGAAGAGGAATACCGCCTTGGTTAAATGTAATAGTTAATTTTAATTTAAATATAATAGTTTAGTTTTACTTAAATGTAATGATTTAGTTTAACTTAGTTTTGTTAGAGCACTGCTCGGTCGAACTCGCAAGCGTTGCTATCTCAAGCTTGTTTGTCAAGTTTAGTTGCCAAAACTATAAGTCTTGATTTCTAGTCTACTTATTGCTAAGTCTCGGACTATGATCGAAAGTGTAGTTGAGCTCTAGACTCCACGGCGATCATCATGCAAAGACGAAGAACTACTCAAGAAAATGGTGGAACTTCATCAACTAAAAGGTATGTGGAGACTTGAACTTATCTATCACTCAAAAGTATATCTACTTTATCTCCTATCTTGAGACAAAAGTCGTATTGCTATATAGACTTTGATTATACACATTTGCTATTTCGATCCTAGTTTATCTCTCTTATCTATTTCTCGAAATATGTGTTGGTAAGCTTTCGCTTTGGCCAAGTTCATCTTTACAAGTGACGAAAGTCATGTTGGTTATTTCAATATCTTGAAATTTGCTTTGATGAAAAATAGTGTGTGAATAACCTCTATTTAACATCCTCTAATAATTTTTCAATGATTGAAATGAGAGTTTAGAATATATAACCTTGAATGGATATAAACATTGTGTGTGAATTCATACTTGTGTAAGTCTAAAATCCTTGAGCTAAAGTATGCATACTTTACTGGTTCAGGATATCCGAAAGCTAAGTCCGCATACCCGTACGTGTACTGCCGGAAGTTCACATCCCGTGAATTTCTGCTGGAATTTGTGAACTGAAAACAAACTCAAATCGGATACTTAAGTATGCGTACCTGTATGCATACTTGATTGGGTTATTTTCTAAAAACGGTTTATTCGTGAACTAAGACATATATAAACTAAGGAATACATATTTGCAAACCATGGATATAATTTTCATGAATCGATTCGAGTGAATTAAAATTGTTTTTTCTTCGATAGTGTCTTATATACTTCTATGAGATCTAACCAATTGAACAACTCTCTAACTAGTTCTTTTGAGTCATTTGAACTAGTTATGGTGAAGATGAATAAGGTTGATATGAAAAGTGCTCATATGGATAACCATTGGTTAACTACTGTTGAACCAAAGAATTGTACACATTTATGTACGGTTACACAAACCTAAATGAACGTGCATTTTCTTTGTGTATAGCAAGCTAAGTTAGATCTAACAGTTGAAAGATATTAGCTTGAATCTAATCAGGTTTTCATCTAACGGTGAATATTGAATGCTTTGTTACCAAGGTAACTTAGATTGCAAACCCTGATTTGGAGACTATATAAAGAAGAACTCCAGCAACTAGGAAACCTAATCCCCACACCTCATGTGTGATACTAGTTGTATAAGCTAGAGTCAATTTTCCTTTAACCTTAGATTTCTATTGAGACCATGTAGGTTAACGACTTGAAGACTTCATTGGGATTGTGAAGCCAGACCCAATTTTTTTCTCTGTAGTTGCATGTTCTGATCTTGCTATTTCTATCATGATTGAGTGCAATTGTAAGATTGGATTGAGATTAATTTCTCTGATATGCAAGATAGAAAAGTAGTCACAAACATTTTCGTCTCATCGTTTGTGATTCCACAATATCTTGTTTCGCTAGTCGATTAAGATTATTGTGAGGTGATTGATATTTCTAGGATGTTCTTCGGGAATATAAGTCCTGTTCACCTTGATTTATCAAAAGACGGAACAAAACTCGTAGGTATTTCTGTGGGAGATAGATTTATCTATTCTTGTAGACTTTTCTATGTGATACAGATTTGTTTATTAAAGTCTTCGACTTTGGGTCGTAACAGCTCTTAGTTATGGGTGATATCAGCTAAGGGAATCAAGTGCGTAGTATCCTGCTGGGATCAGAGACGTAAGGAGCGCAATTGTACCTTGGATCAGTGTGAGATTGATTTGGGTTCAACTACAGTCCAGACCGAAGTTAGTTTGTAGTAGGCTAGTGTCTGTAGCGGCTTAATACAATGTGTTCAATCTGGACTAGGTCCCAGGGTTTTATTGCATTTAAGTTTTTCTCGTTAACAAAATTTAAGGTGTCTGTGTTGTTGTTTTTCCGAAATATATTTTGTTATATAATTGAAATATCACAGGTTGTGCGTTGTATCGATCAATTGGTAAATCCATGATCGTTGTCGTAGGCGTCAAAAATAAATTACACTTTCTTATTACTCAAAATATATAATGAAGCAAGGGCAAGAAATGACAGTTCCCACAGAGAGGACTAGGTTGTCAAGTTGTTTCGGTTTCCTATAAATAACACGGGGGATTTTCTGATTTTTGTAAAGTAAAAATAAAAGCAAAGAAAGAAATAAGCAAACAAATCAATAGAAAAGATATTGGCTAAGGATTCATCTTCATTCATTAACATGATTTTTTAACAATAACTAGAATTGATATTTAATCTCAACTTTTATCAAAAGCCCTAGGATACCTTGATCGCAAGAATATCCCGCTAATTCCCTCTTATCATCAACAAACACATTAAAAGATGCGAGTATGAGTTCTATCTAAGATAACAACCTAACGTGTAAAAGAACTAATCAAGTTTAATTCCCTAGATGCATTAAGTTCTATGAAATCAGGCCAATCAAAGCAATCGAATGTGTAAAAGCACTAATCCGATTTAACAAAGTTTATGGTTCACATATGATCATAAGGATGAATCATTACAAGCTATAACCATATTCATGCTACTTGTAATCAGGAATATATCACTTTTACGTATAACAAACCCTAATCTAGCAATAGAGATAAAAAAAAACTCAACTGATTCATGACTCGATCAAACAAGCATTCAAATCATGTAACAATATAAATAGTGAATCATAATCGATAATATGGAGACAAAACTAATTTATCATATCAAAAAGCATATTATGTGAAATCCAATTATTTCATAACCAATAATAAAATTAAGTACTCATGCTCAAGGAGTTCATAACAAGAAGAAAGAGAAAAGTTTTCATGTCTAAACCCTAGAAACAAAAGTAGAGAGGAGATAATAGATTAGAGAAAAGTCTTCTCTTTTATATGTTTCTCAATTTCCATAAAGGATACTCCTTCCAATATTAGGTCTTCTCAAAACCCATCTCCAAGTGGTCCACCAAGCCCATGTGTGATAAAACCAGTGTAAAATTATGTCCAAAAATCCGCCGCCAGAAAACTGGGGCTAACACCGGGAATTGACCGGAATCTGTGACCGCCGGATACCTGAGATGCTCTCCTCTGTCGACGGAATATTCCGTCACAGTTAACAGTCAATACTAACGGTCTCTAACAGTCGACTGGGTCAAAGAGGTAATTCATGCACTGAGTTAGCCATCTTACTGAGATCTAAGTCGGCTGAATTACTGAGTTGAATCGTCTAATCGGCTCGGCTGCATCGGTTCATCGCCGGTCGGAGTTGACTTATCGGAGAAGAAATTTTTGCAGAGTTCTGTTTGTTTATAGGAATTTCTCAGGCCAATTTGTCTTCAATTCCTGCACACCTAACATACATCTATAGTTTCAAACATTCACAGTAACATATTCAGCAGAGCTTCCAACTTCAATCTGTAGCTCAAACCATCACCATTACCTTCTCCTCTATCATCCATTCCTGCAACTCATTCGTTCTTAGCCAATGTCAGCATAATTAGTTGAAGCAACATCACGGACAACCACCTCCTTCTCTGTAATTTCATACCCCAACTTCCAATCTCCACTTATGCAACTTCTTCTTAATTTGAGAGAAACACCAACATCATTACAGCTTCTGTCGTGTTCTTATTTCCTTGGTCAAACGCATCTTATCTATCTCGCTGTAACTCTTTAATCCGTCAATTCCATCATAATCTTCAATGTCAGTAACCACAAACCCTAACTTGTGGCTTTGCCTTTCAATCACAGACCCATTCTTAATTCAAACCAATTAATATCATCTGCCAATTTGCAACACCACCAGAACCCATCTTTCTGTTGCTTCTTAATCTCTGAATTTTATCACATCTGCCTTTATCCGAAACTCACCACCAACAAACCCCTAATTCCATATCTTTCCGGCAACAATCAGATCCAACACCTCATATGAAACTCTCTCACAGGTTATCCTCCTCCTCATACCCTGATTTCAACTACGGTAATAGCACCACCATAGATTCGAGTCTGTCTTAGCTTCAATTAAACAACAGCAGACCCTAATTCCTTCAAACCCTGCCAATGAATTCATCTTCGATTTATTCTCTCTGTCTCACAAATTCGACAACAATCTTCTCATCTGCTTTTTATTTTGAGTAAAAACCACAGATCCCATTTTAAACTTATAATTTCTTGATTCGATTGAACCACAACAACCCTTCTTTGATTCATCAATTATAGTGAAACCATTGTTTGCTTCGATCAACATCTTCACTGCCATAATATCTCGATCTCAATCTCTCAATTTCTGTAGTAGCTGCACTGTTTCATAAATTTAGGCGAAAAAAAAGGAAAGTGAACGAGGAGAAGAAAATATCTTCTCAATTGACTAGGGTATAGGTGTTGGGATGGATTAAGACACCCCTCATAAGAGCCACCTAGATTGGGTGTTTTTAACATTTCTCATCTAATACAAGACTGGGTACCCCTTAACATAGATGGTTGTATTTAATACTTCTCCCAAAAAGAGTTGCCCCTTAACCTTGACTGGACTCCAGATAGTGTCCGCCTATAAAATGACGGTTTTGCCCTTCTTTCTCAATTTTGGATGATTTCTTCTTCTTTTTTCTTCGTATGACTCCAGAGTACCTAATAACTCAAAAACACGCGTAAAATACATAATTTACAAGAAAAATAGTAAAGAAAGCATAAACTCTATAGATAGTAAATACGGTGTCTTCTACACCTATCAAATTCCCCCACACTTAGACTTTGCTAGTACTCAAGAAAATCAAACAAAACAATTCTAAAACATACATACAACTCCGTGTCGTCGAGGCTACGGTCACTTTTAGCATAAATAACAAGCCTTTAAACCCCTAGGTGTCCCTAGTGGACGAGTTATAGTCTCGTGAGGGATTACTAGAGATATACCCACAAAACCTACTCCAACTTCAAAGCGTTCCAGCATCCCAAGCATCCAAAGAGCTATGAGGACATATAATTTCTGCATGCTAGTAATAAGAAGTTATAAATACCAAAGAACATATTCATTCTTAAATTTTGAGTGAGAAATAACCAAACCATAATGAGAGAACGCGTGTTTTAGAAACGATCAATAAGCATTTCGCCTCAACTTCTGCCTCACCAAAAAGGATTTTATGATATTGCACTCAAAAAGACGGCTTTTTTATGGGTCTCACATGTGCGCAGGTAGGAATGAAGAGAGAATTCCTGCAACACTTTGAATGGTGGGAAGGACAACTTCCAAAATATTTTGAAAAACCCACATCTTTTAATATTTTGAAAAACCATTTTTCTGACGATCTCTAAGAAAGAAAATCAACCACTTATATCGAGGATGGGATTACTTACTCACTTCACATCCGATTGCCAATTATGATAGCACCACTCTCACGGAATCCAATAGAAACGTCTTCATTTTCTCGATCCTCGTCTTCGGTTTCAACTATTGATGATCAACTCTTGAACTTTGTAAATCCTTGACAATTTGTAACCGTTTTCCTTCAAATCCTTGTCGCTTGAAACTTCCTTATAGATTTTCCTTCCCCACGGCTTATTAAACATATACAAAAATAAAATTTCTCTTGTCTCATTTTTTTTTCTTCTTTTTTTCTTCAATTTTTTTTCATTTAATTTTGAAGACAAGAGGAATAAAATACAAAACAAAGTGAAAAATAAAACAACCAAGGCCGTGGAAAAGTACTTTACCGCTTGATTCTTCACAACTTGTATCGTCTCGAAATCATAAACTTCAATAATTCTCACCATTTGATTTTCTTTGCTCTTGTAAATAAGTCTTCATACTTGGATATAGAATTACCTCATTGTATTGTAAGTCTTCAACATGTATGTAAAAATCTGCTCATTGTATGCTGCTTTACTTGAATATGAAATTTGCTCTTTTCTTTTTCCATTGTTGCTTGTAAACCTTGAATGTCTTCAAATTTCCTTGTAGATTTTGATGTCTCTCCTTGTTGATGGTTATGGTGTTTCTATGGACCCGTTGTTGTTGAGAGAGAGAATAATGCTAACTTCAAATCGAACTACAAGAAGGAGGTTTTCATCTATAGACGTCACCCTCATGATTGACAAAAATTAGCACTCAAGAGATCAAAAATAGTGCTGAAATTGGTGTGAAGTTAGGTAGCTCACCATTCTACCCGGAATTAACGTACGGTGACACACACTCAAAAGAAGCTCTTTAGTCATGGAATAATTTCTGGTCGGTGCCTTGGTTGATATGAAAATGGGTAGTCTCCACTAGTGATTGATCATCAGCTCTAATAATGCATTTCTCCTTGCTCCTAATTTGCATCACCGGCATGATTAAATCCATTATTTAACACTCCAATTCATAAGAAATCCGAATGTAGTTCCCTAACACTTCCAAGTTCAGTTATGTCAATCATAATTCTCCATGTAAACATACCTAGAAGTATGCTAGTGATTCTAAAATCTCTACAAGTTGAAGGTTTTATGCAAAATTTTTGAAAAATCGACTCAAAAAGGCTAGAAACTCTATATGCAAAACATCCAAACACTCCCCCACACTTAAACTTTACATTGTCCTCAATGTAATTGAATCCTCCTAGTAAAGTCAAGGTGGGAAATCCTAGTATGATATGGAACAAGAAAAATAAATAAACGAAACAAAAAGAAAATAAAAATATAAAGGATAAGAGATACAAAACCGGTGGGTTGCCTCCCACTTAGAGTTTGTTTTAAAGTCGACGGCCCGACTTAGCTTCTTGTAAGATTCATTCCCCATACACCAATAATCGAAAAATTTGGGGATCGACCCATATCACATGTTTTGAAAACACTAGATTCACACAAATATTAGTAATATAAAATAGAAATGAAGTTATTAACCGATAAAATCTTCCCCCACACTTATTCTTGTCCACACTTGGAAGTGCATCAAGAATATAGGAGTCGGGTACTTCCACGGTTTCTAGTTCACAAACCTGCATAGTATGAGAATCAAGTTTCTCTAATGGAGGATATCGTGAAACAAAGTCATTCAACAATATTCTCGAAGCACATACATTCAAACCAATAAGAGGTAAAGGATAAGATACAATATGCAAAGGGTTAGACAAACCTCGCACAATCTCTTGTAGCACGGAATCCTCTTCATCCTTGAAAAACTCAAGTGAATTATTCACCTCTTTTAGATCATGGTCCTCTATCAAACCTTGCAACCATTCTTCATCCATTTCTGCCTTAACCAAAATCTCAGCATCAACATCTTCATTACAATCATATGCAAGCTCAATTGGGTCTTCCACAATATTGGTCATAACGGTCACATTATCAACATACTCCTCTTTGTTGTAAGGCACATACTCCACTGCGGATTCAAGTCTCACCATAAGGAACTTGTTTAGAACACTCATTGCATCATCCTCAAGCTCTACCTTTTGAATAGGTTCTTGATCGTTATAAAGATCAATGCTTGAGTAAGATACACTAGTGTCATCATATTCCTTTTCAACTTCACCTTGATCGCAAAAAGACTCCATTGTACACTCTTAGGGGATGTCACCATAAATTGGTTCAAGCGATGTATTTTCATAATCATCATCACTATCATAGTTATCATAAGATTGGCTACCACTTCCCAAAGATTGGTCTTTCGCATAATTTTGCATGTCCTCTTTGCATTCTTCAATCCCTTTTCTTAAATTGGAAACACCTTTTTGAAGCTCTTGGAGTGATCCATTCAAATTTTGAAAATAACATTCCATTTGTTGGTAAAGCTCATTCGACAAAGAAAAAGTAGAATTACTTACTTCAGTATTGCTAGGCCAATTATCTTCCCTTTGAATGGGTGAATGATCATAACTACGATCACAAATTGGGACAAACATACTATGAGCAGATTTGGTCGATGAAATTGGTTCCACGCTTGGTTGTTTACAAACTGACTCTATGCTCACCATAAATCGTTCATCTCATCTACCAAACTCGAAGAAATATGAATAGGAGTACAACTAGTCTCCCCTCCTTGTGGTTGCTCACTTACATACCCACCGTAAGAAGGTTGGAATGTATGAGAGTAACTAAAAGGGTACGTGGAATATTGACCATGACCAAAGGATTGGTTTTGATGGTATTCCTCCCAAGGGTGATAGTTGTCATAATGTTGTTGAGGTTGATAACCGTACCCATTGTTCTAATATGCTTCGTCCATAGAAATTGGTACCTGAAACAAGAGTTCTCAAAACTATGTTAAAAACCATAAAATAAGAAAAACAAAAATAAGAAACAAAACTAAAAACAAAAATAAAAAACCAAAAACAAGTAACAACCGCTGCCTCCCCGGCAACGGCGCCAAAATTTGATCGGTTGTCAACCGAGTAAAAATAATTTCACTTCCTTACTACTCAAAATATATAATGAAGAAAGGGCAAGAAAGGATCGTTCCCACAGAGAGGACTAGGTTGTCAAGTTGTTTTGGTTTCCTATAAATAACACGAGGGATTTTCTGATTTTTGTAAAGTAAAAATAAAAGCAAAGAAAGAAATAAGCAAACAAATCAATAGAAAAGATATTGATTAAGGATTCATCTTCATTCATTAACATGGTTTTTTTAAAATAACTAGAATTGATATTTTATCTCAACTTTTATCAAAAGCCATAGGATACCTTGATCGCAAGAATATCCCGCTAATTCCCTCTTAACATCAACAAACACATTAAAAGATGCGAGTATGAGTTCTATCTAAGAGAACAACCTAACGTGTAAAAGCACTAATAAAGTTTAATTCCCTAGATGCATTAAGTTCTATGAAATCAGGCCAATCAAAGCAATCGAATGTGTAAAAGCACTAATCCGATTTAACAAAGGTTATGGTTCACATATGATCATAAGGATGCATCACTACAAGCTATAACCATATTCATGTTACTTGTAATCAGGAATCTATCACTTTTACGTATAACAAACCATAATCTAGCAATAGAGATGAAAACAAACTCAACCGATTCATGACTCGATCAAACAAGCATTCAAATCATGTACCAATATAAATAGTGAATCATAATCGATAATATGGAGACAAAACTAATTTATCATATCAAAAAGCATATTATGTGAAATCCAATTATTTCATAACCAATAATAAAATTAAGTACTCATGCTCAAGGAGTTCATAACAAGAAGAAAGAGAAAAGTTTTCATGTCTAAACCCTAGAAACAAAAGTAGAGAAGAGATAATAGATTAGAAAAAAGTCTTCTCTTTTATATGTTTCTCAATTTCCATAAAGGATACTCCTTCCAATATTAGGTCTTCTCAAAACCCATCTCCAAGGGGTCCACCAAGCCCATGTGTGAGAAAACCCGTGTAAAATTATGTCCAAAAATCCGTCGTCGGAAAACTGGGGCTAACGCCGGAAGTTGATAGGAATCCGTGACCCTCGGCTACTTGAGATGCTCTCCTCTGTCGACGGAATATTTCGTCACAATTAACAGTCAATACTAACGGTCTCTAACAGTCGACTGGGTCAAAGAGGTAAGTCAACCACTGAGTTAGCCGTCTTACTGAGATCTGAGTCGGCTGAATTACTGAGTTGAATCGGCTCATCGGCTCGTCTGCATCGGTTCGTCACCGGTCCGAGTTGACTCACCGAAGAAGAAATTTTGGCAGAGTTTTGTTTGTTTATAGGACTTTCTCAGGCCAATTTCAGGCCGATCTGTCTTCAATTCATGCACACCTAACATACATCTATAGTTTCAAACATTCACAGTAACACATTCAGCAGAGCTTCCACCTTCAATCTGTAGCTCAAACCATTACCACTGCCTCCTCCACTATCATCCATTCCTGCAACTCATTCCTTCTTAGCCAATAGCAGCATAATTAGTTGAAGCATATCACAGACAACCACCTCCTTCTCTGTAATTTCATACCCCAACTTCCAATCTCCACTTCTGCAAATTCTTCTTAATTTGAGAGCAACACCAACATTATTCCAGCTTCTGCCTTGTTCTTCTTTCCTTGATCAAACCCATATTCTCTATCTCGCTGTAACTCTTGAATCCGTCAATTCCATCATAATCTTCAATGTCAGTAACCACAAACCCTAACTTGTGGATTTGCCTTTCAATCATAGACCCATTCTTGATTCAAACCAATTAATATCATCTGCCAATTTGCAGCACCACCAGAACCCATCTTTTTGTTGCTTCTTAATCTCTGAATTTTATCACATCTGCCTTTATCCGAAACTCACTACCAACAAACCCCTAATTCCATATCTTTCCGGCAATAATCAGATCCAACACCTCATATGAAACTCGTCTCATAGGTTATCCTCCTCCTCATACCCTGATTTCAACTACGGTAATAGCACCACCATAGATTCGAGTCCGTCTTAGCTTCAATTAAACAACAGTAAACCCTAATTCCTTCAAACCCTGGCAATGAATTTATCTTCGATTTCTTCTCTCTGTCTCACAAATTCGTCAACAATCTTCTCACCTGCTTTTGATTTTGAGTAAAAACCACAGATTCCCTTTTAAACTTATAATTTCGTGATTCGATTGAACCACAACAACCCTTCTCTGATACATCAATTACGGTGAAACCATTGTTTGCTTCGATCAACATCTTCGATGCCATAATATCTCGATCTCAATCTCTCAATTTCAGCAGTAGATGCACTGCTTCATAAATTCAGGTGAAAGAAAGGAAAGTGAACGAGGAGAAGAAAATATCTTCTCAATTGACTAGGGTATAGGTGTTGGGATGGATTAAGACACCCCTCATAAGAGCCACCCTGATTGGGTGTTTTTAACATTTCTCATCTAATACAAGACTGGATACCCCTTAACATAGCTGGTTGTATTTAATACTTCTCCCAAAAAGAGTTGCCCCTTAACCTTGACTGGACTCCAGATAGTGTCCGCCTGTAAAATGACGGTTTTGCCCTTCTTTCTCAATTTTGGATGATTTCTTCTTCTTTTTTCTTCGTATGACTCCAGAGTACCTAATAACTCAAAAACACGCGTAAAATACATATTTTACAAGAAAAATATCAAAGAAAGCATAAACTCTATAGATAGTAAATACGGTGTATTCTACACCTATCAAATTCCCCCACACTTAGACTTTGCTAGCCCTCGAGCAAATCAAACAAAACAATTCTAAAACATACATACAGCTCCGTGTCGTCGAGGCTACAATCACTTTTAGCATAAATAACAAGCCTTTAAACCCCTAGGTGTCGCTAGTGGAAGAGTTATAGTCTCGTGAGGGCTTACTAGAGATATACCCACAAAACCTACTCCAATTTCAAAGCGTTCCAGCATCCCAAGCATCCAAAGAGCTACGAGGACATAGAATTTCTGCATGCTAGTAATAAGAAGTTAGAAATACCAAAGAACATATTCATTCTTAAATCTTGAGTGAGAAATAACCACACCATAATGAGAGAACGCGTGTTTTAGAAACGATCAATAAGCATTTCGCCTCAACTTCTGCCTCACCAAAAAGGATTTTATGATATTGCACTCAAAAAGACGGATTTTTTTATGGGTCTCACATGTGCGCAGGTAGGAATTAAGAGAGAATTCCTGCAACACGTTGAATGGTGGGAAGGACAACTTCCGAAATATTTTGAAAAACCCACATCTTTTAATATTTTGAAAAACCATTTTTTTGACGATCTCTAAAAAAGAAAATCAACCACTTATATCGAGGATGAGATTACTTACTCACCTTCACATCCGATTGCCAATTATGATAACCACTCTCACGGAATCCAATAAAAACGTCTTCCGCTCCTCGTATTCATCTTCTCGATCCTCGTCTTCGGTTTCAACTATTGATGATCAACTCTTGAACTTTGTAAATCCTTGACAATTTGTAACCTTTTTCCTTAAAATCCTTGTCGCTTGAAACTTCCTTATAGATTTTCCTTCCCCACGGCTTATTAAACATATACAAAAAAAAAAAATTCTCTTATCTCATTTTTTTTTTCCAAATTTTTTTTTTAATTTAATTTTGAAGATAAGAGAAATAAAATACAAAACAAAGTGAAAAATAAAACAACCAAGGCCGTGGAAAAGTACTTTACCGCTTGATTCTTCACAACTTGTATCGTCTCGAAATCATAAACTTCAATAATTCTCACCATTTGATTTTCTTTGCTCTTGTAAATAAGTCTTCATACTTGGATATAGAATTACCTCATTGTATTGTAAGTCTTCAACATGTATGTAAAAATATGCTCATTGTATGTTGCTTTACTTGAATATGAAATTTGCTCTTTTCTTGTTCCATTGTTGCTTGTAAACCTTGAATGTCTTCAACTTTCCTTGTAGATTTTGATGTCGCTCCTTGTTAATGATTATGGTGTTTCTATGGACCTGTTGTTGTTGAGAGAGAGAATGATGCTAACTGCAAATCGAACTACAAGAAGGAGGTTTTCATCTATAGACGTCACCCTCATGATTAACAAAAATTATCACTCAAGAGATCAAAAATAGTGCTGAAATTGGTGTGAAGTTGGGTAGCTCACCATTCTACCCGGAATTAACGTACGGTGACACACACTCAAAAGAATCTCTTTAGTCATGGAAGAATTTATGGTCGGTGCCTTGGTTGATATGAAAATGGGTAGTCTCCACTAGTGATTGATCATCATCTCTAATAATGCATTTCTCCCTGCTCCTAATTTGCATCACCGGCATGATTAAATCCATTATTTAACACTCCAATTCATAAGAAATCCGAATGTAGTTCCCTAACACTTCCAAGTTCAGTTATGTCAGTCATAATTCTCCATGTAAACATATCTAGAAGTATGCTAGTGATTCTAAAATCTCTACAAGTTGAAGGTTTTATGCAAAATTTTTGAAAAATCGACTCAAAAAGGCTAGAAACTCTATATGCAAAACATCCAAACACTCCCCCACACTTAAACTTTACATTGTCCTCAATGTAATTGAATCCTCCTAGTAAAGTCAAGGTGGGAAATCCTAATATGATATGGAACAAGAAAAATAAATAAACGAAACAAAAAGAAAATAAAAAGAAAAAGGATAAGAGATACAAAACCGGTGGGTTGCCTCCCACTTAGCGTTTGTTTTAAAGTCGACGGCCCGACTTAGCTTCTTGTAAGATTCATTCCCCATACACCAATAATCGAAAAATTTGGGGATCGACCCATATCACCTGTTTTGAAAACACTAGCTTCACACAAATATTAGTAATATAAAACAGAAATGAAGCTATTAACCGATAAAATCTTCCCCCACACTTATTCTTGTCCACACTTGGAAGTGCATAAAGAATATAGGAGTCGGGTACTTCCACAGTTTCTTGTTCACAAACCTGCATTGTATGAGAATCAAGTTTCTCTAATGGAGGATATCGCGAAACAAAGTCATTCAAAAATATTCTTGAAGCACATACATTCAAACCAATAAGAGGTAAAGGAGAAGATAAAATATGCAAAGGGTTAGACAAACCTCGCACAATCTCTTGTAGCACGAAATCCTATTCATCCTTGAAACACTCAAGTGAATTATTCACCTCTTTTAGATCATGGTCCTCTATCAAACCTTGCAAACATTCTTCGTCCGTTTCTGCCTTAACCAAAATCTCGGCATCAACATCTTCATTACAATCATATGCAAGCACAATTGGGTCTTCCACAATATTGGTCATAACGGTCACATTCTCAACATACTCCTCTTTGTTGTAAGGCACATACTCCACTGCGGATTCAAGTCTCACCATAAGGAACTTGTTTAGAAAACTCATTGCATCATCCTCAAGCTCTACCTTTTGAATATGTTCTTGATCGTTATAAAGATCAATGCTTGAGTAATCTACACTAGTGTCATCATATTCCTTTTCAACTTCACCTTGATCGCAAAAAGACTCCATTGTACACTCTTCGGGGATGTCACCATAAATTGGTTCAAGCGATGTATTTTCATAATCATCGTCACTATCATAGTTATCATAAGATTGGCTACCACTTCCCAAAGATTGGTCTTTCGCAGAATTTTGCATGTCCTCTTTGCATTCTTCAATCCCTTGACTTAAATTGGAAACACCTTTTTGAAGCTCTTGGAGTGATCCATTCAAATTTTGAAAATAGCATTCCATTTGTTGGTAAAGCTCATTCGACAAAGAAAAAGTAGAATTACTTACTTCAGTATTGCTAGGCCAATTATCTTCCCTTTGAATGAGTGAATGATCATAACTATGATCACAAATTGGGACAAACATACTATGAGCAGATTTGGTCGATGAAATTAATTCCACTCTTGGTTGTTTACAAACTGACTCTATGCTCACCATAAATAGTTGCATCTCATCTACCAAACTCGAAGAAATATGAATAGGAGTACAACTAGTCTCCCCTCCTTGTGGTTGCTCACTTACATACCCACCGTAAGAAGGTTGGAATGTATGAGAGTAACTAAAAGGGTACATGGAATATTGACCATGACCAAAGGATTGGTTTTGATTGTATTCCTCGAAAGGGTGATAGTTGTCATAATGTTGTTGAGGTTGATAACCATACCCATTGTTCCAATATGCTCCGTCCATAGAAATTGGTACCTAAAACAAGAGTTCTCAAAACTATGTTAAAAACCATAAAATAAGAAAAACAAAAATAAGAAACAAAACTAAAAACAAAAATAAGAAACTAAAAACAAGTGACAACCGCTGCCTCCCCGGCAACGGCGCCAAAATTTGATCGGTTGTTAGCCGAGAAAAAATGATTTCTCTTTCTTACTACTCAAAATATATAATAAAGCAAGGGCAAGAAAGGATCATTCCCACAGAGAGGACTAGGTTGTCAAGTTTTTTCGGTTTCCTATAAATAACACGGGGGATTTTCTGATTTTTGTAAAGTGAAAATAAAAGCAAAGAAAGATATAAGCAAACAAATCAATAGAAAAGATATTGGTTAAGGATTCATCTTCATTCATTAACATGCTTTTTTTTTTAAATAACTAGAATTGATATTTAATCTCAACTTTTATCAAAAGCCCTAGGATACCTTGATCGCAAGAATATCCCGCTAATTCCCTCTTATGATCAACAAACACATTAAAAGATGCGAGTATGAGTTCTATCTAAGAGAACAACCTAACGTGTAAAATCACTAATCAAGTTTAATTCCCTAGATGCATTAATTTCTATGAAATCAAGCCAATCAAAGCAATCGAACGTGTAACATCACTAATCCGATTTACTAAAGGTTATGGTTCACATATGATCATAAGGATGCATCACTACAAGCTATAACCATATTCATGCTACTTGTAATCAGGAATATATCACTTTTACGTATAACAAACCCTAATCTAGCAATAGAGATGAAAACAAACTCAACAAATTCATGACTCGATCAAACAAGCATTCAAATCATGTAACAATATAAATAGTGAATCATAATCAATAATATGGAGACAAAATTAATTTATCATATCAAAAAGCATATTATGTGAAATCCAATTATTTCATAACCAATAATAAAATTAAGTACTCATGCTCAAGGAGTTCATAACAAGAAGAAAGAGAAAAGTTTTCATGTCTAAACCCTAGAAACAAAAGTAGAGAGGAGATAATAGATTAGAGAAGTCTTCTCTTTTATATGTTTCTCAATTTCCATAAAGGATACTCCTTCCAATATTAGGTCTTCTCAAAACCCATCTCCAAGTGGTCCTCCAAGCCCATGTGTGAGAAAACCCGTGTAAAATTATGTCCAAAAATCCGTCGCCGAAAAACTGGGGCTAACGCCGGAAGTTGACCGGAATCCGTGACCGCCGGCTACCTGAGATGCTCTCCTCTGTCGAAGGAATATTCCGTCACAGTTAACAGTCAATACTAACGGTCTCTAACAGTATACTGGGTCAAAGAGGTAATTCATCCACTGAGTTATCCGTCTTACTGAGATCTGAGTCGGCTGAATTACTGAGTTGAATCGGCTAATCGGCTCGGCTGCATCGGTTCATCGCCGGTCCGAGTTGACTCGCCGGAGAAGAAATTTTTGCAGAGTTCTGTTTGTTTATAGGACTTTCTCAGGCCGATATGTCTTCAATTCCTGCACACCTAACATACATATATAGTTTCAAACATTCACAGTAACACATTCAGCAGATCTTCCACCTTCAATCTGTAGCTCAAACCATTACCACTGCCTTCTCCTCTATCATCCATTCCCGAAACTCATTCCTTCTTAGACAATAACAACATAATTAGTTGAAGCAACATCACGGACAACCACCTCCTTCTCTGTGATTTCATACCCCAACTTCCAATCTCCAACTTCTGAAACTTCCTATTAATTTGAGAGCAACACCAACATCATTCCAGCTTCTTCCGTGTTCTTCTTTCATTGATCAAACCCATCTTCTCTATCTCGCTATAACTCTTGAATCCGTCAATTCCATCATAATCTTCAATGTCAGTAACCACAAATCCTAACTTGTGGCTTTGCCTTTCAATGACAGACCCATTCTTGATTCAAACCAATTAATATCATCTGCCAATTTGCAGCACCACCAGAACCCATCTTTCTGTTGCTTCTTAATCTCTGAATTTTATCACATCTGCCTTTATCCGAAACTCACCACCAACAAACCCCTAATTCCATATCTTTCCGGCAATAATCAGATCCAACACCTCATATGAAACTCGTCTCACAGGTTATCCTCCTCCTCATACCCTGATTTCAACTACGGTAATTGCACCATCTTAGATTCGAGTCCATCTTAGCTTCAATTAAACAACAGTAGACCCTAATTCCTTCAAACCCTGGCAATGAATTCATCTTCGATTTCTTCTCTCTGTCTCACAAATTCGACAATAATCTTCTCACCTGCTTTTTATTTTGAGTAAAAACCACAGATCCCCTTTTAAACTTATAATTTCGTGATTCGATTGAACCACAACAACCCTTCTTTGATTCATCAATTACAGTGAAACCATTGTTTGCTTCGATCAACATCTTCACTGCCATAATATCTCGATCTCAATCTCTCAATTTCAGCAGTAGCTGCACTGCTTCATAAATTCAGGTGAAAGAAAGGAAAGTGAACGAGGAGAAGAAAATATCTTCTCAATGGGATGGATTAAGACACCCCTCATAAGAGCCACCCAGATTGGGTGTTTTTAACATTTCTCATCTAATACAAGACTAGCTACCCCTTAACCAGAGTTGGATGTATTTAATACTTCTCCCAAAAAGAGTTGACCCTTAACCTTGACTGGACTCCAGATAGTGTCCGCCTGTAAAATGAAGGTTTTGCCCTTCTTTCTCAATTTTGGATGATTTCTTCTTCTTTTTTCTTCGTATGACTCCAGAGTACCTAATAACTCAAAAACATGCGTAAAATACATAATTTACAAGAAAAATAGCAAAGAAATCATAAACTCTATAGATAGTAAATACGGTGTATTCTACACCTATCAAATTCCCCCACACTTAGACTTTGCTAGTCCTCGAGCAAATCAAACAAAACAATTCTAAAACATACATACAACTCCGTGTCGTCGAGGCTACGATCACTTTTAGCATAAATAACAAGCCTTTAAACCCCTAGGTGTCCCTAGTGGACGAGTTATAGTCTCGTGAGGGCTTACTAGAGATATACCCACAAAACCTACTCCAACTTCAATGCGTTCCAGCATTCCAAGCATCCAAAGAGCTATGAGGACATATAATTTCTGCATGCTAGTAATAAGAAGTTAGAAATACCAAAGAACATATTCATTCTTAAATCTTGAGTGAGAAATAACCACACCATAATGAGAGAACGCGTGTTTTATAAACGATCAATAAGCATTTCGCCTCAACTTCTGCCTCACCAAAAAGGATTTTATGATATTGCACTCAAAAAGACGGCTTTTTTATGGGTCTCACATGTGCGTAGGTAGGAATGAAGAGAGAATTCCTGCAACACGTTGAATGGTGGGAAGGACAACTTCCGAAATATTTTGAAAAATCCACATCTTTTAATATTTTGAAAAACCATTTTTATGACGATCTCTAAGAAAGGAAATCAACCACTTATATCGAGGATGAGATTACTTACTCACCTTCACATCCGATTGCCAATTATGATAGCACCACTCTCACAGAATCCAATAGAAACGTCTTCCGCTCCTCGTCTTCATTTTCTCGATCCTCGTCTTCAGTTTCAACTATTGATGATCAACTCTTGAACTTTGTAAATCCTTGACAATTTGTAAGTGAAATATTGAGTGAGGTTATTGTACCCTCACTTTTTGAAGTTTTTAATGTAATACTTATACAAAAGTAATTATTTTAGCTTTTATACTTATCACTTAATTTAAATAGTCTCACTACAATATATCTTATTTCAAAGTACATACATGAATTATTTAACTATAATTAAAACAAAATAATATTTAATTAAAAAGCATATAACTAGCTGGGTTTTGGCCACCGTCGTGCGATTCCTTTTCTAGCTCGAGGTACGCAGTTTGACCATGCCTTAACTGTTCATAAAGTCCCCTTATTGAATTCTGTCAGCGGTAAGGTTATATTCTCTTATAGGAAGACCGTGGTGCATTACAAGCCTGGCCTCAAATCTTCCTCCGGATAACTAGTCCAGGTGGGTCACGTCAGGTCCTCAATGACCATGTTATGGAGAATTATGAAAATTAGCATAATTTTGTTCATTTCTGAAAGGTGAAAAAGGCAACACGACCCAAAATCCATGGCGGACTTCCTTTTCAAGATTCCAAAAGTGCATTCAACATCCTTTCTCAAATTCATTTGTTGGTCGTTAAAATACTTCATATTCTTTGAAGTCTTTAGCCCAAAGCCCATATGACTATAGGCTTGAACCAAAGTTAACTATTCTAGATAGATCTCGTCTGCCAGATAATACCTTAAATATAGTCATAACCGTTGAAGGTAAAATTACAGTGTGGCGCCAACCCATGCTTAATATCTACAAATAATGGTGATTTATGCAAAACGTTAATGTCATTTTATGAATCCACGAGTCCAAAAAAATCATGCCAAATCCAACAATATCATAAGTAGCCGAAGCTTCCAACACTACAATTAGTTTTGGATTGTGACCCTTATATTGACCTTTCCATTCAACATGACATGAATGCCACGTCCAGTGCATGCTATATACAATACCTAGCATTCCTATAAAACCCTTAGTTGTGTTTCGGGTAGTGATCCCATCAACATCTATCTGATTAGGTTTTCATAAGAAAGTTGGACCAAAATGCTCGTCCATTGTTTCGCAAAACATTTTGAGATACCTAAAAGCAGTTGTTTTTCCTATATGGATAATGTACTCATATATGGGATCCGCTGGTACCCCCATAACATAATATTTGGAGGGATGTAGTGACACAAAAGTAGTTAATATAGTGTATCGGTATCATATCGATCGGGTCCAATACACCTATACAAAAGATTATATCGGTTTTTATCGTTGATACATCATTAAGACCTGGAAATATAAATATTTATAAGTGTTTCAATTTAAGAAATTTGGTGCCATATGATGCATTAATTTTGAAGGTCAAAAGCCTCACAGTACAAATATTTAGTCACATTCCACCATCATTAAGATAAATGAAATATGGAAATATCTTGAGTTATTATCCATATCTATGATGAATTTGTCTCCAAATTTTTGCCTATAAAATTATGTTTTGATATTGAACCAAAATTCTAATTATTTGGTTGTGTCACTTAGTTTATCATGTTGTGTACTAGATATTGGTTCATTCTGGATTTTATGAATCTAATCCCGCAGAGCATTAATATTACTATCTATATCACCAAATTCAATCTTATTCCAGTAAGATAACCTTTTCCTAGTAGAATTATGCTTTTCAATCAAAAGATGTGCAGGAGAACATATTGTATTAGTATTCCAAGCAATTTCAAGTTGATTTTTAAAATTAGCATGCTTTATCCACATTACATAGAACTTAAAAGGTCTCCACAGATTCTTAGCAACTTGTTCAGTTTGTAACATTATAGGACAGTGGTCAGAGCCTGCTTGAACAAGATGATATAGTCTAGCATCAGGATAATCATTACACCACTGTTGATTACCTAATGCCATATCAATTTTAAAATTTCTAGTACCAGTACCTGTATTATTACTAGACCAGGTAAAATCTCTCCAAATGTAACCTAAATCCATAAGACCACATTCATTTTTATTTTTTTTGAACAAACATGTCATATTGGGAATAAGATGAACTAACATCTAAAGTATGAAGATGTACATTCAGATCCCCTATTATTAGCCAAGGATGCATGAATTATCACTTGTACTAGTCATGAGATCCAATTGGATCTTCTTAATATCAGTATAGGTGGAACCATACATGAAAGAAACCAAAACATTTGGCTTAGCAGGATGAAGATTAACATTCACATTAATGATATTATTGGTTTTATCTTGTATTTCACTGTGAATACCATCTTTCCACATCAAGAGGAGCCCACCATCTAGACCTACTCTATCTATGCAGTCATAATTACAGTAGTTGACTTAGCTAAATCAATCATTCTTTGAGTGTCTATTTTTGTTTCAGTTAAAAACAAGAAATCAGGGGATTGTTTTTTGATCAAAATAACTAATTGGTTTCTTGTAATTTTTTTTGCTAACCCTTGCACATTCTAGCATAGAATTTTCATGATGTTATTAGACAATAAGAAGTATCTAGAAATATTAAAAGAGATATGAGATTTAATTTATACCTGAGAATGATCTCTGATCAAATCATTATTAGGTGTAGAAATATTTGCAGTTAGTTCATCCAATTCCATCATAGAATTATATTGATGGTCCAAATTAGTAGTATCACGACCTTTCATAACTGCAGGTGGTTGAATGTGTATATTATGAGGATTCATAGATGGCTCAGTGTTGAGATTGGAATTTCTCATCCTCTTAACATTTCTAGAATCTTCTACATTACCTTCATCAGCTATCTCCTCTTCCATGTAAATTGTTGAGTTACTGTCATTCTTTTCCTTAGTAGCTTCACTATCCTTCTTAAGGAGAGCTTCATATTCAGCAGCAGTTAGGGAGTCTAAGTAGAGTAAATGAGAGGTATACTCACAATTTTCATCATTATGATCTACCACAAATCATTTTGGGAAGATATTCTTAGGCTAAAATTCCCAGTGGTATCTAATCCATACATCTTCTTCAGTTAAATTCTTCCACCAGCCTCCCCTGTGAAGAGGTTTATTCAATTCCATTTCAATTCTAGCTTTAATAATATTTCCAACTCTACGCCTGCAATTCTTTGGCTTAGTTGATATCTTCTTCCCTATAAAACCAATTGCTTCATCAATCACAACTACATTCATATGTTCCAGATTCAAGTATTTAAATTGCATAGTAAAAATTTGTTTATCAAATACATAATCTTTTCGTGGAATGTGATTATAGTATTTTTGAACATGGAAAAGAACACCATCTATTAACCAAGGACCATCTGCAATAACTTCATCTCTTTCAGCTTCACTGTTTAACCTGGCCAGCATCAGATTATGCCCCATAATTCTAATTTCCTTGTTATGATACTTTCCCCAAAGTGAATTGATTTCAGCTCTTATGACTTTCATCTTCATCTTAGTTTTCTCTTTCAACTTCCTTAAAATTTCATATGTCCACTGATCAGCAGATTCATTGATTGTTTGTGATGAACCTACTATTCTTCTTTGGTTAGCTGATAAATCAATATTTGCATTCCTTAGCTGCCTAGTGTTGATGGTGGTTTTTAGCTTAGGGGTAAAATTGTAAAACACTAGTTAGACAATGACGTCACAGAACTTGAGTAATAATGTCCAAACCAAGCACATTTATTGAACCCTTTAATTTGTCTGCGAGAAAATTACCAGGGTACATTTTTTTAATGCTAATTATGGTTTCGACATGCCAAAACCCTAATTCTCACACGCCTGTGCCAATGGAAAACCATGCCAGCCACACCTACGGCGCCAAGGAATGCCAACCATGCTAGCCGCACCCCTGTGCCAATGGCAAACCATGCCAGCCACACCTACCGCGCCAAGGCATGCCAACCATGCTAGCCACACCCCTGTGCCAATGGAAAACCATGCCAGCCACACCTACCGCGCCAAGGCATGCCAACCATGTTAGCCGCACCACTGTGCCAATGGAAAACCATGTCAGCCACACCTACCGCGTCATGCCAAACGCACCTTGCCATGGCTCCATGACAACCTAGACGCGCCACCTTGCTGGCCTTCCCTACGCGGCTACCAAAACGAAGGCGTGCGACAATCAACGGCCGCCCTTCAATCCCAGGAGCAAATCCTAGCCGTCCGAGGTTACCAAACGACCTTTGGCTCAAAACCCTAGCTTGGTCACGCCAAAACTTGGCCCCACATGCCAAGCCAAACCGCACCTAGCCAAGTTAGCCACAACATGCGCCCATGGAAAACCCTTGGCCCCACATGCCAAGCCAAACCGCACCTAGCCAAGTTAAACGCACCATGCGCCCATGGCAAACCCTTGGCCCCGCCATGACAAGCCAAGCCAAACACGCCTTTCCTTGGCCCTATCCAAGCTTGCTGCACCATGTGCCCATGGAAAACACTTGCCTCCGTCATGCCAAGACAAACCACACCCTGCCTTGGCCCTAACCAACATAGCCGCGCCACCATGCTGGCCTTCCCCACATGGCTACCCAAGCGAAGGCATGCAACAATCAACGGTTGACCTTCAATCCCAGTAGAAAATCCTATCCATCCAAGGTTACCAGATAACGCATGGTAACCTTTGGCCCGAAATCCTAAGTTTGGCCACGCCAAACCATGTCATGCCAACGTCATGCCAACATAACCGCGCCACCATGCTGACCTTCCCTATACGGCTAACCAAGCAAAGGCGTGTAACGATCAACGGTTGCCCTTTAATCCCATGAGCAAATCCTAGCCATCCAAGGTTACCAGAAAACTCATGGTAACCTTTGGCCCGAAATCCTAAGTTTGGCCACGCCAAACCATGGCATGCCAACATAACCGCGCCACCATGCTGGCCTTCCCTACACACCTAACCAAGCAAAGGCATGCAACGATCAACGATTTCCCTTCAATCCCAGGAGAAAATCCTAGCCATCTAAGGTTACCAGACAACACATGGTAACCTTTTACCCAAAACCGTAGTTTGGTCACACCAAACCGCGACAGGACATGCCACGCCAATAACGTGCCAACCTAGCCGTGCGCCACCATGCCATGTCAATGGCGTGCCAACCTAGACGCGCCACCATGCCATGCTAATGGCATGCCAACCTAGCTGCGCCACCACGCTGGCCTTCCTTATGCGGCCACCAACGAACGAAAGCGTGCAACGATCAACGACTACCTTTCCTCTTAAGATGAAAAATCTCGACCGTCGAAGGTCACCAAGCCACCAAGTCTCCCAAGCTCGACTTTCCAAGAAACAACCATATGCTACATGTTTTCCACAAAAACATCCGAGACATCAACACATATCAAAAACTGGGGGATCCTCTTTGAGTATTGGTTTGGAGGTTTACAACGTTCGGCGTACACTACGCCCGTCATAAGGAAGTGTCATAAGGGTGAGATGGTTAGTAAATACAGGGAGTTAATGGTAAAACGTTCATGGGACATCAATTCCATACGTTAATGGTTTTATGGAATATCAATTCCATACGTTAACAATTTTATGGAACATCAATACCATGCATACGGTTACCACCTCCTCCCATTTACTTACCCATTTTTCCATTCCTTAATGAGACCAGGGTACGTTTCACTTCGACTTGTATAAATAGGTCTTACTTATTTCCACAGAACAACAAGTTCATTCGGGAATATACAACACTCAGAAAATACTTGCTAGCTTACCGTTTGTTAGCCTTCCCACTTTTCTGATACAAGTCGCAGTAACACAACTACTCTTCTAGAATCCGCTATTCTGGTCTCATCACTTTCCTTGCTTCCCTCCCCAAAACCAACCCATTCTCATCCACTTTGTGACCGAAGCAAGTCCGGAACGGCCATTTCTTGGTTTAGGCTGGATTTGTACAGATTGATCTCTCGAATCTAAAGTACTCCCTTGCAGTACATTGTTTAGGGTTTAAATTGTTTCTCACCCGTACACCCGAAATTACCGAAATCAGCAGAAACCATTTTCACCTACAAACACCTAGATAACTGATTGATACGATCACCTTGAGTAGCAGACATTATTCTTCTTGAGAGGTAGACTTTCTGTTTTTTTTTCTATGATTTTGGTTATTGATTTGTGATTTTCCAAACTTTTCCTTCGTATTAATATACCAATAGGTATTGATTAAGTAATTTTTTTTTGGGAAACCCTAAATTCACTTAGATATAAGAGTAAAACAAGATTTAGATTGTAACCATAAGTAGTTCCATAATATCGATAAGAATATTTTGGATATATTTAATAATATGGAAACAAAAAGATTGACTGAAATTCTCTTGATTTTTTGCTAAAAAATCGGAAATTTTTTTGACTGAGATCTGAGAGCCATTTTTTTTTGAATTTTCTGACATAGTTTACTGATGTGAAGTAAAGGTTGAGAATGATGAATTTTCCATTGAAAAATTGATTGGTAAACTTGATAGGATAGAAGAACTTTATCCTTACTTGGGTAATCTAATTGGCTTGATGGAGATTCAAAATTTGATAAAATCAAAACAACCTTCTGAACTACTAATTTGAGCCATCAACACAAAGAAGATGGTTAACACTACTGCTGGCCACACCAGTGTTGTTTTTCCAACTGCAAACTTCATACTATATCCACTGCTGGAAATCCCACAGAATGACTGATCAGAGATCTGAAAAAAATTCACAAACCCATTAGAAATGTTTTAAAAAAGAAATAGGAAAGTCTAATTTCAAATCAGAGAAAAGGGATTAGATAGTTTCAAAATAGTTTGATTCCACAACCATCAATCAAAAACCAATGAAAAATTGTTAATCATAAAGAAAAAAACAAGATCAAAAATCAAAAAATCAAAAAGAAAACATGAGATTTTCAAAACAGATTTTCGGCCTAAGTTGACTCGGTAATCTCCCGATCCTCCCCTCATCGGCCGCTTGAGACGAGTATAATCGGATAAAAATGGAATAGATAATAAGACAAAATAGTCCGTGATGATGATTCCGGAACAAAAGGGCAGTTTCTGTAGTTAAAGTACATTATGAGGGCATATACGAGTAACATTTTCTCATAAAGGGACCACCACACCTTGCCTTCCCTTGTACACCACCTCAACGTTCGTTCTTATGAGTTATGACTATTTTTATTTTTATTTTTTATTAAATCATTTTTTTTTCCTCCTCGGTCTCTCTCCTCCAAAAATCCGCTCTCATTGTTTACAACGAAAATCTCATTCATCATCATTCTTGTTGATCAAACCAATTCGTTCAACAAAGTTCAATCAGAAATCTGTTTATTATTCATTCAGCATTCTCAATCACAACCATCAATTTCATTGAAAAAAATTGATCTGATCATGTTTTATCCAATCAATTTGTGAGTTCCCCCATTTTTTTTTTCTTTTTTTTTCTCTGATTTTTTTGTTTTTTTGTTTTGATTGAACTTAGTTTTTCAGGGTTCAATTGTAGCTGTTATTATAATTATGTTTTAGTTAACTTTGTACCATTACTGCTCTAATGCAGCAGCTCAAATTGTTATTATGTTTCTTGAGGGTTAAATCTGTAAACTTATTATTATTATTTTTTTCTCTTAGAATTTTGATCACTGTTTATATGATGATACTGTAGAAAGATTGTAAGGATAAGTTTTAAATTATTGAGTAATTCGATTCTTGTTGTTGGAAAGAATGTTTTGATTATGGTGATTATTGGGATATATATATATATATTTTTTTAGGGCTAATTTGTAGAGGATATTAATTTCTAGCCCATGTATTTTAGAATCTGATTCATGACTTAGTTTCTTCACGAAGAAATCTGCATATGATGGTGGTACTTAGCACTTTCAGGGCCTTCAACTGGCAAAACATGTTTTCTTGGTTTGTATGATTCTAAGAAGTTGATGTTAAAAAAGGATAAACCACCGCATAAGCTATTGTATCGAAATTAGAGTTACTATTTGGAACTAGAGACGGTGTTTCGAAATTGAAAGGATTTTTCTTCTTAGTTAGTATTTTAGATTCCTATTTTGGGTTGCTTTCATATTTATCTACTAAGCTTTTGTAAACTAACTCAGTATGCAGTGTTTTTAACTTTTAATGTTCTCTATGCTACAAGAAAATCCATAAAGTTATTTTGTTCCTGACCTTTTATTTTATTCTCTTAGAGTGGGTGATTTTTCTGTAGTTCTAAATTCTGATTTGGTAGTTTAAGTAAGTTAAAACTTTCACTCACTCTCCTTTATGTATTTATTGTACTTACAGGTCAGTAAACCCAGTTTTTGATAGCTGGGACCCAAGATGAGTCGAGAAGGCACCTGTTACGTTTGGGATTTTCTTCGGACTAAGCTGAACATCTTGCTTATAGGAGCTCTTCTAGAGCTATTGCAGATTCCAATAACTCGTTGTAGATGATATTAGTTGGTTGCAGCTTATAGAGGCTGCTGAAGCATGTCGAGCAGCGTCTCTGTGACGCTTAATCACTCTTACTATGAAACGTGGACTTCCCATTTTATTCTTCATATTTACAGTATACTCTGCGTACAAGCAAGTGATAGGCGTTACATTGCCAGTATAAAGGCTCCCATCTGGAGGTTGTTAGAAGTTCATTGATACAAACACAATCTTGTAACGAGTACAATTGTTAAAATAATGGAGAGGTGAGTTATTTTTATTGAATTTCTCATATTATTATTATTACCATCATGTTCCACTTAAACTCTCTGTAGTGACTGTTGTTTTGTTGCACATGGTTTCAGATATAAAATTTTGCAAGAGCTTGGTGATGGAACATGTGGAAGTGTATATAAAGCACTAAACTTTGAAACAAATGAGATTGTAAGTGAAACATTTCCTGCTTTAGGAACTTGCTTGATGGTTTAGGAAGTTCTTCTGTAGGACTGTAATCCGTAAACGTTAAGCCTCATAGGGTTAAACAGAGTAGAAATAAGAAAGTATCGATCATCTCTCTTCTGGAATACTAAATAGAAAAATTGGTTTTGTAATTCTCAGTTGAATTCACTTTTATGTGGTCTTTCACGTTTGGATGTGTTGTTAGTGCTCACTTCACTCACCTTCTTCCAAGTGGAACTTACAAATAAAAAGCAGTCTTCGATTTGGAGTTGGAATATGATACTTTTTCCTGTTGTCTAGTTCCCTAGACAAATACCTCAATTTAAAGGATATTGCAATTGCCCTTGCATTCGTTCCTCTTTTCCTTCTGTCTCATTTGTACCTTTAGAATTGATAAACTGGTTTTCTGATTTGTAGTAACCAGAAAATTTTGTTCGTCAATAATGGTAGGTTGCGATCAAAAAAATGAAGAGAAAATTTTACTTTTGGGAGGAATGTATGAATCTACGTGAAGTAAAGGTATGTTCAAGGTCTTCTTTTTTATGTATCACCTTTTGTTATTTGTTATCTTGAAAATAATTGATATCACCTGGCTGTTTCTCATTAATATAGTGCAGAAGATCATTGTTAGCATGCTAATTGCTTTTTGAGCTTGACTTCTAAGTTCTAAGCCTGGGTTTGAATTCTATTTTGCAGTCCCTGCGTATGTTAAATCACCCTAATATTGTCAAGTTGAAGGAGATTGTTCAAGAAAACAATGAGCTTTTCTTCATCTTCGAGTACATGGTGAGCATTGGAGTTCTTTACTAATATAAGTCCTTAACAATAACGTAGCGCACTTACAGTCCTATATTTATGCTATATATGATTCTACAGAACTTATTTTTTATGTTTGTGACTGGAGCATAAGTCCTACTTATTATGATGGGTTGCTTGTATTCCAATGGTTTCTGCTACTCGTACATTGGAATGGCAGTATGCCCCATTGGTTCCGGAAATATGAGTGTCATCAGATCTTCTGTTCCGGAAAGCAAATTTATGCGACACTTTAACAAGGTATCTTTTAGTAGTAACAGAGGCCTACTACGCCCTACCTCAAAGGATATAAAACTTTTGCCTTTGCCAAGGCCACTTTAGTCCCTGTGTTGTCATGCTTTTGTAGCAAGGGGGACGTCTGCAAGAGGCCATGTCACTTTGCCCTGTGTCTGTTGTGACGTTTCACTATGTGATTGATGAAGTTAGTGGGACAGATAACATAAAAGTAGTTGTCAATGATATTGGGCAGCATGTGGGACCTAACCTACTCTACAATTACAAGTCCGAAGTAGTTTGAAACTATCTCTGAACCTCATTAACGTTTCTGAATTGCGAAAACTGTTACTTGTATCACCTATATGAATAGTTGTCCAATGTGGGTAGGTGGGTCCAATCATGATTTGACATGTGTATATGCATTTAGTAAAATATATCAAACAACTCAATTTTTTACATTTTGATTCCTTCGAACAAATCTATGGAAAGCATGTTTGATTTAGTCTTACTTGAATGTACATGTGAAATTATGAATGGTTCCACATGCCCATACCGACAAAGTCCAAAATCAATTTGTTTTTCAAAAATTACATATTCTCAGATCGTGGGTGTTCAAGTCACAATCATTGATGTAATTTGCAGTGGTTCCAAATTGGATTTGGTAAAGGTGCTCACGTTAGACTGTAAATAGTTATGGGCTTATAGCCTCTTTTAAACTATTTGCCAACCTCATGCAGACCTGACATCAAATTAGTTCCATAATTGTGCCTAATCAGATTCAAACATGAGTCAGCCACTGTTATGTACATTCATTATGTATATTTTGAGTCTTAGGAGGCTCTGAATTAAACTACAAGGCGTGGTATTTGAGCCTTATTTCAAGTGGCTAAATTTTAAATATCGCCATGTTTTTTCTAGTTTAAAAATTAAAAGCATGATATTGTCCATTGCATTCCTAAAGATACATCAATATAATTTTTTTTTTTTTTTTTTTTTTTGCGATCCAGTTGACAAACGTTTGTTTTTTGCTTCATTTTGAATATGTTGCAGGAATATAATTTATACCAGATAACAAAAGCACGCCAAAGTCCTTTCTCTGAGGCAGAGATACGTAATCTTATGTCTCAGGTGTTGCAAGGACTTTCCCATATGCATAAAAATGGATATTTTCATCGGGATCTCAAACCTGGTATTAACATGCTGCTATCTCTGTACTATCTTTCCTTTGTTTGGCTTTTGCTTACTGTAAAAAACATTGTTAATGAAAAATAACATTGTGCCTTCTAGAGAATTTGCTGGTGACAAATGACATCATAAAAATTGCTGACTTTGGATTGTCTAGAGAAGTAACATCAGGACCTCCTTATACTGACTATGTGTCAACACGCTGGTGAGCCTCTATCTTTTGTATCATTGTAATTCTCCTTTCGGCCGTCAATTCTATATTCAAACAAATTATAATATCTATATGTAATGTGTAGTTTTCCAGCATTGTGTTATAATTGTCTGCACTTTTTGTCAAGGTACCGAGCACCGGAAGTCTTGTTGCAGTCCTCATCATACACTCCTGCAATTGGTAATGATATATTTTACAATTACCTGTTAATTAGGTATTTTTCCAAAATTTCTTTGTGAGACTCAATGTTACCTTTCGTTGTTCTTACATCTGGAAGTCTTTCTAATAGAATGAAATGGTCGAAGGACAATTACTAAAAGTTGCTTGAAGGACGTGCACTTTTATCCTCTGAGTTGAAGTACAGATTAGTAACATAGACTTCAAAGGCTTAAGAGTATTGATCATTGTATAACTCATGTATACCTGTGTCCTAGAAGCAGTATATTCCAGGAACTTGTCATTGAAACTAAAACTAAAAAGATAGTGTCCTTAAAACCAAACAGAAAAATAGAAGCCATCATTTTCCACATGGAGACAAGGTACAAGGATGCGTTCGCCTTTGTTTGGCTTTAAGGGAACCATCTTTTTTGTTTTGGTTGAAAGTTCAACCTCCATAAAATATTTATCCTCTAGGACACAGATGAGTATATACTCTCCAAGCTAAATTTTCATGATTGCAGTGTTCCATGAGCAAAACAATTTAGCTTATGGTCTGATTTTAGGTTCGTCCAGCCCAAACAGACAAAGTGCATGCTCGTCGAACTGATTTCACTTCGTTGTTTGTCCTTCAGATAGATGGTCCCAATTGTTGCTAGTAAATTTTTACGCATTTTGCATTCACTTCAGACAGTTTCTTTAGAGAAGGGAGAAGGGACATCCACATCCATATGTTTTCTTTTCATTTTCTGCCATCGACAAAACAATATGCTATCATTCCCCTCCACGTATCCGACCCATCCATACTGTCAAAAAGTTGAGCAACACATACACCTTGGCCTCTTTCTCTAATAACTTGGTTTTAAGTCTATTGGGCCTTTCATTTTTCCCTCGCCGATGTATTTGATTTTCCGTTTTTCTGTCCTCATTAGGAAATCACCATGTGATTTGTGATCTGTCTTTTTTTAGCTTTACAATCATCCGAAGTCAAGGTTTCATAGACATGATACTTATAAAATGTCTAATTTGTGAGGGAAGGGTAAAGCGTTGAGTACTTGATAACAGTTCGGAGATGATGAGTATTAATAGTCTAGTTCTACATGGTATTAGCTATACCTCCAGGCTCTAACCTTTTGTATGAGTGTTCATTGTTCAAAGTCAGTTGTTAATTGATTAATTTATTTTTGCCTGATAAATGAATTACTTGGTCAAATTTCTTCAGATATGTGGGCGATTGGCGCAATTTTGGCTGAGCTTTTCACAATGAACCCCATTTTCCCAGGGGAAAGGTAAATTTGAGCATATTCAGATAAGTCCTTTCCCTAACAGGATAATGTCAACGCTGTCATTAAATAATTTAAACTTTCTATATACATGCATGATAGTGAATATTTGCATAGCTTTCTTTGAAGGTGGCATAGATAAGTTTATGTTGACTGGCTGCTTGCTGTCTTTGAACAGTGAAACAGATCAATTTTACAAGATATGCAGTGTTTTCGGTACTCCTGACTGGAGTATGCTGCGTGAAGGAATGAACCTTTCACGGTTAAATAATATTCGCTTTCCGGAGGTGCTTTCCATTCTGTTTATCTTTTTTCTTTTTTCTTTTCTGGATTCATAATGTTTAGGGCATTACTCATTAGTCTCTGATCTGTTGCCATTTACCCTCTTGTGTAGATTGCTCCTGCTAATCTCTCAATTATTATTCCAAATGCTAGCTCAGAAGCGGTAGATTTAATCAGGGTAGGTGATGATTGCAGTATTGTGCTATATAAGTGCAAAGCTACAAAACATATTTATTGTAGAAAATGAACTTGTATGGTGTGTGTTTTAATATTATAGTATTTTATTGTAGCAATTGTGCTCTTGGGACTCGCTCAAGAGACCTACTGCAGAACAGGCACTACAACATCCCTTTTTCAATGTAATGTATTTCTCCATTTTGTTTCATATCTCTTCTTTTCCATTTTTAATTAATATTGGTCGCTTTGCTAACTTTTTTACGTTTGAATAGGTTGGAGTTTTGGTTCCTCGTCCACTATTGGATCCTCCCATGCTCAAACCAAATCACACAAGTTAGTTTCTTAGACTCATTTTTTCATTTATTTTTCTTCTTAGTTTCAATATTTTGGAAATTATTTTTCATAAAAATCATTCCTTTTTTTTGTTTCCATCGCTTCAGGAGGACCAAAGCTTGAGTTGAGTCTATGGGACTTTGGTACTGAACCAGACGACTGCTTTCTTGGCTTGACATTGGCAGTAAAGCCTAGTGTTTCAAACTTAGGTAAAATGTTTCTGTATTGTCAATGCTGTGGACCTTTTTGTGTACTAATAGTCGAGTCTCAGCAACTTGTCAGACATTGTGGTATATTTCGTGCTGGTTGTTGGAACACGCGCATTTCTAAACTGACACCCTTGTTTTCTTAAAACTTCACTTGCTGCCCTTTTTTGTTATACTTCCATTTTTACTGCACTGTTAGCAGAATTCTGCGATCAACTTGGATCTCATGTCTAACTTAAGGATGTTATTGCCTGTAACCACTTGCAATCACTCACATTACTTTGCTCCGTCTGCAGATATGGTCCATCAGGTCTCACCCCTAGATGCAAGAGAAGAGGTATGTTGTGGATAAGTGCAGAAAACATATCCAGTTTTGTGGTAGTTAGTTGAAAAAGTGCCACATTCTGAATTGTCATTTTTTCCATGCAGAATCTATTGTTCTCCTCTGGGTTTCATAATCGCTCAGACCAGTCAGGTAAGATTACATGCTTTATCCCTGCTACATTAACGACCATGGTAATTTTAGATTATGTTGCTCTTTCATAAGAAGTATGTATATATTCTGAGATGCCAAACTTGATGTCATGAGAGTAATTGAATTTAGAGACAGTATGTACAAGCGACTCAAATTTTCTTTTTCAGGGTGGTGGCCTCTGCATTCTTCCAGTGAAAATAGAAATGATTTGTCACTCGGGTCTTCTTTCCCTTCTTCATATATGGTGAACAGGTATAAATTACCAGAAACTCCCTGCTTTTCCTTATCTGTGTTTTTTTCTTCTTCAGTATCGTTCTTTCAGCTTCAAAGTTAAATCAAGTGCAGTTGTCAAGTTCCCGTTTCTCAGTATTTGTGAACCTTAAAATCCATTCTTGGGGTAAAACTGTTTGGACCCAATTGACCTGCCAAAAACACCTTTCCCGCAGACCAACTGTCCAATGAGTTGTACATGAACAACTAAGAACAAATCCTTTATGGCCCTTAGCTAAATACTAAGCATGTATGTTTCTTGATATATTGTACTTTGGCCAACTTTGTGTGCTCATTCTTTCACTCTTGCAGTCAAGTTTCATATCCCACAATTGGGTTTCCTCAATCTGGAGGTGGATTCGACATATCATCTCTGCAACATAGTAACATCCTTGACAGACAACTGATGGCTTTCTCCTCGCCTTACGAAGCTCGTCTTTTTCAGTAATTTGCTGATCCTTGTATAGTTATACATTACCACAAATCTACTATATACTTACAAAAAGAGCAGTGAGATTACCTGTGAATCGCTGTTTGGTGATCATGGTCCTGCCTTTTTGTTATACCTCTATTCCATGCTGGTGTCTTAGCAAGGAAAATTCATATTTTTCCCAGTAAAAGAGTTCAAAACTAATACTGAGCCTCTTGGGTATATGTATTGCTGCAATACTAAGTTGCTTATCTCTGTCAGATTATTTTGAATAAAACTGTTATCCTTTTCCTGGTAAAGGACATGTACTAGTATGGTTTAGAACTTTAGATCCTTCGTGGTCTGTACTGTATTGTTTGGATCCAAACAACATTTTAGGTCCCCCTTTCCATCCCTATGGACTCTATCCTCCCTTCCCTTGCCAATTTTTCTTTCTGTGCGTTCTGTTATCGAGATCTTTCTGGATACTTTTGAGCAGTTTTTCTCCCACTTGGCTATGACTTCCTCTTGTGGTGATTTCTTCCCCAATTATTGATTTTTTGGAAAAGATGCCTTCGTCTCAAGTTTTCAATGACTTTTAACTACAACCATGAATCATGATAAGAGCGATCAGCTTAAGCAGTCAACTGGAGGATCTTTAGATAGAATTTGTGTGCTTCTGCTTAACTCAACTGAAAAAAAAAAAGGGTTGGAAAATGATAACTGGAGCCTATCTGTGAAGTAGTTGTTTAGATTTCTATCAATGAAAATGAAATTTTGTTGCGTTGTAATAATTTTTCAGTGACGTTAAAAGGCTGTCCAGTCCTTGGGTTTTGACCGCCAGGTCTCAACTTGCAGTGGCAAATAAATCTTTAACTGGTTGGAAATATATCTATGTTTTCTACTAAAACTGACATACTCGTACGCCATGAATCTTTAAACAGTGGCGTACGTGGGTACACAGATAGAAGTGGTCCAGGCGGTACATACGTTTACAGTGTTCTAGAAATGTCTCATTTTGCAATCCTTGACCTTGTGGCCTGAGCTGCCCTAATGCCCGTTCCCTTTCTCATCGTAACGTAATTAGTCGGGTAGCTCTGTTGTAATTGCGAGTTGGATTGGTGGACTCGACGAGTGACGAGCACTTTAAATTTTTGAAGTTTCTCAGCGTGTTTACGTTTGAAGTTGGAACATCATGTACCGATTTGAGTCCATTTGCATGATCTAACAAGGCAAACACAATTTGGTTGGTAAATGCCAAACGGCCGCCATGGAATTTATCATTTTAGTGGGATGGTGGAGAAAGATTGCAATCGCTGGTTACGTATTCATCCACCACCGAACTAATATTTTTGTAATGTTGTTGCGGGTCTCTAAGTATCTGCTCTTGATCACTCCCTGAATGCAGTAAGCAAATAGCCATGCTTTTCCTTTCGCATTCCCCCTCCTTTTTAGATTGAAAAATCCATGCATGGTGATTATGCGCATTATGAGAATCTTCAGATCTTTTATGGTATTTTGTTTAGCAATTTTGTTTTTATTATTTCTAGACAAAGAGTCAAACCTCAAATATATTCATTAATAAAGCTGATTAGTCTAAAGTTGACAAGATTAAAATTTCCCTCCTTATATGCAGCCTTGACAAAATAAGCTTCCACGTTGAACGGTGATGAAATTCTCGCTTTCTATTGGCCGAAATAGACCTTTTCTAATAGAAAAGCTACGGTGAGGACACTTGGCGAAACTCTATTAGCCGAAATATTAAAATTTTGATTTCACTTTGTTTACATCAGATACTTAATGATCGTTAGTAACGCCGTCAATGAAAAGGTAGGTGGATAACATTTCCGTCAAATTTTAAACCTAATTAATTTCGTTACACCGTATTTACACCAAAATACTTAACGGTACGTTAGTAACACTGTTTCGAGTGGACAATACTTCCGTCAAACCACCTAAATTAGGGATCTTTTAAAGCTTTCCAAATATGTGGGATTATGTTGATCGTGGAAAACAAGAGTTTGGAAATATATGCCTTCTACAGGCTTACCAAATCAAGTGCCCAGAGAATTTTTTTCTTCTACCAGGAAATCAAGAATGTGCTTCTATTAATCGGATATATGGGTTTTATGTAAAAGACGGTTTAATATTAGACTCTGGAAAGCCTTTACCGACCGCGGCAGCTCTTACGGACGATAAGATCATATGCAAGCACAAGTCTTACACAAAGCATAATCAAAATCTCCACCGTGTTTCAAACAAATAGCATATGGAACTAACACACTAACACACTCTCTTTCTTATAGATTTTTTTTTTTTTTGAAAGACTATCAATCTTTCACCACCACCATGACTGTAACCAGCAACTGCACCACCACCACCAAATCCTACATCATGCAGACATAAACAAATCATGATCAATTTTTGCAAGGAAATACATGCACAAATTATTTATTGAGAGATTGAAGAAGCACAATTTTAAAGCTTTTAATTTTGGTGGGGTTTCCGGTACTAAACCCATAGGTCCCGACCCAGGCTACTTCCCCTAAATTGCAAATCTTGAAAAAGAAAGAAACAAAGAGAGTGCACAGACTGTACACCGACCCACAGATCCCACCACACCAACTCAGTCAAATGCTTTTAATTAGATTTGTGGAAAGAATTAATTAAGGAAAATAGAAAAGGGATAAACTAATTTGTTTGTAAAAAAGATATTTCAAGAGAGCAAGGGAGAAACAAACCTTAGTTGTTCTACTTTAGCATTAATAAACTACTTATAATCCCGAAAAAAATAAAAACGCCAAAGCCAATTAAGAAAATAGAACTCATAATCATATCTCAAAATTGGAAGTTGAAAACAATATAGCTAGGAGCGATGCCCGAAATGGGGTTGTGGTGGAGTTGCTGCAGCTGCAAATGAAGGAGAAGAGAAAGAAAATGAGGACTGGGAATTGGGAAAGGGCAAAGTGGTGTGGTGCGAGATCCTTGACTTTTTTGTTTTTCTATTTTGTAAAATTAACGTGCCTTGATCAAATTTATTAAGAAAATCTATGATTGAATTAAAGGCCTTGACAAAATAAATTTCCGTTTTTTCTATTGGTCGAGATAAGCCTTTTCTAATGTAAAAACTATGGTGAGGACACTTAAAATTGAAATATTTAAAATTGGGTTACATTTTGTTTACATTAAATACTTAACGGTTAGTTAGTAACGGCATCAACCAAAAATTAGAAGGACAACACTTCTATCAGAGTTTTAACCTAAATACTTATTTTACACCAAATACTTAACTGTATGTTAGTAACACCGTTATAGGTGGACAATACTTCCGTTAAACCCTTAAAAAACCAAACCACGTTAAGGAAATTCTTTAATTTCCGACTTACTTAGGCAACTGTGATTTTTTTTTCCTTTGGTAGAAAAGGAAACTGTGTTACTATGAAGAACGATTTACTATTTATTATTTTATTAATAAAATAAATTTAATCCTTAGATAATAATTTATTAAAGATAATTAATATGTTTTTCTACATAGAGTAAAACAACAAAGGAAACACCGATACAGTTATAACATATAATTTACAAATGGCGCAGACAAATTTTAGTTAATTAGTTAATTTAATTTTTTTATCGTTATTTATTTAGCTACAATTGATATATTGACATCCACTCATATTTGAGTTTTAATATTCCGATGGATTATAATTAATAGTGTCAAGCAAATCGCACGTGCACTAAAAGTAAAAACTGTAAAAATGGTGATCCATATTAAACAACGAATAATAAATTTTGAGGGAGTTTCAAAATATAATAAAAAAATGGTACAATTCGAAAACTAATAAATTTTACAAGCTTGGTAAAGGGGCGTCACATAATGGTAGAGAGGCGTCACCCTAATAAGACAAAAAGGTCATTACAAGTAATTTTCAAGTATCCCTTATCAAATAAAAATCTGGAAATGACTAATTAGCCCTTATTGTTGATAATCAAGATTAGTAATGATAATCAAGATTAGTGTTGATAATCAAGATTAGTGTTGATAATCAAGATTAATGTTGATAATTAATTTTCACTTATCATATGATTCATAACTCTAAAATAGGTTATAAAAAAAAATTAGAGAAGAAAAAAGAAACTTTTGTGATATTTGTGAAGGTCAACCTCAACCAATTGAAGAAATTAACCAACAAAGTGAAAAACCCAGCATTGAAAATGACTAGGTATACTTCAAATCACGTAACAAATCAATTTTTTTAAAATTTGAGAAGAACATACGGTTGGAATTGAGCTCGTTATAAATCAGTAACTATATATTACGATGCGTAATGTATCAATTACCAATCAGACCGGTTCAATTTTGGGAAAACCCAAAATTTGAGGAAGAACATCTACGGTTGGAATGGAGCTCGTTACCAATCGTAACTAACCTACGGTTGGTAACTAATGAATAGAAACCAACAGTAACTAACCTACGGTTGGTAACTAATGAATAAAAAAACCAACTAGTAACTAACCTACGGTTGGTAAGTCATCTTAACTTTTGAACCGTACATAACTATTTGATAAGTTGTTAACCTTCGGGATAATTTACGGTTGGTTAGTTTAATTGAGTTTCAAACCAGAATCGAACATATTCTCAAAACTAAGAACTCACGGTTGGTATTTGAGTTTAAACCAATCGTAACATCAACCCAATCAACAAGCGACGGTTCGTATTTGAGTTATTACCAACCGTAACTAGCATAAACCAGAAATTTCAATTTCAATTTTCATTCAAAACCCTAATTTTTGATACAAAATTAACTTAAATCCAACACGATAAACTAAACCCTAACTGGGTTTTTCCAAACATTTTTCAAATCGCCGATTAATCGAAGACGATGACATTTTCGGTTTTAATGGAGGTTAGGGTTGATGGAGGAGAAGAGAAGATGAAAAAAAAAACTGATTTGATTTTGGTTAATTGATTTGATTTTGGTTAATTAAAAAAAATTGATTTGATTTTGGTTAATTTAAGGTGAAAGGGTAATCTAGTCAATCTACACCCCTATAGGACACCCCCTAACCAATAAGAGGGACATTGCTATCACACTTGACGCCCCTCTACCATTTCATGAAGCCCCTTTACCAAGAGATAAAATGACTTTGAATTTTAAAGAGAAAAAGCATTGTCCGAGGCCCGACGCGAAGCATGGACACAAAATCTAGATGTTAAAATTAAGAAGTTAATAAATAATCATTACCCTTGAAACATAGGGAATACCATATAACTACTATTTCATCAATAAAAAATATCACATATTTCATCTATATTTTCTACGAAAATAAAAGGTATAAATAAATAAAATTTATACATATTTTCTATCTTTTCTCCAACTATTTAATTTATTGGCCTAGTCAAACTAAATAAAGATGCATCACCACGAGGCGGGGCGAAGCTCCGCGCACACCAAGTTAAAAATACATCTCCACGGGGCGGGGTGAAGTCCCGCACACACCAAACAAATGCATCGTCACGGGGCGGGGCGAAGCCCCGCGCACACCAAGTAAATGCATCGCCACGGGACAGGGAAAAGCCCCCCGCACACCAAGTTAAAAATGCATTTCCACGGGACGGGGCGAAGCCCCTGCGCACACCAAGTTAGAAATGCATCGCCACGGGGCGAGGAGAAGACCCGCCCACACCAAGTTAATATGGAAAAAAATGCCCGATGTGTAGCACGGGCACAAAATCTAGTACAATCATTAAATCTAAAGTTTCTAGGGGTAATGCCGTCAGTGAGTATTGCCTTGTCTCTCTAACCTATTTGGGATCGATAAACATGATTTTGAATTCTTTTTAGCAAGTTATCAAACGTGTGGTACTGTGGTGAATTAATCAGTAACTAAGAAGATTAGCGTTATCTGTTACTCATGAAGCTTAAACGTGAAATTTGCCAGCAACTATTGCGATCCATGTACGAACTAGAATTCTATTTTGATTTGCGATGACACCCCATGCATAAACTATATTCAACTACAAACTAGACGTGTATATGAATATCCACTTCCAAGATAAAAACACAAATATACTGTAGTTATTTTGGCTTTTGATCACGACAAGAGACACAATAATGGAACCACCCTTATACGGCCGCCGTACATGTCTCCCACGAAAAAACCTTCATAGAATAAATCCTGCAGAGGTTTGATAATTAAACCGGTTTCAAAAGAAAGTTGAAGAGTAGTAAGCTTCCGTATATACAAGAACTAAAACCGCGCATGTTGAGAAGAAGTAAAGTAAATGTTTCATGCTAGGCCATAGTATTTGGGTGATAAGCCATAGTTAATTGGAAATGTCATTATATTAGAAGTCATTGTAAGAAACCAGCTGATTCGCTGGCTAACAACACTAGAATGTTTAAAAGTTTCAGAAACTTGGAGCTTAGCTGGTTCAGTTCATCCTCTCTGGCATCAAAATTTCAAGTAATCCGTAATTTTTTTTATATTCCAAATTTGTCTGCTGGCAGAGTATTACTACATTCCATCCGTATCCTTCCCTTGGAGGTTTTTCTTTCTATGAAAGTTAAAGTCTGCGGGCATCCAACTCAAAACCAATTAACAATGAGTGGAGCGGCCCTTCCATATTATATTTTAAGTTAATTAAGCGGATTATAACGATGTGGGACTATTGTGTTTTCACATTGACTTTTACAATTGAGATCTTTGTGGACACCATTGAGCAGTTTTTCTCCCCACTTGACTGATGAGTCTCTCCCTCTTGTGGTGCTCTTTGCCTGCTTGTTTGATTTTTGGAGCAAGATTCCTTCCTGCCTAATTTTCAACTGTGACTTCAACTACAGCCATGAATTATATGATAAGAGCAATTATCATAAGCACTCAGCCAGTAGATCTTTGAGATAGAATTTGTGTGCTTCTGGCTTAAAACTAACAAACTCCAAAAACAAAAAGCCTATCAGTATCAGAGTCGTAGTTGTTTAGGTGTCTTATCACAGAAAATGAAATCCGGAATTTGTTCCCTTTGTACTTACTTAAGGTTTGCTTCTATAGTTAAACTTCTTTAGGTGACGTTAAAAGGGCGAGTCTATTTTCGGTACGCATCTCTGTCGATGAAACTAATGTGGTGCCTTCTGCCTTGTAATTGGTTGATCTTATGTGGACTTGTTTTCAAGTAATGATAAAAACAAAAATGGGTGTCAACATGAAGTGTAACATTGTGTACTAATACAAACGGCTATTACGACGTGTTTGGTTAAAGGGAATGGAATAAGTTTTCTCGGAATACAATTCCATTCCCATGTTTGGTACCCAGTAATAGAGGGCGGTTAGGAATAGGATTCCCAAAAAGTAAGGGAATACAAACCCATGGAAGTGGTGGGTTTAGGATTCCCCTCTTTAGGCCTATTCCTATGCACATGCCAAAAAAATGGTGTTTGGCATGCCAGGTGGCATGCCAAACCATTTGCGCCACTATGGGGAAACCTCTGAGCGATCGAATTCCTAGCGAGCGATATTCACTCTAGCGCCAACGGCTAGTTCTTCATCGCTATAAATATGTAACTTTGAAACTCAAAAATTACACCAAATTTTTTACACAAAAAATTTCTCTTATTCTCAATCTATTTCTCTTTTCTTCTATTTTCTCCAAATGGCGAATTAAGCCAACTTGATTCGGCAACGCAACTTGATTTTTCTGGAGTAGTGCTTGAAGGTGTCGTTGAGAAGATATGTGATAGATTTAAAGCAATAAGTAAGAAGCAAAGAAGCCTCCAAGTTTTGGATATCAACCAAGTCAAAACCGCAACTAAGAGAAGGTAAAGAAAGGTTAAAGGCAAGGAAAATCAAGGCAAAACAAATTTGAAGACAAAGAAGAAGATAAACAAAGGAGACTCCGTTCATGAGCGCATTGATTGGAAATTTGGTGAAATGAAGAAGATTAACAAGATGAAGAACATTGTCCCAAATCTTTATTTTTGAAGTCTAGTTATATTTATTTTGGAACTTATATGGTCTAGTTTTTATGTCTTGTAAAAATTACTATTAAGAAATTTGAATTTGAAGTTTGAAATTTGAATTTGAAAATTTGAGTATTGTTTAAAATTAAGCTTAATTATATTCGTAATCCAATCTTGACATATAACTTTTACCACTTATAAATTGGACAATATTTGGGCAAGCAACTTAAAATCTAAAACAACTTCCATATTCAAAGTCTTGTTTGTAGATGCGACGATATTCCGCACGACACCTTTGTTTAAGTTCCAAATAGGTTTCACCACTCCTTAGATTTGGACCTTCTTGCTGAAGTAAAGCAAGATACTTAGTAACTTGATGACTGATTATAGTGAAGCGATCACTCAACCCTTTAACATCACGATTGTTGGGGTTCATTGTTTGTTCTTCAAATCTCCTCAAAATCCTATCCCAAAAAATAACTTGACAACATTCTTTTGCGAATAAAGTCTCATTACAATGAACATAACTTCTGCAAATACATTCATCTTCCGCAATTGTAAATTTTGGTACTCTCCTCCTAATTCGAACTCTTTGAATTTCCGCAGCATGTTGGTTTGCTATGAAATCAACCATACTCGCATTATCAGCCATACTCGCATTAGAAGATCAGAAAATAATTGGAGATTGAGAAATTCAAGAGAGATTTAGAATTTCTAGTGTGAGTTAAAATGGAATTGAAATCAGGTATTTATAATGGGGGAAATGGTAGCCGTTGGATGAAGATCTGATGAGCGATTATCATAGTATCAAGCGACAACTTGACTGTCGCTGTCGATTTAATGACCATCAAGCGACAGAGACTCTATCGCTCGCTGGAAACTCTGTCGTGTATGTCAATATGCCAGAAATAACATATTGGCATATGAGTTTGGCAGTTTGGCATACCCATAGTGGGTGCATATATGCCAAATACATAAGTTTGACATACACATAGGAATAGGCCTTAGGGACTATGATTCCTGAGAACAGAAATTCTCTTTCTCTATCCAAACACGCCATTAAGGGACAAAATTTCAATGGAATTCTGAAATCTCTCGGATTAAGACTATTCTTATGCTAAATTTTGTCATAAGAGGAATGGAGTATACGGAGGGGAATGGTCCGAGAGGAGAAGATATTTCCAGTGTTCTAGAAATGTGTCATTTTTTCAACCCTCGTGACCTTCGCTAAGGTCCAAGGTCTTTCACATCGCAGCAGGAAGGAATGATATTAATATGGCTTCAATTATTTATTCCGGGCTTGTTTGGTTTGACGTCGTTTGAATTCGACTGCTAAGTTTGGTCCCCTTGGCATTCATGTTGAGGTGCCGTCTTGACAGAATAAGGTAGAGAGAATATGGCCCCTTTTTGGTTCTTATCACCCTTACTCATCAAGTCTTATCGTTCGGCGCATTCATTTTTTGGCCCGTTGAGAACTCGTACAAGGGACATTTGATCATATTTCACTAATTAGAAGATTAATAATTCAATAACAGGAAACACCAATTATATGATTTAAAGTGCGAGCCAGAGAGAAGCAATTTGTGTCTCTCAACATCAAACACAATAGTTAACCATATCAATCATAATTTAATTAGTCGCCTAACTTTGTTGTGATTTTTGTAAGAAGCATCGCAAGTTGGGTTGGTGGCGACGAGCACTAACGAAGCTGAGGAGGCAATAGCTAGATTCCGTATAAAACAGGTACTGATATACTCCATCCGTCCTAGTTTAGATGCTAAAATTGGGGATTTTTTTTGTCCTACAATACTTGCTATACTTCATATTTTTTACACCCACTGGTTACGCAGTATATATGAATACGCGAACTAATAATTGGGTCGACGGATTAGAGAGAATCCCTTTTATAGCAACTTTTTTATAAAATGAAACTATGCAAATGTGCAATTTGATAAAAAAGTTACAATTAAAAAGCCGAAAATGCCATCTCTTTTGGTCAAATTATTAAAACTCATATATATCCTATTTTTTCACATAGTTCCTTATGTATCATATTTTTCCTTACTTAACGATAAGGAACATCTAAGGAGTGGTGAAACCTATTTTTCACATGTTATTTTTGTAATGTTATACAATTTGCGGTGTTCTAGTAGGTTTGTAATGTTACATGTCGGCCCTCCCCACCGTGGCAACGATGTTCTAGTAGGTTTGTAATGTTACATGTCTTTATTCGCTTTTAGTGAATGTTGTTTCCAATCTTTTTCATTTATTTTCAGTATCTTCTTTTTCTAGTCTACTAGTCTTGGTACAAAATATCCTAGCTGGTTTTAGGTCTATCCATTTATTTAAGAACGCGCAATTAGGGAATACTAAATCTAATTGTGGGATAGAGGAAAAGGATAAAACCTGGATTCAAATATCAAGTCAGGGTCACCCCTTATCTAAGTATTTTACCTAATACCTAATCTACCCCTCACTAATCAGGTTTAGTGCTTAATTATAATTAGTAAATTCATAAGATTATTTGATAAATGATTAGTGTGTATTTTTATTTGTATTTGGGTGAGTGAGGTGAGAGTAGAAGGAGGGAAAAAAATTGAGAGGGAACCTTTTTTGGTAAACATGGAGGATGATTGTACAAGCACTCCCAATACTCAGGTAAAGGTGCCAATGTGTTGAAAATTTGATTTTTTTTTCCTTTGAATCCACCATTGTTGCAGCTGGAATAGCTCGGTGCCGACATGGACGTAGTATGAATACAATACTGGCAGCAGCATTTCCGGCATTGTATTCGTACTGCGTCCATGCCGACCAACAATATCCCCCATTTTAAAAGGCAAGCCGAAATTGTATTCAACCGAAAAAACCATGCAGGAATTTGTTGGAAATATTCATAAATGTTTGCCACTATTCCGTTTTGAAATTTTTCTGGTTTTAATCAGTCCACTGCCGGCACAGTCAGTTGATTCTCGAGCATGCCGGCACTGCTAACAGCATAGTATGTTGCTTAAATTTCTTTGCCGGCACATGATGTAAAGTATCCAGAAAATTGAAATTGTTTTCACTTGACTACCGGCATTGATAGATTTCTATCGATCATGCTGGCATTAAGTTATGGCATTGAAATGTTAGTTACCAAGCATGCCGGCACCATTTTTCGGCATGGTTGTCATCAATTCCGGCATGGTCTTCATCGCTTTCGGTGATGTAAAAAAATTTATTTACGACATGGTCTTCATCACTACCGGCATGGTATTCATCACTACCAGCATGGTCTTCATCACCTCCGGCATGGTCTTCATCACTTCCGAATGTAAAAAAAAAAATCGTTTTCAAAGTGGAGAATATTTAGGTTTCAAATCCCTAACCCTAACGAGAATGTCGGCAGTGAAGATGGAAATGGGGGATATGATTTTGTTTTTTGATTTTAAGTTATTAGATTTTTTATTTTCAGGGAAGGACATTTTAGTATTTTTGCCCCACAAAAACACCTATTAGCAAACACTATTGGTTGGGGGAAGTAATTTATATCCCCAATTAGATTTCATATCCTCCAATTCCGCATTCTTATTTAAGGCCTACCACTAAAAAAAATGGATCACTTTAAAGTGAACTCAAAACCCCTTGTCTTACTATTTTTTAATGGCTAATTTATCTATGATTAATTAGTGTTAATTCGTTGATCAATAGATGTCTAATATGTTAATTAATCGCCAAAACATGAATTTTTTTTATTTTTTGTGTGTGGATGTTCATACTTTTGTAGGCCGATTCTGATCAATTGATATATTAACCGATTGTTTAAAAATCACATTCTAGAATCGGGCAAGTATTGATATTCGTATAGACCGATTGTGGCCTAAAAAACAAGGAAAAATTAAGCGCAGGCCCCCAAAAAATAATATTTTCATTTTCAGGCCCACAATTAATTTTATGTACCGTGACACCTATAATTATTTCCGTGACACCCATAATTATATGAAATTATTTAAAATGTTTGCATGACGGATTATGCATCTGCATGACTGGTTATGCATCAGGGGTATAATTGACAACACAATTTGGATATAACATATTCAAAAATCCGCGCCTTGGAATTTTACAAATTTTATATCGTTGGAATTTTTTTTAAGAGAGCTACGCAACGAGTACAAACAACAATATCAAAAAAAAAAAATCACGAAAAAATCGGAGGTGATCATCATTTTAGGAAAATTTTCGAAAACTGACTACATAACCATTATCGACCACCAAAAAAGATGCATAACACATTTTATGAGGCCATAAAAAAAATTATGCAACCATTTTTCTGATTTGCATAACAAAGTTATGCATCTATAACAAGTTATGTAACCATTGTTTTGGTTGATTTTAGTGTGTACATAAAAAATTGATGCATAATGCAGTATGCATCCATATTTACGGATGCATATCAGGTTGTGCATCTAGTTTCTCGATGCATAAAAGATTGTGCAATAATTTTCTCGATGCATAATGCATTATGTAGTCATATTTTCACGACTGCATAACATGTTATGTAGATATTATTGTAGGTGCATGACAAGTTATGCAACCTTATTTTTCGTTGGTTTCAATACTTAGAAAAAAGTAGTTGCATAACGTGTTATGCTACCATTCTCTGGACTGCATAACAAGTTATGCAGCTATTTTTGTAGGTGCATGACAAGTTATGCAACCTTTTTTTTGTTGGTTTCAAATATTAACAAAAATGTTGCTGCATAACGTGTTATGCAACCAATTTCGCGACCGCATTACAAGTTATGCAACAAATTTTGTAGATGCATAACAAGTTATGCAACAGTTTACATAGCTACATAATAGATCATTCAACCATTATGAACCAAAGAAGCTCCCACATATTAAAATCAAAACTATCTAAGAAAAAATGGATTCGGAGAAGTAGAACTCCAAACCCTAGTCTTCTATGTTTACGGCTGTGTAGTCACGCCTCCCCCCTTCTCATTCGTCCTTCCATCTAGGCAACACCTCCATTCATTAATCAAGTCTCCATCTGAACAACTGGTGCTAAGAGTAACAACAACTTCAACAAACCTTAACTTTCATTTCTCAAACTCCATCACAGAACCAACTTATTCTTGGCACAAGATATTCTCAGCCAACACACAACTCCATGTCAACAACTCTGGCAACTTCTAGCAGCCTGAATTCTCTCCTTGCCTTGCTCACAACATCTCAAGCATATCTCTACCGTCGATCCTCCATTTTCTGCAACTATATCGACCAAAGTACAACCAACTCCATCTCCTGTATTGTTGCCAAACACCTAAATTTGACCACCCATACTGCAGCCACACCTGTTTTAGCTGAATTCCCTGCCGGTAAGACTTCACTATTTCCATCAGTTTACTTTTATTCTCCCTGGCCATCTACACAATTCTTGACTGCACCTTCAATATCTAGCAAACTCCCACGTACAGTCTTCATCAACAGACTCCTGCACAGCGTCATCCAGCCACCAGACTCGATGTAATCTTCTCCACTTCCATCGATGGATATAATATCTGTCCATTACCAAAAGCTTCATCAACCAACATCATCTTCATCATATCTTCCAACGAACAGCTCATTGTCTCGATTGGTAACAACAACAGCTACCCCAACTCAGTTCCGTTCATTCCCATCATCATATAGCTGCTGCAATCGTTTCCACCATCGAATGCAACTAACTAGACAAGAAAGCTAGTTCCATTCGCACCTGAGATATTCTCTGAACTCTTGTGTTTCATCTTCTTGCTGTTTGTCATCCACGAGTATCAGCCGCTCATACCAAACCCAGCTTGAGATAAAGACCATAATCAAATTTTAACTAAATAACTCAAAATCCAAATTAAACAATAATGCATACCTTCATATATATTCAAATTAAAAGGATAGTGGTAACAACAACTTTACCAGTTTGCAATTTTAGTTTTCTTGACGGCGACCTAATGCAAATTTTCTAGCCATTATAGTAGTTTTCTACAACTAAACATGAAATCTGTGGGTGAAAATGTTGCCCCTAATTATAAAAAATATACTAATGAAAACAAAGTATACATAAAGAAGTTACAGTAAACATTGATGCCAATTCATATTACCACATTGAACAGTTAAAACACTTTGTTAGCTTGGATGTAGAGAAAATCAAATTTTACAAATGTGCTAATAAATCCTGCACTGCCAAATTACCTTACTGATGGATTAATCAATGAGTTAAAAATGGATTTAATTTTTATTATAATCTCATCCTGGGTGCATATACGATCATTAGATCCGAGATAAACATCACGTTCCACGGGAGGAGATCATAAACCACTGCATTCATGGTCGAAATGGGATAGATCGTCACAGAATTTTCCGAGAAGCTTGTCTGAGACTGTTTTTATTTCTGCAAATCTAAATCAAACAACAATTAGGTTTTACTATCGATTAATCCGTCAAAATCAACAAACAATCAAACAAAAAACCCTAAATTCAGATTGGATGATAAGTTGCGGTGGAAAAATGAACCAAACCAATTGCATACTTCGATTTCACTGGATACAAAACCTGATTTTGAACATAGTATTGTCACTTGAAAGCAATGAATTTCCCAACTATCTCAAGATTCTCAACTGAGAGGGAAGGAGCGCCGAAGAGGAACAGAATGAAAGACAAACACAGAAACAATTGATTTTATACGAGAGGGTACTCAATTGATTGATTTCATTCTACTTTGTTCTCTCGGTAAACAAAAAAGACGAAGGAAGAAACGAAAAAGTGATTTTATGAAAATATGGGTCTGTGAAAAAATTTATCCTAAAAAATGGGTGCGAGCTTGAATAATTCTTCCCGTGGGTTTCATAGTGTAGAAAATCTTAAAAATTAGTCTAGTAGTAGTTTTCACAACAAAAAAAACGTAAAAAAATGGAAATTTGTTTTAGCCCGGAACCGGTCAAGAATGGGTATGATTTCTTTCTCATTCCCAAATATACGTCGTACTATGTTTGAGAATGTGTACGTATTCATTCTCAGATCAGGTATAGATCATACTCTTTGAGAATGGGCATGAATTCATACTCATTCTATATAATTCATACACGACTCAAAAATGAGTATGTTGTCATTGGTCAGAAAATATGTACAAAATCACAAATCCTAATTGTTTTTTTCCTCTACTTTTTCTGTTTTTCCAAACCTTAGAAGAGGAAATAAATTTCAACTCTAATTCTAACATTAATTAATTTAACTATTCACTTAATTAGTTTTTTTTTATTTTTGCTAAGAAACAAACGATTCATTGAAAAAGAAGATGTTTACAAGCTTCCACAATTTTTTCATCCCTTTGACAAAAATTCAAAAAAGGGGGAAGAGAAGTCCAAGAAGCTTTAATACACAACTTTCGGGCACGACGTGCAAGCCGGTCTGCCATTTTATTCTTAACACTCCTAATATAAACAAGCTTACAAACACTACTACTAGACATAAAACTTCTGCAATCAGCAAAAATATCATCACATCTCCACCCGGCCGAGCAACTATCCCCGTTTACAAACTCTACCACTTGAAGATAGTCTCTAGCAAAAAGAACTTTGGACAAGTTCAACTCCCTGACCCAGGAAATCGCCAAAATTAGTGAAGTATCTTCCGCACAAATTGCATCTGGAACTAGCCCAAAATACGAACGAGAACTCTCTATTCTTCCTGTTAAATCACACAGAATCATACCAATACCCATATTGAAACTTTTAAAAGAACCATCTAATAAGAGAATATGTGAGACTTCACTTATAGGAGTTTTAATATCTTGTCTAACAACATGCTCAATAGGAGGATCTATATATGTATTAATCATTCTTTTAGTATTAAGAATTACTCTATCCCAATTTACAACTACTTTTTGAAACACCACTTCACAACGCAGCTTCCAAATGCACCACATGACAATTGCCCCAATACTTGGCCATCTAACTGGAAAAGGAGAGGGACCAATCCTAATATCAAACCATCTAAGAAAATAGTCATCAGGCCAAGGGAAGTCTATCAAGATTAAATGTTGCAGAGATAAAGAAAACCAAATGTGAGTAGCCACAGGACATTGAAATAAAAGTTGGAGAACTGTTTCCGAGTCATTATTGTAGAGAGGACAGGAAGTATCGATGGAGTTATTATAAACATGCATAGTATAGTTAACAGTAAACATGTGAGCAAACACCTTTCACATAAAAAATCTGATCTTAGGGAGACAGTCTATAGCCCATACCTTGTTCCAGAAAGAAGATTCCTCAGCAGAACAAAAATCATTAGTATAAACTTTATAAGCAGATTTAATGGTAAAGTTACCATCCCCGGTATGAGCCCACTTAATGCTATCTTCACAGAGTAAATTTAGATGAATAGTTCTAATCTTAACTACAACTTCAGGACAGAACAGATTATTCAGAAGATTAATATCTTAAGTACCATGATGCTGATCAATAAGCTCACTAATAAAAGTATAATTAAGAAAATTAGGATTATTAGACGAAAGTGCGAGTACGGCAACACGTTAGACAACCAGATTCAAGTAGTTTTTCCATTATTTATATTGTACACAATGTTGATCTTTAAGAAATAAATACTTTTAACTATTCCTTTCCAAATCCATGAAGAGGAATCAACTGCTTTGTAATTTCAAGCAAGTTTTGGTTCGGAAAGTATTTGTCTTTTAAGAACATATAGATTAAATGATCTGGATACTGAGAAATTCTCCAGGCTATTTTAGAAATAAAAACCCGATTCAAAGCAAAAGAGTTGTGAATACCCAATCCTCCACAACTTTTAGACTTACCTATGTCAAGCCAGGAACGAAAGTAAGCCGCTCTACGGGGGGTTTTTCTTTGACCACCAAAAAAGTTCTTTGTATGGAATCGAATTTAGAAGTAAGCTTTTTAGGAAAAGGAAAATAAGACATATGATAAGTAGCGAGGCTAGACAAAACATGCTTTGTAACAACTGTTCGACCGGCACCATTCAGATTGGTTTTTTTTTCATATTACCTAGTCTGGCATAGAATTTGTCAGTAAAAAATTGAAAATATCTCGTCCTATCCCTATTGATAAACAAGGGAGTTCCTAAATATTTTTCAGTACTAGACAAGTATTTGATCCCCTAGAGACCTATAAAGTAACTTGATGTGTTTATGATGCATATTAGTACTGGTAAAAAAACCCAATTTATCAAAATTAATGGCCTTCCCATAAGCTCTAGCAAACTTGTTTAGAATCTGTATAATATTTCGAGCATAAGCGATAAAAGCCCTAGAGAATAGCATACCATCATCTACAAAAAAATGAGTGTACAATAGAGGGACTATTATTTATAATCTTAAATCCCTAAATAATTTTATCAGATTCCGCTTTTAGAAGCATTTGTGACAGGACTTCCATACAAAGAATGAAAATATAGGGGGAAAGGCAACCCCCCTGCCGAATGCGTCTAGAAGGAGCGAACACCTCACCCGGTGAGCCATTAATAATGACTGAATAAGTGACAATACTAATACATTGAAGGATGATTTGACACCAGTCTTCTGAAAAACCAAGTTTCTTAAAACCTTGATAACAAAGGTCCATTCTAATCTGTCGAAGGATTTCGACAGATAAAGTTTAATTGCCATATAACCTTTCTTAGATCCTTTTTATATTCTTTTAAAAGAGTGCAAAATTTCGTGACTAATTATAATGTTATCTTGTATCTGCCTATTAGAAACAAATGCCGACTAGAAAGGAGAAATAATAGAGCTAAGCAATGACTTAAGACGATTTGTTAAAATCTTAGAGATGATTATATATACTGAATTTGCTAAACTGATAGGTCTAAAATCATTAAATGTCGAAGGATTATTTACCTTTGGAATAAGAGCTATGAAGGAGTAATTTAATTGACACAATAAAAACTTAGTTTTGATCACCTGATGAGACACAATGTCCCAGTTGTCACGAAAAAAACCCGCCGGAAAACCGTCGGGACCGGGAGAGTTCCAGGGTTCCATTTCCTTGATAGCAGAGTAGATTTCATCAGTGATAAGGATAGACACAAGAGAAAGATTTAACTCATCAGAGATAATGGGCCAGATATATTTCAGAACATTACGTATATCAACAATATTAGGGTTTGAAGAGTGAAAACTTTCTTGAAAAAACTTTCAAAATGAGTAGCAACTTTCTCTCTGGACTCTAACCAATTACCCTGCTCATCACGAACTGTATGTATAGTGTTATACATATTTCTGAGCTTGACTTAGTTATGAAAGAATTGAGTGTTCTTGTCATAGTGAACAAAATAGTTAATTCTTGATTTTTGCTTATAGAGAGAGTTCTCAATTTCATACCAATAGTCTAGCTGCTTAGAATAATTTAAAATGAAATTACCTAGAGCAGGAGTGTATGGCATGGATTGGAACTTTTCGATTTTTGTGTTCATCTTATGAATAATATTTTTAATGTGTCCAAAAGAGTTGACATTCCAATGACAGATGTCAACTTTAACATTACCAAGTTTTCCCACCACTATGTAACTAGGAGAACCCTTTACACTTTTGGACCAGGAGTTAGACAGAACCTCTTTAAAATCTGGACTCAATTGCCAACATTTGAAAATTTTATAAGGAATATGAAGCTTTTTTTCCAGATGAAAACAATTTACAAGGATTGGACTGTGATCCGAATAAATTCTTCCTAAATTATTGACTCTAGTTTGTGGTAGGAGAGACACCACTTATCATTCATAAACCCTCTATCCATTTTTTTTAAAGATCAATTCCACCAGGTTCCTAAACCTCCTATTACACCAGGTAAAAGGATTCCTAAAAGAGAAGATTTCCTTAAGATTAAGATCAATTATTTTGGATCTAATGAAGTCAGGTACCAACGAGTTTGCAGCAATACCACCTTGCTTTTCAGATTCATGCATAATAAAATTGAAATCGACTAACAACATCCAGGGACAGTTGACATCTTCACTAATATTACTTAAGATATTCCATTGATCTCTCATACCAGAAGTATTCAAAGAACCATACACAATATAAATCAGGCAATTTTTGATCCTAGGAGTGATATCACAGACAATGTGGATCATATTAAGAGAAGAACTAATAACTTCAAGATTTGATTTCTCAAAATACCCAAAAGCAAGACCTCCCTATTTCCCCACCGGATGAGCAAAAAACCAGGAATCAAAAGGCAAATGATGACAATATTTTTCCACATACTCTTTATCAACCATGGTTTCAATCAAGAAAATAGCATCAAATCTATATTTCCTATAGAGACTCAAAATATGAAGCCACTTCCTATAAGAACAACATCCATTTATGTTCCAACTTAAAAACTTCATCTTTAACCAGTAAAGCACAACTTACAGTACCAAGTACAAAGAAAAAGAAAGACAAAATTTAAAAGGAAAAGGAATGAAAAGCAACAAGTAATATAGATAAAAGCAATCAAAGGAGGAAAATAAAAATAGAACTTACTAAGTTATGAGATGTAGATGGTTCCGCATCCATAGGGGGAGTGTCCATCATCATGAGATTGATTTCTTTGTCAAATTATTTATTAGTAACAACGGGTTCCGGAGGAAGCATATCCAGCGGCATGGTCTCAAGAATTAAAGCTTCATTAAGATCACTATTCTGAATAGAGGAGCTTCCAAAGTCGCATTCCAAGTTAGCACTCATAAAAAGACAGAAAAATAGTTCATTTCAGTAGCCGAGTTGAATGCAAAACCAGATGAAGTAAACATAGCTTGAGAGAAAGAAGTACATGTAGCAGACCAAATAAAATTTTCCTCAGCCGAACCAGCACTAGAGGATACCCTAAACTACCAGCATTGAAAGAAGTATCTCTAGGAGGAGTGAAGGGAGGCAAAGATGTAAACAAAGGCCAGGAGGATGAAAAAGAATTACATCCTATATAAGATGATTCAAAAGCAGTCCTTGGCCGTTTTCCTTTTCTATCATGCACAAGACCATCTTTTCCGAATGAAATATTATTAAAAGGTGAGACATGGTAGATATTGTTAACTGAGTTATGAGTAATGGGAGCATTAGGTAAAACGGGATTAACAGGTTCCTTGATTGATAATGATGTAACTGCAGGCATAACTGAAGAGATATTAGGAAGAGATAACGAGGAACCTCTATTTCCGAGAGCCCCAGCCGGTTGGAGGCTAACCGAGAAAGCAGTAGGCATGGAGGACCCAATTGAATCAGCGGCCCCTGAGATAGATTTTGAGGAGGCAGATGCACTCGAGCATTCTCCCTTATCCAGATTAACCATATTCTTCGTAACCAAGACATGGGTAGCTTGTGGAGCGGGAGCTGGAAAAGAACGAACAAAAATCCTCGACTAGATTTCCTTACACAAAACCTCATCATGGTAAAGTACCCAGCATTTCTTGCAAGCAAGAAATGGTAGCTTAGGATAAAAAGCTGACATGATATAGGTGCGCTTACTAGTATTGATGACCACCTTTATAATTAAAGGAGAGTTAAGAGGTACCATTAACTTCGCTTCATAGGAATTTCCAACAGGGGTATCCACAGTGAAGAAAGTGGAAATCTCCTCAAGAACTTCTCTTGCCTTTCCTTTGTTGACCAAATATGAAGGAATAGAAATCTACAAAGGCATTAGAGTTTTGTCCCAAACCAGATCAAAAATTGATTCCAAGTTACCAAGAGGCTGGACTGCAAATAGTTGTCCAAACATCAAAGTTGGTCTAGCTGTAAAAGAAATTTCCTTATCTCGATTTTTCTTAAACATAACCACAAAGAGATTTTGAATACCCATTCCCTGAACATATGGCTTTGCAAGCTTGAAATCAGAAGAGTTTATAGTCCATATTGTGTTCAGGTTATGCTTGACTGAGGTTTTGTGGTAGCTATTATACTTGTTACAGATTAAAGTAGCAAACCTAAATGGGAATTCTTCAACATCCTCTTCTAAATCCAAATTTCTAACTTGTGATGCTGGAATAGCCATGAGATACAAACTCTAATAGTAATAAAATAATAGGTTTGAACTACAGAGCTAGAATGGGGTGTGATTATAAACCAGAAGAACAACATAGTATAAATAAGAAGGTAAAGTGGTAGAGCATGTAGAGTTGTTTAGGAAATGAAAGTTTATAGGCCTGCATTAGTGATCATATAGACAAGTCATTTAATTGGGAATCAACCACTGCGTACAAGAAATTGAAAAGCCAAATATACTAATTCTTCATATCCATAAATCTCAAGCGAAAATAATGTTTCTGCCAAGAATCTTTGCCAAGTGTAGGAGAAACTCTGAGTAAGCCGCCCATTATTAACAGAAAACTTGGTATTTGTGAAAAATCACAACATCTTATTATTAAAATAATTTCTCTATTGGGTAATTAAGAATAAGATCTCAGCTTTTAATGGAAAAGAAGCAACTAATTAACTCAAACAAGAAACCCCAAAATGATCAAAGACTATAATCCCTATTAGACCTATTTTCCAGTTCATCATGAAGAGAGCAAATTCATCACCTAGAAATATTCCCGAGAAGATAAAAAGTGAAATCCTCTAAGATATCCCTTAATCAAATCCCTACACTAGGTAGGATCTCAAACACCCAAAGATACTCATAATGACCCTTCTTCAAAGATCAAAATGAAATTTCAATGGATTCAAAAAAATTAGATAGCTTTCTTGGAAACAAGAGAAAGAGAACATAATGAAGCTTCAATGACAATTACCCAACTCATAAAGAATATAACTTCAAACCCGTTTCAGTTGATTAATCAAATCTCATGATGGTGTCCCCAGATTCTCTATGTATGCACCTCCATCATCTCATAACCTAAAATAGAAAAGAGAAGAAAGAAAAATATTACAATTACTATTGTCAGATGATTAGAACAATAAGGAACAACAAATTAATAGTCAGTAGTAATCATCATGCTTAGAATCTAGAGGATTAAGAAAATTGAGAATTAAAGGAAAACAAAAACAGAATAAAATCAAAATTAGGGAAAAACTAGGGTATCTCAGAAACTAAAAAATGATATCATATAGCAATAAATTTAGATTGAAAACAGATCATAATTCAGTGATTCACTTAATTAATCACGACCAATGAACAATAACATGTGAGCCGTTAACATAAATAGGTAAATAAATGATTTTTTGAAATTACTTATTAATAATACAGTTTTGTCTTTTCGTGATATGCTCAAGGTAGCTAGGTTTGTTTAGTGTGTCTTTGGTTTTGATACGAGTTACACTGACATCATTGATTTTGATATATCTCACTAGTATGTAACTCGTGCTACGCACCGGGCCGGTGGGATCAGCTATAATATGGCGTGGCGGGATTTCGCCCCGCGCCCGTGGTCAAATGCATTAAATTTTATTTGTATATTCTATAATTAGTTTGATTTTTTTTTGTAGATGGAGAATACTAATACTGTTTAGGTATCTAATGATTTAAAGTTGGTATGATAAACCTAAATTCATGTACTAATTTTATGGGAAGATATTACAATAACTAAAAATAAGTTAACTCCATAAATTTTGGATTTAAAATAATTAAATTTTATATATCTATAATTATTTGTAATTGAACATAATAAAACGTTTTTTTTTCCTCCAATATTTTCTCAATTAACAAATTGTCCTATCCAACAACTTTATCTTTAAAAGTTTTGGAATATATATATCACGTGAAATTTGTGGAATGCAATTTTCAAAAGAAAATAAAAAGAAATGTGTAGAAGTGTTCATGTAGGGTGCAGAGATAGATTTATCTATGTCGAGATTTAGAAGTCGATCAATATAACAGTACTATGTTGAATCCTTATCCAAGATGGGTACTGGTCCCCAAGAAAGAACCCCATGGTAGCACTATTAATTTAGTTTGAAATTGTCAATGTTGGTTTTTGGTTTAAAAAAATTTAAACAATATGTTGTTGGAGAATAATAATATGTTTCAAAAGCAGTCATGCTATTTATAATCTTTATTAGTAAATAAACACTACATTGCCTTCTTCACCTATCTCGGACAAAGGAGGCATGTCAGGATCCCTCTCCATAATCTCGTCCATTTCATCATCATGTTAAATAGTTCGATCAATTTTGGCACGTCATCGTCGTTTTCTATAGGGTCGTGCTTTGTTTTTTTACCAGTTCATTTGTAGGTAGTATGTGTCTGGAGTTATCCTCTATCAGGAGTTGTACTTACCTTATCTTTTTTTTGTGTGTGGAGTTTTCCTCTGTCAAAAGTTGTACTTACCCTTTTTTTTTGTGTAATAGAAATGCTTTCTCCAAAGTGAGGCGAAGCTTCCCACACCCACCCCAAAAGAGCTTCAGTTAGTAATGCACGTTATTAAGTATCATTTATTAAATTAATGATTGCACTCAAATTAATGGAAAGTTACTACGACTGAATCTTTTATCTAACGATTGAAACTAACATACATCCTTGGTATACTAAGGTAGTCGTACGTAACTCGATTGTTTCCTTCTTTCCTGTAATCCAATTTATCCCTCTATTTGATAATGCGCGGTAGTAGAACTATTAGTGACACATTAATCCTAGTCAATACCACCAGCAATGTTACCATATTGCTATGAAAAAACTACCAAGAATATAACTAAACACTTTACCTAAAATCATTAATTTATTCAAAACCCGTCTATTTTTCACCAAAAGGTTTCCACTGAAATAAATTTTTCCCATTTAAAGTCTTATCGTTCTACAACTTGCTTAAGACACATTTATCTATTTATCAATGTGGGTAAAATCAATCAAGTTGATTATTGACATCATTTAATTCACCTCCCTAGCTCATAAAAAACAAAAGGAACTATCTTTTGTTATACATTCATCTCATATACAAAATTAAATTTATGCATTCTTAAACTTAAATGGGGACATGCAACTTTTATCAACTAAGCTTGTTCGGTAATTCAAAGAAGTAATGTATTAAAAATTCAAATACCGGAAATTACTTACGATTCACCTAAGGCCCACAAGTCAAGAGGAAGACCAGCACAGTTGTATGGATATGCCAGAAAGCATGAAGTACATCAGTTGTACATTGAAGATAATACTATATTCCCATGCTTTCTACAGTTGAGGGAGAAATACATGGTTTCTTTTCCATACTTAAGGACATCGCAATATATTGCAACATAACTGTTGTTTGAACTCCAGATCTCTGCAGTTTAACAACAACATGTCCACTATGGGGATAACTATGGGTAAACGAAGCTTATTTTTTTTATAATTGTAGGAAAAGCTACTTTAGATGAAAATGACATAAATTCAATCTTGCAGTAATGGGAGCTCCTCAAGCTATGCAGGTAGCATTACATATTGCATAAAGAATTTTCAAAGTCACATAAGAAAATCTTAAAACATGTCCTCCTATGAAGCCCAATAATAATTATATACACATAAATCCCCGCATCATTCTGGCATTGAAATGTTCAATAATGAATTATAAGAGTCGGTAAATAATTTGATTCTTATTAGCTGATAGTCGAGAAATAGTTACGAAGCATTAGTATGGCAGAATCTGCTTATAAAAATCAAAAATGGGAAAACCGACATCATTCATCCAAAAATTAAAACCATGACATTATTACTAAGCATGGAAACACAAATGAATCAGTTCAAACTATGAAACCCAGAGAAAAATCCCACATTTATTCTATAAAAATAGCTCAAAAAGAAACAAATTTGAGGAGAACAATGACACTTGAGTATAGTTACGAAGCATTATATCATGTACCCGTTATAAAAATCAAAAATGGGAAAACCGATCCGCACCATTCATCCAAAAATTAAAACCATGACATTATTACTAAGCATGGAAACACAAATGAATCAGTTCAAACTATGAAACCCAGAGAAAAATCCCACATTTATTCTATAAAAATAGCTCAAAAAGAAACAAATTTGAGGAGAACAATGAGTATATATATATGTAATGAGTTTAAAATAAGAAGAAAGCTTCACGGAATAAGAGTGCAAACAGACAAAAATTAAACCCTAAAGAAAATGTTTACCAAGAGGAAATGGAGCTCTTTGTTTGGATTGGTGCAGAAAAATATATATAGGAAGCATTTTAAGAATGCCCCATGAGCTCGTACATGTTGCATTGTAACATCATACACGAACTACATGTTACCTTTTCTCATCTATCAAAAATAATCAAAAGACAAATTAGCTTAAGTCAGTGTGGGTATAGTTAAAAAGATGTAAAATAGTTCATTTAAATTCATAAGCACATTCGGATTTCTATACCCACCATTACTCAGATTCAAGGGAGAATGATATTACAATAGACTACATCAAAACAAAATTAAATAAATTGTGAGGTGGCATAATTTATTCAGCGAGGGACCAAAAGCTCTGATTTAACCAGATCTTGTTGTGTGCACCGTCAGACCCTCTTACTCTTGCAAACCACCTCTTTATCTTTGTTCTGTACACTAACATATATACTGATTCCAGACCCTCTTCGTCTTGCAAACCACCTCTTTATCTTTGTTCTGTACACAAACATATATACTGATTCCATTAATGTCTTATGGAGAAGACAATTCAGATTAGGCGGAAAAAATACTATCACAAACCTTTGTCCATTCCACTTATCAAAGCCACAAAAAAAAAAAGTTGGAAGCTACTAATACTAAATTTCAAAGTCTCCGAGGCCTAATCTCCAATTTCGTACGACAAAATACTACATAAAAGAATGATTCAGTAGCAGAATGAGAAAACTACTAAATTGCTACTATGCATCGATTACACTCGAGAGTATCAATCGGGAAGAAAATAGAACTACTAAATTTACTATATATTAAGAACATGTTTTCAGTCTTTTACCTGTACAATAACTAACTAAAATTAATTAGCCTCCCCATAATTCCAAAGCAAGTAAATTAACCAACTGAGCTCGTCACAAAAAGAAGACCACATGCTACCAGACACAATAAAATTGTAGCAATCATGATTATGAAATGAACATCATTTCACTCTCAGCCCCAATTAATAACGCACATATCTCAGTCGGTAAAAAAAAATAACATGATTGGGATGTGGAAAATAATGGAGACACAGTCCTGATGATAGCAAATATATGGAGCAAAAAAAAAAAGAACTCCGTGCATTAAAGGATATGGTTCATACATACATTTTTTAATTTTTTTGTAAAACTTTAAAATGCTAATCGTATGACCATTTAACCACGACTTGAACACCATATCCCACAAATATGAGGAAAAATTATGAATAAGACTAAAAATCATACATAAAACTCCTTAAGCTTCCTAATTTAAGTGAATGAAGAAATCAATGTTCATATTTTTTAAGATCAGTAACTTTCAATAAATATTGGAAGTGAACGATGGATGATGAAGTTAACTATGGATGAGGTCTGTTGGTACATGCAAAATCCATAACTAATCAACCAAATAATATACATATGAGCCATTGCTGACCAAATTAGTGCAAAAGGCAATCTACCCATGCCAAATGCTATAGTTGTATATATAAAGTTAATCACATCTTAATCTTAATCCTAATTTATTGTCGTTTAACACTCCGAAAAGACTCTCCCGGGAAAAATAAAGTAACTTACCTGTATCAACAAAGATTTGAAAATCAAACAATAAGAATTGAAATCACTAAGATAAAATAATACGTCAATAATGAAAATTACATAAATCAAAGGGAGAAGAGATTACCATTTACAAATCAAATCAGATGAAATACCCATTATTCGATTTCGGACCAGTCTCTCTTCACCTACAAAATCAAAACAAAAATAAATCACCATCAAATACATAACAATCGAACATAAAAAAACCGTACATCTCTGTTGTATGTAGCGGTGAGTGATGATTAGGGTTTTGTGATGTGAGAGAAGAAAGGAAGCCGAATGAATAAAAACTAACAGATATTCACAGAGACAATCAACGGATCCGAGGAAAACCAAAAATTCAATGCAGGATTTTAACAGATAATATGGTCACCACGAAATTTCCCAGAATATTTTTTTTTTCTTTTTTTGTTAAATGAACATATTTTGTACGCTAAATTTGGCATAAGTCGCAGTAAGATGTTGTTTCTATAAATATATCCAGCAGGAATGGAAAGAAACAATTTCTCTTTCTTTGCATTAAGAAATCTATTTTTTAGCATTTTACATGCACAAATTTGACATGTTTCCTTGAAGATTTCTATACAAATTTAGCAAAAAATCTATACAAAAATTGAAAAACTACGTCGGTTTTTTTATTTTAACTATTTTTGTTTCAACCATTGATATTCTCGGCTATTTTATTTGCAGCCAATCCGAAAGTCCAGATTTTATTAAAATCATGTAAACACGGTGTAAGAATTCTGCTAAGCTATCACTCGATTTGGAGCGTCAGATCGATCCAATTCTATTAAAAATTAACGGTCACGAAATGTAGGGGGTATAACTTGCTTTTCAGTCAATCAGGAGCGAGGGTTTTGTTCACCGGACAATGAGAGGGGAGGTTACCACAACTCTCGACGTGGAGTGAGAGATGGCGTGGGGTTTTTAGGTTGTTGATGTGTAAATAATCAAAGAGGGTAAAAGTTGAAGTAAAGTAAGACATGACAAATCTCGGTGTCACGGCACCCCCTGGGGGCGGCCGGACGGTTGTTGTGGCAGGCACCCAGGATATGCGTCCTCCTTCGTCGTCTTTGTTTTCACTTTCTCATCTCTCTTTTGACTCCGAAGTTCCCAACTATTCTAAGGCTTAGTCCTATGGTGTGCTAATCTAGCAGCTAGATTAGCAGTCCACGTCATCTAGGACTACCTCTTAAGTCCTATGTGAGTGATAATCTTGCAGCTAGATTAGCAGTCCACGTCGGCTGGGACTACCACCCAACGCTCTTTGGTTCAACGCTTTAAATCTCAGCCATCAGTTCAAAAAATAAATCAGCCGACGTTGATCCCATTCAGCGCTACTATCTCGCTGCTAGTTCAACTGCGGGCAAATACTAGGAGAGAGAACTAGTGTTAACAAATAGGCCACATTTTGTTTTTATTTTTGAATTGCAACACTTAACTACTAATCTAGCGGGTGAAACTAGCCCATAGGACTTAATCTAAGACTAAGTCTTATGGGGTGCTAGTCTAGCACCTAGATTAGCAGTCAGGAATACCTCCTAAGTCTTATGGGAGTGCTAATCTAGTAGCTAGATTAGCAGTCCACGTCAGCCCAGCGCCCAACGCTAAATCATTCCGCGCTCAGAGCTAAATGGTTCATCGCAACCAATCTCAGCCTTCAGATCAAAAATAAATTCCTCAGCACTGAATCATTCCGCGAAAAGGTAGTTTTTTTACCGCTGAATCATTCTGTGTATCAATCTAGCATGCTACTTCACATGCTAGCAACTGGCAGGAAAGAGAACTAGTGTTAAAATTTTTGCTACACTTTTTTTTGGAATTGCAACACTTATGTGCTAATCTAGCACCCCAATCTAGCCCATAAAACTTATTCTAAGTCTCATTATTATCATCGTTTGTTTTCTTTTGACCACAGAAGTGGAGATCACATCAATTTTCATACAAGAAAAATAAATAATTTAAAGCCAGGTAGATGTTGTTAGAAACTGCTAGTAAAAAGCGAATATTTGCTAACAAAAACATCAACTGACATTTAGTACACAGTTTGTGGGGGAGAGCCCGGGGCCGGTATATACTGATGAGATAAGGAGTAGTCTCTAGAATTTTGCAACCTCTAGCAGCTGTAGCCCCACATTCTTGATCAGGAATTATAGATCTTTTTCACCTACGACGCTGCAATGCAAAGAGTGGACAACCAACCAACGGATAAGATGCAGGCATGCTGTCTACTATTCATGTGAACTAATTTTCAACTATATCCATCCAAATGTTATTTGCCACGTCAAGCACACGTAAAATCCTTGGAATGATCCTGCCATCTTTAGCTGGAAGAAGAGTACTACATATGGTGCTGTGTCACTCAGATTCGGACAAAACGAGTAGATTTTGTTAGATCTAACTGGAAACTTAGTGCTTGTCAACTCTCTATCCAACCTTCTAGAAAATGTCCCTGTGATTTAACAATCACTCCACAAACTACATCTCCATGATTTTAATGCCCGTTTTTTCCAACCAACATTCCAGTGTAACCAGAGCCCATAACAGGTATCCCGCCAATAGTTTTCGGATTCAGGAATTTGGTGCTAGATAATACATTATTTTTTTTAATTTTTTTTCTTTAGTGCGGACAAATTTTAAATTCAGGTCACTAATATCATTACCCAATAATTTATCAGTATACTACAATGGTACCGGCACCGGATCTTAATCCCAAAATAGATATTTTTTATTTATTTTCTTGTCTGGCAATCCTCTAGTTTTTGTTTTTCTTGACGGCAGGTATGTCTAATTAGCTTATAATAAAAATCTAAAATACGTTAAAAAGTGATAAGAAAGTCCCCAAAATGGTCAAAAGTTCTCATCTTAATGCTTGAGATATGACTCAGTCGTGACTCGAGAGTCCCCACATTCTTATATCAAGAATTATAAGATTTCCAGCTACAACACTCCAAGACTCCACTAGCATGAGTCGACAACCAACGAACGGATAAGAGATATCCTCTGTAAGGTATACACGAACTACCGACTCCACATGCATTTAATGGTTGCCATAATGCCTTAAAGTATCCATACGATCGAAAATACTTTTCATAGTATATCCATCCAAACTACATCTAGTACACGTAGCGTAACCCCCGGCCTGACACACGGTCGAAAATACTTTTCAGAGTATATCCATCCAAAATGCAGTTACAATTCCTTGGTACTTTGATAAATGGATGTAGAAATGTCTATTTTAGCTCCGTCGATGTTATACATTGCCAAACAACTTTTCCATAGCTTGGAATGGATCATTCTGGCTCTATCACTCTCATCCATTGCAAAATAACTCTATAATAGTCAGAAGGAGGGTCATCCCGTAAATAGCGGCCTCCGTTTTCATGGTTGATAATGGGGTTCCAAATAAAATGGAAATCTGCTTAGTTTTTTATAGGATTTGATACCCATAAATTATAAATTGATACCTCCGTTAGCCATACTGCATTTTTTTACTGTATAACCAGGCCAGGTATCTGCTGGTTGCCAGTAGTGTACAAAAACTAGGAATTTTTTCAGATAATAATCGCCGGATAATACTACCAAAGAAAAAAAATAAAAAAATACAGCAAATAATTTCTTGTCGACGTTAAGATGGACCCCCACCGAAAGAACAATTCAAAAGGCCCCCACAGATTCACAAACAAAAGTTGTCGGTCTCATCCACTTCCGGAAAGTCATCTATAAAACAACGGACAAACAAAGAAAATTGTAAATGTTATTCATCCCCACGAACCCTCTCTTCACCAAGAAATTTTCAAATCCCTAATTTTATTTTCTCTGACCTTGATACCCTAAATTTTTGAATCAATTTCAACTAATTGTGGAATTTTAAGTGTTGATGGACTGTTGTGCTTCATACAAAAGAATCACCCCAATTGTTGAAGCTTTACCCAATGTGGTGAAGTCTGATAAGGGAGGAAGGGCAGATCTTAAGGTTTTTGCTAAGATTGGATTCTTCTCCGATTCTTCTTCTTCTTCTTCTTTGAAATTAACACAGGTTTGCCATCTTTTTCTCCATTAATTTCTCCATTTTACCTAGTTTCCTTACCTACCCAGTACCAGTTCCTCTTTGCAAATCTAGTTGAAAACATCAAATTCAAACTATCAGCAAGAAATGATAAAGAAATTATGCAATTAAATATTTATTTTAACTGGAATTTATTTCCTGATTTAGATTCAGTTTATAAATTTAATACAGTTCAGTGTGGTTCTTGGATTATTGCTAGCAGAATTCAATACAATTGTTAAAAAATTAGACTCAACATTGATTAGTGTTTAAACTTTTCTAATATCATCATTTATCTGCTAGAAATCATCATTTTTCTGCTAGAAATTCTTGGGGTTAATATAGCCGTTGTTTCCTTTAATTAAAACTAGTAATTTGTGCTGATTAGGTTTCTTTGTGATTCTAGGGTGCCCTTAAGATCTGTGGAGCTCAAAGAAGGACAATTGAAAGTAGTTTCAGAAGGAAAATCCCCAAATTTGTTACCTCTGCATATGCAAGAGGAACAGATTCTAGTCCTTGTGATTTCACTGGTGTTGGTGGTACTACCCCTCTTGAACCAAGATCAGCAGCTGGAAAATTCTTACGCGGTATATTACTGAACCAACGACACCTGTTCCCGTTTGCGGTAGCTGAGCAACTCGGTGAGTTGGTCATCGAAAGAGATGGTGCAGTTGCACGCAAGGATCAGAGTTTGGGTTCCGAGGAATCTGATCTTCACAGGTTGGTTTTCTTAGTCATTTATTGAAAGCATTTACTTTCGAAATTAGCTATATGTTAGTTATTGAATAGAGATTAGTTATTAGTTACTTCCCGATCTATGTTTTACCTTTAAAACATTTATTGCAAGTTCCAAATTCTAAACTGATTAATTTGATAACCGATAGGAGGATTGCTGAAATGAAGGAAGACAAGTGCCAAACTGCAGTTGAAGATGTCATGTACATGTCAGTCGTTCAGAAATTCTTTGAACTAAAAGTTCCAATGGTTCCAAAGATCTCTACGTTCATTGATAATGGAAGACTACAGATATGGCCGTCACAACAGTGTGAGCTTGAATCGATCCACAGCTTAGAAGTTCAGAATATGATAAAGGAGCATCTTACTACAATTCTAGGTTGGAGATGGAAATCAAATACAACAGGTAATAGGATCACGTATCAGGCCAGTAGGCTTCAACTTGGCCGTCTTTACGCCAGTTCCATCATGTATGGTTACTTCCTGAAGTCTGCGTGTCTGAGACACCAATTAGAATCAAGTCTAGCTTTGACATACGAAGACTTTCCTTCAATTGGGTTGTCCGAGTTCTTCCCAGCAGAAGCGAATAACGCTGCTGTTCATGGTCGATCTACAGACAGACGCTCAACTTTGCCCTGTCAACAACCACGGGGTGTAGAAACAAATACTAACTTGAGGAATTACGTTATGGGGTTTGATTCAGAAACTCTGCAGAGATGTGCAAAATTGAAATCCCAGGAGGCCGTAAATTTGATTGAGAAGCATACATGGGCATTATTTGGGAACGAGCAGGGGGAAGACACTGAGAATGAGGAAGCAATTGTTGTACCAAATTCGAGCATGAAGAGATTAGTTTTGGAGGCTACTGCTTTTGGTTCTTTCCTTTGGGATGTTGAAGAATATGTAAATTCTGTGTACAGATTGAAGGATAATTGATTTAGGAAGAATTTTTTAGTTCCAGAATCTGTTAGAAAAATCTCCTTTAAAAAAGTATCAAAGGAAATGTATACTAGTAATATGAATGAAATTTAGTTAGAAATTTTATGTGCTTTAAATCCCTTCATCTACAGCATTATACAAGATAGATACCAAAGGTTTAGTTTTTCCACTTCAAAAAAATTCAGAAAGTAAAATCCACTCCAATCAAAGATATATTGTGCCACAAAACTCAAACTGATCAGATTCAACAAGATTCAAAGACTCTGTGGGCTACATGCAGCTTCCTGAAGGAGAAACTGGTAAAATATGCAACAACAATTCACTAGTGGGGTGGGTGGTATTGTGTGCGGTCAAGGCTCAACAACCTTTGCTTTGGCTTGAATTTGACAATTTCAAGTGGCAATGGTGTAAAGAGTTTTTAGTATACGGCGATCCTACTGTGGGTTCATTACTTTACACAAAGTTTTCTTTGTGGATGATGCGTCTGGAACCCATTTCAAAAGTAGAGAAGAAGTCCTACCTAATTTTATACTAAGGTTGAGAATTTGGAATTCTATCAATCCCTTGAAATATCATATCATTAGATTTTGGGCAAAAGCAATGGCACGACCATTGGGTAATGCTACCGTCACCGTGGCTGGGCACCGTGAGAATCACCGTGTCTCACAGCCATGGGACCCACCAGGGAGACAATAGGGCCGGCTTTAATTTTATAGTGGGACCCATATTTTTTGTTTGACGCGGTGTAATCCACGGAATTTCATCCCCGGTGGATTAAGCATTGTTGACGACCATTCCTCTTTGTTAGTCGTAAGTGACTTTAGATTGATTTTTTTTTTTTTAAATTTTGGCTTTTTAACCTTGTGAAGTTGAGATGTCCTCAAAGATTCCAGTGATTTGACTCTTTTGTTTCTAGATTGTGCCATGTAGTTAGTGGAGGAATTTCGTTAGGGAAAAGTATTCCCTGAGTAGACGCCATCGTTCATTTTCAACACAAAAGTATGAACGGAAAGAAAAAGAAGCAAATACAACTCAGGTAAGAGATTCAAGGTGGAATTTTGGTTCAATTCTCATTTTGAAAAGAGGACCCTAAGAGATTCCTAGCGAATACTTTTTTTTGTTTTTACTAGATGGAACTCAGGTTATTGGTATCAGCACCTAATGACTTTTATCAATGTACCACAGAGACACCGAATCGAAAATAATCTACAGTGCACTGAATGTTGTGGGCGAGCAAATGTGCGTAGGAAATCTGGCTGCATCAGGCTTGACCGCTTGAGTCCTTGACGCATGATGCATGAACATGCCCAGCAAAAATAGTATGTTCATCTCATCTATGCTGCATCTGAGAACAGACCGATGCGAAGAGCATCAAAAATTTCACCCGTCAATGAAAAAATTATATTTATTGATTTATTTATTATCATAAGAATGGATCATTTTTATTGATAATTGTTCAGAATAGATAAACTAATTTTATGTAGGAATCATAGTCGGTTGCAGGTGGGTTATGACTTTATGTGACATTTTCAACTGGCCTTTGGTTATTAATGCATTATTATTGTAGTTAATTATTGATTATCAACTGTATTCTTCTCTATTTATGCAATAATAGACTACCAGATAATGATTAAAAATACTGCATGAAGGTACTGTTCTTTTTCTTAATCTATGGACTTGAGGGCTACACCAAATGAAACATAAAACTAAAGCCATGTTTGACAATATTCTCTTTTGCTAATTGAAATTAGAGTGACAGAATTCTACAAAGAGTTGCTGCTAGTCGTTGGAAAATGAAAAGGTCTTGGTAGGTGCCTCTCCAAGGAAGTACAGTCTTTTGGAAATCAAATTCGTCACCTAAGTTTGAAACTAACAACAAACAAATTTTAATCTTTCTTATCAACCATTTAACAAAGAGAAGGTTTCGCATTCTTTATAATTTAATGTTACTTTTGCCGATGTGAATATAAGTATAACAATATGCAAAGATAAATAAGACATTTGCATGTCCTTTATTTTTCATCTCCTTATTCTAACATGTTCATCTTATCTTATCTTATACTATAACAAAGAAAAGAGTTTTTTTTTTGTGTCCCAAAATATTTTGGTTATTATTTTTTGGACAACAATACCCCTTAAAATCTAAATAATCCATTTGTATCCAAATACACCTTATTCTAACATGTTCATCTTATCTTATCTTAATTACCACCTCCCAAAATATTTTGGTTATTAACTCAAACATCAACACCCACCGCAATTACCTCCCAACTCAAACATCAACACCACTGTTACCACGAGCACAACTGCTTCTTCCGCCACCACCACCACCATGTTTTACCAAAATAAAAAAAAAATAGTCCTCCCGCAGTCACCACCACTACTTCCATCACCAACAGTCAAACACCCGCACCACCAACAATTCTACCACTACCGCTATCGACACCAGCACCAAAGGGCCGCTGCCACCTCCACCACCACCACTATCACCAGCAACATCTCCAACGCCACTACCTCCGCCAGCACCACTTTCCGCCACAACCACCACAAACAACGGTACCTTTACCAACAACACCAACAACACAACGCCACAACCATCACCTCCTTCACCACCGCCACCATCCCACCGCCGTCGCCAATACCTTTGTTTCAATTCCTTATAAACAATGGATTTTCTTTTCAAAATTGATTCACAATCATGATCATAAGAGTACAATTCAATAAGTTAATGATTAGATTACACATACTTTAAGCAAAAATAAATAAATTACTTCTTTCGATTCACAATTCCATGTAGCACTGAGATTTCCATCTCTACAAATAAAATTCAGAATTATCGGGCGATTAAAAATTAAAATTACAAAATTAAGATTCATCTATTCGAGTTTTGGTAGAAGAAGTTATGTGTGCGGTATACTGGATGAGAGGTGGTGCAGAATCCAAAAGGAAGATGGTGAACGGCAGAGAGTGAAAAGTGAATGGTGGTTGAGGATCATAGTTTTGGGGAGACGGTGAAAATAAATAGTGTTGTGGGGAGGCGGAGATAATAAGAGAAGTCAACACACGTGTTTGGATTGGTTTCATAAAGGGACGTGTTGCAATTACCAAATTCATGGTCGCATGTCCTATATATGTGGGTTTTGTTTGTTTTTTTTCTACACTTTTCATTCAAATTCATTCAAAAAGCCAAAAAAATAAATAAAATAATTACACCCCGATCCAAGTTGTATACTTGGGTGTTGGGTGTACATGCCAAGCCTTTTTTCGTGAAGAACTAAAGATCCACAAGTTCCTCACGCGCGACTCATAGTTCTTAACACGTCACCACCATCCCATCATAGAACAAGCTCATTATTTCATTTGGAGGTTGAGTATCAATGACAACAGCAAGATGTACAGTTCCACGATCACCGTGTTTAGCTAAACTAGCGGCAGTAACAAAAACCTATAGAAACGGTAAGGGCACACGCATCGCGCGTGCATATTTGCTAGTTTTAGATTAGATTAACATGATAATAGTTAAAATTATGCACGCTCTAAAACAAAGTAAACTAAAGAAATTAAACCCTTAACACTCGACCCGAAGATGCTAATACTAATGATTAGTGATAACTACAAAGTTCCATATGTAGTTAAATTTAGCTACTAATTTTTCTTCACTACCTTTTTATTCTTCTTTGTTACTCGAGGTCTCTTCACTACTCAAAATATATAATGAAGCAAGGGCAAGAAAGGATCGTTCCCACATAGAGGTCTAGGTTGTCAAGTTGTTTCGGTTTCCTATATAATACACCGAGGATTTTCTGATTTTTGTAAAGTAAAAATAAAATAAAAGCAAATAAAGAAATAAGCAAACAAATCAAATAGAAGAGATATTGGTTAAGGATTCATCTTCATTCACTAACATGCTTTTTTGACAATAACTAGAATTGATATTTAATCTCAACTTTTATAAAAGCCCTAGGATACCTTGATCGCAAGAATATCCCGCAAATCTCCTTTAGTCATCAACAAACACATTAAAAGATGCGAGTATGAGTTCTATCTAAGAGAACAACCTAACGTGTAAAAGCACTAATCAAGTTTAATACCCTAGATGCATTAAGTTCTATGAAATCAGGCAAATCAAAGCAATCGAACGTGGAAAGCGCACTAATTCAATTTAACAAAGGTTATAGTTCACATATGATCATAAGGATGCATCACTACAAGTTATAACCATATTCATGCTACTTGTAATCAGGAATATATCACTTTTACGTATAACAAACCCTAATCTAGCAATAGAGATGAAAAAAAACTCAATCGATTCTAGACTCGACCAAACAAGCATTTGAATCATATAACAATATAAACGATGAATCATAAACGATAAAGTATGGAGACAAAACTAATTTATCATATCAAAAAGCATATTTTGTGAAATCCAATTATTCCATAACCAATAATAAAATTAAGTACTCATGCTCAAGGAGTTCATAACATGAAGGAAGAGAAAACCTATCATGTTTCTAAACCCTAGAACAAAAGTAGAAGAAGAGATATTAGATTAGAGAAAAGTTTTCTCTTTTATATGTTTCTTAATTCCCATAAAGGATACTCCTTCCAATATTAGGTTTTGTCTTCAAAGTCCATTAGATAGAAATCCACCAAGCCCACAAGTGAGAGAAACCCGTGTAGAAATTCTGTCCCAAAAACGCTCGCCGGAAAACTGGGGTTTTGGCCGGAATACGTGACCCCCGACTACCTGAGATTCTTCACCGCATAAGGAATATTCCATCACTGTTCTGTTAAAGATGACAGTTGACCTAACGGTCTTCTGTTAGTCAAGGGAGTCAAATCAGAAAGGAGTCAGCGGAGTCTGAATCGTCTAAATGGTCTTACTGGATCTGGATCAATGAGCTGGTGTAACGAATCACTGAGTTGACTCGTCTGAATAAAATTCCAGCCGAGTTATGGCTATTTTATGGTGTTTCCCAGCCAACTTCAGGCCATTCTTCCTCCCTGCAACAAGCCTAATATTCATCTAATGTAATTCAAGTGTTCATTCATCGCAACAACTTGAGTTCAGGCTAACCACAAATCGAACCCATCTGCAGTTCATTCAAACTTAATTGATGTAGTTCTGCAATTTATCTTCAACAACAATAGAACCTATTTCTTTTCTCCTGTAATAGCAGAATCATATCCACCACATACCCATTTGCTCTTTATACCAAAATCACCACCAACTCGATCTGTAACTTAAGCAGCAGCGGCATGAAACCCTTATATCAAACCCATTTCTTCAATTCAACAACACAGCTATATCTCTTCTATGTGTTCTTCATATCACGATATTCATCTTCCCTAATTTCTTCAATTTCATCTCTTAACCGGCAGAGACATCAAACCCTAACCAGTGCCTTCTTGAATCGTTGCACCAGTTCTCCTTCAGTTTCTGTTGGTTACAAGGCTAATCAATTACCTACAAATTCAAGCCGAATCCCTGTTAAACTAGCATACCCATTTCTCCATCTCTTTCATCCCTGAGATCAATTCAGTTCCCTTTGCTTTTGATTCTTTAAAATCAGCTGCAGATACAACAATTCCAACCCACCATGCTTTCTAACGGCTTTACGAATTCATGTGCTAACAAAAACCCATCTTGACTTCCATGTTAGAATCAATTCAACAGCAGATCCCCTTTGTTTCTTTGTAAAACCAATTCTTCCATCTGCAATCAACATCTCTACATCTCAAATCTTCTATTTCTTGATTCAAAACCAACAGATCCAGTTTCTTCTCTCAATTTCTCAAGTAATAACATCAACAGCCACAGCTGCTTTTCTGTCCTCTCTTAAATTCAGGTGGAAGTGATGAATGAGAGAAATATCTCTCGAATTTAGGTTATACTGATTTGAGTGGAATCCAGACACCTGGTTACTTTTGATAAGGGCCACCAAGCTAGCTTCCCCTTAACCACCGCTGACTGTTCTTTAGTACTTCTCCAAAAGAGAGTTGCCGCTTAACCTTGACTGGGCTCCCAATAGTATTCACCCATGAAATAACGATTTTACCATTGTTTTTCGCTCCAAATGGCTAATATCTCATTCTTTTGCTCCATATGAGTCCAAACCACCTAATACACTCAAATTCACACATAAGATACATAATTCACACGAAAAATAGCAAAGAAAGCATAAATACTAAATATAAAATAAGGTGTTTTAGACACCTATCAGCTCCCTGGAAAATGATACATCTATAGTTGTTGTCTTTCCGTCAGAAACTCCAAAACACTCCGACTCTATTCTGTCAATGCAGTAATTCACCTTACAACCACACACGGCATCCCATCCGTGCGATCAAAAACATAAAATATCAATTACTTTAATCTGAAAATAAGTATAACAAAATGATAAATCTGATAAAAAACTTTCAAGTATCATCCCGCCGACACTGATCTTGTTCTCTTCGTGTTGATAACGGCGCTTGGGAGTAGAAGCGGTGGAGGGTGGTGAGTTGGAAATCAATGCCAGTTTCTTATGGACTAAAGAACTGATATTTGATGAAGCTTCTGGCATGATATCTGGAGGAGGAGGCAAAGGTGGTGGTGGCGGATTTGGAACAGTGGTGGTGGAGTGGCACTGAAAGACATTCATGTAGGTTAAAGACATGAGTTTGCTTTATGGTTCAGTTGCGAGCTGGTCACAAAGCTTGATACTCGTGGAGCTGCCATGATGGGTGAAGAAGCAAAGGCTTGGTGAGAATTTAAGGGAATTCGTTGCTACTTATGCTAAATAACTTCACCAGAATAACAGTATGCCAAAATTGTGTGACATTGATGAAGGTTTTTTTGTTTGGCAATCCAATTAGGAAGGGGAGCCTGACCTAATATAATTCTAGGAAAAAAAGAATGCCCTTGGTTCTCGAAAATGAGCCAGCTCATATCCAAATTTTAAACTTGATTTGTACGGTACTTGGTGCAACTTTTGACGTTTTTTTTACAAAGGTAAATACCTAAGGACCAAGAGAAAAAGCCACACTGTTGAACATTATGTGGATTGTCAATTGTGGAAGAATTTCAGTTAGGGATACTAGGATCAAGCGAGAATATCTGAAGTCCAAAAATAACTTAAAGGGTTCATAAGAGACTCCCTCATTTTCCTTACGTGCAGAAAATCAATGAGATTTTTTCTTTTTTTTGATAAGCTAAAGAGTACCATTAGAACGGATCTTGGATTAGGACAAGAGGCGTTAATCCTATCATTAATTAGTCAAGACGTTAAAGATACTATTACGAGGATAAGAGGTTCGGAACCTGGACGCTGCTTGACTTGCCTTCCTAGTTCTGATAGCAGAATGAAAAGCTTGACAGTTTAAATAAGCAAGAAAAGTAGAGGATTTGTATTCTTTCTGTACAGAAGTCAGCTTTCCAGGCCGAATAAATCTCCAATCATCAGAGAGATTTACTCCAGATGAAAATGGAATGACAACTGATAGTATGATACTCTCAAGCAAAGTCATTTAGATTTCAAAACTTCTAAACGCCTAAAAAACAAGGCAGAAACCACCCCTTGGGCAGCCTTTTCTCAAGAAAACTCCATAGCTCTTGCTCTAACTTACACCTTGTTTGTTTGCAGCTGACTCGGCATCTGGATCTAAGTCAACCCCTGACTCGGGTCGAGTCAGCAGTCAGACCGTTTGTTTTTCATTTTGAGTCAGATCTGACTCGATCCCTGACTCAGACGTAACCCATGACTCAGACCCATTTGAGTCAGGTAACAAAATACCCCTGACTCATGGAACCAAACCACTGACTCACATAATTTTGAGTCAGATGAGTCAGGTGATTTTACTCAGATCCAGACGACTCAGATGAGTCAGGAGTAAACAAACATGGTGTTACTTAATACCTACAAATTTTATTTTTAAGGAAACATAAATAAATTTATTAATTACCAAAGACACAGTCGAATACATGACTGGCCAAAGAAGGCTCAAAGAGAGTCACAAGGGCCAAGGAGTAACTGTATCCAAGGACCAAAAAATGCTATGCAACTCAAAAACAGTCACTGGCAACCAAAAACCAAACATATACACACTCGGCTAAATCTAAAATATGCAGTTAGGATCCCAGAATCTGATCATTACAAAAAGCTACTCCCTTATTGGCATAAAAATCTTAATCTCTCTACACATACATGTTATAAAACGGATAAACTGCAGTGGCTATGTGTTGACGGTGGATTTCTATTTAAAGGCTAAAATTGTAAAAAGCTAATTTTTGTAAGCTGACGTCCTGCAAAGGATAAAGCCTTCAGGTGATGAATATTTCTCTCCATGATAATTCATTGGAGCATGTGCAACAATCCCTGAGAATTATAACCTACCCAGAGCGTAACATGTAGCAACCATCCCGATTTTCTGTAGGTTTGCAGCATTACAATTAATGCCCTACTCAAAGCCTTGTGTTCCACATGCAAACACCCGTAGGCTACCTGACGGCGGGTTATATTAGCCCCGTTGAACGCAGGCAAGACTACCCATGTTAGTCTCACATGCTAAAAACACAGCGGCATATTACATGTGTCGCAAAACAATCTCAACCATCCATCTTCGCAGGCATAGATGGAGGGTATAGATATAGATTCAGGGGTCCGGAGCATGTCAGAATGATCACCGTAGACCCACCTTCACACATAGCCCGTCGAACAAGACCAACTACAGTTGGTTGTCCCAAACCGTTCGGCCAAAGAAGGCATGTCGCGCGGCCAAGGGCTTCTATTGATCATGAGCGTCCAACTTCGCAGGCATAGTTGGACGGCTTAGATCACACTTTAAACACGTCGTTAAGTGATGGTGCACCATTGGCGGGCCCACTTTCCACCTGCATGGTTGACTCCCTCATAGGAAAGCCGTGGTGCAAGAAACGATTTCCCAAACAAGGCTAGGTTAACGCCTTATGCAGGTTGAGAAGATCCAAAACGATCACGACCATCCGACTTCGCAGGCATAGTTGGATGGCTTAGATTGCGCCCAGGGTCATAGAGAAAGCATGTACATGCTCACTGTCGGCCCAAGATGTTGCATACATGGACGGTCTCCCCAAAGGAGGCGCACGCAACCCAAAACCGATCGCCCAAAGTGGCCGGTCCAAAATCCTAATTAGGGTTTGCGGCACATATGTCGCAGAAATATCTCGAGCGTCCATCTTCGCAGGCTTGGATGGAAGGAAAAGATGGAGACTTAGAGGGAACCGAGCATGCTAGCATGACCACCGTGGGACCGACTTCACGCCTAGCTGATCGGCCAAGACCGGCAGTGATCAAGTTCCTTGGTACGCGTGCCCAAAGGTGGAATGTCACGGCCCCTCCATAAGTTCTAATCTCGACCACTTGTCTTTGCCACCTAAAGTGAGTGGCTTAGATCAAATCTTTGCAAGTCAAGCAGGCATGGGCGTGAACACCATTGTACCACCTCCATGCAGGGCCAATCGGTTCTTCCATAAAAACTCCCTTAGCATGCAAACATTTGGGTTGAAAGAGGCAGCATGCGCGCCTCCCATCCAACGATCGCAAGTAGGGTTGCGAGCCATCTCGTCCGTCCAACTTTGCAAGCTTGGACGAATGACTTAGGGTGCGAATCAACCAGCAAACAAGGTATCACCATGATCACCATCCGTCACTCTTCTTCACAGGATGACCGACCAAGGCGTGGCCTGCCCATACATCCTCCAAATGGTCAGCTGAAGATGGCTGCATGCGATGTCATACCAAGTTCAAGATTCACCCTGCACTATTTTATATGGGTCCCACAATCCACACACTCGAGACATTAATCACATCATAACTGGGGGATACAAACTGGGGTATTGGTCTGGCGGTTTACAGCGTGCAACGTGCAACACGCCATCACAAGATCGTGTCAGGGAAACATGGGCGGTTAGCGATGATTGGAGAAGTGGGCGAGCAACCGTGTGACACTAACACACAACTCCACTTCCTCCATCACTCCACTTCCTCCACTTTCCCACGAGATACATGATGAAGGCTTATCGACTTGTATAAATAGGTTCTCATCCCTATTTCCAACAACAACACAGAAAAACCAAGTGTTAATACCATCGTATTCAACACCCAGAGCCTGCCTGCAACATTTGCTAGCCTGCTCAACCTTCTGTTAACAAGTCATCAAATAGCCTTCACCTTCATACTCTCAACACCTTCTTCGCTTCCCTCCCTAAGATCAACCTCACATCCTTCACTCGGACCGAAACAAATCTGGAATGGCCGTGTCTTCGGTTTATGCCAGAATTGTACAGATTATCTCTCGAATCAAAAGTGCTCATCGTGCAGCACATTTGTTGAAGGTTTAAATTCACTTCTCATCCACACACACCCAAAATTACATAAAGCTGCAGAAGTAGTTTTCTCCCACAAACAATTGGCGACCACAGTGGGAGGTTAATCTATCGGTTGTGAAGTCGATCTCTTCAATACCATTTCAATTTTCAAGAAGTTGATCAGCAACCAATCCCGAGGGAAGTAGCGCCGACAACACTTCTAGCGCTGATATCTCAATTACTGGTGTCACTATACAACCTGCCAGTACAATCAACGTGTCCCGTGGAGTTGCGTCTTCTACCATCAGTACCACCAATACCAGCGAAGCAGGAGCGGACATTCCAGTAGGTGTGACACCTCCCATTACAAGAGCTAGAGCGGCTGCAAATCCAGGCATTTCCTCAAGCATGACACCTCCGTCCGTCATCGGAACGTTTGCTACTCCCCCTTCAGGACGAGGATCTGGAGGACCCAAAGGAGGGAAACCTCCTATCACCATGGTGGACTTGATGGATAGACAAGAAACCCTCGCTAAATCTCAGGTAGACATGGAAACCACTCAGAAGGAGGTACTTACCTTCCTTAAAACATTAACCGATCGATTACCACAAGAGTCGAGACAGCCCCAAGGGCCAACAAGAAATACGTTCATCACACCTGGAGAATGTGCCTCAGTTACGCAATCCTACCTGAACGAAGAGTCTTATGCTGTTGACCACGCAAGAGAAAGGTACCAGGAGCTTCTCAGGGAAAGGAGCCGATCGTCCAACTTTATTACACGTGAAGATCTGGAGAGACTCCTCCAAAATCGTGGCAAAGAAAATCTGATGGACGCGCATCGACACCAGCCTCCATATCCACAAGACGTGCAGCGGATTCCTCTTCCCAGGGGATACACCTCCCCTCAATTCACACTTTACGATGGTACCGGTAATGCTCGTGAACACGTCTCTCGATTTTTAGAATCCTTAGGAGAACACGAATACAATCACGTTCTTCGCCTGAAGAAATTCTCCAAATCACTTACGGGGAGAGCCTATACGTGGTACAACAACATCGCACCCGACAGCATATCCAATTGGAGTGAGATGGTCAGCGCGTTTTACAAGAAGTACTTCTTTGTATCTGAGCAAGTTACTTTCGGACACTGGGAGAATTTCCCAACGGAACAACGAACATCCAAATGATTTTGTCAAAAGGTTCGAGAACACAAGCGTTGGACTGCCATGAACCAAATGTCACAGAATCGATAAATTTGGTGGAATTATGCATCAACGGAATGATACCCATATATCGCGCCCTGCTGGAAAACTTGGGATTCCAGACGTTCTCAGAGCTCCATGAAGCATCCAAACGTTCGGCCACTACCGCCCCAGCATTATTGGAAAGAACCAGGATCGTTCGGAGCGACGATTTACGAGATAATCGGGAAAACAGGCGCCTCATCAACAAACAGTATAATACTGGCCCTTCTGTCAGTGTAGTAAGCGAAGGCGGAAAGAGAAAAGCTCCAGCGGCGGCAGAACAACTACCCAAAAGTGCGGCTCAAACGCATAAAGCTTCGCCTCGAAAGGGAACATGCAAAGATCCTGCGCATAGCACCCAAGACACATGCTTCCCGTTTCCGATAAATGAAGTAATGGAACTCTTGGAGGCATGGATTCAGGATGATTCTATCAAGCTACCTCCTATCAGACGTCCACCAACTGAGAAAGACATGGCAGACCCTAAGTACTGCCGTTATCATAGGTTTGTCCACCACCTAACTAAGGATTGCAACAAGTTGAAAAAAATCTTCAAGGAAAAGATAGCAGCAGGAGAGCTTCAATTGGGGAATGAAGGAGTTCACAGAGACCCTCTTCCTATTTGAAGTTGCATGATCTCTGGAGACTCTGTGCGCAATACTGCACAATCCATGATGAAACACCTTTGTGAAATCTTGTACCTTTCCAAGGTACAACGTAAAGATATATTCATGGCCCTCAACCGTATTATGTCAGGCATGCGCTTGTACCCAGAAAAAGAAGTCGTTCCAGCATCTCAAGCCTCCTTGGAAGATAGCGCCAACAAAGGAAACTGGGGACTTTTGACCGCCGCTCATTTGAAAGATGTCAAGTTCGATAGCACATTAATCGATACAGCTTATGAATCCAACATCATTACTATCAAGACCCTGAAAGATGCCTAAATATCAAAGCAGGAGGATACCCGTGGTCTGACTGTGATCAAGAGCCCAGCAGGAGAGTTTGTGGATGTCTACGGATACATTGACATTGATGTCAAGATCGGTAACACTCCAACACAAGCCAGATTCCATATAATTAAGGAACATCCGGACTAAGACATGATTCTGGGGCGCCCGTGGATACACAAGGCGCATTCCTTACCAATCTCAGTACCTGGAAGAATCTCCAACAAGCCAGCTCCGATGATTTCCAACAAACCTTGGAGACTCGAAGACTGCCTGTTGCCTCCATACCAACAACTCACAAGCATAACGCAACTCCCTGGTGAAAGCCATTCGTCATACGTCAAGAGATTCTGAGACCAAGTAAGTCTCATTGAACAACCCTCTTTGCAAGTAGTGGATGATTGTCCTGTTGGACCGCAGGGGACTGTTTCACCGACAAAGGGCCACCACCAAGAGATGTGAATGGAGGTTGGCCCCTTTAATCGCTTCACCAAAAGTTTGGAAGCATTCAAGAACGACACGTGTCGAAGCAAGCTGTTATACCAAGTCCAAATCCGTTTCAAATTGGAGATATGGTAGCAAAGGTAACCACGTTCCAAGTTGGAAACATGGCAAAGAAAAATAAGCGCCATGACTGATATGCCTGCAAAGGAAGAGGAAGTATTCTTAGTAGCAGATGTTATCTTGGACGTGCACGCAAGATCATCAATGAGACAAACTCGAAGGTGTGGTTGTTCACTCACGATGGCTCAAGCCCTACCTCACTTGAAGACACGACATCACCTCTCTAATCCCCCGGGGATTCCTCCAATGATTTTCCTTTTCACAATATTTGTAATTCCTTCAAAATGATGGCACCGCTTGCCTTCATACTTATTAGGGTTTCAATATTTCTTCAAGTAATCAAGATTTCATTCCTTTTATAATTTCTCATAAAATCACACAAAGTTATGAGTCACCTTCAAACCACCATTACCCGTAAAGAAAACCCTAAATCCTCATACCAAATCTTCATACCGGCCTGGTAATATGGGAGGAATAAAACATGTAAAAAGGGGAGGAGGAAGGTATCCTACATGATCTACTTCAACGGAGCCGGACTCACGTCTGTGGGGCACAAGCGAGAAAAAATATGCATGTTTTGAAAGCAAAGATTAAATAAAACTTTGTTCAAGACAAGCAAGCAAAGAGGAAAACTTCAAACTCACCGCCACTGAGTATAAAAAAAAAGAATATACAAAGAAGAATAACAGGAAAACTCAATTGCTGGTTACGTCTTCACCACCATTGGAATCCACATCGTGTGTCACTTCCTCCAGAGACGCCTCAACCTCTTCTTCGGCACAAAGCCAGCCTACCGCCTCAACATCTTCAGCATGCGTATCTTCTTCACCTTCTACAGAATCCATTGTAACTTTGGAGATCGTTCCAATCACTTTCGGACGTTCAGTCTCATCAGTATCAGAGTCAAGGATTATCACACCACCACGTATTGGGTAATCACACTTCCCATCATCCGCAGGACGTTCGTGTTCAACCCTCCGTCTCTTCAACCGAGCCGCAAACCCTTCAGCTCTCGAGCTTACTGGTACTTGTGACGCCTCGCGTTTCCACTTAGCTCGCAACGCTTCTTCATGTCTTTGTTTCTCCTCCATATCGATTGCAACTGAAATAGCACGGAGCCGCCCCTTGATAATGGTTAAATGCAATACAGACATTCCCTGTACGGCATGGCCGACTTCACGAGGTGGCAAATCAATTTTAGCCATCACCTCTTCATGCACGTTAGCTTCTGGTTTATCAACTTCAAATTTTTTTTTTGAAGAAGCTGCAGAGTGATCATCACCAACACCTTTCATGATATACTGCAAAAAAGAGGGGAAGATAAGTTGCGGCGGCACATAAAAATATTCTAATCACAACTATCGCCGATCAATTAAGAAATCAACGTATGGAGAAATACCTGAGATGTTAAAGAAGACGGTCTCCTAATGAGAAGAATACATGAAAACTTCTTTATATGCTTCACGATCCAACAAGATCCCCAGGAGAAAATAAGTCCACCTTTGCCGCTTTCTGAGGCTGTTGAGTCGGGATTGTGATCAACAATTTTTATCGAATGCTAGGCATATGAGAAGGCACACAGAAAAAGGAAGACAAAGGTGGATTGACCCACCAAGATGTACTTCCCCAGCCGAGCTTTACCATTGGAAGGATCAACTCAACCGACTCCAAGGCATTTAACACACATGACATACCTCCTCCCACGCAACGAGACGATCAACCGAAGCAGGCACAACAAGCCCATGTTCGATCAAACAGGCACATGCCCCCACATGCCTATCAAGAAGGCGCAACAGAGTGATGTTGGTTGAAGCATATATATGGTGGGGTCCACATTCATCTAGGGTTACATGCACAGCTGCCCACGTTCAAAGCAAGAATGCTCGCATCGGGTCCCACCAAAGCGGGCTCTCGACAGAGGCAGGCATAGAAAGGATAGGACGACTCGTCTCTCCTGGTAACATCAAACTTTATCTCAAAAGTTTTATCTTTATTAGTCACCATCTTATGCCTACCCTGCAATAGTGTAATCATTACATGATAGGTAGGGGACTTAATGTTGATGGTGGATTTCTATTTAAAGGCTAAAATTGTAAAAAGCTAATTTTTGTAAGCTGACGTCCTGCAAAGGATAAAGCCTTCAGGTGATGAATATTTCTCGCCATGATAATTCATTGGAGCATGTGCAACCATCCATGAGAATTATAACCTACCCAGAGCGGAGCATGTAGCAACCATCCCGATTTTCTGTAGGTTTGCAGCATTACAATTAATGCCCTACTCAAAGCCTTGTGTTCGACATGCAAACACCCGTAGGCTACCTGACGGCGGGTTATATTAGCCCCGTTGAATGCAGGAAAGACTACCCATGTTAGTCTCACCTGCTAAAAACAAACAACGGCATATTACATGTGTAGCAAAACAATCTCAACCATCCATCTTCGCAGGCATAGATGGAGGGTATAGATATAAATTCAGGGGTCCGGAGCATGCCGGCATGATCACCGTAGACCCACCTGCACACATAGCCCGTCGGACAAGACCAACTACAGTTGGTTGTCCCAAACCGTTCGGCCAAAGAAGACATGTCGCGCGGCCAAGGGATTCTATTGATCATGAGCGTCCAACTTCGCAGGCATAGTTGGACGGCTTAGATCACACTTTAAACACGCCGTAAAGTGATGGTGCACCATTGGCGGGCCCAATTTCCACCTGCATGGTCGATTCCCTCATAGGCAAGCCGTGGTGCAAGAAACGATTGCCCAAACAAGGCTAGGTTAACGCCTTATGCAGGTTGAGAAGATCCAAAACGATCACGACCATCCGACTTCGCAGGCATAGTTGGATGGATTAGATTGCGCCCAGGGTCATAGAGCAAGCATGTACATGCTCACTGTCGGCCCAAGATGTTGCATACATGGTCGGTCTCCCCAAAGGAGGCGCACACAACCCAAAACCGATCGCCCAAAGTGGCCGGTCCAAAATCCTAATTAGGGTTTGCGGCGCATATGTCGGAGAAACATCTCGAGCGTCCATCTTTGAAGGATTGGATGGAAGGCAAAGATAGAGACTTAGAGGGAACCGAGCATGCTAGCATGACCACCGTGGGCCAGACTTCACGCATAGCTGATCGGCCAAGATCGGAAGTGATCAAGTTCCTTGGTACGCGTGCCCAAAGGTGGAATGTCACGGCCCCTCCATAAGTTCTAATCTCGACCACTTGTCTTTGCCACCTAAAATGAGTGGCTTAGATCAAATCTTTACAAGTCAAGCAGGCATGGGCGTGAACATCATTGTACCACCTCCATGAAGGGCCAATCGGTTCTTCCATAGAAACTCCCTTAGCATGCAAACGTTTGGGTTGAAAGAGGCAGCATGCGCGCCTCCCATCCAACGATCGCAAGTAGGGTTGCAAGCCATCTCGTCCGTCCAACTTTGCAAGCTTGGACGAATGACTCAGGGTGCGAATCAACCAGCAAACAAGGTATCACCATGATCACCATCTGTCACTCTTATTCACAGGGTGACCGACCAAGGCGTGGCCTGCCCATCTGACCTCCAAACGGTCGGTGAAGATGGCCGCATGCGATGTCATACCAAGTTCACGATTCACCCTGCACTATTTTATGTGGGTCCCACGATCCACACACTCGAGACATTAATCACGTCACAACTGGGGGATACAAACTGGGGTATTGGTCTGGCGGTTTACAGCGTGCAGCGTGCAACACGCCGTCACAAGATCGTGTCAGGGAAACATGGGCGGTTAGCGATGATAGGAGAAGTGGGCGAGCAACCGTGTGACACTAACACACAACTCCACTTCCTCTATCACTCCACTTCCTCCACTTTCCCACGAGAGACATGATGAAGGCTTATCGACTTGTATAAATAGGTTCTCATCCCTATTTCCAACAACAACATAGAAAAACCAAGTGTTAATACCATCGTATTCAACACCCAGAGCCTGCCTGCAACATTTGCTAGCCTGCTCAACCTTCTGTTAACAAGTCATAAAATAGCCTTCACCTTCATACTCTCAACACCTTCTTCGCTTCCCTCCCTAAGATCAACCTCACATCCTTCACCTGTGACCGAAACAAATCTGGAACGGCCGTGTCTTCGGTTTAGGCCAGAATTGTACAAATTATCTCTCGAATTAAAAGTGCTCATCGTGCAGCACATTTGTTGAAGGTTTAAATTCATTTCTCATCCACACACACCCAAAATTACATAAACCTGCAGAAGTAGTTTTCTCCCACAAACACTATGGATTCTCTTTCATCTAGACCAGAAAATCCAGATAGAATAAAATTATAATTACAATTTACAAGAAAGACTATCAGAGAGAGACTTATGTGTAGATTGTCAACTGTGAAGGAATTTCGTTGGGGATATTACTATCCATTTGAGTAAATAGTTGGGGATGTTAGTATCAATTGAGTAAATCTAAGTCATAAAGGCTTCATAAGAGATCCCCCTCATTCTCCTGGGCAGGAATATCTTCAGATGGAAATGAACTGACAACATACACTATCAAGCAGTCATTTATAAAAAAAACTATTTACACACTTGGAGCTTACAGACCCCAAATAGATTCAAAAGGAAACTCAAAAACACAGACCCAAAACAAAAAGGTAAGAGATTACAAACCCTAAAGAACTTGCAGAATTTCGTTATAAAGAATGAGTCCCCCAATTAGCTGCTATTGCATTCAAAGAAAACCACAAAGAACTTGCAAGATTCCTTTCTTTTGCTCCAACAACAAGTTAGAGTCTTAATACGTTGAATACTGTCTACAGGGTTTAAGGTTGCGTTCTCACGACAAAGTTATCCTAAGTTGAAGCATGAAAACATTTGTCCCATTCCAATGTATAATGAAGCACAACATGCAAGATTTTAAAAAGCGAAAGCGTGGGGCAAAGCGCTGTCATATCAAAGCGTAAAGCGCTAAGAAAGCGTAAAACGAAAGCGAACTTTTTAAAATATATAATAATATATTTAAATAATAAGTTATCAACCTAATAAAACAAAACTAAGAAATTCAAACATAATAAAAGGAACAATTTAAACTAACCATATGACGTGATATTGACTATTCAACCCAAGTGCTATTTATCTATACTAGCCATAAATGTCTGCATCATTCATATCATCATGTAGACATTCATCGTTGTCATGATCATCATGGCCCATAGAAGAGAAAAAGGAGAAGAAGAAGCTGTGGAAGAAGAAACGTTTGGAATAAAAAGAGGTATAAGAAGAAGAGGCAGAAAAGAAACGTTTCTAAAAAAAAATTAGGTTTATAAGAAAATGTGAAAAAGGCTTTATCGGGCTTCAAAGCTCAACTTCTTATTTTCTAATATATATCAATTCATAGAGCGCGCTCTGTGAAGCGTCCTCGACCTAAAGCGCAAAAAAGCAACATAAAACGCGCCCCACAAACGCTTTTTTAAACCATGACAACATGCTTCCATAGTTTCAGTTATGCTAATCCTTTTATAACCTTAACATAGCATCAATGATATTTCAAACATAATACAAAATGATGAACGAAATTTACTTGTGTAGCAAAATAATGAACAAAATTTAGCAACCCAAATCTGATGGATGCATTCCAAGGGTCGTACTAATGATCTATGGTTGTCATAAACTATCGTATTATGACAGGAGGGCTGTTAAAATTAACTGCATAATGACTGACCACGAACTTTCACAAAAACATTAAGAAAAAATTGCAGATATGATTATAACAAAGATATGCATGCTAAGATCAACAAATAAGACATTTGTATTCTAAGATCAACAAATAGTATATGATCAATAGGTGTTGGAGCTTGCATCTCTTTTAAGATGCTGCATGCTAGCATTTCACAAATTTTGATTTTCTTAATGAATCTGTTGCCAGGCCAAACATTCCTCTCATAATCTGTTTGATTTGTTTCTTGAAACAAGTGTTTAATAGTTAGATGGCCAAAAGATCCACTTGTCCGGTGATGGAGGGAGTATTAGACGCATTAGTTCCTCGCATAGTAAAATAATTGACAGAAATTGGACACCCACATCCTATGGGTGAAGGTTGACATGTTTAAAAGCCAATAAAGGAAACAGAGGTAAAACATTCCGAGACGCCAAATAATAATCTACGGTCGTTGTAAAGTATCGTATTATCATCAGTTGATCCTAATTGCATATCTACAGAAAACTAACTTTCACTAATACATTATTCATAAGATCTGAAATAATATGGCAATGTGTTAATCCTATGATCTGAAATAATATTGCAATGTGTTAAACTTCATCTGGCCCAGAGAAAAAAAGATAAACAATGTCACGGTTATTCTTCATCATATACAGTAAGATGCTGCTAAAATTCGCTGGCACCAAAATTCTTTACCGATCAAAAAAAAAAAAAAAAAATTCATAGAATTAATGTGACAATATGTAAGTTTAGGCATGTTCTGCATCAAATCAAACTAAAGAAATTAAACCATAACACTAGACCAAAAGATGCTAAAGATCAGTTGATAATTACAAAGCTACATTTGAAGTTTAGATAAATGATATTTTTTTAATCTTGGAAACCATTTTTAATCACAAATCTCTTATTAGCTATTAATTTTTCTTTATTCTTTGTTAGAGCAATTCCTATGGCAATGGCCAAATATCAAAATTTGTTCATCCACGTGGATGAACAAACTGCATTCTTCACTATGGGAAACAAGGCAAAATGAACAAATATGATATTTTTGGGCCCCACTAGTGGTTTTATTAATATAAACTAATAAAAGTTGGGTCCCACTAATAATTTTATTTATTTAAACTAATAAGAATTGGGTCCCACAAATGATTTTATTTATATAAACTAAAAAATTATAAATATTAAAATAATTATTTAATAGATAAAAATCAGAAAAAGTGAGCTGGTTTTAACTTTTTGTTGTGGGCGTCATCCTCATGAGCGCCTGCGCTAGGGCATTGGTCGCGAGAGTTTGTCCTTTGATCGCGAATTATTTGTCATGGCACGTTCTTCGTGGACGCGCCCGAATTATTTGTCATGGCACGCGTTCTTGCACCAGACGCGCGCCTACTGGAGTGTCTCAGTGTTCAAATGAACAGATCTGTTCATTTGAACATCCATTTTCTTGGTTTGTTCATCCCATAATGGGATCAAAATGAACAAACTTTGAGTTTGTTCATTCCATAGGAAATGCTCTTACTCGAGGTCTCTTCACATTCATACTTATCTCGCAGCGACACCCACAGGGACAATCGAAGTTAATATGCTCCCTGGAAAATGGTACATCTATAGTTGTTGTCTTTCCGTATGAAACTCTAAAACATTCGGATTCTATTCTGTCAATAATGCGGTAATTCACCTTACAACCACAAACGACATCCCAACCCTGTGATAAAAAAACATACATTCAGATACTATTAATTAATCTGAAAATAAGTAAGACCAAATAATAGATCTGATCAAATACTTACAAATATCATTGATCTTGATGACATTTCGAGGTGGAGTAATAGATCGATCAACAGCCATCTCGTTATCTTCGGAAATCTGTTGATAGCGGCGCTTGGGCGTAGAAGCGGTAGAGGGTGGTGAGATGGAAATCAAGGCCAGTTTCTTAAGGATTAAAGAACTGATATTTGATGACGCTTCTGGCAGATATTAGAAGGAGGAGGGTTATAATTTAGATGGAAAGGTGGTGATGTGGAACAGTGGGTGGAGTGGCAGAGAAAGACATTCCTTGCTTTTACTGCTTCAAAACCCTAATTTTTCTCTTCCCCGTTATGTGTTTATTACCGGGGAATCTATATAGCACCATGACACGTACAGGTGGCACTCCCATCTCGGCTCCACGCAGTCGCACATGTATGTATTATGCACGTCGAATGGTCAAAAGCCGAAAACGCTAGATATCCCCATTTTATTCCCTCATGCACATGTATGTACACTACGAGTCCTCTCTCTTCTAAAATGTTGTACGACTCCTTCTCTCTCTTCTCCCCCACCTGAACCCCTTCTCTCGATTTCTTCCGGCCGTTTTCCCCTTGTCTTCTAACCCCCAACGGCTTTCTCAATGGTAGATTTTTCCCGGTTTCTCCTTGCCGGAAACTGTCAATGCTTGCTCTCTCTGAATCCTGAGCTCTAATGGCTATCACATTTCACCACAATCCTTGCTATTGCAACTGTCTCAATCACATCTTTCACAAAATCACTATAACCCAAGAAACTCCGATGTCTCAAATAACCTAAATCACAAATTCGACAAAAATCACTACTCAAAAACAAAGCACTATCAATGCACCTATGGAAGCTGGTACCTCCCCTTCCATGAACATCAACCAACAATTAGGATATCAAAACCATGACAAATTGACAATAGGTCACAATAGTTCAAATCATGTCATGTCTACTGATTATCTCACGTCTACTGAGCATCTCAGGTCTAAAGAATTCAGATTAGCTCAAGTCTCTACGTTGCAAATATCTCAAAGCAAATCTCTCCTGACTCTCTTAAGGCAATCAAGACTAACCTCTCTGATTGACTGCTCTCTATCCAGGAGAATCTTTGTAAGTCTCATACAGGTATGTTATGTTCAAAAGCTCTCTCTACTCTTCCTCTATAGGAATTCCAAAATTCCCAGACCAGATAATCTTAATGCTCTATTACACTGCAAAACTGTTATTATACTTCACTATTCGTCTAGTTTAGAGCTGTCAACGGGGCAAGCTAGGGTCAACCCGGCCCTAGCTTGTGAACCCGTTGACAAGCTAGGGTCAACCCTAACCCTAGTGCTATTCATCAACAAGCCCAAAATCTCAACCCTAGCTTGTCCGCGGGTTGGCTTGTAGGGTTCACGGGTTGGCTTGTTAGTTATCATAACAACCAAAAAAAATGTTGAAAGTTAAAAAAAAAAAAAATGTTTAAAATTATGCTGTTAGGGAGGATTGAACCTAGCTCAGCTAGGTGTTCACTTAGCATAACAACCACTGGACTACAAATGAACACGTTTCTATTAGATAAAATCTTTAAAATAGGTAACTAACAAGCCAACCCGTGAACCCGCGGGTTGACCCTAGCTTGGCTTGTTTTCTACTAGGGTTAGATATGCCAACCCTAACCCGGCTTGTTTAGACAACAAGCCAAGCCGGGCCGGGTTGAAACAAGCCAAGCTAGGTCCAACCCGCGGTCCGGGTTAGGAATTGACAGCTCTAGTCTAGTTCCCCATTCTGTGTCTATCAAATCCATGCTATTGGTGCCTACCCATGTTCTAATGAAGGTATTCTCAGAAACACTGTCTATTGCAATCTCTGCAGTAATACCAAACTCAACATGTCATTCACTACAAGTACCCCAATATTAATTTTAGATATAACAGATATGCAGCTAATTGAAGTTCAAAACCATAATCACATCATGCATACCACCAGTACATATCATAAGTTTAGAAATTATCAATGTACCATAAAAACCAAAAACTATTGTGTTTTCATTTGTCTTCTGTCTAACCCTCACAACACTCGAAGCAAATTTGTTCAAGTTACCTTTGCATTCAGCTCCTGCAGCTCCAAGTGATCTTACTGCTGCATCAGTTGGCTCTCCAGATTGTCCTGCAACCCCTCAAGGCGGCTCTACTGCTGCAACAGTTGGATCTATAGCCTTTGCCTGCACTTTTTCCTGATTTAGATTGACAGGTTCCGGTTCAGGTTCTGGAATTGGACCATAATGGGGTAGATTGACCTCAACAAGCTCTGCATTAACCTCACCATGGCTTGCGTTAGATGTGGATACTACTTCAGTTGCAATCCTACCTATTACAGGAGTCAACATGTCCAATTGAGGGAAATGCACAACATGAGGAGGAACAAGAAGAGTAGCATTTTCTCGGATAAGTGCCCTGACAGGTGCTAGCATGGTAATTGCGTAGAATCCTTGGCGCACTCCACCGAACACAACAAATCGATCACCCACCACAACTACACCCTCATTAATCACAAAGCGGCCATGCTGAGGGTGTGTAGCAAAAACCACCCAGCCATCTCTTACACCCCAGATTCCATCTCCAAGAGGGTAAGGAGGATCCCATTGATCTCTTTGGCCCTCACTATTATCATTTGCCTCCCCTGCACCTCCAACCCCCTCCCCCATCATTACCTCCTGCACCCCCGCTACCACTACCAATCTCATTTACTTTATCCCGAAATACATGAGTGACAGGAGCAGTACCTTCACCATGATTACCAGCAGCAGTACCATCTCCATCTCCAGAACGTTCCTGAAAGAATAGTGGACAATTGCTATCATCAATAACCCAGATAGCTCGACATCTAACATATTTCAAAGAATAAGATACTATGAAATAAAAATTAACCCAACAATTTCTTTGCATGTCATGAAATCTTACCTGATTAGACAAAAAAAAAATCAACCTTGGTCCCTTCACTATTGGTCCATGGCCTGGAGGACCAATTTGCCTAATTACACTCACCCCTAAGGATGGATCAACAATTCATTCACCTAATATATGATAATAGATGAGATTCACAACAATCAATTAAGAACAAGAGTAGAAATACTCTACAATTAGGTTTGAACAAACCCTAGAAATCTCCAAGCTTGGATAGAAGAACAAGAGCACAAATTTGATGGATTAAGCTCACCAAGATCTTGCCAAACACTCTCTTAGCAAACCCTTTTCTTCAAGCAAATCTCACTAATTTCTCCTCTTTTTCGACAATCGCTCTCACTTCTCTCTTTTTTTTTCTCCCTTGAAACCCAACAGAGGGTGTGTAGCAAAAACCACCCAGCCATCTCTTACACCCCAGATTCCATCTCCAAGAGGGTAAGGAGGATCCCATTGATCTCTTTGGCCCTCACTATTATCATTTGCCTCCCCTGCACCTCCAACCCCTCCCCCATCATTACCTCCCTCACCCCGCTACCACTACCAATCTCATTTACTTTATCCTGAAATACATGATCATATAAGATACTATGAAATAAAAATTAACCCAACAATTTCTTTGCATGTCATGAAATCTTACCTGATTAGACCAAAAAAAAATCAACCTTGGTCCCTTCACTATTGGTCCATGGCCTGGAGGAACTTGATCATACTCCTGCTCCATCTTCACTATTCGGTTGTGACGCAGATTAGACCAATGCTAATTGAAATTACGTGTATAGTTCACTGCTTCTCTACCATTTGGACATGCAATTCCATATGGCAAACTAGAGATTGGGATATGGGGATTATACTAATCCAAGAAATACTCCATCAACATCTCAGGGGTCTTTTCTACTATGTCTCCATCACTATACAACACTCGAGGCTTAATTCTAGTCTTGCTCTGAAATTGGAAAATGGTTTTCTTTGTGCTTTTGAAGCTAAGAAACTGAAGGTTTTCTCTTCTTTCTACTTTTAATCTGGTTGAGAAGAGCAAATGACTCTCCATCTCAACCGTTGATCCCCTCAATTTCCCTCTTAATAGTTAAAAATGGAGACACTAAACGCTATGGACAAATGCAACTTCGCCTTGTCAAGTCGCTTGACTATTTGACTAAGCATGGCAACCCTCTTTTATTCTTATTGGCTCATGCGAAATGGTTCTCAACACTTGGAAATAGCAATGGTTTTAATCCCCCGAGTCCGGATTCGGGTCTTTTACATAATCAATTGGTTTTTGTACCCACATCACGAGGTACAATAACTTTATCTGGTTTGAGGCCAGGTCATTATTATGCTTGCAAAGATAATGAGCCACATCAGTATTATGACAGGACTATGCATAAAGAACCCAGTAGCAACTGGTATCTTTTGGTCAACAATCACCAGATATATCACCACAATTCGTACCATACGATTCAAGGTAAAAAACATAAAACCTTGTTTAGTTCTAATTGGTTACTTTGTAACATGTCTATTAGCAAAATCCCATTAGCCATCAAGTCCACGCCACAACACATGCCAACTCAATTACAGGTGATAGTGAAAGTTCAACAAGGCGTAACAGGTTATTTCACTGGCTATCTCAACAAAACTGTACCTTTTCAACAACTGCATTACACAAACAGCCAAAGAGTACCATGGTACCAGAGAGTGAAGAGCAATACCAAATCTCCTTATAAACCCGTGATACAAATTCAAATTAAAGCCTGCAATTTTCCCTCCAAACTTACAACTGGCATACTCACCCTCCTATACCTAGTGGTTTTAAGCCCCCTAGCTGGTTTCTCTATACCCTCACTTATCTAATCATTATGGCCTACACCTCATACACTGCATCCCCAACCATAGACAATCTAGTTAAAAAGATGAACACAACACTCACAATCCCTGAAGATCCATTTCATAAAATCTTCATAAACTCAGAAATGTTAGAACCAAACAACCTCCTGACTGGAAATGGTGTTTCATTGGAAAACTTTGCAGTAATATTTGTTTTCAAACTTCAAGAGTCAGTAACTTCAAAGCATAGTTGAAATGGATATCTGGAATAGAAGAAAAAACTATTATATATGTTATTAGGCTCACTCATGAAGAAGACTACTCAGCCCTGAGAGATGGAGGAACAAGATGAGTGTTTGACAAACTAGTGGTATTAGTAGGGGTTCCAGCAGGAGGTCCAGATTTGATTCATGAAGAAATATTCACAAAGGTGATGATTTGGCTTCTCATCAAAAGGATTCCAGCCCACATCATCCTTGACATTCAAAACATTCTAAAGCCTGTGGGAGTTTTTCAATATGCAAAAAGAGCTTATGGGAGAGATAGATTTGAAAAGAACTTGGAAGTGAAACTAACAATTAATGTCACTAGGCCTCTTAAGTTTGGGATTGAAGCTTATGAAACCCCAATGATGCGTGTCGTATGCGTCAAAAATAATTCACTTCCTCACTCAACTAAATATAAATATAGTATTCGATAAGAAAGAGTTCGTATCCACAGAGAGGCGATTGTTGTTATGCAATTTTCAGATTCTTAAGTAACCAAAATAACCAAGAAGAGTGTGTTTTGTTTTTATCAAAGTAATAAAACTAAATAAAGCAAAGAAAATAATTTGAATAATCAATAAGGAGAAGATATTGGTCACGGGATAGTATCATTCACAAAAATGTATTTTTCATCAACGATTAGAATTGGTAATTTAATCTCGCAATTATCAAAAGTCCTAGAATATCTTGATCGCAAGAATATACCGTTTATTTCCTGATTTTATCACAAACAACATTAAAAGATTCTATTGTGAAATCTTCTTAAAAAGCAACCTAAAGTGTAAAAGCACAATTAGGTTTAACTCCCTAAGAGCAATAAGTTCTATGAAATAAGACTAATCAATGCAAACAAACGCGTAAAAGCACTAATTCGTTTTAACAAAGGTTACGATTCATATGCGATTAAAAAGATGTATCACTACAAGTAATAACCACAAGATGCTACTAGAAATCAGAGAAAACAACTTTTATGTATTGAAAACCCTAATATAGCTATAGAGATGAAAACAAATCCAATTGATTCCGGACTCAACCAAACTAGCATTCAAATCATATGATAATAAAAACGATGAATCATAAACGATAGAATTGAGACAAAACTAATTCATAAAATCAAATAACATGCTTGAAGAAATCAACTTTTATCCCATAACCAATAATTGTATTTAGTTACTCATATTAATGGAGTTCATCATCATAATAATCAAAGAAATAAGATGAAACATAAAAGAAAATAAACCCTAGAAAATAGTTTTCCAAAACTCCAAGAAAAAGAATAATAAAATTGTGATGTCCCAAAAGTTGTAGAAAACTTCCTTTTTATAGGTCTTCTTGTTCCAAAATTAGGTTTAGTCTTCAAAGGTCCAATAGATAGAAGTCCTCAAGCCCATGTGTGAGAAAACCCGTGTAGAAAATCTGCCCCAAAAGTGGTCCCCGGAAAACTGGGTTTTTGCCGTAAGTTTGTCGTAATCCGTCAATGGGACCGGAGCTCAGGTGACCAGCAGAGTCCACCCGGTCACTGGTCAAATCGCAGGTCAACTGAGTTAACTCGGTTCAAGCACCGAGTCATACTGAGTCGTCTATCTAACTTGGCTGATTGGTCTCTAGGTCAGTGCTGTTGCACAGCCTGAGCCATCCTGCACAGGCAAAAACTTTATGTTGCACAATGATTGCACTTCAAAGCTTCAGTCACAGCCATGGTGTTTGGTCATTCTCTTCACTTCTGTAGCTTCAAATTCATTCATTCAATTTCAAACACAACCAATTAAGTCTAAGTACCACCACAATCCAAAGCCTGCACTTCAGCTGCAATCTTGCATCTTCTCAGCTCAACTGCATAATCACTGCCTTGCAGCAACCACCAACCTGTAACTCCTTGCATTACTGTAGCTACCACACCTCAACCACCAACTCCAAAATTGTCATTCTGTAACTTTTCTGAACTCCACCATCGCAAACCCATGTCACCAGTGGTATCTCATTCACTGCAACTCATCAAAGCCACCATCACTCATTCATGGTTGTAGTTTATCATTGCTCCATGTAAGCACTTATAGCTCTGCAACTTGAGCACATAACTACCCAGCCACAGCTTCATTTGTAATCTCAATAGAAACAACGATTGGCCTCATTCTCTCCTGTAATGAGCTCAAATAAACAATTCAGCATCATACATTCTACATCTTCAACCTCCATAGTTACTCTTCCTCACATTCACCAAGTGTAGCAACCCAAATTCATTTCTACACCACCTGCAATTTCATAACAGATTCATCGCAGAACCAGAGAGTTGTATCACCAACAATTCCACACAATTCACAAGGCCATGGCAGTGGCAACAGATATTTTAACAACTAATTCTTAGATTCAGTTCCATCCTCTTTCTATAACCCTTGACCATTTTATTTTAACTACCAAGAACACCATCTCTTCTTCTTGCTCGAATTCCATTTCTTCAAACCAACAACACAATATACTCACAGAAACTGGTGGTTGTGCTATTCTGTCGAACACCAAATCTGCACAGCCTGGTGATGCTGTTGTATGTTGAACAATCATCTTCTACACTCTCCATTTCCCTACACAATTGAAATCTGATGCAAACCCATAGCTACAATTATAATTAATCTTCTTGTAAACACTAAAATCATCACAGATTCATAGAAAAACCCATTTTTCTTTATTATTATCTCATTCACTAATAGCTCGGCTTCGATCTTGAATTCATCACTAACAGCTTGAGTTTCAATCTGTCAGAGATTATCACAGAAACCCCATCTCCTGTTTCTTTCCACCAGAACCCTTTATTCTCTACAATCTTCACAGCATCCCACTACAACTACAAGACCAAAACAGATCCAATTTGTTGTTGAATCCGAAAACAGTACTAGAACCCATGATAATCATCAGTAGCCGTTCTTAAATTACATCTCTTCTTCATAACATAACCTTAACCTCTCTGTTAATTGATTGCAGCAACAGACCTTGCTGATTTCTCCTCTCCATGAGCTATGGACATCATCTCTTCCTTATTTCACAGAATCTTCTCTCAAAACCCTCTTCAATTTCTCAATTTCACTCTCTCTGTGCTGTTTCAGATGATATAACTAACAACAATAGCCTTTTCTCAATTTCATAAAATGAATGATTGAGAGAAGATAGCCTTCTCGACTTAGGGTTGGAAATAATTGGGGTGGTTATTGACACCCCATTACATAGGATAGGGGACACCCCAATGGTACCCTATAACAGGTGGCCATCCCTTAACATCAGCTGCCTGTCTTTAGTGCTCATGTAGGACTGGTAAACTTGGCTCAACTCTCAATTTTGGATGATTTCTTCTTATTTTCTTCCGCATGACTCCAGAGTACCTAATAACTCAAATTCACACATAAGATACATAATTTACATAAAAACTCGCAAAGAAAGCATAAATACTAGATATAAAATTAGGTGTTTATCACACCTATCAAATTCCCCCACACTTAGACTTTTCTAGTCCTCGAGCAAATCAAACAAAATAATTTTAAAACATACATACAACTCTGTGTCGTCGAGTCTACGGTCACTTTTAGCATAAATAACAAGCCTTTAAACCCCTAGGTGTCCCTAGTGGACGAGTTTTAGTATCGTGAGGGCTTACTAGAGATATACCCACAAAACCTACTCCAACTTCAAAGCGTTCCAGCGTCCCAAGAATCCAAAGAGCTATGAGGACATATAATTTCTGCATGCTAGTAATAAGAAGTTAGAAATACCAAAGAACATATTCATTATTAAATCTTGAGTGAGAAATAACCACACCATAATGAGAGAATGCGTGTTTGAGAGCGATCAATAAGCATTTCGCCTCAACTTCTGCCTCACCAAAAAGGGTTTTATGAAATTGCACTCAAAAATACGGCTTTTTTATGGGTCTCACATGTGCGCAGGTAGGAATGAAGAGAGAATTCCTGCAACACGTTGAATGGTGGGAAGGACAACTTTAGAAATATTTTGAAAAAACCACATCTTTTAATATTTTGAAAAACCATTTTTATGACGATCTCTAAGAAAGGAAATCAACCACTTATATCGAGGATGTGATTACTTACTCACCTTCACATCCGATTGAAAATTATGATAGCACCACTCTCACGGAATCCAATAGAAATGTCTTCCGCTCCTCGTCTTCATCTTCTTGGTCTTCATCTTCAACTTCAACTATTGATGATCAACTCTTGAACTTTGTAAATCCTTGACAATTAGTAACCTTTTTCCTTAAAATCCATGTCGCTTGAAACTTCCTTATAAATTTTCCTTCCCCACGGCTTATTCAATAAAAACAAAAACAAACACAATAATAGATATTTCTCTTGTCTTAATTTTTTTTTTTTCTTTTTCAATTTTTCATTTTTTTTTGAATAGACAAGAGAAACAAAATACAAAACAAAGTGAAAAATAAAACAACCATGGCCGTGGAAAAGTACTTTACCGCTTGATTCTTCACAACTTGTATCGTCTTGAAATCATAAACTTCAATAATTCTCACCTTTTACTTTTCTTCGCCCTTGTAAATAAGTCCTCATACTTTAATATAAAATTTCGCTCATTATATTGCTTTACTTGAATATGAATTTTGCTCTTTTCTTGTCCCATTGTTGCTTGCAAACCTTGAAAGTCTTCAACTTTCCTTGTAGATTTTGATGTCGCTCCTTGTTGATAATTGTGGTGTTTCTATGGACCCGTTGTTGTCGAGAGAGAGAATGGTGCTAACTGCAAATCGAACTACAAGAAGGAGTCTTTCGTCCATAGACGTCACCCTCATGATTGACAAAAATTAGCACTCAAGAGATCAAAAATAGTGCTGAAATTGGTGTGAAATTGGGTAGCTCACCATGCTACCCGTAATTAACGTACGGTGACACACACTCAAAAGAATCTCTTTAGTCATGGAAGAATTTCTGGCCGGTGCCTTGGTTGATATGAAAATGGGTAGTCTCCACTAATGATTGATCAGCAGCTCTAATAATGCATTTCTCCATACACCTAATTTGCATCACCGGCATGATTAAATCCATTATTTAACACTCAAATTCGTAAGAAATCCGAATGTAGTTCCCTAACACTTCCAAGTTCAGTTATGTCGGTCAGAATTCTCTATGTAAACATACCTAGAAGGATGCTAGTGACTCTAAGATATCTACAAGTTGAAGGTTTTATGCAAAATTGAAGGTTTAGAAGGTTTTTTTTTTTTAAATAAATGCTAACCACTCCCCCACACGTAAAGTTTACATTGTCCTCAATGTAATTGAATCATCCTAGTAAAGTCAAGGTGGGAAATCCTAATATGATATGGAACAAGAAAAATAAATAAGCGAAACACAAAGAAAATAAAAACAAAAGGATAAGAAATACAAAATCGGTGGGTTGCCTCCCACTTAGCGCTTGTTTTAAAGTCGACGGCCCGACTTACTCTGTGTTTGCTAAGACTTCTCCAGAGGGAGTACTTCCACAAAGTTCACACCTTCCACAACTTCGGAAGTAAAGTTCTCATAATATGGTTTCATCCGGTGTCCATTCACTTTAAACTCCTTTCCTGTATCTATGCTACGAATTTCTACTACACCATGAGAAAACACATTAGTAACAATAAAAGGTCCAATCCAACGTGACCTTAATTTACCCGGAAATAATTGCAAGCAAGAATTAAACAAAAGCACTTTCTTCCCAACACAAAATTGTTTTCTAGAAATCATAGTATCATGAAATGCCTTAGTTTTCTCCTTGTAAATGCGTGATCTTTCAAATACATCATTGTGAATCTCTTCTAGCTCTTGGAGTTGCAACTTCCTTTGTTTTCCAGCACCATCTAGCTCCATATTTCATTTCTTAATAGCCCAAAATGCCTTATGCTCAATTTCAATGGGTAGGTGACAAGGTTTACCATACACAATCCTAAAGGGATACATCCCAATAGGTTTCTTGTATGCGGTTCTATAAGCCCACAAAGCATCATTAAGTCGCATGCTCCAATCTTTCCTTGTTGGATTCACCATCTTCTCTAGAATGGATTTTACCTCTTAGTTAGATACCTCGTCTTGTCCATTTGTTTGGGGATGATAAGGTGTTGCAATCTTGTGCGACACATTTTACTTCTTCAACAATCCTTGTAAGAACTTGGTTTTGAAGTGTGAACCCCCATCGCTAATTATGGCTCTTGGAATTCCAAACCTTGCAAAAATGTTAGCTTGCACAAAATCTGAAACTACTTTAGAATCATTAGTTGGGGTGGCTTTAGCTTTCACCCATTTCGAGACATAATCAAAAACAAGTAAGATATAAAAATTCCCATGGGAATTGACAAAAGGACCCATAAAATCAATACCCCATACATCGAAAACTTCAATAAATTGAATAAAAGTTTGTGGCATTTGATTTCGAGCACCTAGATTGCATGTTCTTTGGTACCTATCACAAGTTGTGCAAAATATATGTGCATCCTTAAACAAAGTTGGCCATTAGAAACCACTTTCAAGTACCTTGTAAGTGGTTCTCTTACTCCCAAAATGTCATCCGCAAGCATAGGAGTGACAAAATGACAAGATAGAATTAAATTCAGATTCGGGAACGCACCTTCGTATCACTTGGTCGCTGCCATGTTTCCATAAGTATGGATCATCCCATATATATTGGTTCCCTAATCTTTTAAGTTTGTCCCTCTCAGCACGAGACAAGTTCTTTGGGATTTTTTTAGTTACCAAGTAATTCACAATATCAGCATACCATGGTTCCGCAAAGGCAAGTGAGAATAGTTGCTCATCTAGGAAACTTTCACGCAATGGGATAGGTTCCTTGTCCACAGCAAGATGGCTCAAATGATCTTCAATAGTGTTCTCAATTCCTTTCTTATCCTTGATTTCAATATCAAACTCTTGCAAGAGTAGAATCCATCGTATGAGCCTAGGTTTCACCTCTTTCTTTGTAAGCAAGTACCTAAGTGCTGCATGGTCAGAAAAAACAACAACTTTTGTGCCAATTAGATAAGAGAAAAACTTTTCCAAATCAAAAACAATAGCTAATAACTCTTTTTCAGTGGTTGTGTAGTTTTGTTGGGCTTCATTTAACGTTCTAGAAGAATAATAAATGGCATGAGGTATCTTCCCCACACGCTGCCCAAGCACCGCACCAACCGCATAGTCACTTGCATCACACATGAGCTCAAAAGGCTTGATCCAATCCAGTGGTTTAATGATAGGGAATGAAATCAAAAGTTCTTTCAAACGATTGAATGTCGCCATACACTTTTCATCAAAGTTAAAAACCACATATTTTTGCAATAAGTTACAAAGTGGTGATGCTATCTTGGAAAAATCCTTGATGAATCTACGATAAAAACCTGCATGACCAAGAAAAGAGCGTATCTCCCTCACCGTAGTGGGAGGGGTTAGAGCACGAATAAGGTCTATCTTAGATTTATCAACTTCCAAGCCTTTATAAGATATTATATGGCCTAAAACTATTCCATGAGTTACCATAAAATGGCACTTCTCCTAATTCAGCACAAGGTTTGTTTCTACACATCGTTCAAGGATTAGTGACAAATTGTTCAAACAAAGGTCAAATGAATCACCAAAGACACTAAAGTCGTCCATGAACACTTCAATTATGTTTTCAACATATTCTGAAAATATACTTACCATACACCTTTGAAAGGTAGTTGGAGCATTGCATAAGACAAAAGGCATCCTTATATAAGCAAAAGTACCAAAAGGACAAGTGAAAGTGGTTTTCTCTTGATCCTCCGGTGCTATCACAATCTGATTATAACCTGTATAGCCATCAAGAAAGCAATAATAAGAGTGTCCAGCTAAACGTTCAAGCATTTGATCAATAAAAGGTAATGGAAAGTGATCCTTCCTAGTGGTGGCATTCAATTTCCTATAATCAATACAAACCCTCCAACCGGTTTGCACACGAGTTGGGACAAGTTCATTCTCATCATTCTCCACCACGGTCACACCTGATTTCTTTGGTACAACTTGTACCGGGCTCACCCACTTTCTATCGGATATGGGGTAGATAACACCCACTTCCAAAAGCTTGAGTATCACCTTTTTCACAAATTCCATCATAGGGGGGGTTCAAACGACGTTGCGCTTCCCTTGTAGGCTTTGCATCGTCCTTCAAACGGATCTTGTGCATACAAACGGCAGAGGTTATACCCTTGATATCGGAAATTGTCCATCATATGGCCGTCTTGTACTTCAACCTTAGAAGTTTTTTCTCATGTAATTCACTAAGCTCGTTAGAAACAATCACAGGGGACTCTTCATTGTCACCCAAGTACAAGTACTTTAAGTGACTTGGAAGAGGTTTCAATTCTAATTTTGGAGATTTAACAATAGAAGGTAAAATTTTTTCATCACTGCATGGTAAAGAAATAAAAGAGATATTATGAGTTTTCGGACATCCTTGTAGTGAGTTGAGATCACCAAGGGATTCTTTGACTTCATTACCACACTCTACACCATTATCAATGGATGTAGTTAGAACGGTTTCCAAAGCATCATCACCATTCAATTCAAATATTTGTTGTGCCAATGTATCCATAATATCAACGGATAATCAAGAGTGGACATCACTAGGATATCTCATTATCTCGAAAATGTTGAAACATATTACTTCTCCATCAAACTCCATAGTTAGCATTCCCTTGTCCACATCAATAATGGTTTTTTCCGTTTTCATGAAGGGACGCCCAAGTATCAATGGAAGAGATGAGTCCGGTGAACCTTCATCCATCTCTAAGACACAAAAATCCGCTGGAAATACTAGTTGATTAACCTGCACAAGAACATCCTCAACAATACCATTAGGTATACATTAGAATGATTGGATAATTGCAACACAATTTCATCCCTTTTAAGAGGACCAAGATCAAGTGAATTGTATATTGACGCAGGCATAACATTAACGGATACACTTAAATCCAACATAGCTTTGTTAAATGTAGTGTTACCAATTTTGACGGGAATGTCAAAGCTACCCGGGTCCTTGCATTTCAGTGGGAGTTTGTGTTGTAAGATTTCCTAAGCATTCTCTCCCACACTTAGCACTTCGTTACCTTTGAGCCTTTGCTTATTGGTACACAAATCTTTTAACACCTTTGCATACTTTGGAACTTTCTTTATAGCATCTATGAGTGGTATGTTTACATGGATCTTCTTGAGAACGTCTAAAATATCCTTTTCTAGTGCCTCCTTCTTGGAATTTGCAAATCTGCGAGGGAAAGGTAAAAGAGGAACATAAGTAGAAACCGGAGTTTTAGAGTTAGGAATAGGTACCTCAGAAGTTTGGGGAGAATCCTCATTTTTCTCCTCCAAAATAGGTTCCTTTGGTGTTTCCACCTTACCCGAATCAGTAACTTCGGGTTGCACAAGTTGTGTACCACTTCTCAACGTAATTGCATTGACACCCTCCTTTGGGTTGATAGGTTGAGAAGGGAGTTTCCCACCGATTTGTGCCTTCACTTGGTTCAACTCAGTAGCCATGGAACCAACTTGGGTTTGCAACTCCTTAACCATGCTCTCCGTTCTTTGTATAAAAGATTTCATCAACTCTTCCATACTTGACCCCTGATTTTGAGGTTGTTGTTGTTGTTGAAATTATTGACGCGGCTGGAATTGTTGTTGTTGAGGTTGAAATCAACCCGAATTGTTGAAATTAGATTGTTGAACCGCTCCTTGCTTGTTCGCATAGCTAAAATTGGGGTGATCTCTCCATCTCGGATTGTAAGTGTTTGAATATGGATCATACCGTCTTTGCTGATTTGGAAATATCACGTTAGCTTCTTCATTGGCTTCTTCATACCCTTGATGAGAACTTGGTATCACCGCGGCTGAAACTTGTTGCATCATATGTTACCCATTTGTTGTCGAAGTTCCTCCACCTCGCTTACTTCATTCACTCTTCTAAGAAGCACCTCTGAACCACGACTCAAGAATTATTGGGAGTTCGCTGCCATGTTCTCAATCAACTCTCTAGCTTGTGCCACCATCTTTCTCACTAGTGCACCACCACCTGCAGCGTCAAGAAGATTCCTATCACTTGATTGGAGTCCTTCATAGAAGTATTGGATGATCATAGCGTCGCTGAATTGGTGATGATGGCATCTTGCCACCAATCTCTTGTATCGTTCCCAACAATCATATAAGGATTCTCCCATATTTTTCTTCATTCCAGAAATCTCCTTGCGAATTTGAGTAGCCTTAGATGTAGGAAAATATCTATCTAAAAAGAGTTTCTTCAACCCATTCCAAGTTGTGACACTTCCGGGAGGCAAGTAATATAACCAATCCTTAGCACTATCCGCCAAAGAGAATCGAAAAACTTTCAACATTGCACCATCGGCCTCCATATTCGCTAGAAGCATAACCGTGACAATGGTGTGGAAGTCCATAAGATGCTTGTTTGGATCTTCATTCACCATGCCATGGAAATTTGGTAATTATCTAAGCAATTCCGGCTTGATCTCAAAAGTAGAGTCGGTTTGAATACAACCTCGCTGTGTATCTAGATTGTGTGAAGCCAAGCCCTTGAGTGTACGATTTGCATCACCCATTGCTTCTTCTTATTAAAAAGGAATCTCGTGTTCTACTTCCAAGTTTTGTTCTTCCGTTATGCCTTTCCTTGGTTGGAGTATTGTGCCTTTTCGAGTAGCTATCCTGCACCTTGGATAATTCGAATCTTTAGAAGCCAGGGATTAGGTACCTGAAAATAAATTCTCGCAAACAAGTGAGAAACAAGACAAAAAACGTAAAGTAAATATGCAAGCAGAAATAATAAAAAGAAACTAAAAACTATATAACAAGCCGAATGCCTCCCCGGCAATGGCGCCAAAATTTGATGCGTGTCGTATGCGTCAAAAATAATTCACTTCCTCACTCAACTAAATATAAATATAGTATTCGATAAGAAAGAGTTCGTATCCACAGAGAGGCGATTGTTGTTATGCAATTTTTAGATTCTTAAGTAACCAAAATAACCAAGAGTGTGTTTTGTTTTTATCAAAGTAATAAAACTAAATAAAGCAAAGCAAATAATTTGAATAATCAATAAGGAGAAGATATTGGTCACGGGATAGTATCATTCACAAACATGTATTTTTCATCAACGATTAGAATTGGTAATTTAATCTCGCAATTATCAAAAGTCCTAGAATATCTTGATCGCAAGAATATCCCGTTTATTTCCTGATTTTATCACAAACAATATTAAAAGATGCTATTGTGAAATATTCTTAAAAAGCAACCTAAAGTGTAAAAGCACAATTAGGTTTAACTCCCTAAGAGAAATAAGTTCTATGAAATAAGACTAATCAATGCAAACAAACGTGTAAAAGCACTAATTCGTTTTAACAAATGTTACGATTCATATGCGATTAAAAAGATGTATCACTACAAGTAATAACCACAAGATGCTACTAGAAATCAGAGAAAACAACTTTTACATATTGAAAACCCTAATATAGCTATAGAGATGAAAACAAATCCAATTGATTCCGGACTCAACCAAACTAGCATTCAAATCATATGATAATAAAAATGATGAATCATAAGCGATAGAATTGAGACAAAACTAATTCATAAATCAAATAACATGCTTGAAGAAATCAACTTTTATCCCATAACTAATAATTGTATTTAGTTACTCATATTAATGGTGTTCATCATCATAATAATCAAAGAAAGAAGATGAAACATAAAAGAAAACAAACCCTAGAAAATAGTTGTCCAAAACTCCAAGAAAAAGAATAATAAAATTGTGATGTCCCAAAAGTTGTAGAAAACTTCCTTTTTCACTACACCATTTTTCCAAAACAGCAACTAAAATTTGCAACATCTCTTACGCAGTTGCGATTTCGCAACTGATTTTGCAACTGCTCTAAAATTTGAAACTATTTAGAGCAGTTGCGAATTCAGAATGCTCAACAACTATTGAATTGCAATCGCTGATTATGATTCGAGCGTGGCAACCGCTTGTGTGCAATGTAACACTAGCATCCACATGTGCGATTGGTTTAAGTGCTGGGAACAGATTTACTTAACTCCATGTGTCCGATAATACCAATGTTTTACTTTCTCCATCTCTTTTCATCTGTGCGACTCACTTTCAGCCAAAGAAGTTCTCCATATACTCTAAAGAAGCTCTCTCTTCCTCCATTATTTCCATATCTGAAAACTTCTCCGAAGAAAAGTTCTCTTTCCCTAAATTAAACAGAAGCTCTACAAATGTGAGTCATTTAATTCAGAACCGACACACTACTTTATTTATTGAGTTTATAGTTAGGTCAGTTTCATCTTTGCAGTTCTTATCAGCGTTTAGTTGTTCGATCTTTGCATTTGGAAGTATATCTACGAGTTTTTGGGTGTTTCTATTTCGATCTAGGTATAATTTCTTCTTTCTGTCTCTCTTTTGGTTTCGATTTCATAAATTTTAGGTTTAATTTAGGGTTTTATTTTATCAAATCTGCTTGTTTCTAATTTAAAATTTTTGTTTATTTTTGTGAAATCTGGTTGTGTAATTAGATTTAGTTTACTGTGAGATGGTGTTTGTTGATTTTATTGATTTTATCTAGGGTTTTACTTTTCCAATTTCATTTTTAGGGTTAATTATGTGAAATATGAATGTGTATTAGAGCCATTTTACTGTGAGATGTGGGTGTTTGATAGTTTTATTTCAGTTCATAGTATGATATGTTTGAAGTTAAATTTCAGTTCATAGTATGAGAATGAAGGAACCAATAATGACGAAACAAGCAACCCTGAGGTTGCCGATAAAGAGGCGACCATCTCTGTACTTCAAGGAAATGAAAGTGTTGTTGTTGCTGCAATTAAGGAGACCGAAACTTCGATTGTCGTTCTTTCAGTGATGAAAGGAACTGAGCCACGAGTAGGAGAGGCTGAAGAAACTGTTGTAGAAATCTAGGAAGAGCACGGGTCGAGTGCCGGTCTATTCTTTTTCCCCAGCAGAGTCGCCACTGTAGAAATCGAGTCCTGTAGCACGGGTCGAGTGCCGGTCTATTATTTTTCCCCAGCAGAGTCGTCACTGTAGAAATCGAGGCCTGTAGCATGGTTCGAGTGCCGGTCTATTTCTTTTGTCCACAATTGTTATGGGGCGAGGTCCATGTGCTCATCCGTTCGTGGATGTTTAGCACACATGGTCTGGCAGAGATAATTTCTCACTAATTCGTTAGTAAGAGGGCCAACTCTGCAAAGAGGAAAAGAGAGGTAGATTTGAAGTCGCCACCTGACTAAGGGGAGTCAGGACCCTTTTAACTAGTTTGAATTCTTATGGGAAAACAAAACCAGTTATGACTTTCATGTTTTTGGTCTGCTATCAGAGAGTTCGGGGTAAGGATATTCTAGTACGGGATGGGAAGGTGTTAGGCACCCATCAACCGCCCAATCGTAAGATTGGCCTCTACTTCATGATTAAAAGGGGAAAATGTTTATAATTTATTGAGAATAGATTTTCATGCATGAGCTATTTAGAAAAGAGACATAGTTAGAAGTTGGGTGGAACTTTGACTATGGAGACGTGGTTTCTTTATTTTATGGTGGTTTTTCTTTTGTGGTGGTCTGGGTGGAAACCTTAGTTTTTTTTTGATCCTTTTGTTGTGGTTTGGGTGGAAACCTTGTTTTGTGTGGTTTGGGTGAAAACCATGTTTTGTGGTGGTTTTGGGTGGAAAACCGTGTTTTTGTTATGGTTTGGGTTTTTGATGGCGTTGTTTTGGTGGATTGGGTGGAAACCTTGTTTTGTGGTGGTTTTGGGTGGAAAACCTTGTTTGCTAGTGATTTTGGGTGGAAAACCTTGTTTGGTAGTTTGGGTGGAAACCTTGTTTTTTTGAGAAGAAATTTGAATGAAATTTCAAAATTAAACAATTACCCTGCAGATTAGCTCAATGAAAATAGAATTAATGCCAACCTTATTTTTTGACAATGGGTCTAATGTGGGAGGGAATTCCGCTTTATACCCACACTTTGATTTATCCCTCTTGGAAAATTAATAATAAAACATATTTTTTTATGTAACGCAAAGAGTAGTCGCGGTGTTACTACGAAATGGAAAACCATTCCGTTCCCGTATGACTACATAATTTACCGAAGAGATAGGAAATTAATATACTTGAAATATGATATTTAAATTTGAAAGGATTCTTACGACGATTGCTTGCTTCTGTTAAGTATGCTAAAAGTAGTTAAAGTACTAGCAATTTAATGCTAATCTTTTAAAAACTTAAAGACAATACTTGATTTAATCTTCTTATTTTTTGAGTTTTCTCAAAATGAACTATAAATGCACAAGACAATGATAACTATTGTGTAGGAAGAAAATTTGATTTTTCTTTGATTAAATGACACAATACATGGAGACTTGGAACATGTGAGAAGAAATATTTTCTATTTGAGAGACAATAATTCTTCTTGGTTTGGGTGGAAACCTAGATTTTTGGATTGTGGTTTGGGTGGAACCTTGTGTTGTGGTGTGGTTTGGGTGTAAACCTTTGTTGTTGTGTGGTTTGGGTGGAAAACTTGTGTTGTGTGGTGTGGGTGGAAACCTTGTTTTGTGTGGTTTTTGTGGAAACCTTTGTTTGTGAAGTAAATGAAAAAAAAGCAAAGGAAGAAGTTATCTCTTCACATTCTCCCTTTTCTCCTCCTTCAGTTCTTCTACTCTCTATCAAGTGTTTCTTTTTTTCCGTCCCTCTCTATCAAGTGTTTCTTTTTTCCCCTCCTCCTTGAATGAAATTCTCTGCGGCTATTTATAGCTTCCAAACCCATCAATCGTTCGAAACGAAAATCAATGAAAGATCGATCGAAGCGAATTCTTTCATATTTGTTTTCAAAATTTGTGGGTCCCACTGTCCTTTTTTTATTTTCCTTTCCTAATAAAACAAGTGTGGGCCCCACTTGTCCCCTTTGTTTTCTTCTTCTTTCTCTTTTCCTAATAAAACAAGTGTGGGTCCCACTTGTCTTTTTGAAAAAAAAAGGATTTTTTTTTTTTTCTTCTTCCATCCGTAATTTCTCTTCTAAACAAACATACGTGGGTCCCACTTGAAAAAAAAACAGTCACTAATTAAAGTCTTGATGCGGATAAGGGGAATGAAAAGTGGTCACCCCCTTAACGTCTTCCGAGCTCTCGTTTTTCTCGTAACTTCTTCATACAAACTCCAAATGACTCCGTTCTTTCACCATTGACTTTGTATTTTCTTCCTCTTTAATGTGATAGCAAGAATTCTCAGGTTTGGAAGGATAATGAAATGGGTAGGAGTCGTGCTTGTGGGCTTGATCGGGTAGAGCTTGTGGGCTTGATTGGTAGAGCTTGTGGGCTTGATTGGTAGAGCTTGTGGGCTTGAGAGCTTGTGGGCTTGATTGGTAGTGTTTGTGGGCTTGATTGGGTAGAGCTTGCGGGCTTTAGAGCTTGTGGGCTTGATTGGTAGTGTTTGTGGGCTTGATTGGGTAGAGCTTGTGAGCTTGATTGGTAGTGTTTGTGAGCTTGATTTAAAGGATATGAAAATCCTTAATTGCTCCACAAAGAATTTCTCTTTTATTCGGCTCCGAAGTACAAGAATGATATTTTCCATAGAAGGTGCAAAATTGGGGTGTCAACAACTGTCATTGTAGAAATTGCTCCCATAATTGAAAACCATATAGTTGTGCATGAATACCCAAGTGTAGGAGTTGATTTTGATGCCCAGTTTGATGCATCACTCCCATACCTCAGACTAGTTGGTGGATTCGGCGTTCCCATTGGATATGCCAACTTGTACGAGAAAATATGGAAGAAATTTGGTCACATCGTCGTCACTAAAGACCCAAAGCGTGCTTATTATTTAACAATGCAAGTAAATGTTATCTTGTGTGTTGTAAATGATATATGCACTAGGGCTAGAAAAACTGTGACTCTAGATGTACTCTTTGATTGGGAGTTCAACTTGGAGAATTCTGAGAGACTTGGCTTCGTAAGAAGATGAATGCTATCAAAGACTCATGTGAAAGTAACATACCCTTTCCAAATGATTCTTTGATGGAGAAGGAAAACAAGCTTGCCAGGATGACTGAAAAGCTGAACATGGAGAAGGAAGATTTGCAGGATTTGAAGGATGCAGAGGTGCAAAATATTTCTTCACTGATTTCTTTGATTTATTTTCCATAATCTCTTGAACTTCTAAACTTATGAGGGATGTGAAGTTTCATTTGGGTTTTGATATTATGGTTTTGGATTGGTAGATGGTTAAGGATTTTCTTTTATATTTGATAGAGATTTTCTTTTAAGAAATATGAAATGAATTTTGATACATTGCTGAATTCAAATACTGATTGCAATTATTGCAAACATTTTGGAGGAATTGAAATACAATGAAAGAAAATCCTAAAATGCCAAATCTATACGTCATGAATGCTTAAACTCCTAGTACCTTAAATGTCAAATAACTTCAAACAAACGCCTTAAGCAAATTCTCCTGAATTACTGGTAGGGTTCGTCCAACTGTGTTGATCATCTTGTAATATCCTCTAGTTATGGACTTAGCAACCATAAATGGTCCTTCCCAATTGGAGTTCCTTGCTGAGTGAAGGTTGCGCTGGAATGCTTTGAGAACTAAGTCCCCTTCACATAATTTGTTGGGTTTGGTCGTCCGTGCCTTGAATATCTTCTGTTGATTCGGAATTCCTAGTGTGGTGAGACTCCACGGTTGTGGAACATATAGACACTTGTGCAGGAGGGAGTATCCCTTGTAATGTCTGTCATGTTTGGCCACATCTTCCACAATGAATCGCCTGATTAGATGATCAACTTGAAGAGGTTCTGGACTCAACCATTGGGTAAAATACTGATGTGGTGAGATGATCCACTCATAGCACTTTGCAATTGCTAAATTGTTTGTGGAGTAAATCCCTTGGACCAAATAAGCATATTTGAAAACTGATGATATGGGCACATAAGAAGGAATAAGACTTGCCTGGGTGCAAAATCTCTTGACAAAAGCATTTGGATGTTCCTCAGGCCTCTGCGTGAGTTCTGTCAAGGCTTTGACCTCCTCCAGATATTGAAATGGTGAGGTATCTTCTGTTTTTTCCTCCGAGTCAGAGGTTTATCCAATAGAGGAACCTACAATTGAAGGTGTCAGTGCCACCTTTCCATCGTGAATCTATGCGTGTCCAAGAATCATATCGTACCCTGGATCCTCTATGATTATGTAAAACTTGGTCTCAGTGCAGACCAAATTTCCTTTGACTTTAAGGATGATGTAGTCGTAGGCGTTTCTGGAGATTCCTTCGTGATCTCTAATTTCCATGGGGGCATGGGTAGCTTCCTGTCGAGTAATTCCAGCATCTCTGAGAGTTTTCAAAGGTATGATGTTGGTGGTGGTGCCGACGTCAACAAATGCTCTCCTAAATTAGTTTCCTTTGATGTGCACTGTGGTGAGCATTCCCCACTCATACATTTCCTTGTCTGTCACTAGAGGCTCAGTGGTAGTCTCTTGAATTAACAGGCGCTTCCCTGACACGATGTGTTTTAATGCAATGAATATGTCTTTCCTCTGAGCCTTTGACAAGTATAGTAACTCGCAGACATGTTCAATCAAGGATTGAACTACTTCTTTGACAGGAGGTTCAGAGATAGCACAAGTCCTAACTGGAAGGGTATTTTTATGTACTCGTTCAGTCCCCAAGTTGAGTTCTCCTGATTCGACCTTTTCTTTAAATATGCGCTTCAAAGTCTTGCAATCACTTGTGGGGTGGCTGAAAAATCTATGGAATCAACAATATCGAGGATTTTCCATGGCCTCTTCAATTGGTTCCCTCTTGACATATGGAAACTTGATTGCACCATCTTGGATCCAGGCCTCCAGTAATTTGATAACTTCTTCAATAGCGCATGGAAAGTTCGGTGCTTCTGTATCCTCCGTATGCTGAGGAGGATCTTGCACGTTATCTTTCTTTTGTGCCTTTGAAGGGGTGGAAGAAGTATGCTTGCGTTGTGGTTCATATTTCCGTTTGCTTCCTTCCGTGACAACATTTGTGGAAGGCTGCAGGTTGTACTGTTTGTTAATCAGATGTCTGCGTCCTCGAGTGTCTCGTGATTTTTCAGTCTTTGTGGATTTTTCTCTTTCGAAGAGAGCAGGTTCAGTGGTTGCTGACCTCTTCACGGATTCGTGGAGCTCTGAGAAATTCTGCAATCGAAGATTCTCCAGTAAGACTCTGTAGACCGGGAGCATGCTATTGATGCACAAATCCACCAGCTATTGCTCCGTGACATTTGGATCATGACAATCCAAGGCTTGGACTCTGAATCTTTTCACATTGTCGTTGGGATTTTCACTGACCTTCAGAAACATCCTTCCAAGATCAGAGAGAGTGACTTGCTCTAACACAAATAAGTACTTCCTATAGAAGGCGTTAATCATTTTTCTCCAATTGTTGATAGTTCCAGGTGCGATATTGTTGCACCAGGTGTATGCCCTGCCTTTCAGAGATTTTGAAAATTATTTGAGGCAACCAACATGGTTATGCTCATGTTCTCCCAAGGCTTCGAGGAAATGAGAGACGTGTTCTCGAGCATTGTCGGTTCCATCATACAGAGTGAAAGTTGGAGAAAAGTAACCTTTAGGAAGGGGAATCCTCTGTGTAGCAGCATGATAAGGGGGTTGGTGACGATGGACATGTGATTTCGTGTGTTTTCCACGATTATCCAGAAGACGCTCCAAGTCTTCCCGGGTGATGAAGATTTATGATTCTTTTGTTGACGAATTACCCCCAGCTTTGTTGGTTTCGTCGTCATCCACGGTGTGAATTGGAATTACATCAGGATCAGCAGCGTCCGAGGACTTATCCTTCTATTTCCCCTTTTATTGAGTTTTCTTTGACAATTTGTCAGTGTGAGTCTTCAGATGATCAAATAGCTTCTTCTGTGTTGCATCTATATCTGTCTGATTCTTTACAAGAGTTTTTTACGTTTTGACGAGATCATCAATGGTAGGTGGTAGATTTCCTCTAACTTCTTCAGGATATCGGCCGAACAGAGGATGACCTTCCATGTTATTCTGAGGAGGAGTAATGTTACCACCATCGATGTTAGTGGCCGGAACAGTTTCCGGGATGTCTTCATTGTTGTCGTTATTGTTGTTGCTAGTGCTAGCATCGTTTGTATTAGAAACTATAAATAATCCAGACCTAAGACCAGACATCTTTTGAAATCGTTAGATTTCAACCGAGAGATTAATCTCCCACTGTGGTCTCCAATCTATAGATGGGGAAAAACGATTTGCTAGTTTTTAAGGGATTGAGTATACGACCGTACGGAGGGGACTCCTTTAACCGAGAGAAATGTTCAACCTCAGACAGATGTACCGCTGCAAGGGGGAGCTTTGAATTCGAGAGATCAATCTGTAGTAATCTGGCCTAAACCAAGACAATAGCCGTTCCAGAGTAAATTCGGTCACAAGAGAGGATGGGATGATCTGTAGGAGGGAAGCTAAGAAATGTGTGGAATCAATGGTAATCAATGATTATAGGTGTGTTGTCAATTCAGAATAAGATAAGTTCTGAATGATTGAAATTGCTCAGTTGAGAGTAATTGCTCAATTGATGAGTTGTCGATCTCGTATTGTTAGTGAGACGTGAGATTCTTGTTGTCTTTTCAATCATGATTCAAAGACTTATTTATATTGCTGGAATTGTAGACAACATGATCCCATGAAGTGTGACAGTTGATGGAATCAAGGAGTGGGGAAACATAAATCGTGTTTGAAACCAGTTGCTCATCGTGCGGAGACTTGGTTGATTTTCCATCCACTACTTTGTTAATCCCTTCAACTGATTACATGACTTGCTCGTATTACAATGTGTGTATGAACACACGTGATATGGACCGCCAGACCAAAACCCTAGTTGATATCCCCCAAGTGAAACGATTGACATCTTGTGGTTTGTAGGATCCAAATATCGCACAACGGTAAAAGCTTGCGAAGATATAACAGAGATTATGAGAAGATAACAGAGCTTGAAAAATTATAGTGAGAGCTCGTGAGAATGTAGCTAGGGATCCGGAAATAAGGGGGATATGAGGTGTATGTGAGCTGTTATCCATTATGTAAATACCTATATAAAGAGGAGAGCAGGAGAGAGAAAATGGGAGATAGATATTTTTTGTAACAGAGAGAGAGAGATTTAGTTTCTTTATCATCTTCTTCCCCGAAAACTAGATTTAGAGCTCTAGCAAATATTCATTAATGGAGATTTTAAATGTAATATTAATGTAACCTCAAAAATCATAGTGAAGAACCATGGATGTAGATCACATTGATCGAACCATGTAAAAAATCCTTGTGTCCATTTTACAATTTGATCACTTTAACTTTTATTTTGATTATGAAATAGATTTAGATCTAGAAATTATTATCATAAAATCATATGGGGTATGTTGTGGGATTTCCTGCAACTACATTTTTGGCGCTAGAAACAGGGACTTGAAGAAATCTCCTGTTGGTTTTAGAAAATTTCTGAGAATTTGGATACAAAAATTACCGGGTCTTCAAAATTCAGGAATAAAAACGGTAGTTTCAGAGAAATGCATACAAAGAAAGAGAAGTAGAAATATTGAAGAGCAAAAGCAGAAGCGAAGAAATTATCAACAAAGGGCAGCAAGGTTTCACATCAATACTCCAGGTGGAAAGCAAAGTTAGAGAGGCAATTAAGAGCTATTAGCGAAGAACTGAAATCTTATATATTCCGGACATATGATTACGTACATCAAGAAATTTAAGAACTGGATCTCGCAAAGTAGGAGAAGAGTATTCAAAGAACTGAAGTCAAAAGGAATAGAAATTTAAACCCACTAAGAAATATTCCTCTTTGTTTCAAATCACAAAGTAGTTCATATGCTTTATTTCTCGTAAAGCATTGAAGGAAAAATATTGAAGAAATATTAATATTTTATTCCTCTTTGTTTTTCGCAAAGTTTACGAATGTACAGAATGACTAAGAAATGAATTTCGCAAGATGCTTGATAAGCATAATGGCGACTGAATGGTGGGCAATGGATCAAAGAAGATGGAATCGACAACGAGTAATCAAATGAAAGAGAAAGATGATGAAACAGAGCAGCGAACTTACAATCTACGATAAAATAATATAAATAGCAGCATAAATGACATCTCAACAGTACCAACAATGATAAAATGAAACATCCATGAAACTATCAACCACGGACTCATCAACGGCGCGAAGAAACGTTAATGGTCATTTGGATTATACTTTTGCGAAGTTATTCCATACATGTATTTACCATCTCGTGGAAGAACAAATAAATATGAATTTCTGCGAAGTGGAAGGATGGCATTTACTTTGCGAACAAATAAATAAGTTTGCGAACATTTGCTGAACGAACATACACTTCGCAGATGTTTACTTCGCACAGACTTTCTTCACACGAAGTCTTCTTCGCAAATGCCTGCGAGAACAAGAAAAGAAGAACTTTGCCAAGCCCAGTCTGTGGGCCTCCTTATGATAAGTACCTCCATTTTTCTAAATCATCCCATGATGTACATTTCTATCACGGCAGAGACATTAACACAAATAGTTTTTCGCACAGATGGTCACCAGCGAAAAGAAGAAACTTGATGCCGTGATATCGATTCTCACCGTATCCATACTTTTTCACATTTTTTATACAGCCTAGAGATAATATCAGAACAAGAGAGTAGCAACATTTTGTTTTTCGCAGACAGAAGATGGTACAGATGGTCATGGCTTCATAGTATAAACTAGAGGTTGTGCGTTTGAATTTGCACACACACAAATTTTTAGCGAATTTTTGGATTAACAAAGGAGAAGATGAGGTCAGGTTTCAGCATGGAGCGTTCATCTCGCAGATAGTGGATATCACACTTGGTTCCCAGCGAAAAGAGCAAACTTGGTGTATTGAGTTCGAATTCTACCGTTAGCATAGTTTTTTCGCACATTTTTGAACTTTAAAATGCGAAGAAATAGAATAAGGTTATGAAATTATGTGTTTCTTTCGCAAGCAACAAGTAGCGCAGATGGTCAGAGAAGGAGTATACAAACTAGAGAACATGGGTTCGAGTCTCCCTCTTCGCAAAGAATTTTCTCTTCGCAAATGTTTATATCATAAACATTTCTTCAGACATTTACCTTGCGAATGTTCGCATCACGAACAAATACCTCACAGATGTTCATTTACTTCATAGAGATGTTTACTTTGCACAGAAGAGAATTGATGATTATTTCGCAGAGATATTTCGCAACAGAGGGTTAACACAGTTGGTATGGTACAATAATATGCAAGAGGCAGGTCAAGGGTTCAAGTCTCATTCCTCACATTTCTATTTGTTGCGCGGTAATTACATTCTTCTTTATGCGACGTTTATACATTTCAAGGATGGCAATTTTGCAAGCAAACCGTATAATTCGCGAGAGACGACATCAACAGAAAATCACATAAAAGCTAAGTATCACTTCCTTGAACATTTTACTTATAGAAAATAAAATATTTTTTATTTGATTTAAAAAAAGCGATTCAATCGCATGATAACAAATATTTCAAGATTTCAAATATCACTAAGATTTCAAAATTACAAAGATTTCAAAATTACGAAAAACTGAGAAAAATCAATTTATATATATTTTTCTAGAATATTTATTTTACAGAAAATAAAATATTTTTGATTTGATTTACAAAACACGTTGCAATCGCAGAATTACAAAGATTTCACAACAACAAAGATTTAAGAATTATAATATATTAGAATTTCTCTTGAATATTTACTTTGCTTCAAATAATATGATATTATGAGAATGAAAGAAATGACATAAATGAAAGAATGAATGTAAGAATAAAGAAACGCGAAAATTTAGCAAGAGAAAATCATAAAATAATGACATAATAGAATGGGACGAACCTTTATGACATACACCCTAGTTCGGGAATAAAATTTCGCAAGAGGCAAATGTAAGACCTAAAGTGCGTCATATAAGGGGGTATCTGTTGCATGGATCAAGGATAAGGTTATACCGCTGCTGGAACCTGAGTCATGGAGATTTGGGGTCAATGAAATCCCATCCAGGAGAGGCACCTTGGATTCTCAACTTAAGCATACAACTTAAGCTGGGCGACTAAGGTAATAAGGACTCTCCTAAGGAGTGCAAAGTATGATCAAGGCGTAGAGGTACAAGGTTGAGTCAAGAGTGTTGGGGGAGTTGGAGCCTCTTTACAACTCTTGGCAAGTCTTGACTAAGATGCACTCGGCCGAAGAAAACCCCACTTAGGGTGCAGTCTCGTAACCATAAGCCATATAGGAAAAAGGGATAAGAGGATGCGAAAACAACTGGTTGTTGGTAAGACCGGATGGAAGGAGATAACCTTTTATGGTAGAAGTACGCCTCATTGAAGGGGCAACCAGGGGAAATATAAGGGCGGCACCCTCCATTAGGGAGCTGGCAGTGTCAAAAAAGACGCAAATGTCATGAGGCTTTATGTTCGCAAGAATATTTAGGCTTGTCATATTTTTGCAACAATCCTGAAGAGGCAAAAATACTAGAGAAAAGATAAGACGAGATCAATGGGTCTATGCATGCAAGTGCACGGACGTCCTGCGATTTCGTCGCAAGATGGCAATGTCATGGGACTTTATTTTCTCAAGAATATTTCGACCTGTCATATTGTCGCAACAAAAATGACAAAAGAAAAAAGTTAAGGCAAGATCAATGGGTTTCTGCATGAAAGTGCAAAGACGTCCTGCGATTTTTTCGCAAAGACAAGGGTTGATAAAATAAGACCTTTAACTAGGAAGGAAAAATAAGACCACATAAGCGAATACGCAAATAAGCTTGCGAATATGTGAATGGAAATGAAAATGAGATAGTAAAAATGATGTACACTTGATATTATGATCATATTATTATGCGATACTAATAGTGCAGGAATAAACAGTAGATACGGTAAAACAATGAGATACAATGAGCTAAAGATGGACAAAGAATAAAAGCAAGAAAAATGAAACACCAACAAATGACCTTGCGAGAGCAATAAATACGTAAAGAGGAAAGCATATACTAGAGACAAAGCCAGAGAAGTGGAGAATGGGGGCAATTTTAAGCTACATCATTCTTAGCGTGCAAAATGACCTAAGTAACACAAACCTTAGCTATATATTGAAATAGATAAGCATTCTCATCATACAAGCATCACACTCGCATCATACAAGCGTCACAATCGCATCATGCAAGCATCACATAAGCATTTCATGACATAAACATCGCATACACATTTCATAGCATAATCATTACATAAGAATTAGATTCGCACAAGTATTTTACAAAACTTACGGAATAATATCACAGAATTTCTCAATAATATCGCAGAACTTAGCAAGATCATTCAGAATTTCGCAGGGTTATTCAGAATTTCAAATAATGTGCCAGAATTTCGCAGAATGTGTCAGAATTTCGCAGAATGTGATTATTTTGCAGAATGTGGATATTTTTCTCAATTATTTCGCACAATTATAAGCAACTTGAAGAGGTTATACTATCGCATGAGCACAAAACATGATACAGAGGCAAGATAAGAATGAAGAAACAACTCGCTCATTCAACACTTTGTAAAGGATTCTACTCTCATAGATAAAGAACAGAGGCAACTATGGATTACCAAGAAAACATTTTATTTTCTTTATCTTCTCGGTAAGAATCTTTTCTAAAGTGGACATTCACTAATGAACAACAAGAATCCTCACCAAAAATGGAGTAATAATTTCGTATAAATAGAGGCAATACTTACTACTCTCATTCAAAGATAGATATTTCTTATATTTCGAGGATTAAGTACTTCTTATGCTTCTTGAAAGAACACTTCATACTTCGCATACTTCATACTTCAAGGGTTGATACTTCTTATTTACTTCTCAAAGATTCGGAACTTCGCAAAAGAATAGAGGCAAGGACGTACTTTTCAAGTACAGTATTATTTCGCTCGTTCCTCCAACAACTACTACAAAGTGGATTTTTCCTTAAAGATCGCTCTTCAAGTAATATTCAAGGAAAAGGAAGCAAGATGTAGGATCCAAATATCGCACAATGATAAAAGCTTGCGAAGATATAGCAGAGATTATGAAAAGATAACAGAGCTTTCAAAATTGTAGTGAGAGCTCGCGAGAATGTAGCTAGGGATCCAAAAATAAGGGGGGATATGAGATGTATGTGAGCTGTCATCCACTATGTAAATACCTATATAAAGAGGAGAGCAGGAGAGAGAAAAGGGGAGATAGATATTTTTTGTAACAGAGAGAGAGATTTAGTTTCTTTATCATCTTCTTCCCCGAAAACTAGATCTAGAGCTCTAGCAAATATTCATTAATGGAGATTTTAAATATAATATTAATGTAACCTCAAAAATCATAGTGAAGAACCATGGATGTAGATCACATTGATAGAACCATGTAAAGAATCCTTGTGTCCATTTTACAATTTTATCACTTTAACTTTATTTTGATTATGAAATAGATTTAGATCTAGAAATTATTATCATAAAATCATATGGGGTGTGTTGTGGGATTTCCTGCAACTACATGGTTAATTTAGTTAGTTGCTGACTTCATGACTTTATGAGACGATGAGTCCATGATTTTGAAAAATATTCTGAAACTCAAGAATTGAACATGTCTGTTGAGACAAAGGTATAATTCTCACGTTGATAGTTGAGGCGAGCAAGTATTTCTCATTCGATGAATTGTTAAATATTGATAGTTGAACCAATATTCCTTGGTTTGAGCAAGTGTTGCTCATTTGATGAATCATTGGTAGCGTGACCAAAATAAAATATTAATTAAAAACACTGGTAGTTGAACCGAGCATAATTAATAAGAATACTGATCATGAGTTGTTGTAAAATTATTAGTGTTTGAATCTGGAATTATGATCCTTGGACTCAGAAACCCTAATTTGATCAATTGATGACCAATTCATGGTTAATTGAAAATTAACCATGGAATGAAGGATGGAATGTATACATTGGACCGTGGGTCAACCATGTAGCTCCCGTATACTCGTGTGAGCAAAATTCCAAGGCCTCTTGAAGAGTTGGTGATTTGTTGATGAAAGAATGATCAAATGCTGGTTTAATCATTTATTCGAAAAATGCTCATATGAGCCTTAGGTGATAAAACCTAATTAATTATGAAGAGGTGAGGGACCGACCAAGGGGTCATGAAATCATCCCTATGTGGTCATGGGATTGACTGACGATCATTCCATGAAAATCCAAAATTATTTGGAAGAGTTTTGGACCTAATACGTGCAATTGCGTAAATTAGGTCAAATCGTGAAAATACGTGGGACCGGCTCATTGCAATCCAAGGAGCCAACCCTGGTCGGTCAAGGTAACATGCTCATATCATCAACATGTCTGTATCATGATCCTAAGAATTTTGATATTTTCTGTCGTGCATTTGAGCATCCATTTGAGAAAATATGACAAAATTAGGGTTTTGCTGAAACTGAGGAAACTTCATGAGATGAAGGAAAATAATTATAAAATGAAGGAACAAGAGGCATGGGACCGCTGGAGACAAGGCATGGCCGGCCCGTGACCACGGTCCCATGGTGCTTTTTTTCTTCTAATTTTATAATATTTTTCATGATTTTATGAAAATATCATGAAATCAAGGAATTTTGTTGAAATTAAGGAGTTTCCTTAAAGTGAGAGAGTTTCCATGGGATCAAGGAAGCAAATAATAATAAAAATAAGGGCGTGTGGGATCGGCTAGGGCATGGCCGGCCGGCTTGGGCCTGATCCCACGAGTTTCCTTAATTTTATGTATTTTCTGCGTATTTTTCCATGATTTGAAGGAGTTTTCATAATTTGAGAGAAATACCATGAAATCAAGGAATTCCATGGGACCAAGGAAAACTTAAAATAATAATAAAAATAAAATAAAGGGCGTGTGGGACCGACTAGGGCATGGCCGGCCGGCTTGGGCCTGGTCCCCCGGGTTTCCCTAATTTTATATTATATTTTTCATGGATTTGTGAAAATACCATGAGTCAAGGAGTTTTCATGAGATTAGGGAAATAATAATAAAATAATGAGGAACCATAAGGTGTGGGGCCGGATGGGATCAAGGCATGTCCGGTTGGCCAATAATTACGGCCCCGCCATACTTTTTCCAATTTTATATTATTTCCTTGGTGTGAAGGAAACACCATGAAATCGAGGAGTTTCCTCAAAACGAAGGATATTTGTTCAAATGAAAGGATTTTCATAAGATTAATGAAAATAACAAAAAATATGATAAAATATAAAACTAGCGTGGGATTGGTCACGGCACGGCCGACCGGCCGGTGAGCCCAATCCCCCAGCGCCTTGGTCAATATTTAATTATTTATTATTTTCCTTCCTATTTTGTATAGGTTCATCGTTTCGTCATATTTTGAAATACTCGTTCGTGCGGTGGTTGTTAGTGCATCATCGTTGAGTACACTTGCACCTTTTGAGTCGGGGCTTACTCGAAGGTAGTTCGGATGCCCGGTCATTTAATATTTATTACTAACCCATGGCATTATGCTGGGAAACACCATAGATTGAAGTAACGAAATATTATGAAAATATTTGAATATTTTCAGAAATTCAGTGAAGGAATCCAAGAATTTAAGAATAATTAATTGATAGCTCTATACTAGCAGAGAAAGCTATGTAGGAGCATTAATTATTCTGACATGAGCTTGCTGGAGTGTCATATCCTTTATATAGTCAGGGAAAAGTGTTGTTTGTATCCTGAAGACGTTATCGCTCTATACTAGCAGAGCAAGCTATCTAGGAGCCGTCAATCTCGTGATTCTATATAGAAATAATTACTGAAGTGTTCAGTATTCATGAGATATGCCGTTGTCCAGCCGAGAGACTACATATCTGCATGTACTATGAGAGACAGTATTTCTCAGTCAGAGATACGACGAGAGACCCGTGTCTCAATTCTCATGTATGATTACTAGATCAAAAGTTTGTATAATTATGGGTTTACAATTTTATCATTTGTCGAAAATCCACTATCTGCACCCACATATATTTGGTATCTAACTTGTATGCACTGCACATGTCCATCAGATCGGTTCCCCCTTGCCTAAAAATGTGTTGCACATGTTCATAGGATCGGTTCCCCTTTCTTCTATAAACCTTGATGCACCTCATACAAGGATCGGTTCCCCTTGTGTTGCACTGCACCTCTTACTAGGATCGGTTCCCCTTCTCCCAATAATAAGTTCAAACACTCACAAACCCGATCATACCCCAAGTGATTACTTAATATCGGTTTCACTAATAAAAGTCATACTAATACATAAGTCAGGCCTTATGTGAATAATTTTACCAAGAACACAAACAAGTCATGAGCGGTTATACTAATCACACATATTGGTCGTTCATAAGATATACTAAGAAGAACATCCCCAATAACGCATGGAGATTTTCTTTTCGGTCACAACATATATCATGAACTTACTTCCTTAAAACACATGTAAAAACATTGTTTCCTAGGATGAAATCCTCACCTCATACCCATACATAATCACAATAGCATTCATACGATTATGTTGATGTCTTATATACAAAGTTTAATGGTTAAGCAATAAACCTCATATTGATTCCTTAATACTATATTTATCTAGAGTGATCATGCTTCGCATTTTTATGTTTTCATTATGCGCGACTTGAAATACGTTAGGGAATGAAACAGTTCAAGTCAAATATCACTAACCTCAAGTGGAAGGATGATGTTGTGGTTGTAGCTCCATACTTATTCACTTCTTCAAGTTTTCGCAATACTTGTAATGTCTCATCCTAGTACTTTCAAGCTAACCTATACGAAGTTGACTCTAGTACATTTAAATCAAGCGACTCTTAAATGAGTTTTGGTTCACTAAAATATGACAACCAAACTTGACATACCAACACTTGGTGGGTTCTACTGACCAATGCTAAACATCCCCTGCTCCCTTTCCCAACTGCTTTCCCCCGCCTATGTGCCAAGCATCTATTGGTTAAATCCAATAATAATGGGACCCCCTGATAATCTCAATCCATGGATCAAGGGCTAAGAACGATGACATGTAATGGGGGAATGGAGTGGGGGAAATGAGTGGGGGAAGTGTAGCACTTTATTGGTGAAAATGTACAGTAGTTTATTCTTTTGAATCTCTGACGAGCATAAGGATCACTATCTTGTATTGTCACTAACAACTTCTTGTAAAGTTCATAGTTAGTGAAGTAGGTTTATTAGATGCATTAATATCAATGGTATTCTTCTCTTTATGGAACTTGTAAAATCAAAGTGCAAGGAAGCAAGAGTGTTAGTGTGATACATAAGGATATGCCTAGTTGTGAAATAACAAAAGGTTTTGTTGGTAGGTGCGTCTCCGACGAACTATAGTCTTTTTGGAATTCAAATCCGTCACTAGTTATGAACAATTTTGTTAGAGCATAGCTCGGTTGAACCTACCAAGAGTTGGTATGTCAAGTTTGGTTGTCATATTTTAGTGAACCAAAACTTATTTAAGAGTCGCTTGATTTAAATGTACTAGATTCAACTTCGTATAGGTTAGCTTGAAAGTATTAGGATGAGACATTACAAGTATTGTGAAGACTTGAATAAGTGAAGAAGGACAGAGCTACAACCACAACATCATCCTTCCACTTGAGGTTAGTGATATTTGACTTGAATTGTTTCATTCCCTAACGTATCTTTCAAGTCGTGCATATTGAAAACATAAAACTGTGAAGCATGAACACTCTAGATGGACATAGTTTTAAGGAATACAATATGAATTTTATTGCTTAACCATTAAACTTTATATATAAGACATCAACATAATCGTATGAATGCTATTGCGATTATGTATAGGTATGAGGTGAGAATTCCATCCTAGGAAACAATGTTTTTACATGTGTTTTAAGGAAGTAAGTTCATGATATGTGTTGTGAACCGCAAAGGAAATCGCCAGGCGTTGTTGGGGATGTTCTTCATTGCATAAATTATGAATGACCAATATGTATGATTAGTATAACCTCTCATGGCTTGTTTGTGTTCTTGGTAAAACTATTCACATGAGGCCTGACTTATGTATTGATATGACTTTTATTAGTGAAACCGATCTTAAGTAATCACCTGGAGTATGATCGGGTTTGTGTGTGTCTGACCCAATTTGGGAGAGTGGAAACGATCCTAATAAAAGGTGCAATACATCACAAGGGGAACCGATCCTTGTATGAGGTGCAACAAGGTTTATAGAAGAAAGGGGAACCGATCCTATGAACATGTGCAACACGTTTTTAGGCAAAGGGGAACCGATCCTATGGACATGCTCAACACATATAAGTTAGATACCAAATATATGTGGGGAACCGATCCTAGTACCTAGTCAACCGAAGTTTGGTAAGCTAGTGTGACTATGCACAATACTCACATGGAGGTATAACCGAAACTTGTTTTGGTAGAACCGTTGCACCCATAACTTGTGATTGAGTGTTACTTGATCAATCACATAGTTCTTGAAAGTCATATGAACCAATTATAAACATGTTTGGAAGTGTGGTAAATCGGTTTCAAGTGAGTAAGTATGAAAAAGGACTTACAAGAGGAAATATGTCGACACACTTTGAGCACGCGCATTAATGTGTATCTTTTATTGTTCAAAGGTATTCCTTAACAACTAAGAAGGAAATAAATCCCAAGATCGAATTTAAATAATTTAAGAATCTTTTAATTAAGGTTTTTAATTATATATGGAAAATAATAATTAGTAATGTGCATTTATAGTTAAAGATTTTCCAAGGAGATTTCGATCATAAATTTGGACAGTGCATTCTCAGGAATTATGAAAACCGACTTTGGAATAATATTGAATATCTTAAGAATATTTTAGGTTTTGGAAATTCCTTGGTATCCAAACTTCCTTGTCTATAAATACTTTGAGTTTGCATTTCTAGCAAACTAATCCTTCGTGATAGTAAACTTCCTCTGTTGTACTGTTACTGGTAAAGCCGCCTATTCAGAGAGGAGAGTAACCTAATTAGTAAAAATCTCTTACGGCCACTCAGTTTAAAGTCTTATTTGGGATTGAGAACCTCTAGTGCGTACCATTGGTGGGAAACTAGATATTGTGGTTTATCTTTAGTTTTCATATTGATTTTATTGACTAACGGTGGTTGAGCTTTGATTGAACCTAGTTTGTTTATGCTTGAGAATATTCTCTTCTGATATAAGATTCACTCAAACTAGTTCAAGGTTTCGACATGGATCTTTAGACTGTTGTTATATCTAAAGACGATCTTGTGATAATCCATTGTTAACAGACTCCGTTCTGTGTGTGATTGATCACAAGAGATTCAATTAGTTGTGTGCAGGTGTTTATTGAAGATCTAAGAAAATTTGAAGACAAAGAAGAGATAAAAGATTTCTGACTTGGTTTTATAATCTTTGGTGTGCACAATACTTGTTTCGGTAATAGAGGATCCAACTATAATTGATTTATCCTTGTGGTATTTTGATAAGATAGTTGTGGAGATCGGCATCAATACATTTCCTTGGGATTAAAGGTATTGATTGCAAAATCTTAATGATTGCCTTTTGGTGATTGAACATAAGATAGATCTTGGAACCTGGTGAAGGTGTTTATGTTAAGATAAACAGAAGAGCCTTTGTGCAATTTATATCACTTGGTTGAAGAGAGTTGATACCAAATAGATTTATTGTTCCTTTACTGTTTGGAATACGAACCAAAGGAATTGGTCCAAGTACGTGACTTGTTTACAGGTTGGAGGCGTGGGAATACAGACGAAACTAGGTGAACTATAGGTTTAGTTGTTTGGTATCAACTATACGAAGTTGGTTTATTTTGTATAGCGGCTTAACACTGAGAGTATTCAATTCTGGACTAGGTCCCGGGGTTTTTCTTAATTTGCGGTTTCCTCGTTAACAAAATCTTGCTGTGTCATTTACTTTATATTTCTGCATTATAATTGTTTTATTATAATTAAAGTAAATTGCACAAACGTTAATTCCTATTTACTTGATACGTAATCCTATTGAGTTTGATTAAGTCCGAACCTTTGTATCAAGTAAACACACTTTGTTGTCGTATTGTCTCGATCTCGTATTCATGGAAAATCACACGAAGTGTGAACCGATTTGTTGTATTATCTCGACTCAGTCCATAGATAATCACTTTCGGAGAAAGGACTTATAGGAAGGAAAAGTTATAGCTTGAGGTATATTTAGGTACCCTCGCCTTTTCAAATTTGTTCTGCTATCAACCATTAACCACTTCTAACATTCATTTTTCATAAAACAAAAATAAAATGTAAATATAACATTTGGTTCCCCCTCACATTCAGAAAGTGAAACACAATTTCAACAAGGTTAAAAGGCACACAGATAATGAAAATCATTAAGCTGAGAAACATTGGTAATTTAACACATGGATATAAGTACTAGTAGTACCAGGAGTTCAAACTAACTAATAAGAAGAAAACGATAATACCCTTAAGATTACATAACCAAATAGATGATCTTCACTGCAAAGCTAAATCTTTAGCTAAATACTAGATGATATTTTTCAATCCTAAAAAACAGAGAAGAGATACATATTAAGCTTCACCACCTTTTTCTTCTTTTCCCATTGAAAGTCTACTGTAAAATGTCTAATCATCATCTTCACCACCATTTCCACCGTCTTATTCATCATCATCATCATCAATAGGCTTTTCCCATATAAGAGTTGATCCATCACATTTGTTACAATGATCTCTGAAAGGTTACCTTTCATAATCATGCTCTTGAAGCTGCCTTTTAGTGAGAGTCAAATAGGGCTGATTATCCCACTTGAATTGGCATAGAGGACACCGGACTTTCAGATACTGAAAAATTGAAAAGATACAAGAAAAATTAACAAAAACAACATTGATAAAACTGAAAACAAAAATAATCGATTAGGTAGTGAAATCAAATTTAACCTTCATTTTGTTGGGAATTTCACCATAATTTCAATTCTCCATTGGCGATGATACTCAGGATGACCAGGCCTAAGAAATATTTGTTTTGCTGGTCTGGGAGGAGTTGCAGCTGTACTGGACTGACTTTCTTCCATGGTTTTATTTTTTCATCCTTACTTACTTTGGATCATAGGGTATCAATGTGTTTGCATCATAGGAAGAAATCCTAGATTTTTAGAGTAGAGAAAGATAGCGACCGGGGAGGGAGGGAGAGAGAGATTGCATATTGCACAGAGAGAAGTGATGGCGTGCAGAGAGATTGCGACCAAGATAGAGATACGTTTGGGATGCAGAGAGATAGTGATTCACATAGAGAGACATTGAAATGTTGAGATCATTACGAAGAGAGGGAGAGTGATATTATTAAGATGTAGAGAAAAATTTGACCGAGAGAGTAGAGAAAACTGTACAAGTTAGGTGGAGCTTGTTGCTAGGTTGCCTACCCTTCCTTGTAATGTTGATTTTGATATTGAGTTATAAAAGCCTTCGTGGCCCCTTTTCATAAAAAATAAATAAAATAAAATAATAAAATAAAATAAAATAATAATAATAACTAATACAAAGAAAATAGCTAATTTTCGACTGGAGTTTTTTTTTTGTACTTGAAATGACTATTGTACCCTTTAACTTTTAGGAAGCGTAAACACATTTTTATTACGTTTTTGTTGCAGGGCTTCGAGACTAACCAAAATCACCAGACAAATATGATGGAAAAGAAAACAAAATTCACTTTTAGATCATCACTCCATCATAATTTCTTCCCTTTTTTTCTCTGATTATCGAATCAACGATGTGCTTAGTCGATTTAGGATTCAAATTCACTTATGGATCGTTTCATCAAAATTTCTTTCCTCTTCCTCTCTGATTATCAGCTCAACATCGTATTTATATGGTAAGAATTTGCTAATTTTCGACTGGAGATTTTTTTTTTGGTTTGTACCTGAAATGACTATTGCACCCTTTAACTTTTCGGAAGCGTAAACACATTTTTATTACGTTTTTGTTGCAGGTCTTCGCGACTAACCAAAATCACCAGACAAATATGATGGAGAAGAAAACAAAATTTACTTCTAGATCATCACTCCATCATAATTTCTTCCCTCTTTTTCTCTGATTATCGAATCAACGATGTGCTTAGTCGATTTTGGATTCAAATTCACTTATGGATCGTTTCATCAAAATTTCTTTCCTCTTCCTCTATGATTATCATATCAACATCGTATTTATATGGTAAGAATTTGCTAATTTTCGACCGGAGGTTTTTTGTTGTTGTTGGTTTGTACCTGAAATGACTATTGCACCCTTTAACTTTTAAGAAGCGTAAACACATTTTTATTACGTTTTTGTTGCAGGGCTTCGAGAATAACCAAAATCACCAAACAAATATGATGGAGAAGAAAACAAAATTCACTTCTAGATCATCACTCAATCATAATTTCTTCCCTTTTTTTCTCTGATTATTATCGAATCAATGATGTGCTTAGTCGATTTTGGATTCAAATTCACTTATGGATCGTTTAATGAAAATTTATTTCCTCTTCCTCTCTGATTATCATCTCAACATCTTATTTATATGGTAAGACTTTTCCGGAATTCTGAGTTATAATTAGTTAGATTTCTGATTTCAATTACTTTGAGTATCCATTTTTTGTAGTTTTTCTAGGAAGTTTTTTTTTTGTCAGTGAGAAAGTATCGATCTTGAGAGTGAATTTTGGAGAAAAAAATTAGGGCATTATCCTAATTTCTTTGATTAGGATTTGTTCTGTTCTTCGGGTTTCTTTAGGCCATTGATTTAGGTACTGAGATTAAGTTTATGAACACTATCTGTTTGTGAAAATGCTTGACAAAAGACATTTTTAGTTTCTGCACTAATTTTCCTTTTAAAATGAACGCGCGATTGGGGGATACTTAATCTAATTGGGGGATGTATCTACAAGACAAAATCGGTGTCCCAATAGCAATTCATGGTTACCCCATATCCAAATATTTTTTTAATTCCTAATCTACCCCTCACTAATCCTAATTAGTGTTTAATAATAATTAGTAAAATGTTAAGATTTATTTATAAGATTAGGTTAGTGTTTTTATTTATTTTTGGGTGAGTGAGGTTAGAGTAGAAGGAGGGAAAAAGAATTGGGAGGGAAAATGGAAGATGATTGTGAAGAGAGAATTGCTGCTGAATCTTTAGCTCGATTCATCAAGTATCATATCCTCAATCTTCTTCTAATGACAACAACTTACAATTGCAAGTTTTTGTGGAACCAACAACCTTAGATGATGATTTTTATGAGCATGGAGAGTTTTTTGAAGAACCTACACAAGAAACTAAACTTGAACAACATACAAGCATCCCTAACACACAGGTAAAGCTGCTTAGAGGTCGAAAATTTGATATTTTGCTTTGAACCCGTCATTTTTTCAGCTGTAAATCCTATGTACCGGCATAAAATAAGTATGAATACAATGCCGAAATATCCTATACCGACATAGTATTCATAGTACAACAGTGCCGGTAGTACAATATCCCCCATTTTGAGTCCAAAACCGGCATATAATTCAAACAAATAACTATGCCGACACACAAGTTACTTTTTACCTACCAAGGAATATTCTACGGAATGTGATACCGGCATTGTTTAATTCAAAATTGCCTATGCCGGTACTGCATCCAAAACATCCAGGAACCAGTGGCTGATAAAGCTATAAACCGGCATAGAAAACTAAATTAAACACCACGTCAAAAGCTTGTACCGGCGTAGATTACTAGTTAACGATAATGTCGGTACCTAGGTTAAAAATTTGGTCATCATTTATGTTTTAGTTCGACTATGCCGGGACATAGGTCGATAGTGCCGAAATCTATTTTCGGCTTAGTTTTCCAATTCTGTTGTAACTAATATTCATTCGATTCTTAGGTGGTGGCATATATTGATCCAACAAATGCAAAGCCGCTTGGTCGGGATACGTCGGAATGCTATAAAATTCCTATGGTATGTTACCAAAGAATACTTTTCACCTTGTACTAATGGATTGCTTGTAATGAACCTTCTAATTTCCCATTGTTGTCCTTGTGTAGGGAATACAAGATCCAAAGGAAGCAATCGCTTGGGCGAAAGAGATGGCTCTTAAGAACATGTGCGTGTTGGTGAGGAATACCCAAGGCAAACCAACTCGTTTTGAGATGGTTTGCGAGAGAACTGGTAAATACAAGGTGAATAATAGCCACAAGAGAAAGGGTTATGTATATCCAAAGAAGACTAATAAGGTGTACAAGACTCGTACGAGGAAGGATAACTGCCCATTTAAGCTTGTATTCCGTCTAAATGACTTGAACAAGGAATGGGAATGTGCGGTTTGGTTCGGCTATCATAACCACCGAGATCCGGAAGATTATGTTGGAAACTCCCTAGTTGCGAAGCTAATACCTCATAAATTGGAGGATGTAAAGAGAATAACCAAAGCACTTATCAAACCGAGACAAATTCTCAGAGGCTTCAAGGAAAAGGATCAGAGCAACGTGTCTTCCTTAAGTACAATTTATAACGCACAAGAAACTATTAGAAGGGGGGAATGGGAAGGGAGGAGCGTTATGAAAGAATTTGAGAAGATAGTTTGGGATCACAACTACATGCGTATCATTAAAAGAGGGCCGGACAACAAGCCCCTTCAAATATTCATTTCGCATCCTTTGCTTTCACAATTGGCTAATGCATGTTGTGGTGTTATTTTCATGGATTGCACCTACATGACAAACAAATACAATATGCCGTTGTTTAACATCATGGGGCAAACATCGGACAAGGTAACATTCACATTGGCTTGGTGTTTAATGGAAAATGAGAGGGACTATAATTATCATTGGGCATTACGACAATTGAAATTATTCTTCCGGGAAGATAAACTTCTGAGGGTCATCATAACCGATCAACAAGACGCATTAATGAATGCAATATCCGACGTCTTCCCGGACGCACAAAATTTCCTATGTATGTATCATATACGTCAAAATATCACAAAAACTTTCCATGTCTTGTTTGAACCCAGCAAGGAGGATATTAAGAAGAGAATGATTGTTCAACTAGAGGAAGATGTTCGCAAGAAAAAATTATCCCCCGAAGAAGAAAAAGATGAGAGAGGCAAGATAAAAGATGGAGTGGACAAAGAACACGCGGAAAATCATAAAAAAGTGGTTGGAATTTCTAAGAGATTGGGAGAAAGTTTATTGGTCTCTGACTGAGGATATATATGAACAGAGGTTACACAAGTTTATTGCCGATTGGAACGAGGTTTATCCGACCGCCGTCTGATATTGTCGGAGTCAATGGTTGGATAAGTTCAAGGAAAAATTTGTGCATGCATGGAAAAACCGGTATAGACACTACAAGAATGAAGCCACTAGTGTATCGGAGTCCTCTCATGGGATATTTAAAGATCTCATCCAGTCCGGGAAAGGCAACTTGGTTACGGTCGCCGACGCAATTGAGAAATACTTTAAGAGTGACATCGACAAGATCAAGAAGGCTTTTGAGAAAATCTTTATGGAAAGGATGACTCCATTTCTTCGCTATGGTAAATTGTTGTAAGGAATAGAATTCAATGTCTCTCAATGGGAAATAAAACATATGATCAGACAAATGGATATGAGATAAACCATGGAAAACCGGGTGATGTGTGTATTTGTCCCGACATGTCTTCATTGGGGCTTCCGTGTCGTCATATGCTTGTGAAGCATGAAGAAGTGATACCTCTTGAAGTTATTGATCCCTTTTGGAAGAAACTATATTTCGACCCTCCCCCTACGTCAGATCCCGGACAATCACCATGGGATACGAACGAAGCAAAGGAATTCTTCGCGGCTTACTCACGTGGCACCTCGGTTAGCCGGAAAGTCTTGTTGAGCCAACTAAGGCTAATTACATGGCCATGGATACCACAAAGTGAAGTGCCAGCAAAGGGAGATCCTACCGGAAGACCTCAATGTAGGACCAGAATATCACCACAATTATATTCACGAGAGATTAATGACACTTATGCGAGCGTCACCAAAAAACTCTTCAACAACATTTCACGAGCGTCACAAAATAATTCATAGAATGACGTAATAAACAACGACATCATAAAACATGAGAAAAATGTGAAGATTTTGTAGTTAAAAAGAATGTTCGCGAGCACAAGGCTCGAACTCGCAAGAGCAAGGCAGGAAATGAAGATTTTATGGTTATAGAAGAGTCTCGCGAGCACAATAGCAGATCTCGCGAGCACGATAACAGATCTCACGAGCACAATAGCAGATCTCGCGAGCACGATAACAGATCTCGCGAGCACGATAGCAGAGCCAGCAAGGAGCATAGAAAAAATCCTAAAAATGGGAAAGATAAGTTGAATGTGAGCTATCACCCACTATATAAAGAGAAGAGCAGGATAGAGAAAAGGGAGAGGACACTTTTAAAAGGGAGAGATATTTTGCAGAGAGAATTTAAGAGAGAGAATGTATTTTCCTTTATCATCTTCTTCCCCAAAACTAGATCTAGAACTCCATTAATGGAGATTATCAATGTAAATCAAATGTAAATTTAAACAATCATAGTGAAGAATCATGGATGTAGATCAAATTGATCGAACCATGTAAAAAATCTTAGTGTCCTTTTATAATTTTAGCAAATTTACTACCAATTTTATATGTAGTTCTAGAAGTTAATATCAAGATATGATAAGGGATGTGTTGTAGGAAAACCTGCAACTACATTTTGGCGCTAGAAACAGGGAACGAATTGAAGAAGATTCAAAGAAATTGGCTATCGTTAGAATTAGATGTCACTGGATCTAAAAGTTTCAAGATCAGATATGGAAAGATACAACGAAAAGATCATGATTATACAGAAAATAGAGAGAAGGAGATATGTTAAGTGGTGGATGAAGAAAATATTAACAAAATTGTGTCAACAAATCATCAAAAAGGACAAATTTCTTCTCACTTTTCTTATTCTTTGTTTCATTTTTCAGATTTGGGAATTTCAAAACATAAAATCTAAACTTTGCTTTTTATAAAAATTTGATTTATTGTGGAAGTCTTGAATCTAAAAATGTTTTTGGTACGAATTTGTAGTAACCAAACTTTGTTTTACAAATTTGTTTAATGAATTTCTAAAAATGTCAAATTCTGAGATTTTCTGTTGATTAGAGATTTACATTTCGTAAGAAAAAAAATAAGAAGATTTCATTGAAAGTTTACATTCTTCGCAAGGAGAAATCTAATGAATTTGGATCAATTAATTGTTCAGACAGAACAAATTCTTTCTTATCTTATTATATGTTCATAGTATAGATCTGGAAGATTTTGAATTTTAGATTATTAATCTTTGTTTTTCACAAAAATTGATGTTTAGTTGATATTTTGAATTCCAAAAGAGTTTTGATCATAAATTTACGTCTATAAATCTTGAATTTAATTATAATTTTGACAATTAATGTGAACATGATTTTTGTGATTGAAGTCACAGATGAAGGAATCAAAATCTCCAGCGAAATTTCTCTTTTGCGATAAGATGCATCCACCAACTTATCAACATGCAACGTCAGCGGATAAATGGATTAAACAAACACCAACATTTTAACAAGAAAATTAAGATTCCAATGGAGGAGAAAGCACAAAGGACAAAGGACAAAGACAACACAATAGATAAAGGAACAAGACTAATGATTTATTCACCACGTACTTCATCAACAATCGCGAAGAAATCAAATGACGTTACACCAACAAATAATTCTACAGGACAAAATCTTTTCTCTTTTCTAATTTAAAAAAAAAATGCGGAATACAGATTTACGGATGTTGTTTTCGCAATCCATTTCGTGAACTTTCAAACTAAATAGACTACTCACTAAATTAAATGGATGAACCTCGCAGAAATTCATTTGCGAAAATCAAAAATCTACTCTAGGAAATAAGAAGGATATAAACAACTGTTGGACATTTTAAATGCCGCTATTGGAGAATAATTACCATCTGCGAAGGGCACTAGCGATTATTGCCACTATTGTGAAGAGATAGAGTAGAAACTATTTTGAAATGCCGCCAAAGTTAATGAAAAAATGAAAATTCTCACCAAAGCAACGATGAGATCACAGCAGTTCCAGCCACAACAATACGAAGTAGGAGAAAGTTGAACCAAAACTTTTGAAGTCCACCTCACAAGTCCACTTCGCGAGGGAGAATACTCATTTTCCCTCTCTCTTATTATGATTATTTTAATAGTATTAATTATTTTCGCAATTGTTTATTTTACATTCTCATTTTAACATGCTCGCAACTTTGTTTATATGCTCGCAACATAGAAGACTCGCGAAGAAACTCGAAAGTGTTTAATTAATTCTCACACAAAACAAAGAATTACGAGAAACAAAGAAGACTTGCGAGCAACAGTCAAGTTCAATATTTGTTCATCCAGCGAGAGAAAAAATTACGTACTTGATATTATTTTCTAGCAGACAAAACAAAGAAGACGTACTTGATATTTGTTCCTAGAAGGCTAATTAAATAAGGGATAAAATAAAGGGGGGAAAGATATTATTTGAAACTTCATTTTGTCAAAGCAAATGACGTACATGAAAGACATTATTTACTTCATTTTGGGAACTACGTACTTCATTAATTATCACAAAGCAAAAGTTAATCTCGCAGTCCTAGTGAAATTAAGGAATCATTTCATCGCATCAACAACAAGCCACCGCAACTCCATTCAAGTGTAATAAAGCAAAAGTTTCTTTAGCAAGAATATCCAAGGAAAAAAGAAGAGAGAGCCACCCACGAAACAATTAGTTAAAGTGATACACGTGACAAAATAAGGGATGGCATCAGTACACAACCACATTTCTACGTTCTCTTGAAAAAAGGGATAGTCATCAACAGATGAGGGTGAAGTTTGCGATGGGTCATTAGGATATTAGTTGCGAAGGGACCAACAAGAAAAATTCAACGTACAATGAAATTGAAGGAGGAAGATGGAGATATTGACGAGCAAAAGAAAAATTAAAGAAAGGCTGTGAACTTGCGATGATGCTCGCAAACATTAATTAACTCAAGAAAAAGATAGTTGGTCGCAGCAAAGATAGTTACAAATGAAAAGAAAGGGAAGGTCAAGTTCGTCCAAGCCAACATGAAATGAACAAGAAATTAATAAAAAAAGGAGTGTACATGTTCGCAAGATTTCTTATTAGTGGATATGCCCAGTTTGTCAACTTTAATCACCCTACTCGCAAAAATGAGAAGTATATAAGTTCACGAGAAGAAGAATCTACTGATACTAAAACGATAAAGAAGTAGTAAATTAAAAGGTGAATGATTTTGTTATCGCGGGAGAAAAGAAAAAGAAGGTTCTGGACCAAACAATTAATTTAGCGAATACCTCGCAAAAAGATGAGTAGTCCACTTTTCAAGTAATATAGTGGTCTAGTAAAACGGATGATGCAGACAACATTTCTCAGGCAACATTTTTCTTCGATGTTTTCTTCACAAGAATGTCCAATTCAGAATTTCGCAAGATCTTTGATTATTTAGCGAAGGAGAAAATTGATGACTGTTTCACAAGATAATTTCACAAAAGAGGGTTAAAACAATTGGTATGTTGCGAGAGTACACAGGAAGCAGGTCAAGAGTTCATTTCTCATTTCTTTTAATTTCACGAGCAAATCAAATACTTCACGAGAAACAGCAGCAACAGAAAATAGCAAGAAAGCTAAGTACCACTTCCTTGAATATTTTACTTATAGAAAATGAATTTTTTTGATTTATTTTACAAAAAGCGATACTATCGCAATATTTCAAAGAACATTTCTGAGATTTCTAAAAATGTAGTTGAAAATTACTAAAGATTTATCACATTTCAAAAGATTTCAAAAATGTTTGATTTAATTTTCCAAAAGCGATATAATCGCAAGATTTCTAAAATTTCAAATATTTTTGATTTGATTGACAAATAGAGATACAATCGCAAGATTTCAAAAAATTTTTTTTTTTTTTTTTTTTTAGATTTCAAAAGATTTTTGATGTTATGAGAATGAAAGAAGAAATGAAGAGGCGTGAAGCTATCGCGAGAAACACGAATACAATTTCGCAGATACATAAGAATGGGACGAACCTTTATGGCGTGCACCCTAGTTCGCGAATACAATTTCGTAAGAGGAAAATGTAAGACCTAATAGCGCGTCATATGAGGGGGGATCTCTTGACATGACTCAGCGATAAGGTTGTACCGCTGTTGGAACCTGAGTCATGCAGATGTTGGGGTTAAAGAAAACCTATCCGGGAGAGAGATCTTGGATTTCCAGCTATATAAGGTTATACCCTGGTTGGACGACCGAGAATCTCTTCCAAGAAGTGCAGAGTATAACCAAGGCGCCGAGGTACACGGTTGAGCCAAGGGTGCCCGGAGCGTATGAAACTCTCTTGCCATCCTTGGTAAGTCTTGGCTACAATGCACTTGGCCTGAAGAAAACCCCACTTAGGGTGCAGTTTTGTAACTATAAGCCATATAGGCATAAAGGACAAGAGGCTGCGAAAACAACTGGTTGTTGGCAAATCCGGATGGGGGGAGCTAGTCTTGTATGGCCGATGTTCCCTCCTTGAAGGGGCAACCAGGGGGAGATAAGGGCGGCACCCTCCATTAGGGAGCTGATAAGTGTCTTAAGACGGTAATGTCATGGGGCTTTATGATCGCAAGATCATTTAGGTCTGTCATATTGTCGCGTGACGAAAATTATACAAAGGCAAAAATCCTAAAGAGAAAATGTTAAGATGAGATCAATGGGTTTTTGCATGAAAGTGTAAAGACGTCCTGCGATTTCATCGCATGACGGCAATGTCACGAGGCTTTGTTCTCGCGAGAGAATCTAGACTTGTCATATTGTCGCAGAGATGTTGAAAAGATACTGATAAGACAAGATCAATGGGTCAATACATGCAAGTGTAAAGACGTCCTGCGATTTTGTCGCAGAGAAATGAAAAAGTTGGCAAAATAAGACCTTTAACTAGGAAGGCAAAATAAGACCAAAAGATTAATATTAATCACTACCTATTTTTGCAGGAAAGATATGTTCATCGCAAGAAAGATAGCAAGTACTGTTCAGAATATCTCAGAAATATTATTCAGAGTCTCTCAAGAAGATTATCTACAATCTCGCAGCACTATTCATCAGCTCACAGCACTATTCATCGTGGCACTATTCATCGCAACACTATTCAGTCACTATTCATGTTACTATTTTAGAATCTCGCAGAAACATTCAGAAACTTGCAAACTCATTCAACATTTCGCAGATTATTCCAGACTTTCGCAGGAAATTTGATTATTTCGCAGAATATGATTATTTTATTGACAGAGGCAGAGGCAATTCGTTCATTTTACATTTTCTCAAAGATTCTTCCTTCATAGATAAAGAACATAGGCAACTATGGATTACCAAGAAAACATTTTATGTTCTTTATCTACTCATCAAGAATCATTTCCAAAATGGGCAAGAATTTTCACCAAAAATGAAGTAATAATTTCGCATGAACAGAGGAAGTACTTATGATTTTCATTCAAGGACGAATACTTATTATATTTTGAGGATTGAGTACTTCTTATATTTCTTCAGGATACTTCATACTTCGAATACTTCAAGAGTTAATATTTCTTATTTACTTAGCAAAGATATGGAACTTCGCAAAAGAATAGAGGAAAGTACGTACTTTTCAAGTCTAGTATTTTTTCGCTCGTTCCTTCATCAACAAAGATCAAAGATTACTATAACAACATATTTTTTCTTAAAGATTACTTTTCAAGCAATATTCAAGAAAAAATAGGCAAGATGTAGGACCAGAATATCACCACAATTATATTCACGAGAGATTAACGACACTTCTGCGAGCGTCACCAAAAAACTCTTCAACAACATTTCACGAGCGTCACAAAATAATTCATAGAATGACGTAATAAAAAACGACATCATGAAACATGAGAAAAATGTGAAGATTTTGTAGTTAAAAAGAATGTTCGCGAGCACAAGGATGGAACTCGCGAGAGCAAGGCAGGAAATGAAGATTTTATGGTTATAAAAGAGTCTCGCGAGCACGATAGCAGATCTCGCGAGCACGATAACAGATCTCGCGAGCACGATAGCAGAGCCAGCAAGGAGCATAGAAGAAATCCTAAAAAATGGGAAAGATAAGTTGAATGTGAGCGGTCATCACCCACTATATAAAGAGAAGAGTAGGAGAGAGAAAAGGGAGAGGACACAATTTTAGAAGGGAGTGATATTTTGCAGAGAGATTTTAGGAGAGAGAATGTATTTTCCTTTATCATCTTCTTCCCCAAAACTAGATCTAGAAATCCATTAATGGAGATTATCAATGTAAATAAAATGTAAATTTAAACAATCATAGTGAAGAATCATGGATGTAGATAAAATTGATCGAACCATGTAAAAAATCTTAGTGTCCTTTTATAATTTTAGCAAATTTACTACCAATTTTATATGTAGTTCTAGAAATTAATATCAATATATGATAAGGGGTGTGTTGTAGGAAAACCTGCAACTACACTCAAACTAAAACGTCTAGGAGAAAACAAAGGAAAGAATTGAAAGAAATGACTAAACGTGAAGAAGAAATCGCGTCGAGTAAGAAACGATATTTAACCAGATGTGAGCTTTCGGAAGAAAGGTTCGCGGAAGGGCCGGTTGCAAACAAGAGGGGTAGGCCGAGAAAGGAACCACCATCAAGTCAACAACATATGACAGATTCTGTATCCACCCCAATAGCCGAAGGATCGGTGGTTCCAAAGAAAAGGGGTAGGGCACCAAAGGTACGAACATCAAGCTACCAAGAACAACAAGGTGAGAATTTAGAAGCTACACCCATAGTCGATGTATCAGAGGTTCCAAAAAAAAAGGAGTAGCCCCCCCAAGGTACCAACGTTGAGCCACCAAGAACAACAAGGTGAGAATTCCGAAGCCACTCCCATAGTCGATGCAGTGGAGGTTCCAAATAAAAGGGGTAGGCCGCCAAAGGTACCAACATTGATCTACCAAGAAAAACTAAATTAGCATTTCGAAGCCACGCCCATAGTCGATCTAGCGGAGGTTCCAAGGAAAAGGGGTAGGCTCCGAAAGGTACAAACACCAAGTGACAAAGAACAACAAGGCGACGAGGAGGCGGTGCCAAAAAAAAAGGGAAGGCCGAATAAGGAACCTACATCAAGTGAACAACATGAAGGTGAAAATTCCGAACCCACACCAAAAAAAGTGATAGCAAAGGTAAGGGACCCATATGTAGTCAACAACAACACGATGGTGACAACTCCTTAAGAACCATCCAAGTTGATGTTCTTTCTGTTAAAAATCCAAGGGGTAGGCCAAGGAAGTATGGACACCCATCACATACTGAAGACATTGGAATTGTAGAGACTGCAGAGGATGGATTGGATATAATCAAGCTACAGAGTGGTAATATGAAGATGTATAAGGGTCACAATACAGGTAGGAACATTCGAAGTTATCATACCAAGATACAGTCTTACATAGACCAACTTCCATAGGTAATTCGCGAGTATATTGTATATACGGATGATGTCGATGGAAATGGAAATTGTGGCTATCATGTCGTGACCGAACAATTAGGAATATTTGAGACGTCGGTTAATAGAGGGATGACCCCATACTGATATGCAAGAAAGAGGATGGCCGAACAACTTTTGAACAAGATGATCTTTTATGAGTAATTGGTTGGTGATGAAGAACGGTTTGATGATATGTACGCTCAAGTGTTAGGCCCCGAGCAGGAGATGAAGTTCCTTCCTTCTCAATTTTGGATGAGAATGCCGCTTTGTGGGCATCTAGTGGCGGATATATTTAACTTTGTTGTTCATTATTTTACCCCCACCGTAGAAGTAACATTTACACCAAAGTGGCACAAATTTGAAGGATCCCTTAAGAAGAGAAGAGTTGTTTTGGCATTCTTGAAAGGTAATCATTTCATTATTCTAAAACTTAAGAAAAATTGTCCATTGCCACATATTTATGGGATGATGAAAAACAAGGATCTAAATCCCAATATCTGGAAGGGATGGATGGCATTGTATGAGGAGAATCACCAATTATGGGATATGTTGGCTCTATCAAAAAAACCTCTCCAACAGGAGAAGCTGAAACTTCATACATTTGGAAGCGATCATGAGTAATTTGGATATATGTGGTTCACTAATACTCAACATTTAGTTTTTTGGAAGTGTGTATTATAAACATCAAACAATATTTTGATACCTATGCCGTTATTTTTAAGTTTCATCGTTACCACGCCGGAAGTTTTATGCCGGCTTACAAATTTAGTGTATACAAGGTGTCGGTTAGTGAGGAACAACATCCAGTAGAATGAGTGAATATGCCGGCATGGAATGTTAAACAATAGTCTGTGCCGGTTGTCTGACCAGAAAATATTGGAACTGGAAATTTCTCACTACCGGCATTGAATGTTAAATAACAATCCATCCCGAAATTCTATTTTTTTTTTGGTGTTTGGAAGGTTTAGAATTCCGGCACTGATGTCTCCTCCAAATTTGAATGCCGGAACCTGATTCACAATTCTATCTTCATGTCAACTAGACCAGTTGACTTGACCATACTGTGTCAACTCTCTTTGTTGACCCCTTCTATCTTCTTTATAGTATCTTGGTTTATTTCTCAACATATAAAAAAACAAACCCCAAAGTTAAGAGATTCCAAACCGAAAACAAGTTAAAAAAGTTTAGCAAGACACGCAAATTGTTCAAGACATAAGCATAAACATAAACATACCTAGACCAGTACCCCATTGTTTAAGACATAAACATAAACAGACACAAACCAATACCAAATTCTTCAAGACATCAACATAAACAGACATAAACCAATACCAAATTTTTCGAGACATAAACATAAACAGACATAAACCAACACTAGATTGTTCAAGAAACATACGATCACTCGGTCCTTGGCTTTGAACCCCTAGGCGACCCTAGTGGATGAGTATAATCTCGTGAGGGTTTACATAGAGATATACCCACAAAACCTACACTAAATCTTCTAAAGCCATCAATCTTCGTCCGATGAAGATACACGCTCCATCATCTCCTGGCCATACTCCGGGATTTTATCTTCCATGAATTTATAACTTGCATGGAATGCGAATTCTTCCACTTTTTCCTCCAAGTAGCGCGCTTTGTCGGCTTCATGCTACACAAACTTAGTTAGTGGTGTTTAGTAGGAAGATCAAAGTTATGTATAATAAACCACAAAACACTTACAAATTGTTCAATAGACAAGTTAAAGTTGGTAGCGTTGAAAATCGGTTTTTGGATAGCTAAATAACCAAGTATCGCATTTTCTATGACTTGGTGCCTATCATGAATTTTTTTAACACTTCTTCCTTTTGTATTCCCAAACTCTTGCCTATATTTGTTGAATACTCTACCCCAAAAGGTTTCAGAATCCACCCTTACGGAGAACTGGCTTCTAAATCGAGTTTCTGCGTACCAAGCTTTGGTGATTGCCAAATCTTCATTTGATTCAAATGATGCCATTTATTTGTATTTAGAGGTATTGGGATATCTAGAAAGAGTATATAATGATTTTAGCCTTGGATAATATATGTAACCAGGTGTGTGTTGTTATGTAGGGAGAACGTGTGTATTTATAGGATGGTGCCCAAATATGGCCGTTATTGTACTCAATCAATGAAGTTCTACTCTCAAAATTTTGAATTTTAAAACAAGCCGGAATAGTAATTAGGATAATGTAAAGCCGAAACTAAATACCGGCTATATGTTCCCTCCAAAAATAATGCCGTAAATAGCGATGCCGGCGTAGAATTTGTTAAACATAGTGTGCCGGAACTTAATTTTATTTCAGATATAATCCTTATCAACGGAACAACGAATGCACTTAGCACGTGCATCAATCCTTTAAATCACTTGGTGACCTAAGTGGACGAGTTATAGTCTCGTGAAGGCTTACATAGAGATCTACCCACAAAACCTTACCAAAAACTACAATAAAACCTAACCAAAAAGCAATAAACATATTATTCTTGTTAAGAAGAATCCGTCTCCGATTCACCCAGCTGGTGGTACTCCGTGACTTTGGTTACCATGTGGTTCACGTTTTCTTCAAACATGAATACTTTCCCCTTTTCTTGTAAGTAGCGCGCTTTCACGGCTACATGCTACAAAAACAACACACAAACTTAGTTTGTGCCATAAAAGTTGAAAAGAGTGGATTGTGTCGAATTAATCGTAAAGATACTTACGAGTTGTTGAGGAGAGAATCTATTGTGGGTAGTGTGCGCGATCTGGTGTTTGATTTTTAAATACTCAACCACCGCACCCAGGATGATGTTGTGCCGTTTCTCGATTTGTTAAGAAGTTCTTCCTTTCGTATTCCCATAATTGTGAGTAAATTTGTTAAAAATCTTCAACCACATTGAATCCCTAGTACTTATATCTATAGTTGAAGGACGAGTTTCGGTGTACCATGCTTGGGTGATTGCTAAATCTTCCTCAGAGTCAAACGATGCCATTTGGTGTATGTGGGAGTAGGTTCTATACTAACCTATGTATAGATTACACTTCTAGGGTTTAGGTTTTCGTAAGATTAGAGTATCAGGGATATAGTAAAGAACACACGAGTTTTGGGCGATTTAGGTCCGAGTATTAGCTCTATATATATAGAGAAAAATCTCAAAGGATAGTTATTTTGAAATCACCATTGCCAGATTTGACATAATTAAGATAAAGTATGCCGGTACATACTTCCGGTATGAATCACAAATAAACTACTTATGCCGGAAACATATTTTCTCAGTTCAGGTTTTGTGGATTATGTAGATGGAACCGGCGTAGTTTTAACGAGGTCGTACCAAGCCGTAACTAAATACCGGCTAATCTTTGTTTGTGCGACAATGTCGGTACGTGTAATTTTCAAAATAAAACGGCTAGTTTTTTGAAAAATAAGACCATTGGGGCTTCAATCTATATAAAACCCCCATTTCCTTTGCAACAATCTACACAAACCACCCACCAAATACCAAATATCCTTCTCTGAAGAATCCAAGGATCAAAAATTAGATCAAGCTAGCACGGTTCAAGGTTTTAAAGCGATGGGAGATTCATCAACAACCTCTACCTGCAAAGTAAGCATATTCAACATTACTAAGGATGAGTTGGACAATTATAATCTTCTCTACTAAGACGAATCACTAATATAATCTTCTCTTACAAAGTCGTCATTGCAGCTGTCAAATTTGCAAGTCACCTCACATCTAGCCTTGGATTTTCCTTTTATTTATTCTAAGTATAGAAACTGTGATGGGACACGCTGGTTTTGGGTTGCAAAAACTGATGATGCTGAAAATGGAAGAATGTTTCTAAGGTGTTTGAATCACCCAAAGTGCGAAAAGTTTTCAATAGTTTGACAAAGCTATTGCACTAGCCGAAGCAAGAGAAAACCACAAAGGATATTTGGAGCCTATTGATGGGTGTGATGAGTGCTATATAAAGGGAAGAGAATATTTTGAACGTGAAGATGAACCATTGAAGTTGATCCTTGATACCGAGATTCCTAACGATGTCTTCGAAGATATTTATGAAAGTCTCAAAGGTTCCGTAATTGTTGAAAAGGAATGGAAATAGATTATGAGATCATCTTTAACCAAAATTACTCCATTCCATGTGTTTTAGTTGGTATGTTTTAATTTAAAGTTTCAAATATAATGTAATATATTACCTAGGAATGAAATAAAAGAGCATTCGGAAATACTATCGGAAAACTCTAAGTTCCAAATTTAGTACCGGCATTGTAGTTTTACCCACATCAATGCCGTTTTTCTGGAAAAACTATCCAAGTTTACCAAAAGCAGATTTCCGGCATAGTTTCAAACAATAATTCAATGCCGGTACTATTCTAATTCTTCACAGGAACTTGGGGCCTTTCATCCAATTGTTCCGATATGGTTATAGAAAAACCATACAATGTCGGTACACGTCCGGAGCTATATAACCACAATGTTTCAATGCCGGTATCTGTGGTCTAAAGAAAACTTAAACAAAACATGCATTTAAGTAGAAATAGAAACATGTTCAACTTAAACAAACAACTTTATTTTTCTTAAAAGTTCTTAATACGGCTAGATATCATGGTACCAAAAGTATACCATACAACTAAAGAGCTAATCCAAAAAAAAAAAGTTGAGAATTGTTTAAAACATAATAACCAAAGAAACACTACTAAAGAGTTAATCACTTGGTCTTTTGATTCTTCTGGACCGGCACCTTCCTTGTTTCCCCGAACAAATCTTTTGCACTAGGATCTTCAATTTTATCAATCAATTCCCCGACTTCCTTCATTTTTTCAAGGGATAGCACCTCTCATTTCTCGTACTTGCAAACAAACATCTTCTTCATCTTTCCAAGCCGACACCGCTGGTTTCATACATCCAACACATAATTAGTATATATATATATATGCTAATATAAGAGTATGTGTGCATTAAACGAATAAGGAATTAACAATACTTACTAGCAATCCAAGAGTCGTATTAAGTTTGGAAATTGTAGGTGGTGCATCTTTAGGAGTTGGAACCGGAGGGTTTTTATGGGGTGGAACTCCGCCGTTGTCCGGGCGCACGATAAAAGGACGTGACCATTCCATGTAATCATTCATGTAGGTGGGATCGACTTCATCACCATTGTTCACAACCTCCCAATTAGTGATATCTACCAAATGACTTGGTTCCCTATCCCTCCAATGTGTTGGTTCTGGAACTAGATCATACACTACCCTCAACTTTAAGGGAGTTGTAATGCACTCATCCAAGTTAAGAGCGTACCCTAAATGAGAGTTTGTCATGCAACAAGGTAATTGCTTACATCCAAGTTGCCGCATCACACGTCGAGGATCGGCCATAACGTATCTCTTTGGGTGGAACACCGGTCCATTGTAGAATGCAACATTTGGATACCTCAAAATTTGGCGGTTTTCTCTAGCCTCCTTGTAAGGGTCGAACAAAATGTGTTTGGTTATCATCGTGTCAAGAGCCAATCTCATATCTATTAGTCGACCATTTTTACCGGGCTTCGGAGTATTATTGAAATGGTATATCTTAGCTCTAGGCGCATCAGTTTTAGGAAGGTCTATAATCTTCAAGTAGGGGTAGTCCTTGAATAGTGTTGGGAAGTGTTCATAAGCCCACACCTATACCAATGTGGAATAATACATATAAGAAGCGGTATATGTGAACAATATACATAAGAAGATAAGATTAAAAACAAGATTACCTGGAGCAAAGTGAAATTCCCGACAAATTGGTTTGTAACAGCCTTAAATGCCCTTCTCATCTCCGTCATCAAATGTGCCATTACCACGGTGCCCCAAGAATAGGTAAAGACATCTTCCAACGGATCCAAGTATTGAAAGAGGCTTGCGCTAACCCTGTTGCCATTAGTTTCAGGGAATACCTTAGTTCCCAAGATTAATAAAAGGTATGCAGCGGATGTATAACGAATCTATGCAGGGTCCCATCCATCCTCCGAACTTCTATCCTGCGTTTTTTCAAACTTCTCCTTAAGCAGCGTCAGCTTGATTGTCTTTTTCCTACTAGCCTTAGATACATAGAAGTTGTCAATAGAAGTTTTGTAATCCAAACCGAACAACTTGTTAGTCAAAGCGTGCAACTTCGACCATTTTAGGTCCGGACAATGATCTCCTTCTGCTATTGATTTTCCGATAACATTCAAGCCTAAAATATTCTAAGCATCATCTGGGATCAAGGTCATCTCCCCAAACGGGAAGTGCATGGTATCAATTTCTCCATGATACCTTTCGACGAAACAATTGACTATCACATCATCACACTTCACATAATTTTTAACCAGAGCATATAGACCAAAATATCTTACTATTGTTTGGACCTCTTCACATTCCAAAGACAAATCCCAATTGGCCACAGCTTGGTTTCGGCAAACACGCACAGCCTTCTTGTGATCCTACAATTATGAGATAGTACGGTTGAAAGATTTTACATAGATACACAAGAATACATATGCACAAGATTAAAAAAATTCTTACATATGTTTGATTGATATTACGAGCCCACGAGTGCTTGTAGCCAAATAAAATTCTTGGATCGTGAACTTCACCCCAAATTCTGCCACGATCAAGATCAGGTATCATGTCATCAACATGAGGAAGGTGGGAACCTTTAACTTTTACTTTTCCTTTGCCTTTGCCTTTGGATTTTCCTTCTGTGGGTTGTTGACTAGTCCCACCAACTTCGCTTTGTCTTGCTACTTGACATGGATGAACCTCATTATCTTCCTCATCGATTTTCTCTTCATCTTGCTCAACTGGTGTAGTAGGTTCATTGATTACAAGTCGACTATGGTCACCACCACTCTCCCAAGTTATCCCTCTACCCCCAGCTCCCAAACGCTTGTTGCGACTTTCATCTTTCCCGCGGGGAGGCATAGACTGAGGAGTATCAAGACTGTCCTTTATCCTTCTCTTAGTCACATCATCTTTACCATTTCTTTTCTTAGCTTCCTAGGCTTTTGACCTATATCATAAGCACACAAAATGAATATGAGACATCTCATTTTTAGTATCAGTACCGGTATAGACTTACTAAAGAAACAACGCCGGTATTGCTATCCCGGCATATAAAGTTAGTTAATATTCTATGCCGGTAAATAGTTTCGGCATTAACCATTAACTATCGATACTTCCGGTAGTCATATGTATTTCTCCTGGATACCAAAACAATACTACATGCACTATAAAAAATAATCAATTCCATGCCGTAACTTAGTACCGGCATACAGTGCAGCCAAAGCACAATGCCGGTGCTGGGGAAAATTTCTTAAATGTTCATGTATGTTTTCAGTTAACTACCGGCATACTCGAATTATCAATAAGGAATCCCGTAACCTAAAACTGGCATAGCATTCAACACAATTTCTATGCCAGTTCATAACATTAAGTTTCATGGTTTGGAACCGGCATTGCATTCATGCTAATATCTAAACCGTAACTCAAATACCGGCATTGTATTCAACCTTGATGGGATGCCGTAACTACAAACCGGCATTGTATTCATACACAATGCAATGCCGGAATCTATTGAAACTCACCTGTTTCGTTAGGGTTTCGCGATTCTAACTTATACCCATTGCTATAAATCGATTTAAACACTTATAAAGGAGTTTAAAATCATTTACCTTATCACAGAAGCCATCTTTGCGAGCGGTTGATTGTCCGATAGCTCTGCTTCTTCTTCTTCTTGCTCTTAAGTAATCTTAGCAAGTCTTTATTTTAATCTCTCTTCACTAATTGATTTTGAGTTCGATGGGGCTTTCGGTTTCTTTCGTGGAGGCATTGTTATGATTCGGGTGGGTTAATCGACGTAATGTTTTTGAATCGACAAAGAACGGTTGAAGAAGACGATGGAAGAAAAAAAAATCAAAACCAAAACTTAATGCCGGAACAGATTTTGAAAATAGGGGATATGTATTTGGTTTTTAGAATTTATGTTTTAGGGGAAAGGGTAAAATAGTATTTTCATAAAGAATTTTTGCAGGATAAGAATATCGCAAGAAGGACACATTTGCGAAGCTTAGCTAACAAGACTTTTCTAGTGTTGCAGAATGATTTGAAGAATGGCATAACATATGACGATTGCAAAAAACATGAGAAAAGTGTGACGATTCTGCGATGTTTATATTGTCTGCGAAGATTAGTAATGTAACCCTTGTGAGAATATCGCAAGTCAAAACCTAAAATAAAGGATAGATTAGCTTCCATCCACAATGTAATTCCCTATATAAAGAGTTGAACAAGCGTAAGGAAGAGAGAGATCTTTTTCGAGTATTGAGTAAGTCATTTATGAGAGAGAAAGTCCCGAGCGGTTGTTAATTCTTAGCTTTATTTCATGTCCATTTTGTAAAGTTTGTGAGATTAACCAATAAAATTTATGATTTTTGGTCTAAAATGATTTGATTATATGAATTCTTGTGAGGGGTGTAGTGTGGGATTTCCTGCTACTACATATTGGCGCTAGAAACAAGGATCATTCCTTGTTGTTAGTGTGAAGATTAAAATTTTGATTTGAAAGAATTTGGAGAAGTTGGTGAAGAGTTTAATATAATTTTCAACAATTCATTGAGATTGAAGAGATGGCTAGAAGAAGAAATGCATCAAGAGAACCGACTACTATCAGAAGGTGCAAGAGGCTTGCTGGAGAAAGAAGAAACGAAGCTGGAGAATCATCAAGAGTGAATACAAGAAATGATGGAGAAAATCAAATTCAACAACCAACTCAACGTACACCAGCGCAGAATAGAACTTTGGATTATGATAGAGTGAGCGTACATACTTGGCGATCAGATTTAGCGGAAGAAATAGAAGAGGATAAATAATTAAGAAATGAAAGACAGGAGGAGAGAGCTGAAGAAACAACTGGAGGAATAATTCATGGAGATGAAAGAATTGGAGTATTAGAGGCAACAGAGGCGTTAAGAAAAAGAATACACGAAGAGAGAAGGTTAGAAGCAGAAGAACGCGCAAATTTGACAAGGAAAAACCATGAATTGAGAATGGAAAATATGAGGTTACAAAATAGGAGATCAAGAAGTACCACAAGATCAAGTTCAAGATCAATTAGAAGTGAGCCAAGAATAAGTTCACCTATGAAAAATATTGAAGAAGAAAATCAAGATCCAAATGAAGGGCGTTGTGAAAGGAGAGAAGTAATGGAAGATCGTTACATACCACGAGGAGAAATTCACCAAAACGAACAAAATAACAGAGGTCAGGAGAATGAGCAGTGTCAGGAACAAAATAACCGAGATGGCGAAGAAAATCAGGAAGAATGAAGGAGATTCTTACGTGGAAGAGAGATTCAAAGAAATCAGCAGATAATTGAAGGAGAAATTGAGAGACATTATGCTGAACAAGCACGTTTAGCTTGCAAAAGGGAAAGGTTGAGAGCAGAGGTGTATGAACAAGAATTCCAAAAGGCAATTTGCTAGAACAATCATGACAGTCGAGAAAGGAGACGCGAACAAAACCGCAACAATGGTAATATCAATGACGAATATGATAGGGTACAAAGAAGAGATGAAAGGAATTAAAGAGAATTGATAAGAAATGAACAGAATCACAGAAAAGAAAATGAGAGATATAATGGTGTGCGAATTTATGAAAGAAATGAAAGAGAAGATCGCAGAGAAAGACAAGAAGAAAATAATGGAGAAGAAAATCAAAATCTCGCAACACAAGAGAGGCAAGAACGCAGGAGAATATAAGCATAATGAAAGAGACCAGTGGGATCAACATCTAGGGTAAATGAACAAATCTTAAGAGAGTTGGCAGAAATGAGAGGGATGATAAATAACAGAAGAGAAGGAGGTAGGAGACGATTGGATGAAGCCATAAAAAAAAGCTGCGAAAACTCCATTCTTGCAAGAAGTACAATTAGGAGGAATTCCACCAAAGTGTAGTTTGACTGCGTTAACCAGCATTTTTGATGGAACAACCTACGCAATTCAACACATTAAAGCTTATGTGAGATGTATGCTACAGTGGGAGAATTATGATGTTGTGTTGTGCAAGTATTTCGCATCAAGTCTAATAGGAGAGGCACTAAAGTGGTTCGAAGGTTTACCCAGGAATACTATAACATCTTTCAACCATTTGCAAACTACATTCTTAGGGGCGTACATAACTAACAATTCCTCGCGGCCAGGCATAGAAGATGTATTTGGATTAAAACAGAGAATTGGTGAAAGTTTGAAACATTTAACCATAAGATGGAAGACAATGTGTAGTGAAATGGCTGGATGTGTGGATGAGAGATATCTCATCTTATCATTCATAAATGCAATGTTCGCAACCAATCTATTATATATTCAAATTTTCAAAATCAAGAATACAATCGCAATGACAGAGCTACGAAAATTGCAGGAGGAGTACATTGCTCTTGAAGAAAAACAGAATGAATTAGAATCTTATCCAGTTGCGAACACAAGTTCAAATACAGCGAATGCAAGCTTATTGCCTAAATTGATAAACACAGTAGCGAGCACTTCACAGGTACAACAAGAAAATAAGAATGATAATCGACAGAAACTGGTAGCTATGGGAAGCAGAGATCAAGAAGAATTCGAAAGGGAAAGAAATTTTTATAGTCGAGTTGGAAACAACAAGATTCAAAGACTTGATGAGCCACAAGAAACTTATGGGGGACAAAGACAAAATTATCATAGAGGATCAGGAAGTCAAAAAATGATATGGGAAGAGATCAAAATGCCACCATTGAATGCTAGTATGGAAAAAAAATTGGAAGCTATAATTTTAATAGAGAACATTCTGACACCCTGGAACATGGGAAAAGAACCACTTTCAAGCAACCGAAGTCAAGAATTTTGCTATTACCATCATTTTCATGGACATTCAATAAATAATTGCAGAAATATTAAAAGGATCATTCTCAAAATGATAGATCAAGGAAAATTAAATCATTTTTTAATAGGGCATCCACAATCTCAACCCTTACCACCACCAACAGAAATTTGCAAAGTGAATGCAACAAAAGGAGGAGAAACATTTGTCATAGAAGTTGGAGAAAAGGCGAAGAATCTGTTTTGTAATTCTATTGTGCATTCGTACAAAACAATCAAAGATTTTCATGACAATATTCTAAATAGAGTTTTCGCAAGAGATGCTAATGGAAGAGAGATAATGAACATTGCGAAGGTTTCGCCACTTAAAGAGTGGCAAAAGCAGATTATCTCTTTCACCACAGAAGAAGTACCAGAGTCTGGCGAAATGCATGATAACCCATTAGTGGTGAGGATGGAAATAAACCCAAAACAAAAAGAAGATGAAGATGAAGAAGAGGATGATGAGGCTGAGGATACATGGGAAATTAATAGAGTCTTAATTGATACAGGAAGTTCTATGGATATCTTATTCTATCATACTTATAAGACTATGGGAGGAAGAGATGAGGATCTAATACCTTCAACCTATAAAATTTATGGTTTTAATAGTACTACAAATAAGCCTAAGGGGGAAACCACAATGACAATTCCATTAAAGGGAATATCTTCCAAGATTCTATTATGTGTTGTCGATGTAAAGTCGCCCTACAACTCTCTGATTGGCCGACCTTGGCTACATGAGATTTTAAGTGTGGCATCGACTTTCCACCAGTGCATTAAATTTCCACATCCTAATGGTGTTGGAGTAATAAAGGGAGATTGGATTGAAGGAAGGAAATGTTATGAGATTGATGTGGAATCTTGCGAAGAAAGAACTGGCAAGAAGGAGAATTGGAAATATAACATCAAAGAAAGACAAAGAAGTGAGAGATTGATGGTTGATTCAGTATAACTTAGGGAAGAAAGAATGCTGCGAGGTCAACGCCAGCTGAAAATAACAAATGATGACAATGTCGCAGAAGAAAAGACTGTAGCGAAAAGCAACAAAAGAATAGAGGCAGAAAACAACAAAGGTAAAAAATTCAAACTGTGAAGTGAAAGACATATTGAAAAAGATGTATAATTGATTTGTTGCAAAAATTTCAAAAACTTCAAAAATATATTTTGTTTAATGATAAAAATGAGATTTAGAAATTATAACAAAAATGAAATGCAAAAGAATAATCTTGCAAATATGCGAAAAATTTCGCAAGAGATGATCATTTAAGATCCAGAATGGGACGAAACTTTATGGCGTACACCCTAGTTCGCGAATAAAATTTCGCAAGAAGCAAATGTAAGACCTAAAATACATCATAAAAGAGGGTATCTGTTACATGACTTAGCGATAAGGTTACACCGCTGCTGGAAACTGAGTCATGGAGATTTGGGGTCAATAAAAGCCCATCCAGGAGAGACACCTTGGATTCTCAACTTGAGCATATGACTTGAGTTGGGAAACTAAGGTAATAAGAGCTCTCCTAAGGGGTGCAGAGTATGACCAAGGCGCCGAGGCACACGATTGAGCCAAGAGTGCCCGGGGCGTATGAAACTACCCTGGCCATTCTTGGCAAGTCTTGGCCATGATGCACTCGGCCCGAAGAAAACCCCACTTAGGGTGCAGTCTTGTAACCATAAGCCATATAGGAAAAAGGGATAAGAGGCTGCGAAAACAACTGGTTATTGTTAAGACTGGATGGGAGGAGCTAGTCTTGTATGGCCGATATACGTCTCCTTGAAAGGGAAACCAGGGGGAAGATAAGGGAGGCACCCTCCATTAGGGATATGATAAGTGTCTTAAGACGCAAATTTCATGACGCTACATTTTCGCAAGAATATTTAGACTTGTCATATTTGTGCAACAGTCCTGAAGAGGCAACAATAATACAAAAAAAGAGGATAAGACGAGATCAATGGGTCATTACATGCAAGTGTAAAGACGTCTTGCGATTTCTTTGCAAGACGGCAATATCATGGGGCTTTAATTTTGCAAGAAAATTTAGGCCTGTCATATTGTCGCAGCAAAAATACAAAAGAACAGCCAGTTTAAGGCAAGATCAATGGGTTTCTACATGCAAATGTAGAGACGTCCTTCGGTTTTATCGCAATTAAAAAAATGTCAAAATAAGACCTTTACCTAGGAAGGCATAATAAGACCACATCAGAATACAAGAATGAATGTAATCTTATAGTTTATGATTCCGAGATTATGCAGAGGCAATTGCGATTTTATCGCAAATTATTTTACTAAACAAAGATAACATGCTCAATCACTCATCTGAATACAAATAACAGAGGAAAGTATAGGAATGTATAAGGTAAATTAAATATTATTTGTTTCCATATGATAGATTTACGCAACTATATTTTGGCTAATCATATTGCAAGAGATAATAATATTCTAACACATGCAGGGTGAAACAAAAAAACTTATATTAAAGATTGGAGAAATTCAGAGTGATAGATTACAAGAATAAAAGATCAAAGAATGAATGTACAAATTTTACAAGGGAGCAATCAAGGAAGCAAAGTCTATTTCAAGCTTGATTCGTCATTATCTCCATTGGATTCTTCATTAGAGATTTTTTCCTTATCTTCATCAGATTCATCATTTCCATCTTCTTCAGATTCTTCTCCTTCATCAGCTTCACTATCAGAGATGACCAAGTTAGGCACATTCTCCGGGATGTTGTCTAAAAGACAAGGATATTTGGAGTGATGAATCTTGTTTTCATCACAGATCGCCTTGATGGTATCATTACGATAAGAAATTGCGTTATTCCCAAAATTTGCAATAGTGATCTTCAGTTGAGACTTTAATCTTGAAAACTTCTCATTGCGAGCAGAAAGGTCATTTGCGAGCTTCACCTTGTCATTCTCAAGTTCTTCAATTCTATTGCATTATCTCTCTTCAACTTCTGCGAAAATATAGCAGTAAATCAATAATTGGATGGAAGTCTATGAAAAACAAACAATTAAATAAGGAAAAATAGTTAACAACCTTCTCTGTTAGAAATCATGTCTCTAATCAGGGCTGTTTGCTCAGTTTGAAGACTAACATCTACACCTAAATTACTCCTGGCGTTATCTAAAACTTTCGCAGCCCAAGCAAATTCATCATCATCATTTATGAGAATGCGGGAGCGAGTTTGATTCTCTCTTTCGCAGAGTACAACATTTCTATGTCTGAGATCATCTCTTTCAATTTGAATCTCAAGAAGAGTTTATTGAAATTTCGTTAACGTCTGAGCACCTTGGAGAGAAATACGGTTTTTTTTCATCTATCAGATCACTATATTTGGCCTTTAACTTACGGATTTCTACTTTAGAGTTATGAAAGAATTGTCTAAATTTATTAGCCATATCCAAGACAGATCTATGTTCAATTTCTAAAAGACGAAGCTTGGATCTAAGCTCATTTATGGGAAGAGATTCAATCTTATCATTTGAAAAACTATTTAGAAAATCATTTAGATGATTAAGAAGGGTATCATCATCCATGAGCTTTGGAAATGTATGAAGAAAAATATCTTCATCGGTAAGACCATAGACGTCTGCGAAATGGTAAACTCTATAAGAAGAAATTTTTTGAGAAAATAAAATATAGGGGAAAGAAAAAGAGTCCCATACCATAGAGTTTCTTATTGGAGTCTTGAAGACTAGATACTTTTTCCTTCTGAAGAGAATTGTCTGATTCCAATTGTTTGATTTTTTCGCGAAGATTAGCAGCTTCGATCTCCAATCCTTCATTTTGCTTATTCTTCTCGCGAAAACCAGCAACTTCAGCCTCCAATTCTTTATTTTTGTTGAGAAGTTTAAGATTCTTCTTTGCGAAGGCCGCACGCCTCTTTTCCAAGTCTGAGACAACAACAAAGGAAGTTTTCCCATCCTGTGAAATAATGCAGCGAATTTTAGGAATTAATTATGAATTCAAGATAAAAACAAAAAGAAGAAAAGTATAAATACAAAAATTTACCAAGCTATTGATTGAATGCAAGAAATTTGGAGATATATATCTTGATACCCCTCAAAGAGATTCATTATTCTCTAGGAGGGGGCATTATAGATGGCAGCTATGGATTTGCAAGCATTAGTCAGAGGGGTATCACCAATTACTTGCATAATATTAGCAAAAATACCGGATAGAAGAGCCATAGAAGATTCAGGTTGAGAAGATTCTTTCGCAGAAGAGGTATCGTCATTATCACTATCATCATCATCATCATTATTGTCATTGGAACTTTCTCTATCTTGAGGAATTGAGGGAGAAGGAGATTAAAATTTTCGTTTCTTTAAAGTAGGGGTAGCAGAATTCTCCTTGTGAGGAACACCTTTGCTTTTACCTTTACCTTTGCTCTTCGTAACCTTGGAGGGTTCTTCTATCTCACCAATAGCCTTCAAACATAGATAAAGATAAGAAATAGAGGCAACAATATATTGTTAAGAATCTTAAAAGAATATTTCTTACTTCATCTGTGATTGATTGAAAAGCTGATAAAGTACTAGATTTCCCAAACTTCTTGTAGCTTGCTTTCAGCCTCTCAATCTGGTAATTTCAAAATTACGCAAAAATATTGGAGTGATTAGCGAGAACATATGTAAGAGTATAAGAAAAGTAATAATAATGATTCAAGAAAAAAGTGGAAATGTACCTCTGCATCCTTTTCGGGCCAGCTGAATACCCAGGGTTGGTACTCTGCGAGATTCGTAGGTAAGACACGAGAACCAGAAATATACGGACCCTCTAGAATTAAGGGGAAAACACACCACCTGTTATCGTTAAAATGACGCGGGGTAAAATTATCGCCAGGATGCCAGTTAATGTCTTGCATGAGTAATTCGTCATCAGCAACATTATCTCTCTTATGTAAGCAAATACCCCAGCAAGTACTGTCTTTCTTCATAGGAATTACTTCATAATTCGCAAAGAAGTTTTCTACAATATATTTTGCAGGTATAATCGCAACTTCAGCGAATTTAGGATTCTTAACTTCAGTGGGGTAAAGAGATTCCATACCAGCACCGCGAGTGGAAAACTCGAGTATCAGACGAATGCAATCCCCACTCAATTGGTATACAGCTCGCGAGAATTTCGCATGAGAAAGAATTTCATAAAACAAGGGGAGCTCGGGATTACAGAGGGGAATGGGAAGACCAGCTTCAAGCTGACCTAGCGAGACTATGATCTTTACCTGATTGCAGGGATGATCAGAAAATAATTTGGCAGTAAGCTCAGATTTAGGGTTCTGACCGGGAATGCAAGATAGATTAAAACCTCTGTTTTGAAGTTTCTTTTAAGCATTTTCAAAGGCAATCTCATTCTTACGACCGTCTGGAGGCATTTTTTAGTATGGGAATGGAGAAGAAAGTAAAAACTTGAAAAGAAAAATAATCAAGAAAAATTACAGTAGCAGGAGCGGAATTCGCGGAAGAACGGTGAAGAAAGTTGCAAAGAAAATAAGAAAGAAAGTAAAAAAGAAGAGTAGAGAAGAATGGAAAGAGTATATATAGAGAGAAGAATACTCGAGAAGATAAACACATTTAATGCGAAGATTAGACATGAACGGTTGAAATACAACGGTTGAAAAGGACGTGTCAGAAGCTGGATGGAAGAAAGGATACTGTAATAAATTTGGCGAAGAATGCAGAATCGTGTCAGTACAGAGAATATGAAAAGATGAACAGTTGCAGCATTTAGAAAAATAATTTCTCATGACATTCTCCCCTTCGCAAAGAAGACATGAGAAGAGGCAAGATGTAGGATCAGAATATCGCAAGAAGGACACATTTGCGAAGCTTAGCTAACAAGACTTTGCGAGTGTCGCAGAATGATTTGAAGAATGACATGACAGATGGTGATTACAGAAAACATGAGAAAAGTGTGACGATTTTTCGATGTTTATATCGTCTGCGAAGATTAGTAATGTAACTCTTGCGAGAATATCGCAAGTCAGATCCTAAAATAATGGATAGATTAGCTGTCATCCACTATGTAATTCCCTATATAAATAGTTGAACAAGCGTAAGGAAGAGAGAGATCTTTTTCGAGTATTGAGTAAGTCATTTAGGAGAGAGAAAGTCCCGAGCGGTTGTTAATTCTTAGCTTTATTTCCTGTCCATCTTGTAAATTTTGTGAGATTAACTAATAAAATTTATGATTGTCGATCTAAAAACGATTTGATTATATGAATTCTTGTGAGGGGTGTAGTGTGGGATTTCCTGCTACTACAATTTTAATTAACCAAAGGGTATTTTAGTACTTTCCCTTCAAATGGTCACCCTTTAGCATGATTGATGGGTTGGGGGAAGTAATCAATATCCCCCAATTAGATTAAGTATCCCCCAATCGCGCGTTCTTTAAAATCTTCCGTTGGCTGTTATGAAGAATTTTAACTCACTTTTGGGTTTATTTGTAGATGGATTCACTGCTCCATTTTATTTTCTACACTAAAGCTACAGTCATTTTTGCTTATTTGTATGTGAGATTTGGTCATAGACTGTTAGGATACATGCTTTCAACCCTTTCAGTTAATATCATTTTCCTCCTAATTTTGCTTTCAAGTTATGGAGAAGATTTATGTTTCTGCAGATTAACAAAACATAAATGTTGTGAAATCATAATTGTTGGCTATTTAAGAAAGATATAATTTAGTCACTCAAAAGGATAAGTTGATGTCTGGCTATTTTAAACGTTGAACAAGAAATGCTGCTGCTAATATTATTACTTGCACCACTTTTACTTACATTTGGTTTAGTAGCATACACTGCAGGCCACTTTAATTTACTAAACCACTTTGAATGAATTGCTTGAATCACATGGCATCCTTTTGTATGCCTATAGAAAAATTGCTCATCAGTTTGGTTAGTTATTAAGATTGAGTCATCGAGTTTTTAACGGACATTTTGATTGAATCCTTGGTGCGTTGGATAAGCCTAATCCGATTACATGAACCGGAAATGTTGTTGATTTATTTTGTATTGTAGATGTAAAAGACAACTGAGGCAGGTCTACAGTGGTGTTGGCGCAGAGTATAAGTGGCTTAACTGTTACAAATTGGTGCAAATAAAAAACCAAACATGTAACATTTTTTTTCTTTACAAATCTATGTAGCTTTTCCTGTGGATATATCTACTCTTTATAGGTAACTGCGTATATTCTTTAATATCCAAAACTAAGTTTGGAACATATTAAGGGACTCCAATGCGTGGTACCTGTAATTAGACCATATGTACTCTCATTCATTTTTATTTTTTTTAGCAACTGTCATCCATAATAATGATTATCTAAATAATCATTTCTTAGCTTCCGCAGGAAACATATTCATAAACCTGATTTACAATATACTCAGTGTATAGGAACGAACAAAGTGTTATACTAGTATTTGGAAAGATAGGCCATCGTTATCATGATAATAAAATGCAGGAACTACAAACATTGTTGATTACTTTGCTTGACCGGTAAATGTTGATCCAAGTTTGCAGTGCTGCTAATGGGGATCTAATCTGCTTGAGGGTATTCAAATTTTAAATGAGAAAAATTATCTATAGAGTAGTGAGAGAGTGGTGTTAGATCATTGCTCGGTCGAACTCGCATGCATTGCTATCTCAAGCATGTTTTTCAATCTTAGTGATCAAAACTATAAAGTCTTGATTTCTAATCTACTATAGATAAGGTCTCGGACTAGGATAGAAAGTGTAGTTGAGCTCAATAAATCCATGGAAATCATCATACAAGACGAAGGACTACTCAAGGAACCAGTGGATCTTCATCGACTAAAAGGTATGTGGAGACTTGAACTTGTCTATCACTAAAAAGCCTACCTACTCTATCTCATATCTTGAGACAAAAGTCGTATAACTATATAGACTAAGAATATGCACATGTGATATTTCGAGCCGAGTATATCTCGCTTATCTATTTCTCGAAATATGTGTTGATAAAGCTTTCGCTTTATCCTAGTTCATCTTTACCTAGTGACAAAAGTCATGTTATGTTTCAATCATTTTGGAAATCTCTTTGACGAAAAATAGTTTGTGAATAACAACTATATAACGCCCTCTGAGAATGTTTCAATGATTGAAATGAGAGTTTAGACTATATAACCATTGGGGGATATAAACATTGTTGTGGTAACACATATATGTATAAGTCTTTAGCACTTGTACCGAAGTTTGCGAACTTTGTTGATCAAGTGAAACCGGAACTTGAGCAGGCAATCCAGTCTGCGAACGCAGTACGCGAACGTGTGTAGTTCTCGAACCCGAGAAATTATGATGAAATTGTAGCTCGGTTTCAGTCCGCGAACTGACAGAAGTTCTCGAACCCAAGAATTTCTGCTGGAGTTTGTGAACTCCAACCGGTTAACTTGAGTCCGCGAACCCTGTCTGCGAACTTGAGAGGTTATGTCGGAAAACGATGTTCATGAACACATCTTAATAATCTAAGGAATGCTTTTGCAAATAGTGGCTTGATAGTTCATGAATCGATTCGAGTGAATAACATCGTTTTTAATTAAATTGTGTCTCTTGTAGTACTTGAGATCTCATAGCAATTGAACAACTCTCTAACTAGTTCATTTGAGTCATTTGGACTAGTTATGGTGAAGAAGAATATGGTTGATATGAAAGTTATCATTTGGCTAACCATTTTGGTTAACTAGTGTGAACCAACTATTGTACACATTTGGGTATGGTTACACAAACCCAAAATCGTCAAGTACATGTGTGTATGGAAAGCTAAGTTTTCGATCTAACGGTTGAGAAATATTAGCTTGTATCTAATCAGGTTTTCATCTAACGGTGAATATTGAATGCTTTGTTACTAAGCTAACATTGATTGCAAACCCTGGTTTGAAGACAATATAAGGGAGAACTCTAGCAACTGGGAAACCTAATCCCCACACATTCTGTATGATACTAGTTTGCTAAGCTAGAGTTGATTCTCCTTTAACCATTGGTTTTCTTCTTCTAAAACCAGGTTAATGACTTAAAGACTTCATTGGGATTGTGAAGCCAGACCGATACTACTTTTCTTGTAGTTGTGTGATTTGATCTTGTTGTTTCTATCATAAGAGTACAATTGTAATAATTGGATTGAGATTTCTATCTCCGATAGGCAAGATATAAAAGTAGTCACAAACATCTTCGTCTCATCGTTTGTGATTCCTCAAAAATCTTCTTCGCCGCGTCGATTAAGTTTATTGTGAGGTGATTGATAAAACTGAGCTGTTCTTCGGGAATATAAGTCTGGTTTTATTGATTGGTTCCTGTTCACCTTGATTAATCAAAATACGGAACAAAACTTGTAGGTTTATTCGTGGGAGACGAATTTATCTATTACCTGTATACTTTTCTATGTGATACATATTTGTTTATTGAAGTCTTCGACTTTGGGTCGTAGAAACTCTTGGTTATGGGTGAGATCATCTAAGGGAATCAAGTGCGCAATATCCTGCTGGGATCAGAGGCGTAAGAGCATAACTGTAAGGTTGATCAGTATGATATTGATTGGGGTTCAACTACAGTCCATACCGAAGTTAGCTTGGAGTAGGCTAGTGTCTGTAGCGGCTTAATAAAGTGTATGTTTAATCTGCACTAGGTCCCGGGGTTTTTCTGCATTTGCGGTTTTCTCGTTAACAAAATTCTGGTGTCTATGTTGTTTTTTTTCCGCATTATATTTTGTTATATAATTGAAATAATACAGTTTGTGCGTTGTTCAATCAATTAGAATATTCGACCTTATTGGTTGTTGATTTAAATTGATTGACACTTGGATATTGGTTTTTGGTACCATCCAAGTTATCTCTCTTTGATTAAGACTCGCGAATTATATTTGCTTGAGTAAATCAAATTGAGAGATTGAGATAATAACTACTTGAGTATTTTCTATTGATTGAGTCTAACTGTCTAGTTGATTCTTTATAAAACAACTCGGAGTTGTATATACAGATTGTTAATCGAAATATTGGGTGTGGTTGTTAGACCCTCACTTTTTCAATTGGTATCAGAGCAGGAAAACATGTTCAAGACCTCACAAATATGTGTTTGTAGTGATCTGACTTTATGGACAGAGGTGCTATCTCAATAAACGTTCCACCAGTCTTCGATGGCTCTAATTACTTATGGTGGAGAATTTCTATGCGAGCTTTTCTTCAAGCACGTGATTTTCAATCATGGGTATATGTTGTTAATGGCTATGATCCTCCCGTGGCATCATATGGAGACGGAAACGTTCCAAAAAATATTGGTGAATACACCCCTGCCGAAATTCTTACTGCAAAGAAAAATTCAGACGGTTTGAATGCGATCATACATGTCATTACCCCAAATCTTCAGCACCATGTGTCTAATTGCACTAAGTCGCAAGAAGCTTGGGATATCTTAGCAACTGTATTTGAAGGTAACACCAGTGAAAAGGAATCTAGGAATCAAAACCTTAATTCCGATTGGGAAAACCTTCGTATGGCAGATGAAAAAACGTTTGATGAGTTTAATCACAAAGTGTCTGAAATTGTTAATGCATCTTTTGCATTAGGTAACACTATTCCTGAAAAGGATGTTGTGATGAAAATTCTAAGATCACTGCTATCTAGATACGATGCTAAGAATCATGCCATCGTTGAGAGAAATAACCTTGATACACTCTCCAAAAATACGCTGGTTGGAAAGCTTAAGATCTTTGATCATGAACATTCATCCAAAGCTAAGGATGTTGTGTTCAAAGAACTAAAGGACACTAAATTACTTGATAAAAGTAAAAAAGTGTATATCTCTGAAGATAATCACTCTGAGACAGACTTATCAGATGAAGATCTTGACAAATCAGTCTCGATGATCACTAGCCAGTTTAGGGATCTTTTGTTGAAGAGAAGTAAACGGTTCTCCAGAGATAAGCCTAAGGCATCAGTCAAACCTCATAATCATGTTCCTCCTAAAAGTAGGGATATTGATGAAACTGATGATGAGGATATGCCTCGGTGCTTTAAGTGTAAGGGATTTGGTCATTTTGCAAACGAGTGTCCAAATCGTAGAAAATACACTGGGAACAAAGGATTTCGTGAACTCTTGATGAAATGTCTGATAGCTATGACTCTAATGAAGACGAGAAATCAAGTGTTGCACTTCTTGGTGAAAATATTGATTTTGATAATTATAGCAATACACATATCAATTTTGATATTCTTTCAGAAGATAATTCAACCATTCTGGAAGAAAAAGGTGACCCTTTTCTTGGAAACTCAGCTTATAATATTTCAGGATCCACTATGTGCCTAGATACTTACACATTTCAGAAGCTTGATTACTATCCAAGTGTGATGTGCTTGTATTGTTCATTAAAAGTTCATGAACTCTCAAAGTGTTACAAGTTCAAAAACAAACAAAGACATGCCAACAAACTTCAACGAAGAGAAAATCATTTAGCAAGAAATCTTTAAACTTTCCCATAAGAGCGCAGAGGTATGTAAGATTTTATCTTCGTCTAATAGGTTAGTTTCCAAGGAAAAACCAAGACCATTTGAAAAGAAAGTATGGTCAAACTGTTTTGATAAACAAAAGTCTGTGGATTTTCCACAGAAGGAAATTGGTGGACAAATTGTTGTTCACCACAACGCAACTTGATTATGTTGTTCTTAAAAATATTTTCTCATGTGCCTGATCAAAAGAGACAATGATTTTGTACCTCTCAGGCTTTAGGAAAAGTTCGTGTTTTCCTTTTCTTAGTCTTGTTTTATTTTTGTCTATCAAACAAAAGAAAAAGGGTACTATCGACAATTCTACTCTTTATAGGGATTAAAGTTGATCGTTTACGAACCTGTGTTAGGTTTCGAACCTTACATTCCTTTTCCTTCTCTAAAAACCTCTTTTTATCTCAAGACTACTTGTTGTGCCAATTGTGAATTCCTCTCACAAACCCATACGTTCATAGATGCTCCAAGGATGATGTCTTTTGATGAAAAAGAAGGTAATGTGATTGTTAAGCCATCAATCATGAAGGAAAAAGGAAAATCTCCATTTCCTCCAACCTTGAAAAGAAAAATAAGGAATATGAGGAAGCCAATAGATGTTCCTTCAAATTCTCAGAAGTTTTCTGATGTTCTAGAAGTGTTGAAGGAGGTGCGAAAGGAGATTCAACAAATAAAAGCTTTTGTGTATAAGACTCATGAGATTCAGAAGGTCCTGGTTCGACGACAACAACCAAGAAGGTTCATCGATATAAACTCCTTTCTTAATGAACTGTATGTTCCAATAATTGTTGATGACAAGGAGTTCGGGAGCGATAATGAATTCTTCAAAGGTCTTAATGTCTAGTAAATCTTCTATTGTTTCCCTTTTGTTTAGAAGAATAACTAGTGTTTTGGGATAACCATTATTTTGATTACACATTGTAGACACCCCAATTTTGCACGGTCACGAATATTGCCGCAGTATCGTATCCGAAGTGGTCCTAGGCATTAAGTGTGTTGCGAACCCAAAATAATTACATTTGGTGAACTAGACGTGGAGTCCATTAATAAATCAGCGAACCTATGATAAACGTCTATACCAAGCCCACTTCTTGTCTATCAAATGAATTCCCTTAGCCCGAGCAATTATGAGAATCCACTAATGGTCACTAGCTGGACGTCTATAGTACACTCCCAATATTAAAGCTCCACCAAGTCCTGTTCATTCCCAAAAGTATCCGCTAGACATAATGTTCCTTTACTCCCAAGTCTTTCCTTCCAACTAAGATCCTAGGCTTAAATGATTTTTTTTGCATTTTTGGTATTAATATCCAATGAATTTATGAAAATGGGAATAATATTTTTGAAAATGAGTAATAATATTTAGGTTTTAGAGTTTAACCGTTTGATCTTAGGTATCGAATCCTAAGGCCTTAGTTGATTGGAGGAGGCTATAAATAGGGAGCTTTTCCATGAGTTTGAGGAGGAAAAATTAGGGAGAAAAACTTTGGAGAAATTTTGGAGGCCGATAGAAACCTTGGAGGAAAAAATTGAGGAATAATAATAATAAAAAGTGGGAGGAAAAACTTTTGGTTGAAATCAGTAGAAGTAAATTTAGGAGGAAAACATTTGTTAGAAAATCAATAGAGTTGGAGTCTTGGATACGGTTTTGCGGCAACTGCATCATAGTTGGATTTCTTAATTAATCTAAGTAACATTTCAATCATTTGCTGGCGAAAACAAGTTTGCGCCTTCTTTCATAAGTTTCTTGTATTCGACACTGTGTTGACAATAAACATGGTTTGATATTTGGAGGTAACATATCATCATTATTGTTTTGTCTTATTTTCTTTGTTTTTTTTATTTTGTTTCATGCACATCAACAGAACTTATGCAACATTTAGGTGTTAGTATGATACTTGTCCCAAGTGTTTCATTTAGAACGTCATAGAAGCACCAGTTGAGGCTAGCTTCAGCAATTTTGATCTTTGAATTTAATATTCGCCATTTGGTCGTGAATAATCTAGTTCTATGTTAACTTTCCATACTCGGTGCGCCAGCAGTAATAATTTTGATAACAAGAACGGGCCCTAGCTCAGCTGGTTATTCCCGTTATCCGAAGTTTTATGCGTTCCAGGAAGTCCCAGGTTCAAGTCTCCAATGGCGTAATATTGCAGGAATTAACATGAAAGGTAGTGTTAGTTTGCCCCCCTTGTAACACAATCTCGCCCCCCCTCCCGCTTCGGCTCCACTTGGCAAGGTTACCCATGAGGCTCGCTGGTAGGCTAGCACAAAAACATGTTCAATTAATGTAGTAGTATGTCGTTGGAGCCTAGCTTGTTAGGCTTCCAACTAGTTTCATGTAATAATATTAAATAATTGAATTATAAATTTTAAAATAAAATATAATAATAATAATATAGTTAATAATCAATAATAATAATTTTGGTAATATAATAATAATAATTTGATCTAATTTGATTTAATTCAATAGTGGTGTACCTGATATTTTGGTGTTTTTTTATTGCAGGAGAAAATTGTGCACAGTTTATATATTGTTTATTTATATATTTTTCGCAATCAAAACCCTAGTATCCCAATTATAAAGTAGAGGCCGATCTTCAGATTGGACGGGTTAGGTGCCTCACACCTTCCTAGCCTGTATCTTGATTCCCGAACCTTTCTCTGTAAAATTAGACCAGTGCTTATTGGGTCCCAACTCCCTAAGTTGGGTGGCGACTTCTTATTAATAATAATTTCCATGTGATTCCCATTTTTAGATATTTAGAGATTCTAACCGATTTCGACGGTACCTACAGTGGCGACTCTGCTGGGGATTTTGATAATCTAACTTGAAACGTAATTGGGAATTTAGGGTTTTGATTTGACACTACTCGGTATTTGCACACACACACACACACGTGCACGCACCCATTTTCACATTTGCATTCCATTTTGCATCGTCCGAGTCCGAATCTTAGGAAAATACGTTGTAGTTGCAGGAAATCCTACAACACACCCCTTATCATATCTTGATAACAATTTCTAGATCTAAATATAAAAATGGTGATAAAAATACTAAAATTATAAATGGACACCAAGATTTTTTACGTGGTTCGATCAATGTGATCTACATCCACGGTTCTTCACTATGATAATTTGTAACTACATCAATTTACATTTACAATATCCATTAATGGAGTTCTTGGAAGAATTCTAGATCTAGTTTTGGGGAAGAAGATGATAAAGAAAATACATTTTCTCTCTCTAAAAATATCTCTCTACAAAATATCTTTCTCTCTCTTCCTAAAATTATCTCCCCATTTCTCCCTCCTGCTCTCTTCTTTATATAGGTAGTTACATAGTGGATGACAGCTCATGACATCTCATTTACAGCTAAACTTTCCCTTAATTTCGGATCTGAGTTCTGCGGTAATATCTTTCGCAAGCTTTCTTCATTTCTCTCGAGCTCCTGCTACATTTCCCTAAGGTTTCTGCTACATTTCCCTCAGGTTTCTACTACATTTCCCTCAGATTTCTGCTACATTTCCCTCAGGTTTCTGCTACATTTCTTGCGAGTAATGATAAAATCTTCACATATTTCGTCATTTCTTTTAACTATTTGCGAAACTTGCCATGTGTGGAAGAAATATTTGCAAGAGCGTTGTTGTTGCGAGATTCTGCTCCTACATTTTGCCTCTTTTTTCTTGAATATTGCTTGAAGAGCAATCTTTAAGAAAAAAACTCATTGTTGTAGTAGTCTCTGATCTTTTTTGATGAAAGAACTAGCGAAAGAATACCAAACTTAAAAAGTATATACTTGCCTCTATTCTTTTGCGAAGTTCTGAAGCTTTGAGAAATAATTAGAAGTATCATCTTTTGAAGTATGCGAAGTATGAAGTATGAAGTATGTGAAGTATCCTTGAAGAAGTATAAGAAGTACTCAATCCTCGAAATATAAGAAGTATCCGCTCTTGAATGAAAAATATTGCCTCTATTCATGCGAAATTATTTCTTCATTTTTGGTGAGAATTCTTGCCCATTTTGGAAATGATTCTTGCCGAGAAGATAAAGAACATAAAATATTTTCTTGGTAATCCATAGTTGCCTCTGTTCTTTATCTATGAAGGAGAATCCTTGAGAAAATGTTGAATGATTAAATTGCGTCTCTATAAAATGTTGTCGCAAATAGTGCTGCAAATTATGAACAGTCCCGCAAATAGTGCCGCAAATAGTGTTGTGAATTTCTTTATTTCTTGCGACTATTTTCTGCGAAAAATTGTAATTTCCATTCTATGCATTCCCATACTTGCCTCTTGTTAGTGATCTGCAATATGATAAATGAAATAAGACTAATATAAAGTCGTTAGCAATCTGTTATACGCTTGTAGGTATAACCTCTCTTGTGGTCTTATTTTGCCTTCCTAGTTAAAGGTCTTATTATGCCACTTGTTTGTGACAAGATCGTAGGACATTCTTACTTTTATATGTAATAATCTATTGATCTTGTCTTATCATTTATTTTGATCTCTGCGACAATATGATAAGTCTAAGCCATCTTGTGAGATTAATCTTTCTTTGCTTTTTAAGACTTATGACATTGCCGTCTTTGCGATGAAATCGCAGGACGTCTTTGCGATTTATATCCTCTTATCATTGATTTTATTTATCGCAAAAACCCATTGATCTCATCGCAAAAACCCATTGATCTCATCTTAACATTTCTCATGAGGCTTTTTGGCCTGTTACGCGACAATATGACCGGCCTAAATATTCTTGCGAATATAAAGTCCCATGAAATTTCCGTCTGTGTCACGCGATAATATGACGGGCCTAAATATTCTTGCGAATATAAAGTCCCATGACATTACCGTCTTTGTTGATACACAGCTCCCTAATGGAGGGTATCGCCCTTATCTTCCCCCCGGTTGCCCCTTCAAGGATTATACATCGGCCATACAAGACTAGCACTTTCCCATCCGGTTCTGCCAACAACCAAGCGCAGCCTTGTCCTTTATGCCTATATGGCTTATAGTTACAAGACTGCACCCTAGTGGGGTTTTCTTCGGGCCGAACACATCGTATCCAAGACTTTCCATGGATGTCCAGGGTAGGTTCATCCATCCCGGGCACCCACAGCTCAACCGTGTACCTCGGCGCCTTGATCATACTTTGCATTCCTTAGGAGAAACTCTTGGGCGCCCAACCAGGGGATAACCTTATAAAGTTGGGAATCCAAGTTATCTCTCCTGGATGGATTTTCTATAATCCCAAATCTCCATGACTAGGTTCCAGCAGCAGTATAGCCTTTCCCATAGTCATACAAAGAGATACCCCCCTTATGACGCACTTTAAGGACATTGCCTCTTACGGAATAGAATCCGCGAACTAAGGTGTACGCCATAAAAGTTCGTCCCATTCTTATATGTTTTTAGGCGATTTGCGCCCGTCTTATGCATTTGCATTTCTCTCTTGCGAAATTTTATTCGCGTCTTTTGCGATAATTTCGCATTTCTGTATTCTTTCATTTCTTACTATAATTCCGCCATCTTATGCAATTGCATTTCTCTCTTGCGAAATTTTATTCGCGTTTCTTGCGATAATTTCGCATTTCTGTATTCTTTCATTTCTGTTTTCATTCTCATAATATCATTTATGAAATAAAATTTCTGTAAAATCTTTGAAATCTTCTTTGAAATCTTGCGATTATATCGCGTCTTTAAATCAAAAATGTTCTATATAATTTTATTTATTTTTTTGGAATTTTGAATTTTTTTTTTTTGAAATCTTTAATTTTTTTCGATAAATCTTGCGATTGTATCGCTGTTTGCCAATCTTAATAAAAAAAATCTTTGAAAATTTTTGAAATCTTAAAAGTTTTAGAAATCTTGCGAGTATATCGCTTTAGGTAAATAAATAAAAAATCTTTTATCTTCTGTAAATAAAATATTCAAGGAAATGGTACTTATCTTTTTCAGCTTGTTGTTGTCTCTTGCGAAATATTTGAGTTGCTTGAAAATTGAGAAGAAATGAAGTCTTGTGAAATTAACTCTTGATCTGCCTCTGGAATAGTCTCCTATTTTCTTCCTGCGAGATAACCAAAAATCTGGCGAAGTAATGAAATACCAAATTCCTTCCTCTAACCAATCTTGGCGAATTCTCTTATGTGAAATAAATGTTTCCTGCAGAAATTGGACTTCATTTTCTCTCTAGCCAATTTCTTGCATGAAATCGTTTGGTATGCTTTATCCTGCGTGATATATAACTTGATTTGGTTAAATGGGCTTTGACGGACTGAACTTGCCTTCTATCCATTCCTTCTGTTCGCTAGTAATGACTTTTGTGTAGTAATTGTCTTTGCGAAGAAATTAAAATTTACAAGGTCATGTGACCTATACTTGCGGGAAAAAAACTTCATATAAAGAAAGTTTAAGTGAAATAAACTTATGTATCTTCACGTGAAATATGTATTTTCGCAGCAAATGTTCGCAAACTTATGTATCTTCACTTGAAGTATATATCTTTTATTAAATAATTAAATATCTTTTCATGCTGCTGAATGGAAAAATAGCTTTTGTTCTATCTTTGTTAGATAATTTCGCTGTTTTTTCTCATGAGAAGCTCCACGAATTGTTCTTGTCAAAAAATTTCCTTTCTTGTCCATGCAGCAAACATCTCCACTTCTTTTGATGTTTGGCCATCTTCTGCGAAGTAATCATTCGCAATAAACTGCGAAGTATCTTTCCTATTACTTGCGAAATGAACTTGACCCTACTTTACTCAACCGTAATCCCCACTTCATATAATATAAGTAATGAATATTACCCTACATAGAATATTTCGCAAGTGGGATCATTACTTCAAAAAAATTAAAATATTTCGAAACTTGACCACTTCCTCTCTTTTCCTGCGATGTTGCAGACTCATTTTATCTTCAAGTGTTGACATTTTGTGACCAGAGAATATTTGCGAAGTGAATCTGCTAATTACTTCTTTTGCTACAAAGTTCTATTACTACAGTCCTCAATGGTCCCACATCCACTGGCTATTCATTTCCTTCATTCTTTTCATAATGCTGGTTGTCATTTATTAGTATACTTCACAACATTTCTTAGCAAGATGGCTATCTTCGCAACATCTTTCCATGAATCCAGGTCTTTAGACAATTCCCTTTATCTGTGAAAGTTTTGGCATGCTAACTTCTTTGCTTGCTCTATCGCAAGTCATTCTTCGCGGGCTATTTCTACCGTCCTGCTAAAATGAGAATTAATTATAGCATTTGATGTTTCTTCGCAAGTCTTTTGTCCAATTGCTTGTTTTATCTCGTCTTTGCTTCCTGTGAGTGCTCCTCTGTCCATATGAATAATTACATCAGAGTAAATTAATTAATTAAACAAAAGTTAATCATTGAACAAAAATTAATTAATTGTATATGATAAAAAAGGTGTCTTTGATACAAACTAATTTTCTACACTCGCTACAAAATGACTCATAACACATTGTAATCACATTCCTTTGTATTTCTTGAATTAATCTTTTAGTTTTTAATTTTCACATCGTGGTCTTGGTTTTACTCTCCCACTAGAAAATTTAAACAGATGAACTATAAGGACCATAAAATACTCCCTTGTAAAATCTTCGCAGAGAAAAATTTATAAACCAAAGAAAAATTATTAATGTAGCAACAAAAATGTTTTAATCTTCGCAGAATCTTTTGATGTTCAACAACATTTACAATCAAAACTTGTTTTAATTCAAAATATTAACTAAACAACAATTTTTGTGAAAAACAAAGATTAATAGTTTAAAACTCAAAATCTTCCAGATCTATACTATGAACATATAATTAAAGAGAGAAGAAAGCCTTTGTCCTGTTTGAATAGTTAATTGACGCCGATTCATTTCATTTCATTCCTGGAAAGAGTTCTTCGAATCTGCTCCTATTTAGCGTTTGTATCTCTTTCTTTTTCATTTTCTTTAACAATTTCTCTATTGAAATTTCCACTATTCCTCTCAAAAACTTTAGATCCAGTAGTGTATATCTTCTTCCAATAGCTAATTTCTTTGATTCTTCTTCAATTTATCAAATAGAAGGTCCCTGTTTCTAGCGCCAAAATGTAGTTGCATGAAATCCTACAACACACCCCTTATCATATCTTGATAACAATTTCTAGATCTAAATATAAAAATGGTGATAAAAATACTAAAATTATAAATGGACACCAAGATTTTTTACGTGGTTCGATCAATGTGATCTACATCCACGGTTCTTCACTATGATAATTTGTAACTACATCAATTTACATTTACAATATCCATTAATGGAGTTCTTGGAAGAATTCTAGATCTAGTTTTGGGGAAGAAGATGATAAAGAAAATACATTTTCTCTCTCTAAAAATCTCTCTCTTCTTTATATAGGTAGCATAGTGGATGAAATATCTTTCTCTCTTCCTAAAATTATCTCCCCATTTCTCCCTCCCGCTCAGGAAATTGGATTCAAGGTTTCTTTATATAGGTAGTTACATAGTGGATGACATCTCATGATCGTCTCTTCATCAGCTCATTTACAACCTGTCCAAACAATTGCATATCCAAAAAACTTTTCCTTAATTTCTGGATCGCGGTTGAGTTCTTAATTTCGGATCTGCGGTAATATCTTTCGCAAGCTTTCTTCATTTCTCTCGAGCTCCTGCTACATTTCCCTCAGGTTTCTGCTACATTTCCCTCAGGTTTCTGCTACATTTTCCTCAGGTTTCTGCTACATTTCCCTCAGATTTTTGCTACATTTACCTCAGGTTTCTGCTACATTTCTTGCGAGTAATGATAAAATCTTCACATATTTCGTCATTTCTTTTAACTATTTGTGACACTTGCCATGTGTGGCAGAAATCTTTGCAAGAGCGTTGTTGTTGCGAGATTCTGCTCCTACATCCGTGGTTAGTAAAGCTGAACCCTTTGGGCGTTATCAGTCGAACACCACAAGCCTTAGCCTAGTAATTCTAAATACTAGCCTTTGGCTACGTCCGCGATATATTTTTCTAAGGTAACCCAAGCCTACCCAAAAGTTAGTAAAACCTGCATGCACGTGCATTAATTGTAAAATGCATTCATTGTTGCACAAAATCCGAGACATAAGCACCCTTGTGTTACCATATATCTTTTTTTTTATTTGAAACAGGAAAATGACTATATAATTCGAAATGAATATCGACACTGGGGCATTGTCATGGTTGCGCGAACAATTCCAAAAGATGTTGGATACCAAGTTCACAAAATTGGAAGCCGAGACCAAGAAGTTTACTCTCGAGGCCATTGCTAAGTCCACAGGAAAACATGTCGAGGTTGATATGGGAAATGACAAAAATATTCATAATTATGAAGAGGTGAAAAAGAATAATTTTGAAGAGGACATTTTTGAAGAGGTTAAAAATGAAAATTTCGATGAAATGGGTGGGACCAGGGAACGCGGAAATTTTTTATCCCAGAGGCTCAAAAAGATTGAAAGGATCTTGCAGAAAATGGGTGAGGATACATTAGATACACATGGGTTGTATCCTTATCCCGATATTTGTCTACCTCCTGGATTCAAATTTTCGGATATGGATATATATGATGGGACCGGATTCCCAAAAATCCACATTCGTATGTATGTTGGGTACTTGAAACCATTGGGTATTAGTGATGGGTTGTTAGTATAATTGTTTCAGATAAGTTTGACCGGTACGGCCTTAAAGTGGCTGATGAAGATAGACCCCAGTCTAGTTTCAACTTGGAAGGATATGATCGATATGTTTGTGAGGCGGTTTATGTTGGTCCCTGAAATTCAGTTTACTCGGAAACACTTAGAGGCGGTCAAACAAGAACCCAATGAGGCATTTACAGAATTTTTTCCACGTTGGAGGACCAAGGCATTAGAGCTCGATGAAAATTTAACTGAAGAAGATATGGTTCATATTGTATTGAATTGTTTGAACCATGAATATTGGAACCGGCTGATATCATCTTATCATCCAACGTTACACTCTTTATAGAAGGCAGGTTCACAAATTGAAAATGCATTGGACACGGGAAGAATGACAAGTTTGACCAACCCAGAGGACTCAAATGGTAATAATTGCGGAAGGGCCACATTTACAGATGAAAATCAAGTGAATATTGTGTCAATTGCATCTCCTACAAGACCATACCAGGGGCAGATCCAGAACTGGAATCAGGGCAGATATGGACGTCCACAAAGGAATTATGAGGAGAGAAAGCAACTGAACACAAATCCATTGCAATATCATCAAAGGGAACCCATGGTCAATTTTGTCTTGGCGGAAAATAAAACCAATTTAGCCGACTCAATCTACAAGAAAGAAACGGCGATGAATTGTCCCGTCCACATCAGTGAACTCTTCGCAGATCAGGTACAAATTGTGTACTCATTTACTTCAACAATTAATCATCCTGTTATTTTGTCTGAATTAATGGCAGATTATTATGGATTTGAGCAACCGAGGAACGTGTCAAATTCCAACTGATTCCCAACAGAGCCTGTGCATATCTCTGACCTTCTACCAAAGAGGACCGCACCCATTAGGCATGTTCATATTTCAAATATCTTGTCTTATCCCGTTCAACGACCGGCGAGTCCAATCTACCTCTCAGATATCTTTCCTGATTTGGTACATCCAACGAATAAATCTTCGTCTAGGTGGGTGGATCCGTTCAAAAGTAAGAATGGTGATCAAGTTGAAAATCAAACAAGAAGCAGAACAATTTACAAGCCACCTCATCTCAGGGATAAAAATACAGTGCCTCCTACACAACCATCACCTAGGTCGAAGTCTACAAGATAAGAGGATGAAGAAAAAGTGGTAAGAACAATAGAGGCCGAGTCAGGTAAGTCTTTAACGCATTCTATTGAGTTAATCCAACCAATTAAAGGTCTTGAATCACTTTAATTTTTAGATAAGTCTTCTTTTATTTCCAATTTTAAAAATACTCTAAAAAATCCAAAAAAAAAATATGAAAAACTAAAAAACCAAAAAGATTTTGTTTGTAGGAAAATGTTTTGAAGAACTATATACTCGGCATAAACAAAGGCAGTGAGAATACTGGAAAACCATGGGGACTGTGGAACCACCAAAAAGAAAAACCTGAACCGGCTAAAGAAGTAAAGTTTGTCAATCAAAACAAGGAAAATCAACATTTAAGGGCATCTCAGAGAAAGAAGATGAATGTGACCAAAATGTGGATACAGTGCAAGAATGTGCCAATACATAAGACAAAAGTAGTGAATTTAATACAAGAGAAATCATTGCAGCTAAGACCACAATATATGTTGAAGACCCATGACAAGAAGGAACAGAGCTTCGGAGTACATGAAGATAAGTTTTATTCATCATATAAAGGCAAGATAACGAATCTTTTACCAAAGAAAATAATTTCTTATAAGGACGAGTTATTAAAATTGAAAAATGATGGAGTGGCTGATCAAAAGGCAAAGAATGATTTTCCCAGCATAAAGTTTAAGAAAGCAATTAATCAAAAGGAATTGAATGATTTTCCCAGCAGAAGGTTCAAGAAAGAAAATAATCAGAAGACAATGAATAATAATCGGAGCATAAGGTTCAAGGAAACAATTAATCAGAAGGTAATGAATAATTTTCCCAGCACAAATTTCAAGAAAGATATCAATCAGAAGACAACAAATGATTTTCCCAGCAAAAGGTTCAAGAGGGTAATTAATTAGAAGGCAATGAGTGATTTCCCAGCATAAGGTTTAACAGAACAACTAATCAGAAGACAATGGATGACTTTCCCAGCATAAGGTTCAAGAATGTTAATCAGAAGGTAATGAATGATTTTTCAGAGATAGAGTTAAAGAAGATGAAGCAAGAAAAATTTCGAGAAGATTCAAGAATCATACATAATAGAAGAATTGTTCAACAATTTGATCGGGGCAGCCAACATGATCCATGCCCAGTAAGTGTTACTCGACCCAAGAAATACCATACCTAGGTAAGTGCTCAAATCTATCTAAGGGCGGGGAACGCTCATAAAATTTAAGGAGATTTTTTTAGAAGTCCAATATCTCTCTCATAGTGTCATAGTCTAGGGGCAGAGTCGTCATCATGTTTGGCCCCTTTAGTCAGTCAGTCCCAAAAAAAAAGGTAAAAAAAAGAATCAAGAATTATTATTTTCAGTGGCAAAAAAAAAGGGGGGGGAAAGTCGTTATTATATTAGGCCCTTCGTCAAAAAAGAAAAAAAAAATCAAGAATTATTATTTTCAGTCTTATAGTGTCAAAACAAAGGGGAAAAAATCGTCATTATATTAGACCCTTCACAAAAAAAAAAAAAAAAACTAGGGGCACCAACATCATCATACTGGGCCCATGTTATTAGAGCATTTCAGTCTTCTATTACAGTGCTCGGTCTTTTTCAAGTAAATAATTTAGAGAGAGATATGTTAGTCCATGTGTATGTCATCATTAGTCATGTAAGTCATCTCCTAAAGTTCTATGGGAAACGTACGTCCAAACGGATAGATCTAGAGAAAAAAAAAATGAAAAAAAAAATGAAAAAAAAATAGAAAAAAGGTTAGTAAACAGCCACTTGGGAAAATTGTGTAGCACTAAAAAGAGATAGAAGAGAAAGAAATGTCGCATGGAGAAAGTTGAAGATTTGAAGCATCGAACGTCATCTCTGGAAATCAACAAGATCGTGAATTGTTTGAAGTCAATTGATGAAGATAATTATAGATGGGAGATAGCTGGGAGGATTGACATATTTGAAAATTTGGATGGGAACGGTAATATTTTTGGTGGCATCTATCAGACATGTGGCAGGTTGGAATTCTTAAACCTTTGTATATATTGAGTATTTTGTTTTTCACCTTTTGTTTTTGAAAATTATTTTCTAGGATTTGTTTTCTTAATAATAAAAAATAAAAAATAAATAAAATAATAATTAGGAACATGTGCTACTAATAGCTCTTTTGTAAGGTCGTCAATTACAGGGTTTCTCCAGACTTTGGACTCAAAGCTCGAAGGGAAACTGAAAGTGTACTTTCTTCATAAGGATCGTGGTAATCAAGAATGCTCGAGGCAAATTATTTATCTAAAGATCCATATGAATCGTAGAAAGGACAAGAGATGATGAAAATATTTTGAACAAAGTCGTAAAGATTGAAGAGCCTAAACTCAGACGATGCAATCGATGTGATGACTTAGCATGTGGTTAGAAGAATTAATGTAATAAAGCGCAACCTGTTTTTGCAATAGTTGGTATGGCATGAGTACCGCTTCGTCGTGATCTCTATCACGAGGATGTGTATTAGTGCAAAATTAAAATGCTTAGAAATAATTCGGGTGAACTTAACAGTGTCATCCGGAATAATTATCTATAAGTAAGTAATCCAACAATTTGTTTGTAATCGTGTCAAAGTGAAAAATAGGTGTGTATGTCTTTGGCATTTAGTTGCACGCAAACCTCTGCCAAAGAGGGGCAACTGTAGACACCCCAATTTTGCACGGTCGCGAATATTACCGCAGTATCGTATCCGAAGTGGTCCTAGGCATTAAGTGTGTTGTGAACCCAAAATAATTACATTTGGTGAACTAGACGTGGAGTCCATTAATAAATCAGCGAACCTATGCTAAAAGTCTATACCAAGCCCACTTCTTGTTTATCAAATGAATTCCCTTAGCCCGAGCAATTATGAGAATCCACTAATGGTCACTAGCTGGACGTCTATAGTACGCCCAATATTAAAGCTCCACCAAGTCACGTTCATTCCCAAAAGTATCCGCTAGTCATTTCCTTTAACGACACCTCCGTCCACCAAGTCCTATAGTACTCCCAAGTCTTTCCTTCCAACTAAGATCCTAGGCTTGAATGATTTTTTTTTTGCATTTTTGGTATTAATATCCAATGAATTTATGAAAATGGGAATAATATTTTTGAAAATGAGTAATAATATTTAGGTTTTAGAGTTTAACCGTTTGATCTTAGCCATCGAATCCTAGGGTCTTAGTTGATTGGAGGAGGCTATAAATAGGGAGCTTTTCCATGAGTTTGAGGAAAAATTAGGGAGAAAAACTTTGGAGGCCGATAGAAACCTAGGAGGAAAAAATTGAGGAATAATAATAAAAAAAAGTGGGAGGAAAAACTTTTGGTAGAAATCGGTAGATGTAAATTTCGGAGGAAAAAATTTGTTAGAAAAATCAATAGAGTTGGAGTCTTGGATACGGTTTTGCAGCAGCTGCATCATAGTTGGCTTTCTTAATTAATCTAAGTAACATTTCAATCATCTGCTGGCGAAAACAGTTTTGCGCCTTCTTTCATAAGTTTCTTGTATTCGACACTGTGGTGACAATAAACATGGTTTGATATTTGGAGGTAACATATCATCATTATTGTTTTGTCTTATTTGCTTTGTTTTTTTTTTTTTTTTTTTGTTTCATGCACATCAACAGAAATCATGCAACATTTAGGTGTTAGTATGATACTTGTCCCAAGTGTTTCATTTAGAACGTCATAGAAGCACCAGTTGAGGCTAGCTTCAGCAATTTTGATCTTTGAATTTAATATTCGTCATTTGGTCGTGAATAATCTGGTTCTCTGTTAACTTTCCATACTCGGTGCGCCAGCAGTAATAATTTTGATAACAATAATATTATAATTAATAATCAATAATAATAATAATTTTGGTAATATAATAATAATAATTTGATTTAATTCAATAGTGGTGTACCTGATATTTTGGTGTTTTTTTACTCTAGCTCAGTTGGTCATCCCCATTCCCCAAAGTTTAATGCGTTCCAGGAGGTCCCAGGTTCGAGTCTCCAATGGCGTAATATTGCAGGAATTAACATGGAAGGTAGTGTTAGTTTGCCCCCCCTTGTGACACAATCTCATCCCCCCTCCCGCTGTTTCGGCTCCCTTGGCTAGGTTACCCATGAGGCTCGCTGGTAGGTTAGCACATCAACCTGTTCAATTAATGTAGTAGTATGTCGTTGGAGCTTAGCTTGTTAGGCTTCCAACTAGTTTCATGTAATAATAATAATAAGTTTATATATTGTTTATTTATATATTTTTTCGCAATTAAAACCCTAGTATCTCAATTATAAAGTAGAGGCTGATCATCGGATTGGACGGGTTAGGTGCCTCACACCTTCCTAGCCCGTATCTTGATTCCCGAACCTTTATCTATAAAATTAGACCAGTGCTTATTGGGTCCCAACTCCCTAAGTTGGGTGGCAACTTCTTATTAATAATAATTTCCATGTGATTCCCATTTTTAGATATTTAGAGATCCTAACCGATTTCGACGGTATCTACACACATAGATATATCCAATGTTTCCATCTTCTTGTTTTTAGATTTATTGGTTTAAATTCTAAACTTGTTTTGAAGATGATGGTTGCAGTATTAATCTTTATGGTTTTATATATTGCAATATTTTGATGGGATATACGTTTACGTTCGTGAACCTTTTTGTCCCATATTTTGTTAAAAGTAAAGTAGTTCGTGAATTGATATACAAATATTGATAAAAGGATGAATAGACTTTTGAGAAACACAAAAGTTAAGCCTATATTATCAATTTTTGATGTAAGATAGGTTAAAATATTTTGTGATTCAAGGATTATGTCTATTGTGTGTCATTGTACAAATGGTGATGAAACATAGAATGAATCCTTGTGTGCTATCCACGGTATAGATCCTTATTGATCCATTTTGTTATGTATTACCGTGAAGGATCCATTATGTATCTTATGTTGAGCACGATACGACTAAGTCGATTTCTTAATTGGCATGGTTGGTTGTTCCATGAGATGTTATATGTTGAGCATTAGAAACTAAATTAATCAACTAGTGTGGTTACTTAGTTTGTATTCCATAAGTTTTCTTATGTTGAGTACATAAACGGTTAAGGTTGTCATATCTTGTGATAATCTTAGTTGGGGTTCCATAATATCTTATGTTGAGCCCAAATGAACTAAGTTAATCATCTTGTTTGGTTATGTAGTTATTTGCTCCGAAAGTATTCTTTTGTTGAGCAAACCCTTAAGCAATTGAATTGATTACTTTTGTGATTAGTTTAAATTGTTTACTCCGGTTAGATTAATCATTAGTTTACTTGTGAATAATCTAATCGTGTTATTAAGTCTCCATAAGTTTACTTGTGTTGAGCATATTTAGTCAAATTAATCTTGGTTCGCTTGGGTTAATTTGATTGAATATTTCTTGTTGGATTCCAAATTCATACTTATATGTAATTTGTTGAGTCTAAATAAATCCTTCTTTTCTTTTGAAATTTAGGTAGCTCTTGTTGTTCCTTTGGGAATGACATATTATGGGGGAGAGTTCTTTTGAACTTGTGCTTAATTGTCAAATCTTCGTGGGAGTGCGGATGTGGAATATTATAGGGGTTATCTTGTATCTTTATAGACTCCTTGATGAATGCATTTAGCTTCGGCTTTATGATTGCATCTAAATAAGATGATATACATTTACCTTTGGTCATGAAATGTCTCTCAAGGAAATTTCATTAGGATCCCGTTCTTGTACCTTTACTAATTTTATTGACAAAAAGGGGGAGAATTAATATGTAGTTCACACTACAAATACATATGGTTTTCGGATCATTATGTAAGGGGGAGTGGTTTCCATGTGAGATGGAGTATTGACTAAGGGGGAGTGAAGTATCACCATAGTATTGTTGTTGAAGTTGTGATGCAATTGGACTTTGACGATGTGTAATAATACTATGACACTGTATAACAATGATTGAGAACCGATGCTTTTCTCATTGTTATAGCTACGGATTTTCAACAACAATGATGCTAAACTTACAACCTTTGGGATCATTGGACTACTTGGAAGTGATGGAGATTTCGAGTATTGTTGAAGATTAGACATGTGGAATAGGAGCTACAAAGTTTATTTATATATTTTTTGTATTCGATATGTATTAATAGTTTTGCTACTAAAATTTACAAAGGGGGAGACTGTTAGAGAATTGCTCGGTCGAACTCACATGCGTTGCTATCTCAAGCATGTTAGTCAATCTTAGTGATCAAAACTATAAAGTCTTGATTTCTAGTCTATTATAGCTAAGGTCTCGGACAAGGATAGAAAGTGTAGTTGAGCGGATGAACTCCATGGAAATCACCATACAAGACGAAGGACTACTCAATGAACCAGTGGATCTTCATCGACTAAAATGTATGTGGAGACTTGAACTTATCTATCACTCAAAAGTCTACCTACTCTATCTCCTATCTTGATACAAAAGCCGTATAACTCTATAGACTAAGAATATGCACATGTGATATTTCGAGCCGAGTATATCTCGCTTATCTATTTCTTGAAATATGTGATGGTAAAGCTTTTGCTTTAGCCTAGTTCATCTTTACCTAGTGACGGAAGTCATGTTATGTTTCAATCATTTTGGAAATCGCTCTGACGAAAAATAGTTTGTGAATAACAACTATATAACGCCCTCTGAGAATGTTTCAATGATTGAAATGAGAGTTAAGACTATATAACCATTGGGGGATATAAACATTGTTGTGGTAACACATATATGTATAAGTCCTTAGCACTTGAACCAAAGTTTGCGAACTTTGTTGATCAAGTGAAACCGGAACTTGAGCAAGCAATCTAGTCCGCGAACGAAGTCCACGAACGTGTGTAGTTCTCGAACCCGAGAATTTCTGTTGGAATTGTAGCTCGGTTTCATTCCGCGAACTCAGCCCGCGAACTGATGAAAGTTCTCGAACCTGAGAATTTCTGCTGGAGTTTGCTCCAACCGGTTAAATTGAGTCCGCGAACTTGAGAGGTTATGTCTGGAAATGATGTTTGTGAACTCATCTTAATAATCTAAGGAACGCTTTTGCAAACCATGGCTTTATAGTTCATGAATCGATTCGAGTGAATCACATCGTTTTTAATTCAATTGTGTCTCTTGTAGTACTTGAGATCTCATAGCAATTGAAAAACTCTCTAACTAGTTCATTTGAGTCATTTGGACTAGTTATGGTGAAGAAGAATATGGTTGATATGAAAGTTATCATTTGGCTAACCATTTTGGTTAACTAGTGTGAACCAACTATTGTACACGTTTGGGTACGGTTACACAAACCCAAAATCGTCAAGTACATGTGTGTATGGCAAGCTAAGTTTTTGATCTAACGGTTGAGAAATACTAGCTTGTATCTAATCAGGTTTTCATCTAACGGTGAATATTGAATGCTTTGTTACTAAGCTAACATTGATTGCAAACCCTGATTTGAAGACTATATAAGGGAGAACTCTAGCAACTTGGAAACCTAATACCCACACATTCTGTGTGATAATAGTTTGCTATGCTCGAGTCGATTCTCCTTTAACCTTTGGTTTTCTTCTTCTAAAACCAGGTTAATGACTTAAAAACTTCATTGGAATTGTGAATCCAGACCGATACTACTTTACTTGTAGTTGTGTGATCTTATCTTGTTGTTTCTATCGTACGAGTACAATTGTAATAATTGGCTTGAGATTTCTATCTCCGATAGGCAAGATATAAAAGTAGTCACAAACATCTTCGTCTCATCGTTTGTGATTCCTCAATAATCTTTTTCGCTGCGCCGATTAAGTTTGTTGTGAGGTGATTGATAAAACTGAGATGTTCTTCGGAAATATAAGTCTAGTTTTATTGATTGGTTCCTGTTCACCTTGATTTATCAAAATACGGAACAAAACTTGTAGGTTTATTCGTGGGAGATGAATTTATCTATTACCTGTAGACTTTTCTGTGTGATACCGATTTGTTTATTAAAGTCTTCGACTTTGGGTTGTAGCAACTCTTGGTTGTGGGTGAGATCAGCTAAGGGAATCAAGTGCGCAGTATCCTGCTGGGATCAGAGGCGTAGGAGCATAACTATACCTTGGATCAGTGTGAGATTGATTGGGGTTCAACTACAGTCCAGACGAAGTTAGATTAGAGTAGGATAGTGTCTGTAGCAGCTTAATACATTGTATGTTTAATCTGGACTAGGTCCCGAGGTTTTTCTGCATTTGCGGTTTCCTCGTTAACAAAATTCTGGTATCTATGCTATTTCTTTTCCGCATTATATTTTGTTATATAATTGAAATAATACAGGTTGTGCGTTGTTCAATCAATTAGAATATCCGACCTTATTGTTTGTTGATTTAAGTTGATTGACACTTGGATATTGGTTTTTGGTACCATCCAAGTTATCTCTCTTTGGTTAATACTCGTGAATTATATTTTCTTGAGTAAATCAAATTGAGAGATTGAGATAATAACTACTTCAGTATTTTCTATTGATTGAGTCTAACTGTCTAGTTGATTCTCTAGAAAACAACTCGGAGTTGTCCATATAGATTGCAAATCGAAATATTGGGTCTGGTTGTTAGACCCCCTCTTTTTCAAGCGGTACACCCCCAAGCAAAATATGTTCTGCATTAGCGACCATGGAAATTTGAAACATATTATCTTATCTATTATTCCGTGTTGCAATATCAATTGTTGATTCCTTGATGGGAAATTGTTTTGATTCAACAATTGCCAACTAATACAACGTTGTTTATATAGAAGAAAAGGGCCTAGCTGAAGAAAGTAATTAGGCATCAACGAAGGTAGGTGGAGGGATAGCGGGACCTCAAAGGCAGGAAGAGAGGTAGAGTAACTGAGCCAAACTGGGGGTAACTTTTAATGTACTGATGGAAACTTATGTCAGTAAATAAGGATGGAGGAGTCTACGACCCTACGAGTAGTTGGGTGATGCAGGAGTGGGGACTCTGGTTTTACCCAAAGGAAATTTTGACTACCAGTAAATGACAAGGTTGGGAATGTATCCGTGATAAACGGTAAATAATTGACGGGTTGCACCCTCATTGTAGGAACAAAATCTCGCAACAACATTATCCCAGCGAAGTTTTAGTCAGCAAGTGTACGCGAAAACCATCGCAGACTATTCGAAGAGTGACGTAGCCAGTGACATCAGCCTAATCACGAGGAAAGTGTGAAGACCTTGCGAGATTGAAGAACGGGTGCTAAGAAAACTCTTGTAAGCTCGCGAAAATGACGCAAGCCAGATTCGAAAATAAAGGTTGACTTAGCTGTCATCCACCATGTAATACCGTATATAAAGAAACAAGTGGATTTGAGAAGGGAGAGATCTTTTTGTTGGTAAGTAGAAAGCAAATAGGAGAGAGAAAGTCTACAATAATTCTTATTTTCTTGTATTCTTATCATTTTTTTAAGATTTATAAGAGAAGTTAATAAAAATTTGATGATTAATCTTGAAGTTTGAGTGAATCTTTGTGAAATCTCGTTAGGGTGTGATTGTATGGAAACCTGCAATTACATATTGGCACTAGAAATAGGGATTATTAGTAAAGAATTTGTGTAATTTTTAACGGATTATTTAAATCAAAAGGATGATGGAACAAGTCAGTAAACCGATTAAGGAAAAGATAATTAAAGCCAGAGAAGACAGTAGGAGGTTGGAGTGTAGCTTAATAACAAAAACAATGATTAATGAATTCCATGAAAATATCAAAGGAAAAATACATAAACGAGATTTTGAAGGAAAGAAAATTATGACAGTGGAAAAGGTGTCACCATTGAAGGACTGGGAAAGGCAGAAAATTACATTCACAGTAACAGAAATACCAAGAGAAAATTTAAAGCATTCATCTCCGTTGGTAATCACAGTAACTGAAGCGCGAAAAGAGATGAATGAGTCAACGAAATCTATAGAAGAATGGGCGATAAACAGAACTCTGGTAGATACAAGAAGTTCGGTTGACATAATTTTCTACCATGCATTTAGAGGAATGTGATACAAAGATGAAGAGATGACTTGTTCAAAATATCATATCCACGGCTTTGGAAAATCTACAACAAAACCTAAAGGAGAAATAATAGTGCGAATATTTCTAGGAGAAATTGAAACACAAGTGACATTATGTGTGGTGGATATGGAGTCTCCTTACGACATGCTATTGGGAATACCGTGGATACATGCGATTAAAGCCTTAGCGTAAACATTGCATCAGTGTATCAAATTTCCTATGCTAATGGATTAGGTGAAATCAGAGGAGATGTTAACGGCGCGAAAATGTGTTATCAAGTAGAAGTGGACAGTTATGAAGGACGTGCAAAGAGGCGAAACATTCGCTGGAAAATGGCAAAGGAGGCAAGGAAAGAAGAATAATTTAGAGTTTACATGATAGAACCAGAGGAAGGAAAAGGGATACCAAGTGAAATTTCGGAATAAGGAGACAAACCGATAAAAACAATAAAAGAGCCAACACCAATAGGAAAACCAAAGGCGATTTACACTGAGGAAGAACCAACAAAAGAAGTAAATGTTGGAACTGAAGAAGAGCCAAAGATGTTAAGGATTGGAACCAAAATGTACGCAGAGGAGGAAGAAAGAATAATCAATCTCTTGCGGGAATATAAAGACATTTTCGTGTGGATCATGTAGGAGATGCCTGGAATATATCCTTCTATCGCGTGCCATCAGTTAGAAATTAACAAAAATCCAAGGCCATTAAAGCAGAGAATAAGAAAAATAGCAACACCAAATCATCCTCAAATATAAGAAGAATTACAGAAGATGCTTGACGCGGGAGTTATACAACAAGCTAAATACCCGGAATGGATAGCAAACATGGTTGTAGTGCCTAAAAAAACAAAGGGATAAGAATCTGCATAGATTTTAGTGATCTAAACAAATCTTGTCCAAAGGACAGTTTTCCATCGCCAGATATTCCACAAATTGTCGAATCAGCGGCAGGGAATGATAGAATGTCTTCCTTGGATGGATATAAAGGTTACAATCAAATCCCTCTCGCTGAAGAATACCAGTAACACACTACCCTTTTCGCACCCATAGGATTATATTTTTACACGAAAATGATATTTGGTTTGCGAAATGCTGGAACGACATATCAGAGGATGGTAGAGAAGGTGTTTGCGAAATGGATACATAATACATTAAAAGTGTATGTGGACGACATTTTGGTGAAAAGTAAGGAAGCTAAAGATTATGTGCAAGATTTAAAGGAAATTTTTGAGCAGATGCGGCAGTTTAACATCAAGGTAAGTCTTGGAAAATGTATTTTCGGTGTTGCGTCAGGATTTTTTTTAGGATACATCATATCAAAAGAAGGAATACAAGTTGATCTAGAGAAAGTACAAGCAATCCATGACATGCCAATGCCAACGACGGTGAAAGATGTACATAAATTAAACGGGCTCTTGGCTTCGCTAGGGAGATTCATTTCACGATCATCAGACAAATGCAAACATTTCTTCAGCATACCCAGGAAGGGAGCAAAATTTAGATGGATAGATGAATGCGAAAAAGCACTGCAAGGAATAAAAGATCATTTGATGAATATATCTATCTTACAAAAAGTAGAGCCAGTGGAAGAATTGTTAATCTATCTTGCGAAAACTTCGCATGCATTAAGTGCCGTGTTGTTGCGAATAGACGCAGGGGTAGAAAAGTTGATCTACTACATCAACAAGACATTCAGCGCGATAGATAAAAATTATTCGAAGATTGAAAAACTAATAATGGCATTATTTTATGCAACATTCAAGCTTCGCATATATTTTCAGGCTCATAAAATGAGGGTATTGACAAAGGTGACAATTGAATTAGTAATGAAAAATTCAAAAATCAGGCAGGGTTAAGAGATGGAACGCACAAGTGGGACATTTTGAGATCAAGTATGAAATATTATCTTCGCCGAAGTCACATGTTGTTGCAGATTTCTTAGCAGAGTTTCCATTATAAGACGATGAAGTTGTGTAGGAGATGATAAATGTAGAAGAAGAACATGGGAATCCAAGAAACCTGCTGACAGAGCCAAATAGATGGGAGATATTGGTGGATGGATCATCAAATGGGGAAGGTAACGGAGTTGGAATTGTCTTAATTTTGTCAGAAAGAACGAAAATGGATTTTTCCTTCAGGTTGGAATTCGCATCCACTAATAATAAAACGAAGTATGAAGCAGTAGTACATGCCTTAAAACTCACAATAGAAATGAAATTAGAAAACGAAAGAATCACCAGTGACTCGTAGCTAGTTATTCGCCAGATAAAAGAAGAGTACACCACGAATAAACCATCATTGAAGGAATACAAGAAGCTTGTTGAGAAATTGTCAGTAAAAATCACAAAAATAAAATGGAGGCACATATCAAGGAAGGATAACAGATTAGTAGATGCCTTTACTTTTATCCCAAGTATGATGGTAGATCCAACTGCGAGGTGCATAAAGATACCGATACTTCTTTCGCATTCAATCAATAAAGAAGAGGAGGAAGAGACAGATGTGATGATAATAGAAAATGGGGAAGTGGAGCAGGCAAACAATGTCACATATTGGAGAGTCGAACTTCATGCATATTTAGAGAAAGAAGAAGTACCGAGAAATATATTGGAGGAACATAAATTAAAGAGTCGTGCGATAAATTACGAACTTAAGGATGGGGTATTGTATCGAAAATCATTTAACGGACCACCATTAAGATGCTTGACACGAAAAGAAGGAGAAGAAATATTGAAAGCATTACATTATGGGGATGCTGGTAATCATAGCAGAGGAAGATCTTTGGCATACAAAACAAAAACACAAGGATATTATTGGTCGAACATGCATGAGGACGCGAAAGCAGTATCATGGCGTTGCGAAGAATGTCGGCGGCACTATAAGAGGATACATGCACCTGGAGCACCTTTATCATCTTCAACAAGTGTATAGCCCTTTGGAAAGTGGGGTCTAGACATTGTGGGGCCATTTTTACCAGGATCTGGATAGAGAAGATATTTAGTTGTCGCGACAGATTATTTCACAAAGTGCGCTGAAGTAAAGGCAGTACAGCATATTCGCGATAAAGACATCTTCACATTTATATTCGAAAATATCATTTGTAGATTTGTAATTCCTGCACAATTGGTGTCTGATAATGGAAAACAGTTTGAAGGGCAGAACATAGAAATGTTACTTAATGCATTTAAGATAAAATGTGGGAAATCCACCCCTTTATATCCGCAAAGTAATGGACAAGAGGAAGCAACAAATAAGACAATTGCAGATACGTTGAAGAAGAAGTTGTAGGGGCACAATAAAGCATGGTGTGAACAGGTGCATAATGTAGTCTGGGCTTATAACACAACTAGGAGAGAAGCTATGGGAATGTCACCTTTCTGTTTAACATATAGGGTTGAGGCGGTGCTACCAACCGAGGTCAATATTCCCACAACAAAGAGAGAAGCATGGGAGAAAAATCTATGTGCATATATGATTTTAACAAAGCTTTATGAATTAGAGGAAAAGATAGAAAAGGCTCTACAGCATATGGAGAATTATCAGCGAAGATTATCCAGAGAATATAATAAGCGTGTTAAAATAAGAGAATTTCATCCAGGGGATTTGGTGCTGCGAGAAATACCAGTGTATCAGAGAGGAAATGATGGAAAACTAGAAAAGAAATGGGATGGACCATACATCATTAAGGAAATAGTTGGAAAAGGGGCGTATTAACTGATGGATCCTGAGGGAAAGAACACTAGTCGCAAGCTTGATCGACCATGGAACAGACTATATCTGAAGAAATATTATCCATAAAAAGTCTAGCAAAAGTTGCTGCAAAACAGAAAAATAAAATGAAGATTAAAGTGAAAAATTTTATGAAAATATAGTTGCAAAATTATACTTATCGAAACAGAATGAAGACATGCGATAATTTCGCAGAAAGTTTAAGCTTTACAAAAGAAAATCAAGATTGAATGAACAAAAAATGAAAGAGGCACCCAACTATGGTGTACACCCTAGTTCGAGAAATAAATTTCGCAAGAGGCAAATGTAAGACCTATAGTGCATCATCGAAGGGGAGAACCTATTGCATGGCTCAGGGGAAGGATATACCTCCACCAGAACCTGGGTCAATAAAGCCCATCCAGGAGAGGCTCCTTGGATTTTCAGCCTAATCTTATGACTTAGGTTGGACGACTAAGGTGAGAAGGTCTCTCCTAAGGAGTGCATAACTCGATCAAGGCTCTGAGGTACACGGTTGAGCCAAGAGTGCCTGGGGCGTCTGGAGCGTACCTGGCCATTCTTGTCAAGTCTTGACTATGATGCACTCGGTCCGAAGAAATCCCCCCTTAGGGTGCGGTCTTGTAACCATGAGCCATATCGGCGAAGGGATAGGAGGCCGCGAAAACAACTGGTTGTTGTTAAGACCGGATGGGAGGAGCCAACCTTGTATGGTAGAGGTACGTCTCCTTGAAGGGGCAACCAGGGGGGTGATAAGGACGGTACCCTCCATTAGGGAGCTGATAAGTGTCAAAGACGCAAATGTCATGAGGCTTTTTACTCACGGGAGTACTAAGACTTGTCATATTTGTGAAACGATCCTGCAGAGGAAATAATACAAGAGAAAGATAAGACGAAATCAATGGGTCGATGTACGAAAGTGTAAAGATGTCCCGCAATTTCGTCGCAAGACGACAATGTCATGGGGATTTATGTTCGCAAGAATATTAAGGCATGTCATATTTTCGCATGAAAAATATCCTGCTAAGGCAATAATACAAGAAAATGATAAGACAAGGTCAATGGGTCATTACATGAAAGTGTAAAAACGGCCTGCGATTTTTTCGCAAAAACAAGGGGTGGAAAAATAAGACCTTTTACTAGGAAGGCACAATAAGACCACATGAAACAAAAAATAAATTTATAAAAATTAACTATTTAATGTTATGAAGGTAAAATTTAACCATTTCTAACGAGAAAGATAATGCGAGGCAAGTATGGGAATTAATAAAGAAGATGCATTATCTTTCTCGCAAATAAGTGGGGTACCAAAAAAGTAAATGAATTTCAAAATTCATTGAAGTACATCATTCGCAAGAGTAGTAAAGCGAAAATAAAACAACTCAAGAAGTTAAATCTAAGAAGCTAGAAAAGGAATTTCAGACTTCAACATTAGCTTCGCAAAGAGGGGTTAATGGAAGATCTTCCCCAGTTTTCTCACTTTCGCAAGTCCTCTCCTTCTCATGATTCATTCCAGCTTCTTTTCCATCTTGATTATCGCCGGTATTTACTTCCTTTGGGGGTCCATCTTCTTCATCATTTTCAAGAATAATTTCAACATCACTTTCGAGTTCGTAATCACTATCAGGTTCGCGAGGAATCTCATCAGCATCTACTTCCAGAGGTAAAATTGTTGTAGGAGGAAGTGCGTTATCTAGCAAGATGCTATTTACAAGGACTTCAGCTTTAAGATGAACTTGACAAAGAAGTGCTCTCTGTCAATTTCTGCTCTCAATATCTTTGAGATGTTGAAGGTAGTCATATCTTCTTTCTGCACGATCGCGAGAGCACGCAAGAACAGTAGAAAGCATCGCATTCTCCTTGTGAATATTGGCTAATTTAGATTCCAAAGAAGAAATAGAAGATTGAAGACTTCTTTCAGACTCTGCAAAAAACAAAAATACAAAAGTTTATTAAAGCGAAATTTTCGTGAGAAGAATATCAACAAAAAATAATCAAGTAAGAAAAGGTGGTTGAGGCAGCCAGATTCTTATGGCTACATTCTTTCTGTGAAATAATATATTGAGTTAAATCCAAGCTACTATTTTCCAAGTGGTTCATCGCATTGTCAAAATTATCCCCAACCAAACCTTTCAGGTGAGATCGAAGATTCTTCTCATTAGAAATAAGTAAAGCATTTTCCTTCGCTGGGGAAGCATAGGAATCTTCTAATTGAGTGTATTGTTCTTTAAGTTGACTCGCTTGTATACTCAAATCTATCCTACCTTCTCAGCAGTAGATGACTCAGTTACTTCTTTAAGTTCACTTTTTAACGAGCGAAGAGATCGCTCTTGAGTTGTTGCGAAGATATCACCACTTTGTTTATGAGAATTCGTTTCTCTTGGGACAGGGTTTTATTTTCATCTGACAAAGTTTCAATATCCAAGTTATATTTAGTTAATGAGTAAGAGAGGCGGGATATTTCGCTACTTAATGTTTTATTCTCTTGAACTAATTGAGCGTTCTCATTGGTAAGGTCATCAATTTGGTTAACAAAATACGAGTGAAGATTGTCTAATTGATTATATTGGTCCAACAAAACTTCTTTGTCAGCACGAGCTTCTTCAACAACGAATTAAAAGTCATATCTTCCCATTATTCGCTTCTGAATTAAAACTTAACGTACGAACAAAGGATTTTAAGAGAGATGAACGTAAAAGAGCAAAAACTACTAAAGAAGGTAAGCTATAAGCGATGACATGAAGATCATACCTTTTAGTTCATCATTCTTTTTGCGAAGATTACCGCAGTCCAATGAAATATTCTCAAGCTTCTGATTCTTGAGACGAAGATTCCCACACTCCAAAGTCATAGCTTGGAGGTTCTCCTTCAAAGTTTCAACTTCTTTCTCTAAATACGTTTGCGAAGACGCTTTTTTAGAATTTAAATACTTGCTCAAAGTCTCGCAGACACTAAGTTTGACAGGGTCAACGGAAGATCTCCGAGCATCATCAAGAATATCAGACAAAATCTTAAAGGCGATGTCCACTCCTTACAAAATTTCCTTATTAACAGGGATGGATTCAGATAAGGAAGTATCAATAATTAAAGATATGGTAACCGAATCGTCCTTCATAGTAGATGTATCATTCACAGGTGAAGTATGAAGAGGATTAATAAAGGAGGTTGAAGTGGAATCAATCCTTGAGGCATCGACAAAGGGGAAAGAGGGGTTTTCATTCGCAGAAGGGTCAGTTGAAGGGGTGATATCCTTAGCAATGTCTTCATGGAAAGGAGTGGCAAGTAGTAAAGGCCCAACTGGCGAAGCTATGGTAGGAGTTACTAGGGGTTTAAAGATTTAATAGTCTTTAATTGGCGGGGCTTCTTGGTGGCTTTATTACCATCTTTACCATCCTGCAAATATCAACTCAGATAAGAAATAGAGGCAACAATATTGTTATTAAAGAAGTTATGTTTCTTACTACCTTGCTATTCTCAAGCTTCCTTTTTCCTACAACAACCTTGTGCTGCAAGCTTTTGGAGACTTTAGGGTTTGAGACTGTGAATTTGGTGTTTGAGGTGCTTTTGCTGAAACAGAATCAGAATGGGAATTACATAAAATAATAAAGTTAATTGGGTAAATCAACAAAATGAGATCAGTTCCAGCAAAATCAGAAGAAGAAAAGCAAAACTAACCTTGGTAAATCCAAGAAAGCAGCAGTAGGTAGATAAGTTCGTGAAAATCAAAGATGAAGAAAATTGCAGAGGATGAAGATTTATAGATAGTTTGGAGATGAGGAAGACGAAGTAAAAGAAAAAAATTATCTTTCCACTAGTCTTCTCCTTAAATAGACAGAAACAGATGACCGGTTGAAATTGAACGTGCCGGTAAATAATAGGAATAATAAATACACGTAGACGGTCACGCATGATTCACGGAAGGCTTTCATTAAAGAAAAATATTGAAAGATGAATAGATGTGGCGTTTCGAGGTAAAGATTCTCATATAATTCTCTTCTTCACAGAGAATACATGAGAAGAGGCAAGATGTAGAAACAGAATCTCACAACAATAATATCCCAACGAAGTTTTAGTCAGCAAGTGTATGCGAAAACCATCACAGACTATTCGAAGAGTGACGTAGCCAGTAATATCATCCTAATCACGAGGAAAGTGTGAAGACCTTGGGAGATTGAAGAGCACGTGTAAAGAAAACTCTTGTAAGCTCGCGAAAATGACGCAAGCCATATTCGAAAATAAAGGTTGACTTAGCTGTCATCCACCATATAATACCCTATATAAAGAACCAAGTAGATTTGAGAAGGGAGAGATATTTTTGGTGGTAAGGAGAAAGAAAATAGGAGAGAGAAAGTCTAGAATAATTCTTATTTTCTTGTATTCTTATCATTCTTGTAAGATTCATAAGAGAAGTTAATAAAATTTTTATGATTAATCTTGAAGTTTGAGTGAATCTTTGTGAAATCTCATTAAGGTGTGATTGTAGGGAAACCTGCAATTACACTCACAATTACCATTTACCCACCCCTTGAGTTCTTCAAAATCTAATTTTTTTCTCTCACTTGGCTTTACGTAAAGTTCATGGATGATGACGAGCCGTGAGGTGTCAACTCAAAACGTTTAGAACCCGTTTGGTTAAGAATTCTAAATTAGTCTTCTAAAACATTTTCCAAACTTCTTAAAAACATTCCATTTTATTGGCTTCAAATTTTCCAACCCGAAAATGTTGTTTTCTTGACCTCAAGTATATTGATTGTAGTTCTTCGATTCGAGATCGGAATAGGTTGTATGACTAACTCAAAATTTTCCAAACAGTTACGAAAATTTTAACTGACAAGAAAGACACTCAATAAACTTATCATCATGGTTACATAACATAATTTGAAGAATAAAAAAACCTAACCATCCCAATCTGATTCCAAAGTAATAGTATAAGTTCAAATGACCTGGTTTGGATCAAAATAAACTTATCCAAACCACATAATAAATTTATTATGATCAAAACATATAACCACTTTTCAAAAACAAAAAAAAAGTCATAGTAAAGATGACATAGGCTTTTCAGGATCCATAGATCCAACCACATGTCAATGTTTTTTTCGAAGTAGCGGTAACATGGTAAACAGAGGTAACATTTGTAGTAACAAAGGTAACCTAAATAATCTGAATAGGTTATCCAGTAGTGCAATCGGGCTGGCTCCAAATTCAATCTTCTAGAACTTGTTGAGACGGGTGTCTTTGGTGCCATATATAGTAACTACTGATGTTTGTGTCTTAAAAGGTCTTGGTGTTGAAGGAGTCTCAATCTGAACTGGAGGAGACTTGGGATCATTTGTGTCGCTGTTGGAGATGCGTCTGGGGTAATCTTTGATATTGTTTTGCTCCAAACTTGGTTGAAAAATTAACAAGGATTTACAACAAAAATCGGCAAGAACTTCGACAAAACCTTGAAAATTCTCAACCCAAACTTGAAAAACTCCAATTTTAACATAACACAATAGCAAGTATCGAAAGCACTGCAAATAGACAAGAACCCTTACAAATTTCTAGAATTTAAAATCAAAATCTTGAAGTTAAAAGAGTTAAAGGATTAAAAATTATTAGTGAAAACCAAAAGGAAGAGTTAATTGACTAAAAACTAACCTAGAAATTTAATAAGCACTTGATGTAAATCAATATATCCCAAAGCAGAAAAATGTAGATAAAAGCTAATGAAACAATAGAAAAGCAAAATATAAACTTAGAAAACGAAATTAAAAATAATAGCGAATGAAAAAAAAAATGATGCAGAGGATTTAGGAGGTAGGTCAGAGGGAATCTAATCTAGAGACGGTTCGGTGTATTTTGGACAAACGATATATAATTTACCGGGCAGAGCCAAAACATTTCATGTTATGAGGTTAGATAAAAAAAAAAATTCCTACGTTCACCAATTATTCATATTTGATCCATAATTAAATTACATCTTACCATTTTCGTGATCCAAAAAATAAAATAATTTAATAAATTCATGAAGACCACTTGAGCATTCTTTAAAGGCAATGACACCAGTGTTGGAAAACAGAGTTGTGCAAAATAGTGTCAGTAGCTGAAACATCTATGTCAAAATAGTCAAAGGAATTTATGTTTCGTACCCAGTAACTGCATCTATAAAACACCCTGGAATAAGAAGTCAAATATATATATAAATTACAGACAACCATTTGTTATTAGTGTAGGATATTTTCAACATTGTATGCCGCTATCCGGGGGCGTAGCTCCTCCCGGTCAGGTCGCGAGGTCCCTATTAGAGCGCGACAACGTCTCGTAGAAATTTTTCTGGTTTTGAATTTTGAAAAGCTATTTCGGTTTCCAGAAATTTCTATCGACACATCTCTTCCCATAGGGTTTCTTCCCAAGAGATACCATTAATGGATGCCTATTGAAAGCGTATTTTGGAGATAAAAATGTTTGATCATGTTTATAAATGTAAATCTGTGTGCAAGCAAAAATACAAAGAATATCCTTTAAATCTGTAGTCAGAAACTCTATTTTGCTTGAATTAGTACATGGTGATGTTAGTGATCTTAAAAATCACATGACTCGTGGTGGAAACAAATATTTTGTCACTTTTATTGATGATTATACTAGGTATGCTTATACTTGATGAAATCAAAGGATGATGTCTTTGACATGTTTAAAATATATAAAGCATAAGTAGAGACACAATTAGTATAGAAAATTAAGAGTTCTGATCGTGGTGGTGAGTATTTTCCTAATGAATTTAAAAAAAAAAATCGTCAAGAGCATGGTTTAATTCATCAATTTACTGCACCTTCTCAACAAAATGGTGTTATTGAAAGGAAAAATAGAATTTTGATAGAGATGGTTAAAGGCTATGCTTATTAGTTCCAATTTTCCTAATTCTTTGTGGGGTGAAGCAATGTTATCTGCATGTTACATTTTGATTAGATTTCCTTTGAAAAATAAGAATGTTTGTCCTTATGAATTGTGGTTTATAGGAAACCAAATTTTAGAAGACTTAAAGTTTGGGGTTGTTTATCATATGTTGTGAAGCATGATCCTAAAAGACCTAAGTTAGGAAATGGAGCATATAAATGTGCTTTTTTAGGTTATTCACTTAATAGTATCACTTACATATTTTTAATCCTTGACACTTTTGAGATTATAGAATCTATAGATATGGAATTCTTTGAGAACTTAAATAGAAATAGTTCCCAAATACAACCCATAGAAAACTCATCACCTAGTCTAGAATCTGTAGAGACTAATGACAATGATGAACATTCTGCTCCTACTCAAGACATGGAAGATACATATGAAATTAATGAAGATATCAAACCTAGAGGAGTAAGAGAGCAAGAAAAGAGAGAATATTTGGTTCAGAATTTATAACATATCTTGTAGAAGGTAGTAAGACTGAAATTCTTAGTGTTATTAAATATGTTATGTATGTTGATGATGATCCTAAAACTTATGCTAAGGGTATGAGTCCCAGATATGTTAGTTTCTGGAAAGCGTCTATCAATGATGAAAAGAATTCACTTTTGACTGACGGTACTTGGATATGTTGTGATTTACCTCCAGGCGTAAAGCTTATTGGATGTAAATGGATATTCAAAAGAAAGTTAAATGTCGATGGTTCCATTGATAAGTTTAAAACCATAGTAGTTGCTAAGGGTTATAAGCAAAAACATGGAATTGATTACTTCGATACATATGCTCTTGTTTCTCGCATCTCATCTATTCGTTTTTTAATTGCACTTGCTTCTGTTCACAAGCTAATTCTTCATCAAATGGATGTCAAAACTGCTTTTCTTGACGGTGATTTAGAAGAAAAGATATATATGGAAAAACCTGAAGGTTTCGTATTACCAGTCCAAGAAAATAAGATTTGTAAGTTGGTTAAATCTCTTTATGGCTTGAAGTAATCTCCCATGGAATGGCATGAGAAGTTTGACAAAGTAGCTTTGACGTATGGTTTTGTTTTTAATGATGCGGATGAGTGTATTTATATTAAGCATATGATAGTTCTGGATGTGTAATTATCTTCTTGTATGTTGATGATATGCTTATTTTTAGATCTGACATATCTTGTGTAGAAGAAACAAATAAGTCTCTTAGTTCTAACTTTGATATGAAGGATTTAGGAGAGGCTGATGTGATCTTAGGAATTAAAATTCTAAGAAAGGAAAATGAGCTGGCTTTCACCCAATTTCATTACATAGAGAAATTTATCAAGAAGTATGATCATTTTGATGACATCCCAGCCATCACTCCTTCGGATCCTATTGTAAAGTTAATGAAAAATACAGGATGCACTCATAATCAACTTCAGTATTCCAGTGTTATTGGAAGTCTTATGTATGTTATGCATTGCACAAGATCGGGCATATCCCAAGTCGTGGGAGTGTTATATCGTTTTTCAAGTAATCCAGGACTTGAATATTGGAGAGAAATTTCAATAGTGTTGGCTTACTTGAAGGGAACCATTGATTATGGTTTGCATTATCAAGGATATCCCGCTGTATTAGAAGGATACAATGATGGTAATTGAAATAATGTAGAACCCAAATCCAAGTCGACTAGTGGATGGATATTTATATTAGGAGGTGCTACCGTGTCTTGGAGTTCCAAGAAGCAAACCTGTATTTCTGATTCAACAATGTTTTCAGAATTAATAGCACTTGCAGATGCATGTAAGGAGGCATAATGACTTAGAAACTTACTTTAGGAGATCCCATTTTGGAAGAAGCCAACTCCAACAGTCTTGATTAATTGTGATAATCAACCTACGCTTTTTAATGTCACTAACAAAAAATATAATGAGAAGTCAAGACATGCAAGTCTTAGACATTAAATTGTGAGACAACTACTCAAGAGAGGAGTAGTTTCGGTTAAATTTATTGATTCAAAAAAGAACTTGGTAGGCCCATTTACAAAGAGTCTACCAAATGCAGTGTTCTCATTAAAATATGGGGAAATGGTACTAAGTTATGTGAAAGAAAGTTGATCTCCCATAGCAGAAACCCAACCTATCTTTTGAAAAAGATAAACAAGGTTCAATGTGGTACTAACAAGTTATGGATGTGGTTATGGTGCACTAATTATAAACTTCAAATTTTAAATTAGTACAGTGGTTCTGCAAGAAAAAAGGATGAATGAAAATCCTTAATGAGTCTATAGTTGTTTACAGGTGTATCGCAGAAGCACCTTAGAGACTTACTTATATGAGTATGGAAATTAGGTTGTTTCCTAATAGAAAAAGACCGCTCTCTAAGAGACTCATGAATCCAGGATAATCACAGGGCCATTAATGTGCTGGATACATAATATATAATCTCATAAATCAGTATGTGTGGAGATTCCGTTTATATCACATGGGGTACTTGGTTCAAGACTGGCTTCACCACTAAACCCCGATAAGGATTTGAATTTATTACACTAAGTGAAGGTTCAAATCCAAAAGGTACGTATCATTTATGTATTGATTTATACGAAGATGCTCAAGCATGAACTACGTTGGCTTGATCCCACTCGGGTACGTAGGCAGTCACTCTGGTGATGCATCTACTCTAATTTAAAAGTTTTTTACATTTTTTTTTTGTGTTTTTTCAATTTTTAAAATATGGGATATGAAATTTCTATCGACACGTCTCTTCCCATAGATTTTTTCCCAAGAGATACCATTGATGGATGCCTGTTGAAAGCGTCTGTTAGAAATGAAAAGACATCTCCAAAAGGCATGAATGCCTCTTTAAATAGCGAAGGCTTTCTCCCATTTCAATCATCAAAAAAATCTCTTTCTATTTAAGCATCTTTAGAATAAACTACTGTGTGTTCTTGGTTGGGTCAAGCGAGTACAACCTTTGAATCCAACAATGTTGTTAGGGCTTGATTGTATCCAGAAAGCAATATTTTACTGACCGATTGTACTCGCTAATTATTTGGGAAAGGTCAAAATAATTGCTGAAAATAATTGCAAGGCATTGAAGCTCCAATAATACAACATTCTTTTCTGTTTTCTAAATTCATCCTCTCTGAGTACCCATTTTCCAATAATTAGCACATCATTTGTTAATGGACATGATGCACGTTGATTTATACTACCAACACGTTATTTTGAAGGTGGATATATATCAATCATAACTTGTATCACACTTACATTGACAATTTCCAATGAAACTACTCCATAATTGTAAACATCTGTTTTATCAGCATCGCCTCTCGATGCATACTCTGGCTATGTACCGCTGTAAAATCAAGACTATACACCTATTATGCTTATTAGATTAATAGTAGGTCAGTTTAACAATCAAAATTGGAAAAAAGGATCGCAAAAAGAATAAACTATATTGGCCAGAAGTAAAGCCTCTGGTTATACCCCACACAAATCTTGTGCCTTGTTTGCCAACTAAACTTTAATTGGGTTTTTTCATCACCTATAATTTAATATACAAATGACTTATGTGAAATGACGAGGGTACCAAGTATACCATAATCTTTTCGATACCAACCTATAATGCCGATACATTGTGTGATCTAATATAGACAGAGACTATCAAGAAGATAACAACCACAAGGTATACAATTATAGTATAAGTTTCGAAACCCAGACTCAAACTATATGGATCTACCCAAATGTTTGGGTTTAACGTACAAGTGTGGTGATATGTGTCTATTTTGATCTCAATTTCATATATTGTGAGTACCCATTTTTGTACTTATTTTAGTATTTTATGTCTTTGTAGATGTTTTTGGAGAAATACAGTTGTGCGGAGAAATTAGCTGGAAAAGTAGTATTTGCACCCCCAGGAGGAACTATTAAAGGCACCCCGGAAATATGTTGGAGGCACCCGAATTACTAAGGGGCACACAAATTACTATCGACACCCAAGCAGCAGGTTAAGGGGCGACCTTCATCTTCAACGGTTTGAAATTCAAAATTTGCGGGAAATCTAGTTTTCACGGGAAGAAACTAGGGGTGTTTGAAGAATTATAGAGAGATTCAATCTCATAAATCAGTTGGGATGGATTCTTATCTGGATATGGATTGGTTTAGGCCCATTACTATTAAACATGATCGATAAGGTGTTTGGAAACGTAAAAAAAGAAAGGATTAATTGGTTCTCGTTAAATAAAGAACCATCTTTTGGGCACCACCCAAAAACAGTGGGGGACTACCTATCAGTTTTTGGTGTGGATATTAGAAGTAATATTTGGTCACCCCTTATAATTATTATTTTTTATACCCATTCTACCCTTAACCAAAAACTTAGTTAATGATTAGTGATTAGTTAAAAATTGATTAGTGATTAGTTAAAAACTGATTAGTGATTAGTGTTTTATAAGTTGTATTTTTTGTTTTAAACATTTGTTTTGGAAGGATAAGAAGAAGGAAATAGGAAGAAGAATATGGGTGAACCCAAAAATTTTTTTTTTTGATTTTAGTAATTATGAATTGAGTGATTCATGTGATGAAACCTCAGAATCAGAACCCCCTTCACCTCCTTGTGTATATGTCAATACTTCAAATGATCCAAATATGAGTTATTTGTTAGAAGGAGAAAACTTTTTGCCCCAAAGTGAATCCAACCCATCAAATGATGGATTTTATCAGCACAACTTTGAAGATGAAGATATGGGTACTCGGTATGTCTCATTTTTAGTTAATGTAGGTTGAATTGTGGGAAAAATTGGACAAACTCAAAATTTCAGGGTAAAAGTTCGGCTAGGTAATCCTAGTTCGGTTACTGATTTAAAACATAGGTAACCGAACGTTTCTGAAGATGTAGTTCGGTTATTAGATCTTGTAGAAGCAGGTAACCGAACTACACGTTAATGGTAGTTTTTGATAGTTCGGTTAGGAAATTCCAGAAGACATAACCGAACTGTTTTTTATAGACTTTACAGTTCATAGTTCGGTTTAGTAGATTTTTATAAATTGGTAACCGAACTTTAAGTTCGGCAACATCGCAAAATAAATGTATACCACATTGCTAACCGAACCATTATGTTCGGTTTGGTCTTATTTTTCATTCTTATTACCGAACCTTTGCGGATAAAATGTAAACATAGAGTTCGGTAAGCTCGCAATGGTTTTACTAAAACATACATAACCGAACTTTATGTTCGGTAGGGTCGATGAAATTTTTGACATTTCCGAACTTGTACGTGTTTTTTGTTTATGGTATTGACGTTGTGCTATTACTTGTAGGTTCCATGTGATTCAATTGAACCAATGGAAAACCAACCTCCCCAGATTGGTATGTTGTACGATGACACATCCCATCACTACATGAATGACTTGGTATTCGATAATACGAAAGATGCAAAGACTTGGGCTAGACAACATGCACAAAAAGACATGTGCGTATTAGTATTAAATGGGAGAGAAAAGAATAGTCGCTTTGAAATGGTTTGTGTGAGAAGCGGTGATCCCGATAGAAGCCACAAGAGGAAGGGTTATGTTTATGAAGGAAAGACAAATAGGAAAAACAAAACTTTCTCAAAGAAGATTAAATGCCCATTCAAGCTTTCCTTTAATTACAACAAAAAATTGAAGGGATGGGTTCTCTACCGGGTTATGGAAGGTCGTCATAACCACCCTCGTCCGGAGCATCTTGAAGGACATTTCATGGCGGCCAAGCTAACTCCTCAAGAGATGGAGAAGGTAGCTAATATGAGGAAAATGGGTCTTACACCGGTTCAAATGCTCCAAATGCTAAAGGAGGATAACAAGGATAACCACTCATCTGTGTCCACCATTAACAATGCAATTGAGACAATTAGAAAGAAGGAATGGAGAGATAGACAAGTGATGCAACAATTGTTTTTTTTGGCCAAAGAGAAAGACTACGCGGTTCAAAAGGATGTGGATTCGGAAGGAGAGATAACACAACTATTTATTGCGCATCCAACAAGTGTTAAATTGGCTCAATGCTTTCATGAAGTTTTAATAATGGATTGCACTTACAAGACAAACAAGTACGAGATGCCATTGTTGAATATTGTTGGCCGTACATCGACGAAGTCACCGTTTATCGTGGCATTTTGTTTCTTAAGGGACGAGCAAGAACCTAGTTATATTTGGGCACTACAACAAGTTAAGGCAATCTTCCGAGGTGATGATATTCCCGGGGTTATAGTGACCGACAATGAAGTCGCATTGATGAATTCAATAGCGGAAGTGTTCCCACTAGCACATAATATGCTTTGTACGTTCCATATATGGTGTAATTTGTTGCATAGGTGCAAGCCAACAATTTGTCCACCCAAGAAAAAAGGATATGAAGAGATTAAGATGCTACCGGAACATGAACGAGCGGATGCAAAAGAGGAAGTTGATAAACAATACGATCTAAATTTTTCTAAATGGGTTGCATTCAACGGTGAATGGGAATCATTATGTTGGTCCCTTACCGAGGAAGAGTATTATCAAAATCTTGCGGAGTTTATCGCCCATTGGGATACTCCCGATTACCCCGATGTTGTATCGTATGTTCTTCGCCAATGGTTGGAACCACACAAAGAGAGGTTTGTGTATGCCTTTACCAACCAATATAAACACTTGGGAAATCAAGCGACAAGTTTAGTAGAGTCGGCTCACCACCGGTTGAAGAAAAATCTCTTTGGATGTGTTGATAATTTCGTAACCGTGTGGAATGCTATGGAGAATTACTTCAAGCGCGACATTGATAGAATTAAAGGGAAGTTCCAAAAAAGCCGTATATTCAAAATGAAAGGAAAATATGCCGACCATCCATTGTTCAAGGGAATCCATTACAATATATCTCGGAAATGTATGAAGTTGTTGATTATAGAAGTCGAGTTGATGGATAAGTGGGAAACCACGTCGGATGAGGTGTGTGTATGTAACATGAAGAAGTCTATGGGACTCCCTTGTCGCCATATGATATTCAACTATGAGCATGGCGTAATTCCTTTAAGCGAAATCGATCCATTTTGGAAGCATCTAAGTTTCATCCCTCCTCCAAAGGGAGAAGAAGCCGAAGAAGAGTTTGGTGATAACGAAATGGGTAGAACCGTACTAGAGATGTATCGTGGCATGAGCAAGCTCCAAAAACAAATCTTCTGGGATGACATGAGGAAAATCATATATCCACAAACGCAAGATAATGTTTATGAACCGGCAAAAGGCAAGCGCAAAGGTAGACCAAGCAAAAAAGAAACTAAAAAGCAACTAAGAGAATATGCAAAGGTGTTACATAAGAAGAAAAGTCAGCAAAACGCCACTACTAGAGACCCTTGTGGCCATGAGTATACCGCGGCAATGTACTTGGAGAAACCCAAGAAACGGGGTAGGAGTATTGAGGGTAAAGGAGAAACAAGTGAGCGGGTTTTGAAGAAAAAGGGACCGATGTGTCCAACACAACCAAGCCAACCATCTTCCAGCGACGTGAAGCTTAAGTCTCCGATGTTCCCCATCCAACCATCTTCCGTAGACGTGAAGCTTGAAGCTCCAAATAAAGACTATTTGAATGAGCTACCTCTACACATTAGAGAATACGTTATATCCACCGACGACGTTCCTCCGGATGGTAATTGTGGGTTTCATGTTGTCAATCAACAAGTTGGTCCTTTCATTGAAGGTGCCAAGCGAAATAATGGGTGTGCAATCACTCATATAAGGCAAAGGTTGTTATCCAAACTAAAGGAGAATCCAGCATTTTACAAGACAATGTTGTACGATGAGGGTAGTATCAATGAGCAATATGTTAGGTATCAACGTCGTCTTCATGGGGGTCAACCGATCACAAGGGATTATTGGATGAGCATGCCTATATGTGGACACTTAATCGCCGAGGCATTCAATTGTGTGGTTCATTGTTTCTCAAAAAGTGGTAGTTTCGCCTTCACCCCAAAAATAACCGTATGTGTTGAACAACTGAAACGAAGGAGATGTGTGATGGCATTTATTAACAACAACCACTTTATAGGCCTACGGTTAAAACCCGATTGTCTATTGCCTCCAATATGTACAATCTCTTATTGGCCTGCATTTAATCCGGATACAATGTTGGGTTGGTGTATCATGTATGAGCATAACATGGAGATGTGGAATGCTTTGACGAAGTCCGAAGAAATTGTTCATGAAGGTCCTATTTCACTAGAGGATGATTAAATGAGACATGTAATGGAACTAATTATGCTTATGAATCTAAAACTTTGTTCTTTGAAGAGTGGTAGTAATTATGGAGTAAATGTTATTATTTTATGGTGTTGGCAGGTGACAGTTCTGTTACATTAATAAATATTTTACGTAGCCGAACACCAATTTCGGTAACCTAGGTCAAAATAAGAAGGTTACCGAACCTTAGTTCGGTTAGTAAATGAAATTACAAGATATAGCCGAACTGAGTTTGGTTACAAAATTAAATTACAGTACCTAACCGAACCTTGCGAGACAGAAGTTCACCCCTTACAAAATTTAATATCCAAAACGCGTTATGAAAAAGTCTTTAAGGAGGCGAAAATGATTTTTATATTTGAAATCCTTTGTCTTCCATCTTCGCCATTCGTTCTTTGATGTTAAAAGGATTTCGTTGAATCCTTCACCCCTAAGTCGATACCGCCTTACAATACGAAATAAAGGCATAAATTCCACAACTCTCTCTCTAATCTTTTGAAATCGAAAGAACAAAGCTATATGATCACGGTTATAAGGGTTCATTGTGTCGGAACAGAATTTTTCATGAATTATCCCCCAATAACTCTGACTCATAATACCATTCATTCTTCGTTCTTCACCCCTCTTTGGATAGTATATTATGTAGTTTCTGCAAAGAGTTTATCTTCAACTAGATTAAATTTAGTACTAGTAGGTGACATTTTTAGCAGATTTAGAAACAAAATGTTAACTATAGACCCATATATATATAAATAGCCTCCAATTTGATTCATGAAAATATAATTGGAAGGACATCAATTTAGTAGATAATTTGCTCATTAAAAATGTAAAAGGTCACCTGAACAAGAGTTAAATAGCCTCCAATTTGATTCGTCTTAATCCTCGACCCTTTGCTCATTTCTTCCATAACAAAAGCAAGCACCCCAGTGGCCCAAGAGTAATTGTTGATGTCATCGAGATCCTCCAAAAGCTGTAGATACTGTGCATCCACCCTATTCCCCTCAAGTGTCGGGAAAATAACGATGATTCTAGTTGATATAACCAATAAGATGTGACATGATACCTAAGGGTGTCCTGGTCCATCACCAACTTTCCTCGTTTGCACCTTCTTTTTGGTCCCTCCAAATGCTTCCTTCAACTTAACCAACTTGAATTTCTTCACCTTTTTCTTCAATCCTCCATTTGCCTCATGTGTATTATACTCATCACCACGTTTAGGGGACCTCACAGAACGTCTAAACTCACATTGAGACTTTCTTGCATCCCATCCAAGACATTTAAGAGACAATTCTTCAAGAGTTTCATAACTCATCGAGGGGTTGTAGCCTTCTCCAAGGCATTTACCTTCCACTGGTAAGCCAGTGATATGGTGGCAATCATCGGGAGTTATTCCCATCTCGCCAAATGGAAGATGCATAGTATATGTCTTGGGATAATACCTCTCGAGAAATGCGGATACGGAAACAGCGTCAAAATCTACATGTGCATGCTCAATAGCTCTCCATAACACACATTCTTTAACCTTTGCTACAAACTCGTCACACTCCAAAGAAAGATCCCATTTGGACGCCTTTTGACGTTTAATAAGACGAACTGCATCATTATGATCCTACGAAAACAAACATAACACTATTAATACTTAACGAAACATGTCCCAAAAAATAAATAAATAGTTTTGTTAGTTAAGGGTTAACTTAAATAATACCTTTGTCGCATAGATCTTCGCAGCCCATGAGTGTTTGTATCCAAACAATGTTGCCCCTCCATCATTTGGAGTACCATAAGTTGGGTTCCGAGGTGACAAACATAAATTATCAGGGGGAATGTGTGAGTATCTAGCACTAGGCGGCTTCGGCTTCTTTTTATCTTTAACGGGAACAATTTCTTGTTGTCCCTCCTCTTCCTCCTCTTCCTCCTCTCCCTCCTCTTCCTCCTCTCCCTCCTCTCCCTCCTCTTCACCCTCTCCCTCCTCTTCCTCCTCATCAAACTCTTCCTCTTCTTCTTGACCCTGTCCTACTTCTTCCCCTACATTTTCAACGTGTTCTCTTTGTTGTTCAGCCTCTACATTTCCTTGGTCTTCATTTCCTTGCACTTCTTCATAATCATTCTCTTGGTTCACTTCCGGTAACGATCCCCCTCCATGTTTGGCATATGTGGCACCACTTTTTCGAAAATCTAAATGTTTTGCTCCCCTAGGGGTTGGAGTTTTGAAATCCTCATCTAGTTGTTGTCTCAATCTTTCTCCTTTGTTCCTAATGAACAAAAATCAAACTATTAACTAAACATAAGAGAATATTGTGTTACCAAATCAAATTGAACTAAAGAATGAAGTAAACACAGCATGTAGTTACCAAATTAAAGTTCGGTTACCAAATAAGTTTTTTCGATCAAACCAAACTCATTCTTTCAAAGTAAAAGACTGAGTTCGGTTACAAAAATGTTTTTTTGCGATATCACCGAACTATGTAGTTTGGTTACTTGACAAAAAAAAGAATAACCGAACGAAATATATGAAGAGTTCGGCTATTAAAAAAAAATTCGACCTAACCGAACCCTTTCTTTCCAAGTAAAAGACCGAGTTCGGTTAGGTACATGTTTTTTGCGATCTCACCGAACTATGTAGTTCGGTGACCAGGAAGGTGTTTACTTAACCGAACTGTTCTAATTTATGGTAAGTTCGGTAAGCAATTTTTAGGGTTTTACAAAAATCTCCCTAACCGAAATCGCCCCTGTAACTACCATTTTTAATGAGTTTTCATGATTTTCAATCGATTTCTTCTACAAATAACGAATTAAAAGGAATGGGCATGAAGAAAATTACCCGCGGATTTGCATTTCACTTGAATCGGACTTCTGTTTTGCGGTTGGATGATTGATTTTTCCTCGAAACGGTGCTTCAAGTTCTTTAAACTTTAGCAATTGTTTTGGGAGATTCACTATATGTGGGAGTCCCGGACTCAATCCTGGAAGTCTGGGTGTTTGCTTGGTACGCATTGCTTATAAAGATTGATTAATCGACGATGATTTTTTTTCGAATCGACGATTAACGACGATGTCTACGAAGAAGAAGAAGAGGAGGAAAAGAAGAAAAGAAGAAGAAGATGAAGAAGATGAAAAGATAAAAATGATTTTTATTTTTTATTTAGGTTTTAATTAGTGGGTTAGATTAGTGGGTAGTGGGTTAGTTTAGTGGGTTGGATTAGGATTAGTTATAAGCTTAATTAGAGTAAGGGTAATTTAGTCTTTCACAATTTTTTGGGACACCCCTTATAATGTAGGGTGGTCATCTATATCAATGGGTAGTCCCCCACTGTTTTTGGGTAGTGCCCAAAAGATGGTTCTAAATAAAGTGGTAATTGAACTTTTGTCCCTACTTTTGATGGTCTACACAAATATCCTTATCACATAATAATTTTGTCCATCTTTATCTATAAGCCCATCAGGGGCCCATCAACAATTTATAGACTTCCAAATATACCCCAACCTTTATAGAATAAGGACTTCTTCTTATCTTCTTCTTTATTTTCATCGAAGCATTCAGAAGAAATCCATCGCTCCCACCACCACCGTCTCTATCTCTCCCACCAACTCAACAATATCGGTCTCCGCCACCACAATCAGCATCACCACCTTAGCACCACCACCTCCATCACGCTGCCACTACTCTTAACAAATACACAGTTCAGAGATTGATTTTTTATTATTGATTTCAACTTCTGATTAATTGTTCTTCATTTTCTTCGGTTAAACATTGATTTTCGTAACCTGATTCAGACATCGATCTGTATTTTTGGTACCGATTTTATAATTTTGAGTTGGATATTCACACTAATGATTGCATTTCAATTTCCCGATCTGGAAAATTGATGATATGAGAAGATTATTGATGTAATCTATAATACAAATCGGTATGATGAATAGATCGAAACGTGAACAATCGATTAAGATTTTTCATTTTTTATGATTTTGATCTGTATAGTATTAGTTGGATGGAGCACAGTGAACGATACAATATGATGACTGAAACTATGGATAAGCAATATGCAGTGGTACGTTTGAACACTTCCAATAAACTTTTCGATTTGCTGATAACGATTACAATTGTTTTCCGGAAAGCTTATGAATTTGGTTTATTTGTGCAGGTGAGAAGAAGAACGATGACTAAAGGATCAATTTCTGGATCAAATGTAATTAAATACGGAGATCTCAGTTGCTATAATGTTTGCTTTGATTTCCTCGTGGACTTATTCCAATATAATTTCTCTGTCGGCTAGTCTGTTGTTCTATTTAGTCTACAATCTTCAAGTTATCCACTTTGCTGATTACAATAAGCTTTTGGAAAGTGATTCGGATGTTACTGCACTTATTGATGATCATCTTCGGTTAAGGTACTATCTCTCTAAAATAAGCCACAGATTCCGAATCTTCCTTCTTTTGGAATTTCTGGTTGTGACATCTCGTCAAGTGCTGACTCTCTTCCAAACTATTGGGTATCATCAAATCATCACTCTCCTCCATGTAGAGTGATGGTTATGGATTCAAATCTAAAACAGAAATTAATTTTTGTTTGTTTAGTTTAGGTTAAAACTTTGATTTCTTGAATAGTTAAATTAATGAGCTAGTTGAATGATACTATTTGGTTATTACCACTTTCAGAGAAGGTGACAATGAATTATTGTTTGTTGAGCTCATAATTTAGTGTAAAGAAATCATATGTCCAAGTATAGTGTGAACTTGACGGGTTAGGAGTACAACTGCATATTTACGTATTCGGTGGTTATTTGTGTTTAAGCCGGCAGCGATATTGGATCAATTATGGTTGTTGATCCATATTTTTTGGATCAACTATGGTTGTTGATCCATATTTTTTGGATCAACTATGGTTGTTGATCCAACTGCAATGGATAAACTTCTACTGTTGATCCAACTGAAATGGATAAACATCCATTGTTGATTCAACTGAGATTGGTTTTGAAGCTGGTCTTTGAGATTTTGGTGTTTATGAAACAACAAGTAATGAAATATGGTGGGTATTTGGGTTGAAGTGTGCAAAGTGATATTGGATAAACTATGGTTGTTGATCCATCTATATGGGATCAACTACTGTTGTTGATCCTTTGAACTCATGTTTTGTAGTTTAAATCATGTAAATTTGTTCTAATGTTGAACTTGTGGTGCAATGGTAGCATGACTGACTCCATGTCAGATGATGCGTGTTCGAATCACGCCAAGTTCACTCCATTTTACATGGATAAACTATCATTATTGATCCAATTTTACATGGATCAACTTCCATTGTTGATCCACTAAAATTGGATCAACTTCTACTGTTGATCCTTTTTTCTTGGATAAACTAGATAAAATTCTATTGTTGATGATTTTGTTGGTGGATCTGAAACTGCGGTGATGAAGTGGTAGCATTTTTCCATCAAAGATGGATAAACATCCATTGTTGATCCAACTGCAATGGATAAATTGCTACTTGTTGATCCAATCGCAATGGATACACATCCTTTGTTTGATCCAACTGAAATGGATCAACTACTTTTTGTTGATACAAAAATATTTGAACCAGATGATGGTGGTGGCTACTTACGGAGTGACGGTGGTGGTGGTGGCGGTAGCGGTGGTGGCGGCGATTTAATTTGTGGTGGAGGAGGACTAGTGGTGGTGTAATGGTGGCGGTGAAGGAGTGGTGGTGGAATATTGGTGGTGGTGGCGGTTGGTAGGTGGTGGTTGTTGAACGGTGGTGGTGGTGGTATGGTAGTTGAATGTTGGTGGTGGTGGTGATAGTGGTGGTGGTGAAGTGGTAGTGGAAGAAATTTGTTGTATTTTGAAATAAAGAAAAATATTATATGAGTGAGGGTATTAAAGTAATCTAATATTAAATGGATAAGGTTATAAAAAGGAGGGACATAATTATTGTTGCATAAGGATATATTTGTAGGAAGTTAAAAGTAGGGACATATAATTAATATACCCCTCGTTAAATCATGAAACAAAGAGTTTCGCGGGTTTAAGTTATATTTATGGAATTCACGTGTGATTTGGGAGAAGATAAACTCGTCCATGATTCGTATATTTTAATAATATGGAAGTTTGGAAAATTTTGGAAAAACCATAGACGCGTAAAGAAGCTGGGACAGAGTTATTCTCGTAACTTGCCGAAGGGAGAAAGGAGATTGATTATCGGAGATTTCTTTCCCTGGGGGTTGCTATGGTGTATAAATATACGAGTATAGGAAGTCATAAAAGGGTTTTCGAGAGTTTGGGGGTAGAGCAGAGGCATAAAATCACGCTACAGGAGACGTTGCAGCAGCAACAGGTGAAGAGGAAGAAGAAGAGTTGCAGACGACATAAAAGAAGTGTCGTTCTCAAGAACCCGAAGAACAAACACATACAAACAGTCGTTTATCCTGCTACAGGTATGATTTATCGTTTATTGTAACAATAACTTTGCAACACTTATATCTTGTTGTAATTACACTGCTTTATTATTTTCAGCTCTTGTAAACACTTTTTGAGCTATGAATACCAATTTTGAGCGTGTTTTCAACATGTGGAGCTAAACCCCATTACTGGGATGACGGAGGAAGCCAATTCTCATCACTTATTTAATTATTTTTATGACTTTTGTATTAATATAAATTTAATTATGATTTTAAATTAATTAGTTGTCATTTAGTTTGATAGGTTATGCTTAGCTTTAGTGTTTTGATAACCCATGCTTACCATTTACAATTAATGTTTTTGTAAAATCTACCTTGGAAAATATTAAGAGTCAATAATTGTTGTTTTTGGAGTTATAATTGTCTAAGAATTAATATTGAAACCATAGAAAGAGTTTGGTGAAATCATGATTCCCAGTAATCTCTGAATATTGTCATCATCCTTTGTTTTATTCACTAGATTAATTTCATAATTTAAGTATAAAATCAACTTCACAAGTCCGAGAATCAAACCCTTATTTACCACTTCAAAACTACATCAGTTTTAGACAGAGACCTTGCGTGATCTAATATAGACAGAGACTATCAAGAAGATAGCAACCACAAGGTATACAATTGTTACATAGTATAAGTTCGAAACCCAGCCTCAAACTATATGGATCAACCCAAACGTTTGGGTTTAACGTACAAGTGTAGTTACTTTAACTATAACTTAAACAAAATACAATGAAAAAAGTAAAGTAAAAGCACACAACAAGATTTTTTTCACGGGGAAATGGCAAATGCATAAAAATTCCAAGACTTAGTCAAGTTTTGAGTACTCTCATAATTAAGCCGCTATACAAAAACTACTACCAACTTCATAAAGTTGAGACCAAGTGAACTATCCTCAGTTACCTAGTTTCTTCAGCATCCCTGCGCTTATGACCAATTTGGAAAATACACGTGAATTCTAAGATAGATTTCACTATCTTAATTTGCTTCAACCTCTCTGAAGACTTGTGCAATCAATCCTTTAGATGGTCTTCCAAATATTATAGGACTAAATATTTTGTAACTACTATCTTATCTCAGGAAGTTAATCAGAGATATGTTTGTTCATCGTATTAATATATCTTGTTCGTTTAAAGTGTTTCATGCATGATGATTCCGTGTAGAATCATGAGCCAATCAACCTCGCACCCTTTAGGGATTTGCGAATAAACCTATTTTTATAGTTATATTTGCAATTGAAACCATTCTCTTTTTTGAAGCAGCAATAAAAACACGTCATCATCATCAACAAGCAGAACGACACCAAAATTCATGAAGAAAGTTGTAGACGTTCAAGGTTTGCAAGCAACAAAAGGAGAAGAAATATTTTATATTAAAAGTGAAGACAAAGTGAAAAGAAAAGAATACAAAATATGTAACTTTTGAAGTTTATGATACCAAGGCAATACAAGTTGTGGATAATCAGGTGCTTAAGTCCTTTCTCCATGGCCATGTTAATTTCAATTTCGTTATTATTTTAGTTGTAGTGTTAACTGGAGCGAAAGTCCAACTTGTTGGACAATCTTCAATATTATGACTACCAACAAAAGTATACAGGTTATTATATGGTTCTGTTTGTGGTAAGTGAACCGGTATTTGGCATTGCTTATAATTTTTCGATGTTAGGCTCCATATTCTGTCTGTCCTGGCTCTCCATATAGCCCACCAAATACAACTACCAAGCTTCATTTCATTCTCTTCTCTATGATTGGTCTAGATGTTAGTGTATATTTCCAAACAACTCATGTGAAACTCTGTTTCATAACTTTTTTGCAATCAATAATGGCTTTCCAGGTGAAAGAACTTCTAATAATGGATTTCCAAGTGAGAGCTATATTTCTTTAATATTTAGCATTTATGATTTGACCAAATATGCAGTTTGTATCATCAAACAACTTCTAGAAAATCTTTGTAATTTGTGTCATGACATATCTCTTAAGGACTGAATACTAAAACCACCAAACTCTTTTTCATTTCCAAATATTTCTCTTATAATAAAAAGTATCTTCTTGGTTTCATGATAGTTTATTAATTCTTTAATTTCTGGGTTAAATTACCATGTACCTCCAACGCGAAACAATTTTCATGAATTAAATTTTTTAATTCGAGTGACTGATTCTTAAAACTTAATGTGTAAGACCATATGAACTTAATTAAACTTAATGGGCTTGAGATTAATAACCAAAAAACCTCTTTATTTCATTCTGTTATTGATGATGACACCTTTCAACAAATTATTTCTATTCTGGAGTGCACTGTAGGGCAGTTACCTGTCAGATATTTGGGAATTCCTTTATTATCTACTAGATTATCCTATACAGACTATCTTCCTTTGCTTGAGAGAGTTGATGCTAAACTTCATTCTTGGAAGCCAAAATTTCTAGCTTATCCAGGGAGGGCTTTATTGATTAAATTTGTTCTTAGTGGTATGCTTTACTTCTGGTTTTCTTGTTTCATTCTTCCTAAGAGAGTTATTAAGGAATTGAATACTAAATTCAAGAGATTCTTATGGTCTGGAGCTGATATGAAGAAGAGTTACAACCCCATTAGTTGGGATTATGTGTGTCATTCTTATGAGGAAGGAGGTCTTGGTGTTAAAATCCTAGAGTATACTAATGTTGCTGCCAACCTTAGACACATTTGGGATCTTATTTCTGGTAAAGAGACCATTTGGACCACCTGGGTGAACAAATCTTATTAAAAACCAAGATTTCTGGAATATGCCTATTCCCCAGGATTGTTCTTGGTGTTGGAGAAGAATTTTGGAGCATAGAGAGCTAGCAAAAAATCACATTGGTACTCTATTAGGTGATGGCAATGCTACTAGTTTCTTACATGATAACTGGCATCCCAAGGGGAGACTTGTGGATTGGGTGGATTCAAATATTCTTGATACCATAGGTGCTTCCGATAACACACTGGTAGCAGAGTTCATTTCTGACAATGGTTGGAATTTTCCCTCTTATATGTAAGATAATGTTCAAGAAATAGTCCAGCAAATTAGCACTACAGATTTCAATGTCCTTGAAAGGGATCAAATTTTTTGGAAATCCAGCATCACAGGTGAGTTCTCCATGAAATACACTTATAATGCTATATCTGATCACCTGCCTTCTCATTCATGGAATCCTCTTACTTGGTTTAAAAAGCATATTCCTAGAAATTCTTTTATTTCATGGCTCGCTTTACATAGAAGGTTAAAAACTAGAAGTAAGATGCTAAGTTGGGGAACTATCTCAGATGCTTCTTTTATTCTCTGTGGAGAAGCTATAGAAACTGAAAACCATTTGTTCTTTACCTGTATGTTTTCTTCTGATATCTGGATTGGTCTTGTTTTGAAATTAGGCTATATCAGAGTGATGTCTAATACCTGGGAAGAGGAAATATGTTGGTGCATTCAAAACTTCAAAGGTTATGATTGTGTAGCTGTTATTAAAAAGTTAGTGCTAAATGCTTTCATCTATCACATATGGATGGAAAGAAATAATAGAATTTTTAATTCCTCTTACAACTCTCAAGACCAAGTTAGTATGCTTATTTTTCAAGATGTGAGATACAAAATGTCTGCAGTCAAATTTACAGAAGAAGACAACTCAAGTGTGAGATGGTTTATGAGAAGATGGAGCATTGATTGCTTATTTGTTCAACCAGATACCATTGAGTGTACTTGTCTTGCTCCAGATATTGATGACACAATGATAAATACTGATGGCTCTATGTCTGATGATGCTGGAAGTTATGGTGCCATTCTTAGAGATCACTCTGCAGAGGTTATCTGTGCTGCTAGTGGGGGTAGTTCTCCTATTTCTATATTGGCTCATGAACTTCAAGGAGTTAAGATGGGATTAAAGATGGCTCTCAAGTTTGATAAATCTAAAGTTCACATTGCTTAAGATTCCATGGATGTTTACAATTTACTCACAAATCCAGACCCAGATCCGCCTTGGAATGTCTTACAAATATGGAGAAGAATAAAGTATCTGAGAAGGAAGTTTGTTTCTTGGAAAGTTTCTCACTGTTACATGGAGACTAATAAGGCAGCTGACCATCTTGCAGGTCTGTATCTTCATGATACTTGGGTGGAGATGATAGGTGTAGAATACACCTAATTTACTATCTAGTAGTTTATGCTTTCTTTGCTATTTTTCTAGTAAATTATGTATTTTACGTGTGTTTTTGAGTTATTAGGTACTCTGGAGTCATACGAGGGAAAAGAAGAAGAAATCACCCAAATTGAGCAAAAAGGGCAAGATTGTCATTTCACAAGAAGACACTATCGGGAGACGAGCCACGGTTAAAGGTCAACTCTCTCTGAGAAGTATTAAATACATCCAGCCCAAGGTTAAGGGACAACTCAATTGGAGGAGCACTAAAGACAGTCTAGTTGACTGTTGAGGGGCAACCTAACTGGATAACCCTTATCCAAAGAAGACTGCTTGTTATAAGACATCCAAATGGGTGGTCTGTATCCATGGTCTATGCCCAAACCTGAACCCGGACCCAAACCCGGATCCGGATGTTATAACCCCAACCCTAAATCGAGAAAAGTAGTCTCAATCATTTTCTTTCATTCACCCCATTTCCCTGAAATTGAAAAACGAAGAGAAGCAGCGCAGTTGCTGCTGTTATAATCAAGAAACAGATCGAGAAATTGATGTGAAACTGTTGATTCAATCGAAGAAGAACAGAGATGGGTCTGTATATGGAGTTTGAGAGATGATGAATCGAGAGTTGTTGTTTGTATCGCTGTTGAAGAACTGATGAAGGTGGTACCGTGAATTAAATGGGTTTTTAGTTTGAATATGAGATAGAGATGGGTTCTACTGTTGGATTGAAGTTTCAAAATCTAGGGTTTGAGAAGTTAAAAAGGGGATCTGACTGTTAATCGAGTTACAGAGAAGAAATTGAGGTGCTCGAATTGCAGAAGATGGTTGATAATAAGAAACCCAGGAAGGTTGGGTTTGATTTGAAATTGGTGGAATTGGGTTTGTCATGGTGCTGCTAAACAGGTAAGGAAGAAAGCTGGGAACATATGGGTGAATCTCTGTAGAAGATGAAGATGATGCTGTTGGGGGTCACTGCAATTGAGTTGAGGGAAATGGTGATATGAGCTTGCTGCCAGAGTTCAAAGAGGAGATGATCAGGTGGAGGTTTTGGAGCTGTTAACCATGGCTCAATGGAACTGGTGTTTGTGGTGGTATCGCAACTGAGCAAGAAAGAAGTGATAAATGGGTTCTGGAGGTTGCTGTTGAGAAGCCATTGGTTTGAGAAGGAGTTTGTGTTGATTTCTGTGGGTTTGAGAGGAAGCAAGAAACTGAAATGGTAATGCTGTGTGAGCTGCAGAGAATGATGATGCTGCAGTTCAACTAAAGAATGAAATAGCAGCATTTGTACATGGAATGAATGCCTGAGTTCCAATAGATGAATGTTTAGGATTGTGGCAGGATTGAAGACTAGATCGGCCTGAATTCGGCCTGAGAAAGCCTTGTAAATAGCCGAAACTCGGCCGGACTCTGAATCTGGTGAGTTGACTCAGCGATCCCGATGACCGATCCAGCGATTTGACTCGGGTGAGTTAGATCCAGTAAGATCGAATCAGACAGCTAACTCAGGATAACTCAACAGAAGACTCTCCTCCTCTTGACCCGCTGACTAACAGTTGACTAGTTTGACCGTTAGTCCTAACGGTGGACTGACGGAATATTCTTTGACCGGGACAAAATTTTCAAGTGGACGGCGACGACGGATTCCGGCCTATTTCTGGCCAAAAACCCAGTTTTCCGGCGAGCCAAAGTTGCAGAATTTTGTGTAAATTTCTCCCGTGGGATGTGAAGAGTTGGACTTGGAATTGAATGAAGAATTTGGTGGGAATATGGAAAGAGGAGATGGAAGATTTGAGAAAGGCTTGGATTTGGAAATTGAGCTACAAAAGGAAAGGGATTCTATTCCTTAGAAGATATGGAGAACATTGAAGCCTATAAATAGAGAAGAATTTTCTACACTTCCATACATATAGATGCACTTAGATACACACATCTTTTGCATATCTTTTGCACACTTTTACACACACAATAATTTTCTCTTTGTGTGAACTTCTTAAGCATGAGTAACTAAATTGATTGAGGATGAATTCCTAGTTCTTAACATGTTTTGAGTTTTGTTTCAATTCTACTTTGAAGTTTTTCATATGATTATCGTTTGTTTTTGCTATTAAGAGTGTTTATGATTGATTGATAAGTTGTTTAGGATGCATACTAAATTGATTTGTTAATTTAATCTAAAGCTAGTGAAAGTTAGGGGATAAGTAATCGTTTCTTTGACTATTTACATAAGTAGAAAACACAAGACCTTGCGGAGGGATTCCGTGGAGCAATTGTGTGTGAAAACAACGTTAGCAAGTGGACTTTGATCTAAGAGTCTAACTACTAATATCAACCTAATAAATTCATAAATCTTAATGTGTTTAACTAAATTACATCTTGAGTGATCTACTACTAGGTGGTTTGGTGAATAGAATCCGGTAGTCGAGAACTTCCGAATCCGGTGATATAAGGGATTTTGGGGTTAGCACTGATCTACCTGCTATCCTACGGTTGGTGATAATCTGTGACTAATAAGAAGTGGAAAAGAACATAACTTTAATCATTGTTTTGCCGTGAAGAAGGATTCCTTGATCTAATCTCTCTTATTGATTTCTCTTATCTCTTTAATTGCTTTATTTACTTTTTTTGACAATTCAACCCCCTTTTGTGTGACAAATTTACAACTAGAATCTCGTGATCCTCGTGGGATCGACCTTGACTACCCTATATTACTTATTAATTAGGTAGTAAAGTATTAATTAATTTTTTGTGGTTACGACACGCATATAGGAGATTAGACATGGAGAATTCTCTCCAGATTTCAGAGAAATCTTGGCTGCAGATAAGGCTCAACAAATTTTTCATAGGCGCAGGAAAAGATAGCTTATGTTTTCTGCTTTTTTTAGTTTTCTTGTTCTGTATTTTTTCTTTCTGGTCTGGGTTTCCTTAACCCAGCAGGCCTTGTCAAAAAAAAAAAAAAAAAAAAAAAATGGTCCAACCGTCCAAAGGCTCCGAATACTTGTAAATAAAATTTCACTAAATAATCACTTGAACTCACTTTTTCCTTACATCAATACTTTGACTTGAAAATTCCACCGTATCAAATGTCTCCATTCTTACCAACTAAAATATAAATGGACCATTCCAAATTAACTAAGAATATCCTTACATGAGGCATGAAAACATTTGTTTTATTGCGTGTATGGTTAAGCATAATATGTTGCCTCTCTTGGCTGCCAGTTTCCGGTTATAATCCTTTTATATTGGTATCATAGCCTCGATAATATCTCAAGCATATTACAATCTATTAGTTTTCAGATAAAGTCACGTTAGTTACTCACATATTAAAATAATGGACAGAAATTGACAACCTAAATATGACGGATGAAGTTCGACACATTTGTTACTAAACTAGGTGCTCGAAAGTTAATTAATGAAACATAGGTAAAACATTCCAAGGAGACGCCAAATAATAATCTATGGATGTCATAAATATTGTATTATCATCTGTTGATCTTAATTTCATATTGACATAAAACTAACTTTCACTAATACATTATTCATAAAGAGCTGAATTAATATGGAAATATGTTAAACTTCGTCTAGTTTTGAGAAGAAAAGATATTCATGCCACGGTTATTCACACAATAATATACAATTAGATGTTGTTAAGAGTTCTTAGAAAAGATAATTAAGGCAATGGTGAATAAACCACCATATTAGATTAGATAATATCGTAATAGTTACATCTAGGCACATTTCTACGATAAATTAAATTAAAGAAATTTAACCTTTAATACTCGATCATAAGATGAAAATATTAATGATCAACTGAAAAGTAATAACACAAACAATTTTACACTTTTATTACGCCTTTTTTATGTGTTGCATGTTTCTTATTGATTATTTGTTTGATTCCATTCTTTGCTTTATGATTAATATATACACAAAATTGGTCAAAAAGACCAAAACAGAAAATTCATGGGTGAAATAGATTCTTAGCTTTAGTTACTGTTTATATAGCCAAAAAATAGAAAAATACTGTTCATTTAGCCAAAATGGATATTTCACCCAGAATATCTTTTATTAATTAAACTGAAGAGACAAATATGTCCCTATATTCTTATGTGTGTAGCTTCTGTCCTGTATATACTACTAGTGCGTGCAACTGACCAACCATGTCTCCATGGCTCAGTGTTATGAAACTGTGCTAGGTCAATCCATCTGCCTCTTGGACTTGTACGTCAGGGAATTTGGTTTCAAATGCAGAAAGTAGTTCAGGAGCAAGAGGAGCAGCAGCCATCATGACAGCCCTGAGTTTGAGTTTCGTGAGATCGAATTCTTTCACCATTGGGTTCTTAACCAATTCCAATATGATTGGTGGCACAATAGGTGCAAATGTAATCTCATGTGTTATCAAAGCATTCAAGAACAACCTGATCCCAAATCTTCCCATCACTACAACTTTACCTTTGTTCTTAAGTGTGGAAAAACATATTCCGGTGATTCCGTAGATATGGAAAAAAGGCATTAGACCCAATGTCACAAACTGACCAACCGTGCGTGCTACCGTAAGATCGTTTACACGATTCGTCTTAGGATCAATGGATATTAAAAACATAGTAGTGTTTTACAGTGATTATGTTTCTTGCATAAAATCTGTTATGTTCCATTAATGATGGATTTATTATTCAGACATGAAATTAAAATAAGCTAATGGAAAGTGAAGGTTCCCTTGAGATTCATCTTCTAAGTTCTAATTGCATGTTTTGGCAACCGAATTTAGATAGCTATTGGTGATGAGCGGAATTGAGTACTTTTGTTAATCTTCTTTTCGAGTTCTTCTTTGAGAAGCCTTCGTATTATTTTCCCAGAGGGTGACTTCGGGATTGAGTCGACAAAGTGAAGAGATATAACCCTCTTTTAGGTAGCTACGTTTTAAGCAACGTAGTCCATCACATCCGCTTCGGTCTCTGTCGAATTTTGGCTCATTACGACACATGCTACTAGAATTTTTCCTGCTTCCTCATCTATTTGCTAACTTGTTTAGCTTTACTTTGTTAAAACCAAAATCTTGCAACAATGTAAACGCTAAACCGGACAAAGATACTTACGGAACAACAACAACATCTTCAACAGAAGGGTGTGAAAGAAGGATTGCTTCCAACTCAGCGGGAGCAACCTGCAATGAATTACAACCATGACAATTAGCATAAAACTGGTGGATCACCAAAAATTGTTTGCAACTTGAAAACCATTGCAATGAATTACAACCAATGATAATTAGCCTCCTTATTAAAACCTTATAATTGTGGATCACCAAAAATTGTTTGCAATATGTGTATAAACTTACTTGAAAACCATTGACTTTGTAGGTGTTTTTGATCATCTCTTTGATATTCGGACTCACTTTGGATCCACAATGAAGACTGGTTAAGGGGTAACCATCTTCCAATCATCATCAATGTATCCAATGTCACATTTGTGAAGCCACCCTTTTTTGCATCTGGAGGTGTTTTCGATTCAACGAAATCAAATGGGTTTATCCGTAGATCTCCTTATTCTTGAAGTAACCTTATAATTGTCCATATCCAATAACAATATTCAACTCATTAGCTTTCAACATATAACAATTTCTTATTCGAGTATTGGAAGAATATTGTGGAGTGATTATTAAGGAGAAATGAGATAGGGGGAAAGGATTTTATTAGAATGGATGTGCAAGTGTAAGTATATTATGTTACCCATCATAATGCTTAGATGTTTAGATGTCCCATGCTTAAGTTTTACAATTAATGTTTGGAGAATCTACCTTGGCAAAAATAAGAGTCCTTGTTGTTTTATTGTTTGACTATAAGCTATTGAAGAATGAATAATTGAACCTATTGTTATGAATTCGGTGAAATGGATTCAGAAAAACCCTTAAATCACCGGGAATTGTTTTTAGATTATTAAATTTTAGGTTTATTTTTATTTTTGTACAGTATTTTCTTTTAACTTCCCCATGTTTGTTTTTAAGAAGAGATTTTCTAGACTTTGTTCGGGTCGATGAATTTGATCTCCAAGTTTGGGAGTCGGTTTGAAGCAAAACATGAAATATACTTTTGGCGGGAAAATGAACTGTTTTTCTGCTGCTGCTGCTGATGAAGAACACCAAGAACATGAAGAACAGACCAGCAGGAACAGTCGTTTCTATACAGTGAAAAAGACTCACAACATCGGGTCGTAGGTGTGGGTCGTAGTTGTTCAACGACAACAGCATTTCAGCTGTGTCGTTGTTTCAGACGCCTTCTGTGGGTCGCAGAGTTCAGTTTTATACCAAGGTTTTCCAACATGAATAGCTAAACCCCAACACTGGGTCCGAAATTCAACATGGGTAAAATTATTTAATTCCTTTTATGACTTTTGCATTATTTTAAATTGATTTATGATTCGATAAAATTAGTTGTCATTTCATTAGATGGGTCATGCTTACTTAGATGTTTAGATGTCCCATGCTTAAGTTTTACAATTAATGTTTGGAGAATCTACCTTGGCAAAAATAAGAGTCCTTGTTGTTTTATTGTTTGAGCTATAACTGCTGAAGAATGAATAATTGAACCTATTGTTATGAATTCGGTGAAATCCTAAGCCCAGTGAATCTCTCTTCTTTTTATTATTTTTATTTAAACCTTTTAATTTAATCTTAACAACTTCCGAGAGAACGAATCTTTTATTGCTACTACGAACATTCAGAAAAACCCTTAAATCAGGGAGTATGAACCTAACTGAGTTCTTTTTAGCAGTCTCATGGAATCTTTATGGGTCTCTATGGCTCAGTGTTATGCAACTGTGCTCGGTCAATCCATATGCCTCTTGGACTTGTACGTCAGGGAATTTGGATTCAAATGCATAAAGCAATTCAGGAACAAGAGGAGCAGTAGCCGTCAGCCCTGAGTTTGAGTTTCGTGAGATCGAATTCTTTCACCACCGGGTTCTTAACCAATTCCAATATGATTGGTGGCACAATAGGTGCAAATGTAATCTCATGTGTTATCAAAGCATTCAAGAACAACCTGAGCCCAAATCTTCCCATCACTACAACTTTACCTTTGTTCTTAAGTGTGGCAAAACATATTCCGGTGATTCCGTAGATATGGAAAAAAAGGCATTAGACCCAATGTCACAAACTTACCAATTATGTCTGGACCTACACTGAACAGTGTGGAGCTAAGGTTTATACAGGAACAACACAGATTAAACCTGGATGTAACTGGTTTTATCCTGCCTATTCTGTAAAAGATAATATTTTTGGCCTGGGTGAAACTGGTTTCATCCTTCACATTCTGACAAAAATTTTTTTAACCTGCACACTCTGAAAATAGTTTTATACAGGCTAGGATGTAACCAATTTCATCCTAGCCGGGTTACATTCTGACAAAAATAATAATAGTTTTATACAGTCTAGGATGTAACCAGGTTTCATCCAAGCCTGGTTACATTCTGACAAAAAATTGCAGTTTTGTACATGCTAGGATGTAACCGGGTTTCATCCAAGCCTGGTTACATTCTGACAAAAAAAATATTTTTTTATTTTAAAATACAATGCCTATATTTATAGAATTGTATACCCATATGCACCTTAATTCCTGACCAGATGCTGTGCATCTTAAGTCAACTTATCAAGACACTTGATTTTCATAAATATCTCTAGCCTAAGTCCACTTTATTTTAATAAAATATATTACAGTACACAACTAGATGAAATTGGTTTCATCCTGAGTATTTTGACGAAATTAAGTTATATCAATGAGTGATCTATATGAAACTAGCTTCATCCTGAGTATATCACAGACTATAACTAGATGAAACCAGTTTCATCCTAGTATAACATGGATGAAAATAATTTTTCAGGTCAATTTAAAACATGATGATACTGGTTTCATCACAGACTATAACTAGATGAAACCAATTTTCATCCTAGTATAACATTGATGAAAATAATTTCCATGTCAATTTAAAACAGGATGATACTGGTTTCATCCTAAAATAACAATATAGCTCCACAGGATTGTGCGTCTTCCAAATATTTAGAATCAAATGTTATTCCACATTCCATTCCCAGAAATGTCTAGATTCCTCTCTACGATTTCCACTAAGTTGTCTTGCTAAACATAACTTCCTTAACTTATTTGCTCTAAGAGGCTAGACAAGTTTATTCTCACAAAATTTTCAAACATTCTTGGAAAGACCACGTTCCAGTAGGAAATTCATAAACAAGTGAATCGAAAGGATAACCACTCAATTAGGTGTCTTATCAAACGAAATCAAGAGAAGATCAACATCACTGATGAAACCACCAATTAATTATATTCTGCAAATACAGAATCTATCAAATGTTAAAGTAATTGGTGAATGACTAAAGATTCCTTAAAAGCTAATTCATGGCCACACAAATTCTTATCTCCAAGGTATATGCCTCTGATTATCCCTTCTTGTCTTGGTAAGTTATAATACGAAAAAACATACATTGAATCAAATTAACATATCAAAACCTAAAGCTACGTACTACTATTACTTACCGATAATGTTGATCGACAGAACCCGCCTTCCCTTTTGATAAAATGATAGAATATCCGAGCTATAAGCTGAGACTGAACGTTTTTCCACTTCGAAGATTGGAATTTAAATTGAGAGTTGACTGAAATTGAGAGAAGATTGGAATTTAAATCTCGCAAACCCACTAAATCAATTTTACGAGAATCCCCATATTAAATTGCTTTCACTGCTTCAAATTCCCATTTGGTTCAAACCAATTAAATCAGTTTCATCAGATCTCCATCTTCAATTACTTTCTCTGCTTCAAATTCCCATCCGATTCCAACCCTAAATTCCCATTCGATTCAAACCCTCAATTTCTTAGAAGAAGAATCTAAGAAGCTTTTAAGTTAGGATGAAGAAATCAACAGAAAATAAAAAGATGAAAAAGAGGTCAGTTGAACTCGATATTATCTAGAGAGGGAGAAAGAAGTAAGGGTAATATAGTCTCTCTCCATTAAAAGATTCCTTTGGACATTTGACCCAAGCCTAATTCCTACCAGTCCATATGACCCAGAAAACTTGTCATTTTGGCTATATAACCCATTTTCTGTAATATATATGTTGAGTCATGCTATCACGCGCACGTTCGCGTTATAGCTTAAATGAACTTGCACATACGAGCCGTTAGATGTGTATCACCACCGTCGATTCGGAAATTAGTGAAAATCTATCATTCTCTATATATTTAATTATTTAAGCAACCAAGGACTTTATAAATATTTTATATCCAGCCCTTGCACTAAAAAAATAATTGTTATTTAGTCATGATACCAGTTCTGAAACGATATCTCCAATTTTCCTATCACGAAGTTATCCTATCATGAAGCACTTCAAAACGATTTTTACAAATTTTCCATTCTAGAAATCACTAATCAGAAGTTGAATTAAATTTTTTTTATCCATAATACATAAAGCTAAATTCGAAGCATTAATTTTCAATTTTTATTTCAATCTAGAATACTTTTCATCGTGAGAAAATATATTTCTAGCGAGTTGGCTTTTCTTTTCTTCCAACTCATCAAATCTTCTACGATAGTTCTTTTCGGATGCTGCGAGCAAATGATAACATAGTTAATACATATAAGGATGATTCAATCAGAAAATAAATCAATGAAATCATAAGAGTGATAACCTTCTCTTTTAGAAATCATGTCTTTAATAAAAGCCGCTTGTTCAACATGAAGACTGACATCTACACCTAAATTAGTTCTGGCATTGTCAAGAACTTTCGCAGCCCAAGCAAACTCCACATCATTATTTATAAGAAGACGGGAATGAATTTGGTTTTCTCTTTCAATAAAACCTTCCTTCTCGCGGATAATCCCATCCCTTTCAATTTGAACTTCAAGAATGGTCTTATGGAAATTTTCTAAGGTTTCAACTCCTTGTCTAGATATATGGTCTTTGTCTTTTGAGAGATCTTTGTTTTTGGCCTTTAAAGTTTTAATTTCAACTTTGGAATTATGATAAAGTTGTTTGAATCTGTGAGTTATATCTAAACAAGATCTGTAGTCAATTTTTAAGAGGCGAAACTTAGATCTGAGTTTATCTATGGAAAGGGAATTAACATTGGAAGGGTTATTTAAAGAATTATTAAGAAGTTTTAGAAGATTATCATTGTCTATTGGTTTAGGAAAAGAGCGAATGGTTAAATCCTCATCAGTGAGACCATAAATGTCTGCGAGAATGATAAATCAAGTAAGAAAGAATAGTGAAACATAGAATTATGAAGGAAAACAAGAAGGTTATCATACCTAAGAGTTGTTTGTTAACAGTATCAAGATTGGATACTTTGAGCGATTGTTGAAGAAGATTATTCTCAAGTTCTTTATTTTTCTCGCGAAGATTAGCAAGTTCAGCTCCTATTTGTTCATTCTTCTCGCGAAGATTAGAAAATTCAGATTTTAGTTCTTCATTCTTTTGGCAAAGAACAAAATTCTTCTGTTGAGAAAATTCACGCCTATTGTCTAAATCAGAAGCAACAGCAAAAGCATCTCTTCCAACCTGCGATAGAACTATATAAGTCAAAATCTGGCAAAAATATCAATAGATACATAAAAAGGATGAGCAAGTAGAAACATACTAGGCTACCAAGCGAATTCAGGAGACTTGGAGTCAGCAATCTTGAAACCCCACGGAGGGAATCACTATCAGCTAATATGGGAGCATCGCATACTTTGGCGAGGGACTGGGATATTCCATTAATAGATTCATCTCCATACTCATTTGGGATACCAAATGTATTACTGCAAAAAAAATTGGATAGTTGAGCCATTGCAGACTCAGAAGAAGAAGAATCCTTTATGGAAGGAACATCATTATAAACGCCAAAATTATCATCATCGTTGTCCTTATCAAAATCAACACTTAAATTTTCTGGAATAGGTTGAGGAGTTAAAGAAGAATGGAGTTGGGTTTTTCTTCTCTTTAAGGGAGGATCGTCAAATTCATCATTGCGAGGAGAAGCAGGCTTCCCTTTGGGAGGGGCATTGGATCTTCCCTTGCAATCATTTGAAGATTTCACCTTGGTTTGTGGTTCCATTGGTTCTAATTCTTCAATTACCTGCGAGCACAGATAAAGATAAGAAATAGAGGCAACAATATATTATTAAGATTTATAAAGAAAATATTTCTTATTTCATATGTGAGTAATTGAAGAGCTGAACGAGTAGCAGGTTTCCTAAACTTCTCATAATAGGCCTTCAATCTCTCAATCTAGTAAACGGGCATAATCAACGAGAGCTTAAAGATGTGAAAATCAAAGAAAAATAATAAAAATAACTTGTTATGTGAAGAACTAAGGAAGACATACTTCTTTATCCTTCTCAGGCCAATAGAACACCCATGGTTGGTATTCCACGAGATTTGCAGGCAAGGCATGAGTGCCAGAAATATACGGGCCCTCTAAAATCAGAGGAAAAATAAACCACTTGTCATCGCTAGAATGGCGAGGACCTTGATTAGTATTTGTATGCCAATCTATATCTAGCATAAGAGCTTTATCTTCAACAATCTTATCTTTATTTTGCAAACGGACGCCCCCAGCAAGTGTGATCTCTCTTCATGGGGATTATGTCATAGTTGATGAAGAAATTATCCACAGTATACATCGCGGGAATGATTGGAACATCTTTGAATTGAGGATTCTTCGCAGCATAAGGGTAGCGAGATCGTTTATTGGCGCCGCGAGAGGCATATTCAAGTAGTAATCGAATACAATCTCCACCCAGTTGATATACTGCTCGCGAGAATTTCTCATGAGAAATTATTTCATAAAATAAGGGAAGATCCGGGTCATAGAGAGGAATTGGAAGAACAGCGTCAAGTTGACCTAGCGATATTATAACTTTCTCGCGAGAACATTGATGATCAGAAAATAATTTGATGGAAAGCTCGGATTTAGGACTTTGATTTGGAATCGTAGACAAAGTAAAACCTTTACTTTTGAGTTTTTAGCGCATCTCACCAAAAGCAGCCAAATTTTTAGCACCAGCAACAACAATTTTTTAAGTATGGGAATGAAGAAAAAGGTTGAAAAATAAGAAAGGAATCACAGCGATAACAGACGCGCAATTTACGGAAGAACAGTAAACTTGCAGAGAAGTTACGGAGAGATAGAAGAAGAAAGTAAAAGAGGAAAAGAAAAGAATGAAAGGAGTATTTATAGAAGAAGAAATTTCTCGAAAGAAGATGAATGTAATAAATGCTAAGAAAAGACATGAACGGTCAGATCGCAGCGGTTAGAGAGGACATGTCATAAATTTATTAGAAGATAGAATATGTGAAAACAGCTGGCGAAGGATACAAAAACGTGTCAGAACAGAGAAATCTTAAAAGATAAGTAGTTGCGGCATTTTAAAATTCTCATGATCTTCTCTTCTTCACATAAAAGACATGAGAAGAGGAAAGATGTAGGACCAGAATATCGCTACAACACTTCTCTGCGAGATTAACAACACTTCCCAGCGAGCATCACCGCAAGATCTTCAACTACACTTTGCGAGTGTCACAAAAGCAATCAAAAGAGTGACGTAATAGCTGACGATTGAAGAAAACATAAGAAAAGCATGTTTGTCCCGCGATGGATATAAAGATTGCGAGAATGAACATTATAATTATCGCGGTACAATAGCAGTATAAATCCGAGATAAAAGGAAGACTTAGCTGTCATCCATTATGTAACTACCCTATAAATAGAAACCCAATATGTCCAGAAAAGGATGATGTATTTTTGAGAGTTGAGAAAGTCTTGAGGAGAGAGAAACTTCAAGAAAAAAAGTTGTATTCTTGAATTTTTACATTTCCTATAAACATTTCTGAAAATCAAATAATAAAGTGTCGTTCTTAATCTTCAAATTTGAGTTGGTTATTACAAATTCTTAACAAGGGTGTAGTGTAGGATTTCCTGCAACTACACCATAAGTGAATGTTACGAGATTTTAGGTTCATGGACAGTAGTCACAACATTTGAGTCAGTAATATCATCTGCACAATTAGAATCCATGTCAACTTCCGTAATAGTGATACCGGAAGCGCCTTCCAAAACCATCAATATAGGCTTGATACAAACATGCCCAGGTTTGTAAGTTTCGTCACAGTTGAAACATAAACCTTTCTCGCGATGTTGCTTTTGCTCAGCCCATGATAATCTTGTAACACAAGGAGGTAAACCAAGCTTTGGAGCTGGTGTTGCAGCGATAGCCGACAAACTTTTTTGTTGAGAGATACGATAAAAGGACTTGGTTTCCAATATTGCCTCATCTTGACATATAGCTTGTTCAAATGCGTCCGTTAAAGAATTAGGTTTATGCGAACGAACCGTAGCACGAATATCAGCACGAAGACCAGACAAGAATATACTTATTTGATAACTTTCAGGCATCTCAGTCACAAAATTTAACAACTTTTCAAATTCAGTAATAAAATCACGAACTGTACCTTTTTGTGCTAGATTTGCTAATGAACTGCATGGATCAACATACTTCCTTGACGAAAAACAACCCCTTATAGTACAAGAGAACTGCTTCCAAGTTAATTATCCTAGTGAACTAGTGATCCAGCGATACCATGAGATCGCATCACCCTCAAGATTAACTGCAGCTGTTGGTACCTTCTTGGAATTCTTTATCTCATATAATGAGAAATATTGTTCTGCTTTAAAAATAAAGCCTTCCGGATCAGTACCATCAAATCTAGGGAACTTCTGACTGATTGTACTCCCTTTTACAATTCGACCAGTTGTTTTTCACTATCTGTTTCGGATTTAGAGTCAGAGTCAGAGTCGTCCTCCAAATCAACGTCGTCCACTTTTTTTCCAGTAACGTTCTTTGCAAGCTGAGTTGTTATGGTTTTTAATTGTTAACCAGTAACCTTACGATCTTCTTCCATCTTTTTAATTAATGCCTAAATAGATGCAGTAAGCTCACCGACTTGGGTTTCTAGAGATTTCACTGTCATCTTCAAGAGTTTGGTAGTAACAAAAAGAAGAGAAAACAAAATGATGGAAGTGTGGCTCAGATCTTTGGATCAAGATACCTGATGTTAGGATCCTATACCAAAACTAATGGATTTCTACCAAAACTATGAAAACAGAAAAGATAGAAATCCTTTGATTGGGGATTAACCACCGATTAAGACAAGCTTAATAATTTGAATTTTATTGAATGTGAATTCTGTTCTACAGCAAAGAGATATATATAGGCTAGCAAATCCTAACTCAAGCAACATCTAAATAAAGCAATCACAACTAACACACTTTAAAAACTAAATAAAGAAAACACCTAAGTTTGGAAAGAGCTAGCAGTAAGGAAAAACTAGTAAATAAGGAAAGAATAGAGTAAAGGGTGTTGGTGTCGCAACAAAATCGTGATCAGATCTCTAGTAAATGATCTCACACATATGAGCCGTTAGATGTGTATCACCACCGTCGATTCGGAAATTAGTGAAAATCTATCATTCTCTATATATTTAATTATTTAAGCAACCAAGGACTTTATAAATATTTTATATCCAGCCCTTGCCTTAAAAATAATAATTGTTATTTAGTCCTGCTACCAGTTCTAAAACGATATCTCCAATTTTCCTATCACGAAGTTATCCTATCATGAAGCACTTCAAAATGATTTTTACAAATTTTCCATTCTAGAAATCACTAATCAGAAGTTGAATTAAATTTTTTTTATCCATAATACATAAAGCTTCAATTTTATGTATGTGATATTCTTTAATTTTATGTCACTGATATGATTGAAATGAATGTTCCGATTAAAATCACGACCTAATATCTCAATAAACTTTTAAATGAATCTATTCAATACACTATCTTCTCAAACCACCCAAAGTATTATGACACATGTTCAGAGTTGCGATTAAATTATGGATTTCTCTTACTAGAGATCTGATCACGATTTTGTTGTTTTAAATTGTGGTTGTAATAGAGGATGAAAGGATTTATGTAGTTGGGGATTCTGGATATGAATTATAAACGAAATAAGGATTTGAAGTACAAGAATTACGAACCCTAAAATTTATGTGGTGGTGGTAATATTTGGCCTCCATGAAAGTTCTTCACTAGCAGATGATGTTTAAACTTTAAATAGAAGAACAATTCACATAGGCTAACACTAGTACGGTGTATACAGAGGACTGAACGCAAAATATATGTAAAGTTATGGTGATATAAAAATAAAATATTTGGAGAATAATAAATTCTCATTGATTTCCGGATCGGTAACTGTTGTACAGAGATCGAACGGTTGATATATGCGAGTTTATTACTCCTGTCAAGCGGACGCGCGCGTGACAGCAGGACTCTATATATGTTAGTGTGCATTTATTATCGTGTACCTATCTGTGCATGTTAGTATGGTTGCATGTATTAACATCTTATATAAAAGTTGGTGTCGGTTATTCATTTGTTAAGACATTGAACCTGTCAATGTAATTATAATTCTTCTTCACTTCATGAATGGATTCCATTTATATCATGGTATTAGAATGAGAAAAGCATCATTTTTTTTAGGTTTTTCGATCCAGAAAATGGTCCATATAGCCAAAAAGGCACTTTTTATGGGCCATATGGACTGATAGGAATTAGGTCTGGGTCAAATGTCCAAATGAATTTTTCTGGTGTGGAGAGACGAAACTACCCTTTTGTAACCGTTCGCCCACGTTCTCCCTCTCTCACAATAACGTTCACCTTTTCTTCAACTTCTCACAGAAAAGGTTTCAAAACCATAAATTTCCTCCACCATATCCTGAACCCAGAGAGTTTTCATCTTCTTCTCCACCATCTCCTTCATATTCTCCTCCACCGTCTCCTGAAAACGAAGGGAATTTTCATCTTCATCTTCTCCTCCACCATCAAATTCCTCCACCGTCTTGAATCAAAATTCAAAACACCAAAATCAGTTTCATCCACCGGTTACCAATCATCAACACTACCAGAAAATTGGGTTTCATCCATCGTCTGTCAAACACCATCAACCCGGAAATCAGTTTCTGAGAATTAGGGTTAATACAATTTCAGTGTATTGGAAGAGCTAGGGTTTTAATTGATCCACAGAATGTCTCCTAAAACTAGTAAGTTTTCAAACCCTAACTATGTTTTGTTCTTATTAACAGAATTGCATGATTAATTTTTTGAATTTGTTCTTCATACTTTCATTTCAGTACCATTCTTTGTGGAATTGCTTGTTTTATTTTCATTTCAGTTAGTATGTGTTAGATGAAATTGGTTGGATCTGGTTATTTTAGTATTTTCAATGTTAAATTTTGGTTTGCATCTGGTTATTTAAGTATTTGTTTCAGCAGGTTTCATAAAGTGTTAATCTGTGCCTTTTTGGTGTGAATGGAACTGGTTTCATCCAGTGTACATGTCTAACTGGGATGATGTAGTATGAGTACTAGGATTTTATAATAAATCTATGGATGAAGATCTGTATTACATGTTGAAAGTGATTTCATCTTGTTTAATATGTGGATGAAATTTCATCTGGTTATGGATTGCATCTGGTTATGTTTTGGTTTGATTGCATGAAATTGAGTTTGTATTTGGTTACGTAGTAATGTTCAGCAGGTGATTGAAACTGGTTTTCATCTAACTTTAAGTTATGATGTAACTGATTTGCATCTGTTGATGAAATTAAATTTAATGATTATGGGACTAATAACATGATACTGTAATGGTGTATTTAGGATGTAGACTAATTTCAGATGATGGATGAAATCTGTATAGTTAGGCTGTAAACAATATGAGTTGATTCATTTTGAAACACGATGAAACTGAACTAATCGCTGGTTTTAATTTGGTGTTAGGAAGTGTTTGATGGTTTTCATATTTCTGTAGTCATAATTTAAACCATAATATATAGGATGTAAATGGGTTTCATCTGATAGCTGTAGAAACTTGGTTTCATCTAACTATTATATATAGGATGTAAGTGGGTTTCATATGATACCTGCAGAAACTGATTTTCATCTTTCATTAAATATGGGTTGTAATTTAGTTGCATCCACAAATTTGAAATATGACTTAACTGGTTTTCATCCAAATTGTTGCAGGAAGCCGTAGCAAGAAGAGCAAGAAGAGTAAGAAGAGTGATGGTGCTGAAAGAAGAACCAAGAAGAAGCATGATGAGGATGTGGGTGGTGAGTCTAACACAGAGAATTTGGATTATGTGGATGCCTAAATGGAAGAAGACAAGCAAGAGAAAAAGGAAGGAAATAAAACTTTTCGAACAAACATGAAACCGACGGTTGAAGTGCTGGAATCACTGGTATTTACTGAAAGACAAGAGGTTGTTTTGAAGAAGACAAAATTCTGGAGCTTTATTGAGGCGATCAAACAAGAAAAAGTGGGCAAGAAAGAATGTAGCAAAGCTCCAAGGGCGTTAGAGTTCATCATAAGAAATTTTGACCCGAAACAGATGGCATTCAATATTGGTGATCAAGTTTTCAAGACTGATCCAAACCATCTTGCTGTTATTTTCAAAATACAGAGAATATGTATGAGTGAACAAGATAAGAAACTTTATGGACCGAAGGACGAACCTGGTTTGAAAGATTCTGCATTTTACACCATATACTTTCTGGAGCCAATGAGAAGGGATGCTGAAAAGAAGAAAGAGGAAGGTGAAGCCAAAGAGAAGAAAAAGAAGAAAGCCAGAGACAGATATAAGAAAAGCAAAGAGGCGAATATTGGGGACAAATTGCACAAGAAGTACATCCTCGAAGGAATACAGACTATTATGAATGAAAAAGGCAAAGAAGAAGACTTGGCGAGACTTTTGTTGTTGTTCATGTTCTGTACAATCTTCTTCATAAACACCGGAGGTATGTATGACCACTATAGGTATTTGAACTTCCTATAGTCAATCGATACGATTAACATAGTCTCTTGGCCGGATTTAATCCATGAGCATCTAATGCAAAGTGTTAAAGCCATGCACAAGACACCTTACTCTATCAATGGTTGCAGCTTCTATTTACTGGTGAGTATCTTTTGAATATATTTTTGGGATATTTAACGGTTGGTACCCAGCAAATGACCAACACCTAGATTTGGTACCCATCATTTGAAATATTATCGGTTGGTACCTTGACCCGTCATTCACTGTCGAGTCAAGCCGTGGACCAAACTGTCCGTCACCTTTAGAATTAAAATTATTAATAGACATTAATTACATAACGATGTTAAATCACCGTCAGCATGTGCGTTTCCAAAAAAATGTGTGACCATATTTGATTCCATCTAACGGTTACTAAAAGGTTAATCCAACGTCTAGAATTAACTTGGTCAAAAAAAAAAGTCGTACTTCCTCTCAACCACCATTATCTTCTTCCTCCTCCCCTCTTGCCGCTGCATCTCTTTCATAACAATTTTCCCTTCATTTTTTTTATTATCGAAGAAGACAGAACATAAGAAGTGAGCTCCTTTTGTTGTATCAATCATATACAAAATTCCAATGATTGTTGTTTATACATTCCCATCCATACTCTCCAGCTCCTACTTTTTTGTGTGTTTTAAGCTCCCAGGTATAACTTTGCCTTGCACCGTTAACATACTATAATTTATTTTTAAGCTAGCATCAAATATGTGGAAGTGATCGCCATCTAAGGGGTCATACAATTTTAACTACTAGTCCAAGTATTGTCTAGGAAGATATATGTATTTGAAATCATCAACAAGACCACGACCCTGGATGAAATTTGATGATCAATAATTGGTTAACTCATGCTCTTTGAATGTCTAGGACTCAAGCGACATCAATCAGGTTATGAGTGGACCGGTCACCGTTGTGAGCAGCTGTTTATGCCGATAGATAATTGGATAAAATGAAACTTCATTATAAACTTTTAACAAACAGGTTGTAGGCGAGTTTTGTTAAAATGAAACTTCATTATAACCGGACGTTAGGATAATTCAAGTCAATGTTAACATTTGTAAGGGCATATATGTAAAACCACCACTTCAGTTACGGATGTGTTGTCTTAGTCGAGTCAACGGTTTGACTTAACTGGTCAAGGTACCAACCGATAATATTTCAAATGTTGGGTACCAAAGCTAGGTGTTGGTCATTTGCTGGGTACCAACCGTTAAATATCCCTATATTTTTCTTTATTTTTTCATTAACTGAATCATGTGGTGATTATTAACTTATATCTTTTGTTGTTGCAGTTATGGATTTTTGATCAAGTGAACATCGAAGGCATTGTTAGGAAAGCCAAGAGTGATGCATGGCCAAGGTTTGCAAGATGGGACTTGTATAAAATATCTTGCGAAATTGAGGGGAAGCTTGAAACTCTTTCAAGCAATCAGGTAAATAGATTCGTGTTGTTATTATAACTGGATGGAACCAGTTATATATTTATGTTGATTAAGTTTAGATTCATTTTTATAATTCCATCCCCTATTATAACTGGATGAAACCAGTTACATCTTATGTTATTAATGGATAAAACCCATTTTCTACCAAGTTACATCATGTATTATCAGTAGATGAAACCCAGTTACATCATGTGTTATTATATGACGAAATCAGTTACATCTTGTGTTTATGTGTTTACGTTTTTGCAGGTTGTTGATTTGGTTGCTAGCTGGAGTGAAGAGGAAAAATAGTTATGCTTGTTTGATGTGGAGGAAGAAGAAAACAAAGATGAAGATTATATTTCCATGTTGAAGAATAAACTAGCTGAGAAGGACATCATTATCGATCACTTGAATGCCGAGTTAGGAGCAAGGAATGCATAGTTGTAAGAAAAGGAGGTTGAGTCTAAATAAAAGGATAAGGAAATCCCGGACTTGCAAAGTCAAGTGGAAGCCTTGAAAGCGCAACTCAACCGTCAACCGGGAACTATTTCAACTCCGCAAGCTCCGCCTACTGATGTTGTTCTTTACACTCCACCTGGTGAGAGATTTTTTAACTTCAAAATCACTCAAGAGATGAACAAACCAGTGGAGGGTGTTGTTCGTGAAGAGAAGGTTTGCAAAGCAGTGGAGGGTGATGTTCCCGAAGACGCTAGAAAGGCAGGTGAAACAAGTGGAGCCGCAAATCCAGAAGATGAAGATATTCCCGAAGCATAAACTATAACACCAGTTCCTCGAGCAGAACCTCTAGCACCAGTTTATCCACCAGAAATCACCGAAGAAGATATTATCACAGCAGAACCTCTAGCAGTCATGAGTAAACTTGGATCAATTGAGAATAGAGTGACGAACGTATATAAAATGACTAGACAGAATAAGTTTGTAACAAATGAGCATGAGCGTGCAGAGAAGAAGCAAAATGACGATAAGTTGAAGAAGTTAACAAGGAACAACAAGCTGTGGAAATAATACTTGAGTTGCGGAGTAAGACTAACTGAAGAGCAGTTAATAAAGGAGTACTTTGTAAAAGGAAGGTTAAGGTACATATCTGCATTCTTTTGTTGTTATATTATTTTTTTACATTCTACTTTTCTTATTTCATGTTAAAAAATGAAACCCATGTGCTTGTCTGAAATTAGATGAACTTGGGTTAAATGCAATGACTGCGTTTGGAAATCCAATGGAGGTGTATGTATTAGTGGAGAACACATCCAGCAACTTGTTTTCAATCAGCCATTGGTGAACACTATTTTGGAGTTCAAAATCGAAAAATGGAGACAATTGTTTCAATCTGGTGGTGATACCAAAGGATACTTAAAGTTAATATTTCTTAGAACGCTTGCATGGGTAAATGTTTTGAATACTACAATTTAAAATGAATGAACTTAGGTCTGCATTTGTTTTCATATAACACTAAGTTAGTGTAGGATGTACCTGGCTTGCATATGTTGCTTGAAACATAATTCTCTCACTAGTGTAGGATAAAACTGAGCTTCATCTAGCTATTATATATAGGATGCAACTGGGTTTCATCTGATACCTGCAGAAAATGGATTTTATCTAGAATTAAATATGGGATGTAATTGAGTTTCATCCTCAGATTTGAAATATGACTTAACTGGTTTTCATCCAAATTTGTCTTCAAGTTGATGTCATTGCGGGATCTGAGATGAAGGCTGTAGATATGATTAATGCTGAACTGCAGAAGATTGATGTCGATACGCAACACTTGTTCATCCCAATGCTGAACGTGAAAGAACATTTCACATTACTTCACTTTGACATTCATGGAAGAACTTGGACACACTACAACTCTCTCCTAGGTTCTTCAAATTATTTAAAGGATGCTAAAATGATGGCGGAAAGAATAAAACATCTCTTTCTAATTCAACAAAAAAGTACAAATATGGATAAGATTGATGTCGTCGTGAAATCAGATTGTCCACAACAGTTCGAAAGGTAGGTCGTTAACTCTTTGAACTGAAATTATAACATACCAACAGAAACGAAGTTTGAACCGACATTACATTTTTTTTTCTAGATCAGTAAAGTGACATTACATATTCATTTTTCTTGCAGTCCTGATTCGTTGATGTATGTTATCTACTTCATGGAATGGGCAATGACAAACGGTTACTCCTTTGAAGGCAAAGATACTCTTGGAGAGGAGATGAGCACAAGACGAATCAATCTCGCATATGAAATCCTAACTGATGAGAATATCTGCTGGAAAGTTTGATGTTTTTAGATGGTTTAGATTTATTAATGTAGTTCAAGGCAAAGATACTCTTGGAAAGTACTTTTTTTTGTTGGACTAAGTCTTCACATACATTTGTGATCCGTGGATTCGTATTAATTGAAATATGAACTTTTTTACTGAAAAATGCCTATACTTCAACTTCATGATAGTTGTGTTTGAATATGTTAGGCAGAAATGATTAATTTGCAGGTTGAAAATACTTTTTTTTTTGTCAGAATGTAACTAGGCTAGGATGAAACCCAGTTACATCCTAGCATGTATAAAACTGCAATTTTTTGGTCAGAATGTAATCAGGCTAGGATGAAACCCGGTTACATCCTAGCATGTATAAAACTATAATTTTTTGCCAAAATGTAACCAGGCTTGTATGAAACCCGGTTACATCATAGCATTTACAAAACTGCAATTTTTTGTCAGAATGTAACCAGGCTTGGATGAAACCCAGTTTCATCCTGTACAATTAAATTTGAATCTTTGCAAACATTCAAATTTTACAGTGAACAATGAAGGGAATGTACAATTAAACTAAATCAACATAAGACTATAAGATATATACTATAAAACTGAAGAGAAATACTTGAAAAAATAATTCCATAAAATATGTTTTTATGAACAAAAGAAATAATCCAAGGTAAACAGTAGTTGTGAAAATATAATTCCAGGTAAATGAATCTTAAATGTGCAACAAGAGGCTGTAGAGAAGAATAAACTAATAAATGAATCGTGTACTAACTATTATCATGGTAAAAAGCTGAACAGAATGAAGGCTGGAGATGTTCTTAAGCAGGTTCTTAACATTTCTTTTTCGCAGGAGGATGAGGACACGTCGTCTTGTTATGATGTTCCTGAGTATGGAAGTTACCGCACGTAATTGGTCTCTTGAAAATAGCACTACAAGTGTTTGGAATCCTCTTCTTCCTCGGCCTACCAGTTTTTAATCCTAAGACAATTGGTGGGTTCACGAGATTTCCAGTAGAAACATCAATAGGCGTGTCGTAATCGGTAATGGTCTTGATAGCACGATCATATGAAGCACGGAAGCTAGCAATGCTGAAAAACGGATTAATGTACTCGTAAACATTGATCTTATTTGAATGCATACACGCAATAGCGTGATCACAAGGGAACTGCTCAGTAAACCAAACCCTACAGCTGCAATGAAACTTCGCAATATTAACAGAATGCGTGTGATTTCCATCAAAAACTTCTCACTCCATGTCACCAGACTTAGTTATTCTCCACTGCATACCAGCACGAATGGAATCCATTACTTTTTTTCTCTAGCCTGGGACAAATTAATCCTTTATACGTCGCCCCCTTCAACTTCCTTTTACTCATCTGATCCATAATCTTAAGTCTAATCCAGTTAACAAGTGTGGCAATAGGCATACCTTTTGCTTCCTTAATCCAAGAGTTGAATGACTCTGCAATGTTTGAACACATGTCGCCATAACGACAGCCAAGACAATGTGCATTTGACCAACATTCCACTGGAAGGTCACTCAAGAATTTGTGAAGACCATCACATCCCATATCCTTCAAATTTTTCATACCTTCATGAAAGCCTTCATGCGTTGATGAATAGAAACATTGTTTGAACAAATCCATTGCAGCACCATGCTCTCCCTTCTTCTTGTTGGTCTTCCCACGGACATTATTCTTCAAATGCTGGTAACACCAACAATGACGGAAATTTGGAAAAACATCACGAATACATTGGATCAAACCCTCATGGCGATCCGAAATAATAGTTAGTACACGAGGACCCAAGATAGTTTCACCTGATACGATACCGTATGCCATAGGAAATATTCCTACAGAAACAAAACAAACACAAAAAAGAAAAAATCATATTAAACTGACTGAAACTGCTATTGTTAAATAATGAAACCAGTTTCATCCTCTAGTCTGACTTCACAAATTAAGGATGAAACTGGTTTCATTCAGTGATAACCTGACAATTTTTTTCTTCTGAATTTCATTCAAAGTTATAATCTGACATCAAAAGTTGAAATCTAAAAATAGAAGACTTACCATTATTCGCATTCTTCCCAGTAGCCGCCATAAGACAACCCCTAAACTTTCCAGTTAGGAAAGTTGCATCCAAGAACAATACCGAGCGACAATATTCGAAACCCGAGATGCAAGCATCGAAGGCTAAGAAAAAAACTCTTAAACTGTCCCCCTTCAACAACTAAATCAGCCCTGCTACCTGGATCGTTATTCTTCACGGCTTCATACCACCAAACCAAGTCGGTGTATGATTTAGTGTCCTCTCCATACAATTCCTTAAAACATAATTCTTTCCCGGCATGCGCCTGATCGTAGCTCAATTCTAACCCATAATCACTTTTGAATTCTTCAACAATATGCCTGAATTTCTTGTTGGGATTCTGTTCGATCTAGTCAAATACCAATCTCTTGACAAGTTCGTGTGTAACCGGATCAGCCTTTGTTCCATCACTATAACCAGCACAACATTTATGTTCACCGTTATAGGCCTTGAGGAATAAATGACCCTTCACATTGGAAGTCTTCGGAGCTGCATGGAACATCCAGTCGCATTGCAATTTCTCCTTGTAATAACATTCCATCGTATAACGTTCTGGATTTCTCTTTACGACTCTCACCCTGCGACCAATAAAATGGTTATATTTCTCAACAACAAGACGAGCTTCATCTCGTCCTCCATAAAAATATTGGCCAACACCTTTTATAATAAACTCCCATTCAGCAGCCTTGCAAGATCTTTTAATTGCCAACTTTCCATTGAATGCACGTTCTTGAGACACGGGGATATCTTGAGACGAAACAAGCTCTTGAGAGGAAGGAATAGGCAACTGATCTGATCTATTGCCTTTACCTAATAGCAACTCCGTAATTGTAGGTGTACGAGTAACTTTACTGCTTCTAGTAAGATGGCGAGGACTAACCAACTGATCTCTACTAGGGTCTGGTGCTAAACCAAACTCACTCATTCTACTGCTGCTCGGAAGATGAACCAGATGATCTCTACTAGGGTCTGGTGCGAAACGAAACTCACTCATTCTACTGCTGCTCGGAAGATGAACCAACTGATCTCTGCTAGGGTCTGGTGCTAAACGAAACTCGCTCATAGTAGGTTCACGAACAAAATCAGGAGCACGAAGAGGAACACGTTCAAATAAACGAAGCTCCAAGAAACTCAACTGAAAAACATGACACATTGATATAACAGAATGAAGCTTCGCATCATTGTCAACAACCATACTTCTTCCCTCATTGTCAAATACAAACTGGATTGAGTCTGACTAAATATAATTCCAAAAAGAACACACATACAACTTCAACTCATCAATTGTTGGCTTCATATTAACGTGGTATGGACATGTATCGGTACCACGGATAACCACACAAGGAGTTTGCTGATCCATCTACAAAAGGAATATTTAAACAATGTAAATGAATATGGATGATATTCAATTGAACAAATTAAACAACCAGGATGACTAAAAACCAAATTCAACAACAATTGGTATAAAAATAGTTTCATCCTGCTTTAAAAAACTGGAAAATCAATTGTGACACCCATATTCATCATGGAAACCAGTTACAGCTTTCTTCTGAGCAAAAATTATAAGCAAACTCTAATCAAACACACATACATGATGATATTATACCAATTTCGTTCACTTTCAAAACAATGAAAAACTCAATTTGGATTGCATCTATGTATTGTTTCAGCAGGTTTAAACAAAATTTACTTTGATGAACAATCAATCGATTGGATATAAACAAATAATCACGTTTACAAGCACAAACTAAAACCAAAAATTAGTAAAACACTGTATATGAACAATCAATCGATTAGTAAAACCCTGGATAGTCAAAATCAACAACTAAAACCAAAATCGATTGATATAGAAACTTCAAAATCGACATACCCAGATATGCATTACAAAGAATTACACAAAAACGAAATCAAAATTGGATTAATTGAAACTTGAAACTTACTGATTTGTGTTACTGGTTGTTGATGATATTAGATGACTTGAAAGTTGATTAATCTAAACTTAGATTCAACAATTGAAAACCACCATGGTTGATCAACCAGATCAGAAAACGAGACGAGCTCTGAATTTATTCTCGAGACAATTCTGCAGGTGAGGGACGAGCTGTGAGGGAAGAGTTGAAAGAAAAATAAATTCTCTTTGAAAAGAAGGGTTTAAAAGGTTAGAGGGTATTTTAGGTAACATATATTTTTTTATCTTAATTTTCCTGGGTGAAATATCCAAACTGGCTATATGAACAGTATCAAAAGCTAAGAATCTATTTCACCCAGGAATTTTCTGTTTTGGTCTTTTTGACCAATTTTGAGTTTTCGATCCCACAATCTTCCTTTGTTTATTACTTTCTGATTCTTCTTTCAATTTTATGATTCTTGAATTTTATTCATCTTCGTAATATTCAACTGAAAATCCAACATCTAATTCTTCTCCCACCGAGGATGGTGGTTGGTTTTGTTTTTAACCAACGCCAAGGTGTGGTAATCTGCTAGGAACTTTCATTAATTTGTTTAACACTTTTAACTATGTAATACTTTTGCATCTAAATTGTATGTAACAGGAATTTGAGATTGCTTGTCTATTATGCAGCCATCACATGTTTGGTAATCTTTTCCATTCCTATCAGTATACAGTCATCTGGGATACTGGATGAGTATTCTACCCATGGCCACAAAGAGGACATTGAACCACAAAAGCTTCCATATGTTTTGGAAATTTCAACTTAATCTCTAGATTTTTGTTGAGGCTCACCTGTGCCTGATCATTGTTTAAGAAATGCTTTTTTTCTGGTGGTGAGGGAGGAGGAGGTTTACTGGAACTTGCTTGACCTCTCATGATGTGTGTGTGTGTGTTTTGTATATCGCTGGTTAGAATGGCATCCGATTTATATAGGGATAATACTAAGTGAGACCCGATGTAATAAGAGTGTAAGAATTGGTTTAAAGCGTGAAGAATCATTTGTTTTGATAGGTTTTGAGTAGATGAAAAGGGAATGACCATACTCATTTGAAAAAACATGACCTCCTTTCACTCGTTTCTTGGACTTGTAGGGACCCTTTTTGAGAACATATGTGCCTAACCATTTTCTGCTCTCCCTAGAACCAATCTATCCTGAATTTGCAGATGTGATCTGCATAGAAAACTGAAACATCCAACCATTGGAAAATAAATAAATGAGCACAATAAAAGAGAGTAGAAAGTGAACGATGTAAAGGTATAGACGTAAACGTAATTCCATGTGAAGGGGAGCAGAACTGATAGCAATTGAGAACGAAATCAAAATTCAAAAAAATTGTTAGCTGGAAGCTGACAACTACATCATCAAAAACTAAAAAATAATATTGACCGAGTCGACTCATCTTTGACCAATTTCTGCTCTTCCTGGAACCCAATCTAGCTTACCAATGAATACTAAGTGAGTAGTGTATGTTTATTTTGAATTTTTATATGTGGATCAAAATTAAGATGGATATCATTGATATCAGAAAACAATAATATTAAATCAATGATAAAATAAATAATCAAGAAGAAATAAATCTACGTACCAAAATCATGGAAACGATGATTAGCATGGTTAGGTAAACTAGACCTACGTCCACAGATGAAACCTCGTAGGAATAATTGTTTATTGATCTTCAGCATATACTAAGATAGTTTTACATTTATATTAGAACTCTTATTTAATTATAGAGTAAACTAGCCTTAGGAGATAATACAATATCTCATATTATCCTTCCTAAATTGGGGCCTATAGGATTTAATTGGGGCGTATAGCTAGATGACAAAAAAGGTTAAAACTACCAACTTACCCTCTATCAAATATTAATACTACTTATTTATCCCCATCTAATCCTAATCATTAAATTAAAAACTAAAACTAAAATCATAAAATTAAAAATTAAAATCAAAATCAAAATCATAAAATAAAATCATAAAATTAAAAACTAAAATCAAAATCAAAATCATAAAACTAAAATCAAAATCAAAATCAAAATCAAAATTAAATACCATTTACATCTCCACTTCAACTGATTCTTCTTCTTTTCTTCTCAACCCAATCCTACAAAGTAAGTTTTAGTAACATAAAATCGCTCAAAAATTGAAAACTTTGAAATCAATTTTTTTCCGGTTTATTAGAATCGGTTAACGTTAATGTATATGTGATCCGATTGAAAATAAAAACGGTGTATGTTCATGCCCACAAAGACCGGTTGTCCTTGATATGTTTTCTAGTTCGAGAAATTTGAACCAGAATCGGATTACATTAGCACTTATAAAAACCGATTGTTGATGTATAATGCTAGAATCGGATTTTGTATGTGTGTCGAGTAAACCGATTGTTATTTACAATTTTCATGTATCTTTTTTTTTGTTAGAATCGGATTACATGAACACTTTTATAAACCGATTCTTGTTGTGCAATGTCAATAATCGGTGTTTATGTGTGTATCGTGTAAACCGATTCTGGTTATACGCAAATTGAAAATGAGTATGAGTATGATTTTACACAATTTCAAAACGAGTACAATTTAATACTCGATCTCAAAATGAGTATATGAATTTATACGCGAACTGAAATCGAGTATGATATCATACTCATTTTTAGATCGAGTATGATTTAAATCATGTTTGATTTTTTTCCTTTCCCATAATCGGTTTTTGTGTACATTTGTAAACATCGATTCTGGTTCTTTTTTTGTAAATTGAAAAAATCAACCCATAATCGATTTATTAGAGCACGAAGATATACCGATTCTGGTTTGATTTTTTACAAAAAAAAAAAAATCATTTTTTTTTCACGTTTTGACGAAGAATCAAGATTAGTTAATTTTAGTTTAATTTGATTAAATATTAATTAATCACCTGATTAATGCTAATTAATCACCTGATTAATGCTAATTAATCAAGGGGTAAATTAGCCATTTTTTAAAATAATTAGATAAGGGGTGGCTTCTTTTTACTATTTAATGACCTTTTTGTCATCTAGCTATAGGCCCTAATTAAGTCATATAGGCCCCAATTTAGGAAGGCATATTATGTTTGAATAGGTATTTAATAAATATCCAGAAAATTGAACACATAATTATCTTGCGTATTTATTTTTTTTGACGGGAAAAGGGAAAAATTAAATAAATAAGATTACTCCACCAAAATAGTGAAGAAAACCTTGGAAGAGTTACATGGGAGTGTAAGTCACCGCCTCCCAATTACAGATTACAGTTGATAAATTAAAACCTGAAAAGATATCTGTGTAACGTCCACCAGAATCTGTTTGATACCCCTACTAACTTTCTTATACATCATGTTGTTTCTTTCTCCCCATATACTCCACCAAATAGCGAATGGAAGATACCCCCAAAGTCGCTTGATTCTGTCTTTGCTCTTCTTGTTGCTCCATTCCCACAAAGTTGTTTTAACATCACTTGCAAAAACTCATCTGATGCCAAAACTATTCAAGAAATAAGTCCAAACCTCAAAAGTAGTCTTGCAATGTATGAACAGATGTGTATTAGTTTCCTCTTGCGTACCACATAATAAACATTTTGCATCTTGAACCATACCTGCCTTAAAAAGAGAATCCAGTGTTGGGGCACCATTGTAGCATAACGTCCAAGCCAGAAAGGAGACCTTCAGTGGTATTTTCGGGTTCCATAATTGCTTGTCCGGAAAGGCTATAAAACCTTCCATTTCTAGGGCCGCATAAGCCGAAGCCACCGAAAAGCATTTTCCATCTATTATAAATGTCACATGTACATAAGAATGTTCCATTATCTTGCGTATTGCTGACTTTATCTTCGCTGCACGTGCACAACTGCACGATCTCTTTATTTTTTTTCTTCATATGCATGGTCACCTCGGTTTCATGTTCGTACCACACTCTAACATTTCAATACGCATCAAGTTAAACACGGAAAGTGTGTGAAGTGCTCAACTTGAACAATCTTTGACGGACATAATTGTTTAAATAACATATCTTGCTATTTGAATGAAAATTTTAACATTCTTATGTATGATTTGGTTTTCTATTGTTAAAATTGTTGTTATGTGACGTGAATTTTAATTTTCTTAAAAGTACAGGTGACATTTATAATGTCTACTCTTCGTCAAGGGCCGCCTAAGAGAGGGAGGACTATTATAGAAACTTGTTACAAACCTCAGGCTAGTCAAATGACTCAAATAGAAGAAGCGGCAACAAGACATGCTTCATTTTCATCTCCATCAAACGCTAAACCTTGAAAATGAAAAAGTTGAAGCAATGGATATTCGAAGTTTACCTGATGTTCTCGAAAATGCATATCTTACTTCATTAGAACGGGACCCCGGGGTACTATTCCGGTAATGCAGTATCGGTTAATAAGCATTATGAAGTTATCCAAGCTTATCTACAAATGGGGCGTAATAGAACAAATCTTACCAAGTATCCATCTACTCCAATGGGAATACAGGTCCGTCAATTTTCTGCTAAGTGGTTTGATGAATTCCATTGGGTGGAGTATTTTAAAGATAAAGATGATGCGTTCTATTTTTATTGCTTTTTATTTGAAATAAATCCGCCAAGAAGACCAGAGTACACTTGTGAAGGGTTTAGAAATTGGCATAATGTTAAGAATGGAACTAAATGTGCATTTTTAGTTCATATAGGTAAAAGTAATTATGTTCACTTTAAATCTGTAGAGGTTGGTGAGAATTTTAAGAAGTTATTGTAACATATTTCAACTATTTTGAGTACGCAGCCGGTAGAGATTATACTGAGAAACAGGTTACGGCTCGAAGTATCGATCCTATGTGCTATGTGGCTAGCAATTTGGCTAGTTAAATGATTCAAATCTTGAATAATGTTTCTAACGAAGTCAGAGACAAGAATCGTGAATAAATTGGAGATGGGAAATATTGTATACTTGTCGATGAATTTAAAGATGCTTCAGTCAAAGAGAAAATGGAGCTAGTCTTAAGGTATGTGGATAGTGATGGGTATGTTCAAGAACGTTTTTTCGATATTCAGCGTATGAAAAACACTTGTGCTTTAACTCTGAAAAAATGTATAACCGATATTCTTAATCATTATAATCTTCCGATTGAAAATATGCGAAGACAGGGTTATGATGGTGCTAACAATATGCGAGGTCAATTGATTGGATTACAAGCCTTGATTCAGAAATATTACAAATATGCTTACTACGTGCATTGTTTTTCACATAGGCTATAATTAGCTCTTGTTGGTATAGCTGAAAATTCGGGTTCACTTTGGAAGTTTTTTTTCAATGTTAAATTCCGTCGTTAAGCTTGTTGTAGGACCAGAATATCGCCACAGCAATATTCTTGCGAGATTAACAACATTTCTGCGAGCGTCACATCGAGTTCTCCAACAACACTTTGCGAGAGTCACAAAATAATGACGTAATAGTTGACGATTGAAGAAACACAAAAAGAACATGATTTACTGGCGATGGTTACAATGCTTGTGAGAAGGAATATTATAGCTACTGCGATAATATCGCGAGTGATATCCGAAATTAGAGGATAGCTTAGCTGTCACCCATTATGTAATTTTCTATAAATGGAGATCCAATAGATTCAGGAAGGGGAGAGGTATTTTTGAGAGTTGAGAGAGTCTTGAGAGGAGATAATTTGAGGAGAGAGAGAGATATTTAGCAGAGAGATTTTTAGAGAGAGAAAATATATTTTTTCTTTATTATCTTCTTCCCCAAAACTAGATTTAGAACTCCATTAATGGAGATTATTAATGTAAAATCAAATGTAAACTTAAACAATCATAGTGAAAAATCATGGATGTAGATCAAATTGATCAAACCATGTAAAAAATCTTGGTGTCCATTTATAATTTTAGCAATTTTATTACCATTTTTATATGTAGATCTAGAAATTAATATCAAGATATGATAAGGGGTGTGTTGTGGGAATTCTCGCAAGGGAGCTTAAACTTATCATGTTGTTATCATGTTGTCGCAGAGATGTTGAAAAAATGTGGATAAGGCAAGATCAATGGGTTTTTACATGCAAATGTGAAGATATCCTGCGATTTTGTCGCAGATACAAAAGCAAAATAGGCAAAATAAGACCTTTAACTAGGAACGCAAAATAATACCAATAGAATAATCTCAAACATTAATTATTTTCTTTTAGGAATGCAGGAAAGATTTGTTCATCGCAAGAGAGATAGCAAGTACTATTTAGAATCTCTCAGAAATACTATTCAGAATCTCTCAGAAGTATTGTTCAGAATTTCTCAGAAATATTATTCAGAGTCTCTCAAGAGGATTGTCTACAATCTCGCAGCATTATTCATCGCAGAACTATTCACGGCGCTATTCACAATCTCGCAGCGATATTTCAGGAACATCATTCAGAAACTCGCAGATACATATAGAATCTTCCATACACATTCAGAAATTTGCAAACTCATTCAACACCTCGCAAACTATTCCATAATTTCGCAGGAAATGTGATTATTTAGCAGAATATGATTATTTTATTGCATGAGGCAGAGGCAAGATGAGAATAAAATGACAATTCGTTCATTTAACATTTTCTCAAGGATTCTACCTCCATAGATAAAGAACAGAGGCAACTATGGATTACCAAGAAAACATTTTATGTTCTTTATCTTCTCAGCAAGAATCATTTCCAAAATGGATAGGGATTTTCACCAAAAATGAAGTAATAATTTCGCATGAACAGAGGCAATACTTATGATTTTCATTCAAGGACGAATACTCCTTAAATTCTGATTGAGTACTTCTTATATTTCTTCAAGGATACTTCATACTTCGAATACTTCAAGAGTTAATACTTCTTATTTACTTAGCAAAGATATGGAACTTCACAAAAGAATAGAGGCAAGTACGTACTTTTCAAGACCAGTATTCTTTCGCTCGTTCCTTCATCAACAAAGATCAAAGATTACTACACCAAATGATTTTTCCTTAAAGATCGCTCTTCAAGCAATATTCAAGGGAAAAGAGGCAATATGTAGGACCAGAATATCGCCACAGCAATATTCTTGCGAGATTAACAACATTTATGCGAGCGTCACATCGAGTTCTCCAACAACACTTTGCGAGTGTCACAAAATAATGAAGTAACAGTTGACGATTGAAAAAACACGAAAAGAACATGATTGACTGGCGATGGTTACAATGCTTGCGAGAAGGAATATTATAGCTACTGCGATAATATCGCGAGTGATATCCGAAATTAGAGGACAGCTTAGCTGTCACCCATTATGTAATTTCTTATAAATGGAGATCCAATAGATTCAGGAAGGGGAGAGGTATTTTTGAGAGTTGAGAGAGTCTTGAGAGGAGATAATTTGAGGAGAGAGAGAGATGTTTAGCAGAGAGATTTTTAGAGAGAGGAAATGTATTTTTTATTTATTATCTTCTTCCACAAAACTAGATTTAGAATTCCATTAATGGAGATTATTAATGTAAAATCAAATGTAAACTTAAACAATCATAGTGAAGAATCATGGATGTAGATCAAATTGATCGAACCGTGTAAAAAATCTTGGTGTCCATTTATAATTTTAGCAATTTTATTACCATTTTTATATGTAGATATAGAAATTAATATCAAGATATGATAAGGGGTGTGTTGTGGGAATTTCTGCAACTACACTTGTTACAGCTTATGCACATCATTTAGGTGATTTCCAATCTACTCAAGAAGATGATATTAACCAAAGGTTGATTGATGGTCATCTTGAGACAGGTAAAGGGGCTAACCAAATAGGTGCACTGCCATGAGCTACTAATACTCATTGAAGTTCTTATTATAATTTTGTATGCAATTTGATTGATAAGTTTGATGCAACTTGTACAACTATCGAAAATATTTGTACAAGTGATACGAATGTGACATGTGGTGTATGTGAAGCACAAAGTACTTTAGAAGAATGCGAGAATTTAAGTTTCTTTTTGTATTGCATCTGATATATAAGATTATGGGATACACTGAAATACTATGTCAAGGCCTTCAAAGGAAAACACAAGACATAGTCAATGTCGTTGCTCTAGTTTCAAACACTAAATATTTACTTCAAAAGTTAAGAGCAAATGAAGATGGTTATCAGCATTTTACGTTAATCATGATATCGACATTCCTAATATGAACTCCTCTTATATACAAGGTACTGGTCGTTCTTGGCAGCAACATGACAACATTACAATGGATCATCATTACCATTTTGATATTTTTAGTGTTGCAATCGATTTACAGATCAAGGAATTAGTTAGAAGGTTTCCCGAGGACACAATGGAATTACTTATTCTAAGTTCATATTTGGATCCTCGATAATATTTCAAGGAATTCAATGTAGATAGCCTTTGTACTCTAGCTAAAACTTTCCATCCTTTAGATTTCAGTCGACAAGAGGTACATATTTTGAGAAATGAACTATTACACTATGGGCAAGATGTAGTCAAGCATGTGAGAGATTTAAGAATTTATCTACTATTGCCGAGTTGTGTCAAAGGCTAGTGGAAACAAGAAAGGTAGACATTTACCCTTTGGTTGATAGATTGATTCATCTTATATTAACTCTTCATGTTTCTACGACGACTGCGGAACTATACAATAATGTCAAATGTTAAATCATCTCTTCGGAACAAAATGGGAGAAGACTTTTTAGAGATTGCATGATGATATACATCGAAAGTGGCCTTGCACGAAAAATCAGCATTGATCAAATAATTGTTTTGTTCAATTCTCTGAAGGATCGGAAAGTACGACTGAAGTAATAGATGTGATCTAAGATTCGAAATACCGGTTGGTGGTTTTTTTTTTTTTTTTGGTAAGCTATTTTTTTGTGTATTTGTATCAACCATGATGTTATATATATATAATGTAATATATAATGATAATTTTCTTAAACTGATAGGTTTCTCTTTAGTTGATATAAGTAACGTAGTTTTCGGAAGAAGATCAGTTTAAATTAATCTTTTTATTTCAACTGACTAGTTCATTCGTATGGTAGAAATGTAGGTTGCTTTCGAGGAGTGGTCGGACAACCATGGAAGTAAGCATGGATCCACTTTCTGCGATAAAATGGGTAACAATCTTATTTTATATTCACACTTTATTTTTTCTTCCCTTGTTTGTCATGCTAGCTAAAAGTAATAACAGTGTGGCGCGATTTTTTTTAGCCCCCCTTTTCTGAAATCCTAATTCCGCGACTGCCATGATCCTAATTTTTTAACAACAATTTTAAAAAATTAAAACCAAATTCATACATAAGAAATTTCAAATTTCATTCAAATAGCAAGATTCATCATTGAAACAATTCTAAAAAATACCCAAACCCTAGAAATTACTTACTAGATATGCAATGAAAAATTGAAATTTTTCAGTAATATACTTGTAGTATGATCACATTAACCTTAGAAAATCATTAACCACCCATCTAAATCAAACCCAAACCCTTAAAGTAAATATCATATTATTAGGTTCTTTCTTCCTAAAATTTCTAACAGCGAAACCTAATCAACTAAAGTCTAAGATGAACAAAATAAGAAAGTACTTGCATAACTAAAGAAAGTGGATCTTGTAAAATGTTTGCATTCGCACATCAGATTTAGTTTTAGGATTTTAGCTAAAGAAGAAACAAAATTGATAAACTCCATGTCCTCTTCTGTACTTAGTTCCTATTATCTCTCTTTAACTTTACATTTCGTTGTTTATTCCTTTCAATTTTAGAATTGGGTTGACTAAAAATTAGACGGATGGTTATTAAAAATATGACATGTGGGATAACAGCTAGGATACGGTGGACTAAATCATACGACTTGGTGGACTAAGTCAGCAATTAAAAAAAAATATCTTAGGCCAAAATTTCTATTCAGTCAAGGTATAAAACGGGGCGGAGGGGGATGGGGGGGATCCCGGGTTATCCCACCATTTCTTCTGCACCTGCCATGATCATGTATACAATATCTGGGAGAAAGTTGTACGGTTAAACACGTGTTTTAGATCTCCCCCTTGTTACTCATAGTTATGACATCCATTTGAAGTTTCCAGAGTGTCCTCAACCATGATAGTTTGAAAGACCATATTAAATATTAAGTAACCACAAGAATTCAAGGTCGCCAGCTGCAATACATCATTAGTTCTCTTTGTATTAGGAAATAGGCTATATTTGAGTGAGTTATATTAGGAATTGAATTCCGTGAGAATCAAGTCTTGTGTCTTGAGGACCAAGTCTTATTATTGTATAAGTACCTTGATTATTATTGAGAAATCTAAGACTGATTGAGAATTTGGCATGGTATCAGAGCAATATTAGTTGATTTTCCATTATTAGTATTCATATATGGAAACTGGTGTTCATAGAAATCCACATACCTTGACACTAAAAATTATTTTGTATCCAAATCATAAACTTGCCACGCCTTTTTACCAAACAGGTACCCAAGAAATACACATCTCCTTCCTCTACTTGCAAACTTATCACCTTTACTATTCTGATTATGTACATAACACAAACACCCAAACACTTTCAACTGACCACATGGAGGCAACTTTCCAACCATAATTTCAGATGGATTCTCGTTATTAAGAATAGGTGTTTGTATATGATTGATCAAGTATGCCGCAGTCAATGCACATTCCCCCCAGAACTGTATTGGAAAATTAGCTTGAAATCTCAAAGCTCTCGCAACATACATTATATGTTGATGTTTTTCCTCATCTCTCCCATTTTGTTGGGGTATACCAACACAAGATGTCTCAAATATTATCCCATTAGACTTAAAATATCCACGCAAAGAATTAAAATTTGTTCCATTATCACTTCTAACATATTTGATTTCCTTGTCAAATTGACGTTTAACAAGAGCAATAAAATCAAGAAATATCAATTAAACTTCAGTTTTAGTTCTGATCAAATAAATCCACACACCTCTTGAAAAATCATCAACTATTGTTAAAAAATAGTGAGCTCCACAAGACGAAGGTATCTTGCAAGGCCCCCATAAATCCAGATGAACAAAATCAAATATACTGCTAGCTTTACTCTGAATAACAGGAAAACTACTTCAACGATGTTTGCTCTTGGACAAATATCACAAGCATTATTATTTTTCCTAGATAACCTACTCACAGCTGGTATATTTTGTAATACTTTCTCCGATGGATGTCCCATTCTTTGATGCCACAGCTCATACAAATCCCTACTAACCGCAATCACTTTAACTGGAGGTACACCATGGAAAAATATAGTCCACATTGTCTCTCACCCACTCCAATCACCTTCCTCGTCAACCGGTCTTGTATAAGACATAAACTGTTAGTACATTGCATAACGCAAACTGATTCATATATCATCTATGTGACCGAGATTAAGTTACAAGTTATTTGAGGCACATAAAGAACATTATCAAGCCTCAAACCACCAGGAAGAATCAATGTTCCAATTTTATCATAGTTTGCATATTTTCCATATGGTAGACCTACTTAACATGTCTTAATATCTTCTATCATGTCATTTAAAGTACATGTGACATAATTCGTAGCCCCTGTATCCATAATCCAGGAAACATGATTTTGTTTACCTTGTAATTTAATTTTCGATTTGTTTGAACTCAAGAACTTATTGAAGCTGAGTTGATGTGACTCCAACTAAACCAGTTCCATCTGCGAATGTCATACCAGTTGGCTGTTGAGATGTTGGTACATTTAAGTCATTAACCCGTACATGATTGGTGCTACCATATCATCTGCCACCACGAGGATATGGTAGCACCAGCTCGACCATGACCACCAGCTTTACCACCACGAGGCATGTCTCCCCACCAGTCAGGATAGCCAATCACTTGATAAAAACCATCATCAGAAGGCCTTTTCTAAACATTCTTCAAATCAAATTTTTATTCAGGTTGACCAAAAGGGAGGGGGAACTAAAGAAGATGATGTACCGACCCGAGATGCTGCTAGTATTTCCTTAGTGAAATACTAATATGAGGATCATGAATAAGAAGAGAGGATGGTAATATTGGTGTACTAGAGATGGTTTCTCCACTAACATCAAAGGGAAAGATGCAGCATAATGTCCTAGTATATGTTGATGATTTGATTATGGCAGGAAATGATCTAGTTGCACTTCATAATTTTAAAACTTACTTGGGACAATGTTTTAAGATGAAAGATCTTGGGAAGTTGAAATATTTATTAGGATTAGAGGTGGTTCGAAATAAACAAGGACTCTACATACGTCAGATGAAATATGCATTATATATTATCATGGAGACTGGGTTATTGGGAGCAAAACCTGCAGAGTTTTCAATGGAAATGAAACATCAGCTAACATTGGCAAAAGGCAAGATACTAGATGATGTGGACAAATATAGACGATCGGTTGGCCGTCTGATTTATTTGTCATTCACAAGACAAGCCTTGCTTACTCAGTGCATATTTTATCTCAATTTATACAACAACCAAAAGTGGAACATTGGGAAAAAGCACTTCGTGTGGTTATATATTTGAAGAAGAATCCAGGATAAGGAATTCTGCAACATTCTGATAGTGCTCTTAGTTTAAAAGGATGGTGTGATTCAGATTGGACAAGTTTTCCATTAACTAAATGTTCATTAACAAGTTGGTTTGTCCTTCTTGGCTTCTCACCTGTGTCTTGGAAAACTAAGAAGCAACATACAGTTTCTCGATCCTCAGTAGAAGCAGAACACAAATCTATGGAAAAAGTAACATGTGAATTAAAGTGGTTGAAACAGTTACTTGGTGATTTAGGAGTTCATCATGCTCATGGGATGAATCTCTTTGTGATAGTCAATCAGCATTATATATTGCTCAGAATCCAGTACTTCATGAAAGAACAAAACATATACAAGTAGATTGTCGTCTTGTTAGAGATGCCATAACAAAGAAGATTATATCACCCTCGTATACTCCTACAACAATTGGCTTATATTCTTACAAAAGATTTAGGGAAAGCTCAGTTTAAGTTTCTTTTGTCCAAGATGGGTATTCGTGACCTCCATGCTCCATCTTGAGGGAGGGTATTAGGAAATAGGCTATATTTGAGTGAGTTATATTAGGAATGAGATATACTTGGAATTGAATTCCGTGAGAATCAAGTCCTGGGTCTTGAGGACCAAGTTTTATTATTGTATAAATACCTTGATTATTATCGAGAAATCTAAGACTGATTGAGATTTTGACATTTTGTTTTATCTTCTTGATTGAGAGTTTGAGACTATCTAGGCCATGAGATGATGGATGCAGCAAAATGATGAAATTTTCGTACCCAAGTTTTCTTCTTCTTGATTTTTTTTATATCACGTTTGAATTCTTCATATAGATCTAGGCTGTTCAATTCAAAAATAACTAAAATGACAATTTACTTTTTTAACAGTTTGACTATAAGACCTAGTTGATTAATGGGTCAACGAGTAAATTACATGTATGCTGGATAATATTACACTACAAGAAAACCTGGAATAGTCAATTGACCAAAATCGTCGGTTAAAGTACATTTTGGCTAAACCTGGGCTTTGCCGAGTGAAATTGGTGGTCAGAGCTAGTGTCGGGCAAGCTAGTCATGTGATAGGGTTTGTCCAACTCTGCAATCACCTAAATTTTTTCCTGATACAAGTTTGTGAGAAAAACTGAACGTGACATAAACTTGGTGCTTCGAAAAATAAACAGTGGTCGTGTGGTTGCTTAGGTTATAGCTGACTCCATTTGAGAGTTGTAAAACTATTTCTGATCAGTGTATGTACTTGGTACTTCCAAAATAGTGGCCATGTCGTTGCTTAGGTTATGGCCGACTCTGTTTGAGAGTTGGAATGCTATTATCGATCGGTTGGATAAAAAGTCAGCTATTCGATCTGGTAAATGGTAGGCAATCGGCTATATTTTAAACAACTAAATATGAGACTTGGAAAGTAACTTGCAATGAGTTGGAAGATTGGTAAACAACTTATATTGGTAGTTACTGAGCAGTGGGGTCATTTTATGCCAAGTGAATATGGCTGCTGGTAGAATATGTTTAACCAGTGGAGATATGTGATTTGAGATTGAAATTTGTAGTTACCAAGTAGTGGGATTAAATTTGGACCGACTTCATTTGGTTGTTGGTAGAGTTTGTTTAAGGAATTGAGATGTCTAATTGGATTTTCTTAGGAGTAATTCCTATATAGACGGGCATTAATGAAACCAACAATATGATACGTTTTCTATGCTATCGTTTTACACTTGAGCCATCCGCATTTGAGAGTTTAAATGAAATAGCTTTAATATACGACCAACTTAAATGAGCAACCGCAACTTTGTCGGCCAATATACACAACCACTAGATCGGAGAGTTGGGATATTCATTTCACACAATCGATAAATTTGATGACCAACGTATTTGGCACTTGTAAGTGTGTTTGTTTATGCCTAAGCCCACTACATATGAGGATCAATAAGAGCATTCTCGACAGACGGAAAATTGAACCAGCCATCAGAACTGGTAATTGTTAGGTTGTTGTTATGTGCTTAGATCCACTAAATTTGACACTTGATCATTGTTAATTGTGGAGCACTAAATCAAATAAATTTGAAATTTGAAATTTTGCTGGGTAATCCAAAATTTATGCTAGGTTGTTCTCTATTGGCAGAAAAATACAAGGGTGCTTTAATTTATATGTTAGAAAAAATATTTGAATTTTTCCTTTAATTTTTTTCAATCGAGTTGTTTTTTCTTTCATGGGCATGCTATTTCAATACTAATCAGGCGCAATCCAAAATATGCATGGTATATGTTATTTTTGTAACTTATTCATGTACAAACTTATTCGTGCAATGCCATGTTATTTACTTAGTTTGGAACACCAATTCTTGCAGAAAAACTGTCACAGAATTATCCTAAAACTTTGTCGGACTCCTGTGGAATACAATTGGTCAAAAATGCGTAATTACATGTTCACCTTGCCTGAGCCTTCTGTTTGTATCCTCTCACAACTCACGTGGAGGAAATAAAAAGAACCCTATTTTGGGGCATACATATAAGATAAAAAACATGGGTGCTTATAGTATTTCAAGGGTGGCCCTTATCCTGTATTTTTCAAAAATGCTAAAATACCCCTCATGAGATTAGTGTTTAATTAGTGATAATAAAAATTAATTAATTGTTAATGATTAAAATTAGTTCAGTGTTAATTTATGATAATAATTTTGTGTTAAAGGATAGTTAGTTAGTGAATAATTTTAGAAAAAGAAGAAGGAGGAAAGAAGAAGGAGAGGAGGAAAAAAAAACAAAAAAACAATTTCTTTGTTTGTGATCTTTGTGAATATTGAGAGATGTGTGATACAAATTCGAGTGAGCAAGGTGAATCTTCATCACGTAAAGCTAATAAAATACATATCAATTACGATGGAGATCCGGAAATGGCTGATTTGTTGGATTATGAAAATGATTTTACCTAAACTCAACTTTTTTCTCAAGCTCAAGATGATTCATTTATGGAGCCAAATCCCGAAGATGATTACATAGATGAAGAACCCAATGCTAATAATACACATGTATGGTTGTATAAGTTGTTTAATGTTCGTTTTGTAGCTTGATTTCACCAAAAGTTATGATTTTTGCAACTAGTTCGGCGGAACAGAGTAAGTTTCGGAAGATAATATGTATGCAGAACCGTAGTAGTCAAGAACAGTTCGGCTTATTCGTTTGAGAAATATGTACGCCGAACTGTCATTAAATTATTTTCACGCCAAATAATTTTCATGGTTCGGCTCAAATGGGATGTAAATTTGTAAGCCGAACCATATCTAAAAAAACATACGAGTTACAGTGTAATGTTCGGCTTACTCGTTCTACAACCGAACAATAATTTTTGTTATTAGAATTTTTTAGAAATTTTAAGTGTTATGGTTCGACTTATAATATTAGACCCAAATAGGCCAAATCCATGTTTGACATGTAGTTCGGCTTTATAAGTCAAACACGAATCATCCGAACCTGTAGTTCGGCTTTCATATAGTTTTTCGTGTTTGCCGAACCTGACCCAAAACCTGTGCGATATTGTTGTAGATTGTTGTTGAAATGGAAACTGTGGAGGATCAACCACCGCCTGTTGATGTCATTCATGAAGATACTAGAGATCACTTCCAAACTGACTTGGTAGGTAAATAACGTAGTTTATTTTTTTTATTAATTTTCAAGTATGTTGTATGCAAACTCATTAATAAAACTAAAGTTTTGTACTTGTTAATATGTAGATGTGGAAAACCAAAGAAGAAGTTGTTAAATGGGTTGAGGAACATGCTTGGAAAATCAATTGCGTCCTAGTTAAAGGTAGACAAAGCCGAAAGGAGCAGGTTGAGATGGTTTGTGAGAGGGGCGGGAAGAAAGTAAACAAGAACAAAAAAGGTAAGCCATATGTTGGGAGGACCGGGAAAAAAATATAAGACTAAAACAAGGAAGATAAATTGTCCTTTCAAGATAGTCTTAAATTGGAATGCAGATGAATAAATTTTCACAATGAATAAAGATATGGATTTCTGTCATAACCACCCACCAACACTGCAATCAAGAACACAAATATTAAAAATAAATTACTTTAATCTGAAAATGAAAATAAGCCAGATCTGAACAAAATCTTACTTGTATAATTCCCCCGGTACTTTGTTTGATGATTTTTCGGGGTGGAGAACTAGATTGATCCACAGCCATCTCAGTGTCTTCGGAAATCTTTTGATAGCTGCGCTTGGGAGTAGAATTGGTTGAGGGTGATGAGATGGAAACCAAGGCCATTTTCTTACTGATTAGAGAACTCATTATTGATGACGTTGCTGGCATGATATCTGAAGGAGGATTGGCATCTATATGCAAAGATGGTGGTTGCGATGGTGTAAGATTTGGTGAAGTGACATCTTCTATAATCCAACGCATCACTGGCTTTTCCTGCTTTAAAACCCTAACTTTTCTCTTTTTCCCCTTCTGCATTAGCAAATACTTTTTCTTTCACCGATAGAACACCAGTTTCACAAAACATACCGTCTCACTGGATGTCATTCCCTCGGTTCACTGGATGAATCAAGGACTAGTAGGTGAAATAAGGCATATGCTCTCTTTTGCTACTCGTTTTACTTTAAATCATGTAAGGAGATCAATTAATAACGCTGCTCATGTTTAGGGGTATTCATGGTCGGTTTTGGTTTGGTTTCAAGCCAAACCAAAACCGAAACCAATACTATCGGTTTCTAAAAATTGAAACAACACCAATCCATTAACCATTGGTTCGGTTTCCAAATGGTTCCAGCCGGTTTCTGTTTTTCCCAGTAGTTTTTGGTTAACCAATAATTATGTCAAACCAAAAAAAAAAAAAATTACACAAATTTACAGAAAAAAATAGTATTGGTTTACAAAAATTTAAAGACAAAAAATAAATAAAAATAATATCAAGAGTAGTTAAAGCTTACTCTAAATCTAGAGATCAAAAGAAGATTTAACTAATGGCAGGCTATACAGTGACATCTCTAATGAAAATTTAATCAATGATTATTTTTTTAAGCAATATTCGGTTAACCATTGGTTATTGGTTCGGTTTCTCTATCATACCAAAACCAAACCATTAATCTCGGTTTTCATCTTTTCTAAACCAAAACCAACCATTAGTTAATGGCTTGGTTCAGTTTCCCCCTAATCGGTTTGGTTTGGTTCGGTTTTTCGGTCAACCATTAACCATTAACCATGAACACCCCTACTCATGTTATTGTTAAAACTGCTAGACTAAACATGCTCTTTATAGACTATCATATGGACATCCCAGAATCTTTCTGTTTGGTAATCAGGGATGAACAACAAGCCTGTCACGCTAAGTTATGTAAAAATCTTAAGTAATCAAAGTTGTTTTTGCATAAAAAAAAATAAAAAAAAACTACCAGCACGTGTGTATGTCGAATCCAGTAGGTTAGCAAGGTTAGTAAAAAAGAGAGAAACCCAGCCTCTCTAGTACTTTACTTTCCGAGACAGCTTTCCAGTTGACAGTCAAATCTTTGAAAGCATAGGATATGAAGCACCCATTAGTTTAATGAATTTTATATCTCGAAAGAGGATATTGTATTTTACTTCAAGATTTACATGGATGCTAATCCTATTGCTTGTGGATACCAATTCCGATTGAGTTTGTTACTTTCTGCTACATTTTAATTTTAGTTTGTTACTTTATTATGGAAAATCATGAGAAATGGATGGGTCATTTGCTGATCCTAACTACCCTTCCTAGTGAAGCGCTGTTAAATTATTTGATTTTGTCTTCTACAACCCAAACATGGCCATTTAACTTAGTTATGAAAACCCTTGAGAAATGGATGGGTCACCTGTTGACCGTAACATCTCTGCATTTTGCAGTAATGTTAAATTGGTTGGTTTTGTTTATACCAATCCAAATTTATCCATTTAATCCAGTTCAGTCTATCTGTATTTGGCATTTGATGGCTTTGAAGGTGGAATTCTCTAACCTGTGGAGAGTCATGAGTACTGATGATGTTGGTAGCTTAATCTTTGAATATGTTGCCTTTGAAAACGCTGTAATGATTGTAATCTTTAAAGTTAGTCCTGTAACAATCCTAAATCTATTTTAATGTATGGGGTTCGCCTCCTTTTCGAAAATAAATAAATAAATATTTCTTGGGGTACCTACCCAAAGATAATGGATATTTTGTTTTGTTTTGTTTTTGGTATTCCCTAGAAGTAATGATGAAGATTTATAGTACCCGATCTTTAACTTTCTTTTCACCATAACTCTTACATTTCTATCGTTATGAATTGTCCAAGGGGTTGCAAATGAATAAATTCTCCCAAAGTTACTTCTATTTGTTTTCCTGTCGAACTTTAATTGAGAAGACCAATTGTCTTTATTAGACCAAGTTATAGTGAGATCCTCAATTGATCCACATCTTCTTCACTATTATTGCAAAAACATCACAAATCCTCGGATATATTGCAACCCCTCTTTTTAGGTTATCCACGATGGGGATTGCATTGTTGTGTGCCCACCTAAAAAACATCTTCACTTTGGGTGGAATGGAATTTACCCACATAGCTTTATGAGGAAATAAAATTCCACCACTTAATTACCTAATTGCTTAAGCAGCTGTAGCTCTCCTTGACTATAGTTTCAAAATTGAAGTTAATGAAAATATCATCTTCCTCCTCTCGCAGGTCTGGAGGGTCACATAGCAGTGCTGATAAATTTGTTAACTCATCTTTCTCTACCTGAGTTGGGTACCTTTTTAGTTGAATTGTCCCACTTCCATCTGCTACCAGGTCTTCCTCTTTAGCCTCTTTATTCACCACCACCTTAAAGGCATGTTGGTGATATATATATATATAACTTAAAGGGAGTCGATAATATCCAGTTATTATACCAATAATTGACTGGGTTTATATTTTAGTAGTTTTGATAAAATCTCTTTTGATGTTAAAATATTTTCAATTGCCATGGATATAAATATCATTTCTTGGACAATTTTCAAATGATCCATATGACACAAAAATAGTTTTTGAACAATAAATTGTTTCGAGATAAGATTGCTAAGGTCCAATGAACATACATTGCTTAAATCATATTTCGAGATGTGTAACAAAACAAGCTTGACTCGAAAATTTTTCTTTGCAATTTTAAACATACTAGAAGTCGTACGACATAGTGAAAATGCGGGGGGTCTAACAACTACACCTAAAAATTCGTTTGGAAATCTGAGAGGAATTAATCCAATACACTTTTTAGAGAATCAACTAGGCAGTCAGACTCAATCTACAATAAAGTATATCAAAGAGCTTAATATCTCTAACTCTTAATTCAATCCGCAATCAGCAAATAGAAATCTGCGACCTGATTGTATATAAGAGGAGTTACTTGAACGGTACCAAAGATCAACGTTCAAGTGTCAATCAATGTAAATCAACAACCAAAGGTTGTATATTCTAATTGATTGATCTTAACGCACAACCTATGATATTTCAATTATATAACAAAAAATAATGCGGAAAAGAAATAACACAAACACTAGAATTTTGTTAACGAGGAAACCGCAATTGCAGAAAACCCCCGAGACCTAGTCCAGGTTGAACACCATACTATATTAAGCCGTGACAGACACTAGCCTACTACAATTAAACTTCGGACTGGACTGTAGTTGAACCCTAATCAATCTCACACTGATTCAAGGTACCGATGTGCTCCTTACGTCTCTGATCCTATCAGGATACTAAGCACTTGATTCCCTTGGTTAATCTCACCCGCAACCAAGAGTTTCTACGACCCAAAGTCAAAGACTTGATAAACAAATCTGTCTCACACAGAAAAGTCTATATGATTGAATGGATCTGTCTGCCACAGAAATACCTAAGAGTTTTTGTTCCGTCTTTTGATAAATTAATGTGAATAGAAACCAATTGATAAACCAGATATATTCCCGAAGAACATCCTAGTATTATCAATCACCTCACAATAAACATAATCGATTAGCGAAACAAGTTATTGCGGAATCACAAACAATGAGACAAAGTTGTTTGTGATTACTTTTCTATCCTTCCTATCGGAGATATAAAATCTCGAGTCAATAATTTCAATTGTACTCAAAACGATAGAAACAACAAGATCAGATCACGTAACTACAAGAGAATAGTTGGGTCTGGCTTCACAATCCCAATGAAGTTTTCAAGTCGTTAACCTACAGGGTCTCGAGAAGAAACCTAAGGTTAAAGGAAAATCGATCCTAGTTATGTAACTAGTAACACACATGATGTGTAGGGATTATATTTCCCAGTTGCTAGTGTTGTCCCTTATATAGTTTTCAAATCAGGGTTTGAAATCCAAGTTACCTTGGTAACAAAGCATTCAATAATCACCGTTAGATAAAAAACCTGATTCAACCAAAATAATATCTTTCAACCGTTAGATCGAACTTAGCTTGTTACACACAAATGAAATTCACCCTCATTTAGGTTTATGTAGCCGTACCTAAACGTGTACACCATGTTGGTTCACAAATAGTTAACCGAGGTTAGCCATATGATTACTCTTATATCAACCTTATTCATCTTAACCATAACTACTTCAAATGACTCAAATAAAACTAGTTAAAGAGTTGTTCGATTGGTATATTCTCATGAATTATACAAGAACGCAATTGAAGCAAAATATGTTTGATTCATTTGAATCAATCATGAACATTATAGCCACGGTTTGCAAAAATTGAATTCCTTAAGATTTAAATGTTTAAGTTCATGAACAAACCGATTTGATAAAATAACCATCTTAAGTATGCGTACGGGTATGCGTATTTAAGCAACCAGATTTTGAGCTTGTTAAGTTTCCAAAATCAGCAGAAATTCTCGGTTCGAAAACTTCTGCCAGTATGCATACGGGTACGCATACTTAAGGTGACTAGTTAGGAGTTTCAGATATTTTCGATTCGAAAACTTCCGCCAATATGCGTATGGGTACGCATACTTATCTTGTCTTCTTCACCAATTTCGTATACACACATATGCATACAATTGGCTCCCAGTTTATGGATTTATACACTAATGTGCGAACACACTATATATGTTTATATCCAACGATGGTTTCATTATCAATTCTATATTCCAATCATTGAAACGTTCTTTTATAATGGCAATAGCCGTTTTCACACACTATTAGCATCAAAGTAATTTTCAAGTTATTGAAATGTCAACATGACTTTTGTCACGAGTGAAGATGAACATGGCTAAAGTGAAAGCTTGCCAACACATATTTCGAGAAATATGTAAGCGAGATATACTCAGCTTGAAATCTCAAATGTGTATAGTAGAAAACTATATCATAAAACGACTCATGTCTCAATATAGGAGATAGAGTAAAAATATACTTTCCAAGTGATTGATGAGTTTAAGTCTCCACATACCTTTTGTCGGTGAAGTTCCAGAAGCTCCCCTTAGTAGTTCTTTGTCTTCAAATGATGAACGCCGAGAAATCTAAGCTCAACTACAATATTTATGTCCTAGTCCGAGACATCTATAAATAGGCTAGAAATCAAGACTTATAGTTTTGATCACTAACATTGACAAACATGCTTGAGATAAGAACGCATGCGAGTTTGACCAAGCAATGATCTAACACATAGTCTCATAAAGATAGAATGGAAATACATGTGAGTACATAAATAGAATGTTTCAGTCTTCACATACCTCTCTTGTTGACGAAGTCTCCGAATGTCATCGTCGAGCTTCAGTCTTCGAGGGTTGTTCAGTGATGTCTGATAGTCGACTACTATACCTAATCTAAGACTTGACTATAGTAAACTAGAAATCAAGATATTATATTGTGCATGTAACATTGACAACAAACTTGAGATAACAAAACTTGTGAGTTTGGCCGTGCAGTTCTGTAACACACGTAAATTAATAGATTAATTGCTAAAGCATCCAAAAAATGTGTGCCATATCTATTATGGTTACAAACACATAATAAGATCCTTTAGGAAACTGGCGATTAGGATACCTAACCATACACTTACTCAATCTATGTTCAAAGTATAAAGCATTACAATGAAATCATATATACATTAATTGGATTTGGTGGTAGCAAGGTGAATCTTATGGGAAGTGATAAACATATATACACTATTACTTAAATAATTCTTTTGATAATATATATGGCTAATTTTATTATGCATGTAAGGACATTATTTTGGCTTGAAACAATATAGAGAACTCTCTTAGAATTGGACAATTAAACGGACGAATTTTATTTTACCTCAGCCGTGGGTCAGATTAAAGCAGTGTCGTTACGGCATGGGTTATTTCTAGTATACTGTGTTAGAGCATAGCTCGGTTGAACACACCAAGCGTTGGTATGTCAAGTTTGGTTGTGATATTTTAGTATCAAAACGCATCTAGAGTTGCTTGATTAAATCCTAGAGTCAACTTTGTTTAGGTTAGACTAGAAAGTCTAGGAATGTTGAGACGTATAAGTATTACTCTGAAGACCTAAAGAATGTGAAAAAGCAATGAACTACTACAACGACATCATCCTTCCACTTGAGGTTAGTAATATCGACTTAAACTGTTTCATTCCTAACGTATATTTCAAGTCGTGCTATATTGAAAACATAACTGCGAAGCTGTATATACAGTACATATTGTATAATATTCTAGTAATGTGACATGATCATAATTGTATGATCATAGTATTAGGGAATTAGACTAAGACATATTATGCTTATCTTTTGAACTTCATAGATATGACACCGACATAATCTTGTATATATTGTTATGATTATATGAATGGGTTATGGTGAAGATTTCATCATAGGAAACAGTGTTTTACATTTTTTTTAAAGGAAGTACATTCATGAACTTGTTTTATGAATCGAAATGGAAATCATTAGGCTTATTGGTCTGGCTATTCATTGCAAATCTTTGGATGACATATGTGTGAGATGGTAGAACTGATCTTAAATTATGTTATGTATCTTGGTATAACTAATCACAATGCCTGACTTGTGATTTGGTATGACTAGTTTTATTAATTGGTGTGACCGATCCTAATAATTAGTGTGACCGATCCTAGTAACTGGTGTGACCGATCATGATCATGTGTAATCGATCCTTGTAATTGGTGTAACCAGTCCTGGTAACTAGTGGTAACTGGTGTGACCGATCACAAGTAATTCCATGTGTATATGGAACCGATCCTTGTAATTGGTGTAACCGATCCTAGTGAGTAGTTACTAGTGTGGCTGATCACAAATATTTCCATAATTAGGTATAACCGATACTAGTGATTGGTAGAACAGATTGGACCCATGTATGTGATTTGGTATTTGATCAATCACATAGTAGTCTTGGAATACAGGTGAACCAATTCTAAACTTGTTTGGAAGTGTGGTATAACCGATTCCAAGAATGAAAATCCATGTAAATATGAAATAAGGATTTGTAGTGAAAAGATGTCAACATACTTTGAACACGTACAGTAACTCTTCAAGGTGATCATGTGCCGAAATAAATTGAGAATCTTTTAATTAAGGTTTTTGATTTTATATGCTTTAATTACCAGCAATTAAATGCATATCTCTAGAGAGTAAAAATTAGTAATGTGCATTTACTAATTGGAGATTTTCTATTGAGAGATTTCAGAAATATTGGACAAGCATTTATTGGAATTATGAAAATCGAATTTGCTATTCATTGCATATCTTGAGAATACTTTCGGTTTTGGAAATTCCTTGGTATCCAAACATCCTTGGTCTATAAATACCTAAGTTTTCATTTCTATCAAATTATCCTAAGATCCGGGTAAACTTCATTTCTTGTTGTTTCTAGTGGAGTCGTCTATTCAGAGAGGAAAGTATCCTAATTAGGTGAAATCTCTTACAACCTCTCTTTTAAAGACTTCTGTTGGATCAAGAAGCTCTACGAGTACCCTTGGTAGGAAACTAGATAATTACAATGTTATTAGTTTTCGATTAATTTGATTGACTAACGGTTGTTGAAACTTTGATTGCACATAGTTTTTTTATTCTTGAGAATCTTCTCTTCTGATATCAAAAGAGACTATATCAGCGGATACGATATATCAAAAGAAACTATTTCAACAAGTTGGAGGTTAGGAGCTGGTTTGCTGGAGAAGGTACGATGTATGTTATCTAATGCTGGATTTGGTAAGGCATTTTGGGCTGAGACAGTTGCATATGCGTGCTTCCTTATTAATAGATTTTCATCAGCTGCATTAGAAGCTAAAACTTCTATGAAGAAATGGTTTGGTAAACCATCTTAAGATTATAACTCAACTCATGTATTTGGTTGTCCTGTGTGATATCATGTTAGTGAAAACAAGATTGATAGCCATGTCGTGAAAGGAATCTTTATGGGCATGAAGAGTAGAGTGAAACGGTTGAAGATTTGGAAACCATATAAGTCTGTATCTGTTGAGAATACTTCCAAAGACATGAGGTCTGCAAGAGAAGTAGCTACTTAAGTTCCAAATGATAGTGACGTTGTTGAGCAAGACGAACAAGAGTCAAGAAAATACAGAAGTTACAGTCACATACAACATAGCAACCAGCAAGCCAAAAACTTCAAACAGGAAACCTGGTTGGATGGATGATTATGTTGCTTATGCATTACCATTTGTTAAAGATGGTACTCCTACTTCCTATTTAGAAGTTGTAGGCAGTGCAGAGTGCAAAGAATGGGAAGGTGCAGTGAAGGATGAGATGTAGTCACTTAACAAGAATGGAAGATGGATTGTTATGAATCTCTTAGACTGTAAGAAGGCCATAGGGTGCAAATGTATATATGCTAAGTAAGAAGGATCTTCGGTGAATCAAGTACGCTACAAGAAAATGTTAGTTACAAAAGGCCAAAGAAAAAGGACTGACTACAATGAGGTGTTTTTTCGATGGTAAAACACTCATCAATCTGTATTTTGTTGGCCTTGGTAGCATAATATGAGTGATAACTAGTTCAGCTAGATGTCAAGACGACATTCTTACATGGTGATCTAGAAGAAGAGATATATATGTTCAAGGTTACTGGAAAATAAGACTGTGTATGTAAACTGAAAATATTGTGTACGGGCTGAAGAAGACTCCAAGATAATGGTACAAGAAATTTAACCCGTTTATGATAAGCTAAACATACACAAGAAGTCACTATGACCATTTTGTATACTTCAAGAAGCTAGGTGATGGGTCTTTCATATATTTTCTCTTGTATGTCGATGATATTATGATTACATCGAATAATATGAAAGAGATTGATAATTTGAAGCAAAATTTGTCATCTGAGTTCAAGATGAAAGATCTGTGAGTGGCTAAGAATATTCTTAGTTAAGTTTGTTTGTCTTAGAAGGCATATTTGAAGACAGTGTTACAGAAGTTTGATGTCCATGAAAGAACTAAATATGTAAGTATTCCTCTCGATCCTCATTTTAAATTGAATGCTCGCATGTCTCCCACAAATGAAGAAGCGCGAAGGTATATGGCCTAAGTCTCATATGATGAGGTTGTTGGTAGCTTGATGTATGCGATGGTATGTACAAGGCCGTACATTTCACACGCATTTAGTATGGTCACTTGTTATATGCATTTTCCTGGTGTTGATGGTGGTTTTTAGACAAAGGGTAAAATCGTAAAACCCCAAAAAACCTAATGTCACCGGTGACACATTTATTAGAACATTTAATGCATGTAGTTAGTAATTAATAGGGGGTATTTTTTTCAAATTAGGGTTACAACGAGCAAAACCCTAATTCACCTCCGTGTCAATGGAAAATCATGCCAGCCACACCTAGCCCAAGCTAGCCGCACCATGCCAAACGCACTCTGCCCTGGCCCTAACTATGCTAGTCACACCAAACGCGCCAAAGCATGCCAACCATACTAGCCGCACCTTTGTGCCAATGGCAAATCATGCCATCCACACCTAGCCCAAGCTAGCCGCGCCATGCCAAACGCACTCTGCCTCGGCCCTAGCTATGCTAGTCACACCAAACGCGCCAAATCATGCCAACCATGCTAGCCGCACCTCCGTGCCAATGGAAAATCATGTCAGCCACACCTAGCCCAAGCTAGCCGCGCCATGCCAAACACACCCTGCCTTGTCCATAGCTATGCTAGTCACACCAAACACGCCAAAGCATGCCAACCATGCTAGCCGCACCTCTATGCCAATGGAAAATCATGGCAGCCACACCTAGCCCAAGCTAGCCGCGCCATGCCAAACGCACTCTGCCTCGGCCCTAGCTACGCTTGTCACACCACGCCAAGACAAGCACCCTTACCTTGGCCTTGGCCGGGCCAAACCAAGCACCCTTACCTTGGCCTTAGCCGCGCCATGCCAAAATAACGCCCACGCCTAAGCTTGCAAATCATGAAACCTAAGCCTAATTGGCCACGCATGCCATTAGCACATGCCAATACGCACGTTGGTAGCTTTTCTTACCAGGCTATGGCCCTAATGGCTGAGCATGCCATTGGCACATGTCAAACACGCACGCTGGTAGTTTTTCTTACCAAGCCATGGCCCTAATGGCCGAGCATGCCATTGGCACATGCCAAACACGCACGCTGGTAGCTTTTCTTACCAGGCCGTGGCCCTAATGGCCGAGCATGCCATTGGCACATGCCAAACACGCACGCTGGTAGATTTTCTTACAAGTTCGTGGCCCTAATGGCCGAGCATGCCAGTGACACATGCCAAACACGCACGCTGGTAGCTTTTCTTTCCAGGCCGTGGCCCTAATGGCCGAGCATGCCATTGGCACATGCTAAACACGCACGCTGGTAGCTTTTCTTACCAAGCCATGGCCCTAATGACTGAGCATGCCATTGGCATATGCCAACACGCTCGCTGGTAGATTTTCTTACCGGGCCGTGACCCTAATGGCAACGTACGCCATTAGCACATGCCAAAACCCTCGCTGGTAGCCTAACTTGCACTCGACGTGCAACCTACCACCAAGGCATTCCACACATGCCATTGGCACATGCCACACGCCCCACTGGCATCTCTGGCATTGCCACTTTCACTCAACGTTCAACCTACCACCAAGGCATTCCTCACATGCCATTGGCACATGACACACGCGCCACTAGCAGCTATGGCCTTGCCATTTGCACTCAAGGTGCAACCCGCAACAAAGGCATTATGCACATTCCATTGGCACATGCCACACGCGCCACTTGCAGCGCCACTTGTACTCAAGGTGCAACCAATACTCGAGACATCAACACAAACTGGGGGATGCATTCCAGGGTCATGGTTTGGCGGTCACAGCATGCAGCGTACACTACACTCACTTTAAAAAGCGTGAAAAGGAATAAAGCGGTCAAATAAATGAGGAAATAATGGTGAAAACGTTTTCACCCATAAACACCATACGGTTACCACCTCCTCCCATTATTTCACCCTTTAATCTCTTCCTTCATGAGTCCAGGGTACGTTTCAATCTCGACTTGTATAAATAGGTCTTACCTATTTCCAACAGACAACAAGTCTCGGTCAGGAGAAAAACACAACACTCTCAGAAAAGGAAACTTTGCAAGCTCTCCAAAAGCTTTCATCTCTTGCAAGCTTCCGAAGCTTTCACTTTCTAATACAAGTCGAGACATTACTCTTCCATAATTATTCTGGTCTCAACACCTTTCTTTGCTTCCCTCCCCAAATCAACCCTTCTCCTCCACTTTGTGACCGAAGCAAGTCTGGAACGGCCATTTCTTCGTTTAGGCCGGACTTGTACAGATTGATCTCTCGAATCTAGAAAGTTCTCACATGCAGCACATTTGTTTAGGGTTTGAACCAGTTTCTCACTCACCTACCGAATTTACCAAAATCGGCAAAAACGATTTTTACCCATAAATAATTGGCGACCACAACGGGAGGATTGATCTATCGGCTACAATCTTAGAATGTCAATCTCGTTCTTTGACCCAGATGTCAAGATGGTAGGGGAAAGTGACTCAATCCGACTCAACTACCTGACAACCGGTTACCAGTCGTAAAGACTACACGAGGAAACTAGGGACTCGTTGAAGATGCTACCAGCGATTGGGGACTTGCTGGCGATCCTACCAGCAAAGCCTCCTTTTACATGGAAAGGGGCGTGTTCGCAGCAAAAAAAAAAAACTATGAAGTGAGTAAGTTTAGACTGGGCAAGATATACGATCTGTTTTTGGGTTCTTAGTAAAACCGTCATACTATTGCGTCTTGTGTCAATTGATCACACACACTTTCATAAAAGCAATATTCCTTTCACAAAACATAATCAGAGTTATATTATCAAAAACACTCATCCTAGAAATAATCTAATATCCTCAAAAGCTACCAGTTGTCTATCAAAACCGGTCGAACTTTAAGCCAGACATCCAGTATGTCTTTCAAAAACAAAAAAAAACCTAAATGAAAGTTTAACAGAGAGATATTCAAGGAAAATCATCCAACAGAGGTCTACTCTTCTTGGTGAAAGTAAACTTTGCATCTTCAAGGGCCGCTCTCTTCATAGTCAACATCTTGGAAAGCTTTTCGAGTTCTACCTCCTGTCGTGCAATCTCCTCTGCAGAAAGGCTTTCGACTTCTGCATCTTTCAACTTCTGGATCTCAGCAAGGCCTTCGACAAACCACGAAGTGTTGAACTCCTTTTCTACACACACGTCGCGATGGTGCTCCCAGTCGGCAATGACGTCTTCAGAAACAGTGTGGCCAGTCACCTCACGCATGTCCTCAATGGAAGATAAAGCCTCTTCCACACGCTTAACCAGCGCAAATTGACTAGTGACCTTCTTGGTTGTGGCCATATGTCCATACTTATCCCAGATTCTGGTGTACAACAGCCTCATACTTAGCCAGCACGCTGAAACCGCCAACCAGCACATGACCTGGGTAAGGAACCAAGTACGGAGGATCGAAAATGGCGCCTGCAACTGTACCTGCGACTTGCAAAGGGTCTTTTTCCATGTTCACGGCAGCAACCATCGGGGAATCATCCACCGTTTGAACCACATCTGTGCCCAGCGATTGGTCAACTTCCATCCCCAAGTCACCGGCAGCGGTCGCTGTCACCAAAGGCAAGTATGTGTGGCTCCGCCCCAGAATCATCTTCCGAACCGGATTCCTCCTGCAAACTTGGGTTAGACATTTTTCAAAAAAGCGGAGGAAGAAAGAAAAAAAAGCGCGAAACTCACCGAACCACTTCCCGAAAAAGAACCAGTGCTGCTGTCAGAAGAATCACTCTCACTCGTCGAACTTTCTTCTTTCTCTGGCTCATCACCGTTATGAGAAGGCTCAGTGCTGCCGGAATTCCTCGAAAGAATTGTCGTCTCCTGGGAACGTGCAAGAGCAGCGAAAGCATTAACATTACCGAATACCTGGTAGAAACAAGACCCACGTTTTCAGCAGAAATTCACGTGTTTTGAGACAAACCAACAAGGAGGCGACACATACCCGGTTATTGGAAGAACTGAAAGACATGAGAGATGCAGGAGGATCTTTTGGAACCGCCCAGAACCCGCCAGCACGATTCTTCATTCTCTGTTCCTTTGCCTGGGGGATTTTCGAGTTTCCAGGCAACTTTCGCTTGAGATCTCTTAACATTGGATACTTATTCAAAACTGCTGGGAAAGGTTTACAACGAACATTCTCCACCACGTTATTTACAAAATCTTGGATCATGATGAACTCATCGTACCAGAACTCATTATAGCCAAAAGTCGTCGAAGTTACTCTCCCCGTTTGAAAGAAGGTAAGGAGGATACCCGGCTCAAGGGAACTGGCATTGAGGGAGGCACGCAATGAATCCTTAGGAACCACCAGCTGGTAGGCAAGAGGCACCCCTTGATCGAAACCCATGTGACGAGCAGCACGGTCAATATTATAAGTAGCTATTCGGAAAGACCCCAAGAAGAAAAACGGCATATAACCGTACATGCAGCTTTGAATAAACAAGTTTTCACCAACACTCAAGCTGCCGTCAGAGGACAAAGACATGTTTGGAGCTGAAGCAAAGGTGTCAATTTGAGTCACCGACCTATGGACCGTCTCCCATGGGGGAAAACTGATTTTATGTGACTTATCGAGAAGACTAACCAAGATCATGCCAACTTTTGGACGCCTGTTCACACATCGAAGAATTCGGGAGCCGCCCCAACTCGCGGGAATCGAAGGAAACGGTTTCAGAGCGTACTTCTCAAAGTGCTCCCATAACCAGGCTTGCAGAAAAGCAACGTGCACATATGAATCCACTTTCATGAAACCATTCAAAACTCGCATGTTCGCAACTAGGTGATCCAGATGCACATACAAGGAACCAAGGAATAGCTTGCCAATAGGAAGAACTTCACCTTTTTCCAACATCACAGTAATCACTAATAGCTCTGGTCTTATTTCCTTCCTGCCAGAACCGTCATCAAAAATGTCTCTAGATAATCAGAGAGCCAAAAATGTTGCAACGTGAAGATCACTGCTTCTCTGTTTAGGCTCCAGCTCGTCCAAAAACCATTGAGATATCCACTAGCTGTAAAAGCACCTTTCATCCTATTTTCATACAGAATCCTTCGACTTTGCGATGGAATCTTTTCGAGCGAAATCTCCCAACTTAGTGGCAAGATTATCCCGCATCTTCTCCTCATTTTCAGACAATTGGATGTTAAGATTCCAGGTTACCGGAAGATTCAGCAAGAGAGCCACACTCTCCAAGGAGAAAGTTATTTCACCCCATCTACATATGATCATATGGGTGTCCGAACACCATCTGGAGATGAAAGAAACCAAACCCGGGATATCCTTCCTAATTTGGAGACTCACTGAAGCTCTGACAACATCAATAACCTGCGCCCGAGTCAAGTTGGTATTAATATGCTCTTCACTCACCATGAACTCAACCCATCTATCAAAAGAATGCAATGGGCTTTGACACATCCTGAAATCAATATTGGAAGAAGAATATACCCCTTTATGAAGAAAAAACCGTATGGTGTTCTCTGGGCGAACCGAACGTGTTTTCTTTTCATCTTCACCACCGGTTAACAAAATTGGCACGAAACCTGGATGATTCTTCCGAGCAGGGGCGAAGGGTTTGGTAAATAATTCATCATCCGTGTTTGATTTGTAATTATCAACATCCTTCGATGAAGCGAAATTTTGTTCAGGTAACATCTTGCCGGATTTCTTCATAACAATTTGGTAACAAGATATCTGCACAAAACAAACGAAAAAAAACGAAATTATCCCCCTGACACATAACCGCACCCAACAAAAGGAAAACCTATAAAAAAAGGGGGGGGGGGAGTATTCTCTACGGGTTCAAAACTGCACGCACAGTATTTTATTCAGGTCCTATGGGTTTGAAGTCATATGAAGCACATATACAGTATTCTTATTCGTGATTCATATACAGTATTCTTCTTCGGGTTTCATATGTAGTATTCTTCTTCGGGATTCATATACAGTATTTTTTACGGGGGTTCGAATGCGTCTGCAGTATCCTCCTTCGGGCTCAAAATTATATACACATTGTTTTCTACGGGTTTGAATGCGTCTGCAGTATCCTCCTTTGGGTTCGAAATTATATACGCAGTATTTTCTAAGGGTTCGAATGTGCCTATAGTATCCTTCTTCCGGTTCAAAATTATATACGCAGCATTTTTCTACGGCTTCAAATCATTTATGAAGTATTTTCCTTGGGTGCATATATACAATGTTTTCCACAAGAAGCATGCCAAGAAATCATATGCGCAATATCATTGCAAGGATTATAAAAGAAAAACGCCTATTGTTAGGGTTTGTACCTACATGAAAAGAGAAACAAGAGAAGTATTGGAAGATATACCTGGAAGCCGGTTTTTCTTTATGACTCTGCCGCTAGTATGAAAGATTGAAAAAGCAAAGTGCAAGATGAGAGAAAAGGATTTTATATATGGGCGTGAAGATTCCGAAATAGGGAAGGATTTCCCTTTACCAAAAACGTGTGTATAAGGACCGGTCCCACCAGTTGCGCCAACTTCCCAATGACCGCATTGCGCCGGTCCAACCAGCTAGCACGCCCAGCTTCCCTACCTTGTGCCGGTCCCACCAGCTAGCACGCCCAGCTTCCCCACCTTGCTCCGGTCCCACCATCTAGCACGCCCAGCTTCCCTACCATCGCCGGTCCTTCCATCTAGCACGCTCAGTTTCCAAACTCGCGTCAATTTCTTAATGCCGCCCAGCTTCCTGTCTCTCAATGATGCTGACTTCCCAATTATTCCAGCCTCCCAATTTGTGCGAAACTGCCTGAGGCAAGGATTCTGAATCCTTAAAAAGGTCAGACAAGCATCCTCAATTCTCTTTACGATTTACTGATGATAGTTTGTCACCATCTTATGCTTACCTCGCAACAAAGCTCATATTCTGAGCTAAGCATGGGACTTAATGTTGATAGTGGTTTTTAGACAAAGGGTAAAATCGTAAAACCCCAAAAAACCTAATGTCACTGGTGACACATTTATTAGAATATTTAATGCATGTAGTCAGTAATTAATAGGGGGTGGTTTTTTCAAATTAGGGTTACAACGAGCAAAACCCTAATTCACCTCCGTGCCAATGGCAAATCATGCCAGCCACACCTATCCCAAGCTAGCCGCGCCATGCCAAATGCACTCTGCCCTGGCCCTATCTATGCTAGTCACACCAAACGCGCCAAAGCATGCCAACCATGCTAGCCACACCTCTGTGCCAATGGAAAATCATGCCAGCCACACCTAGCCCAAGCTAGTTGCGCCATGACAAACGCACTCTGCCTTGGCCCTAGCTATGCTAGTCACACAAAACGCGCCAAAGCATGCCAACCATGCTAGCCACACCTCTGTGCCAATGGAAAATCATGCCAGCCACACCTAGCCCAAGCTAGCCGCGCCATGCCAAACGCACTCTGCCTCGGCCCTAGCTACGCTAGTCACACCATGCCAAGCCAAGCACCCTTACCTTGGCATTAGCCGCGCCAAGCCAAGCACCCTTACCTTGGACTCAGACGCGCCATGCCAAAATAGCGCCCACGCCTAAGCTTGCAAACCGTGCAACCTAGGCCAAATTGGCCATGCATGTCATTGGAACATGCCAACACGCACGCTGGTAGATTTTCTTACTAGGTCGTGGCCCTAATGGCCGAGCATGCCATTGGCACATGCCAAACACACACGCTGGTAGATTTTCTTACAAGGTCGTGGCCCTAATGGCCGAGCATGCCATTGGCACATGCCAAATACGCACGCTGGTAGCTTCTCTTACCAGGCTGTGGCCCTAATGGCCGAGCATGCCATTGGCACATGCCAAACACGCACGCTGGTAGCTTTTCTTACCAGGTCGTGGCCCTAATGACCGAGCATGCCATTGGCACATGCCAAACACGCACGCTGGTAGATTTTCTTACCAGGACGTGGCCCTAATGGCCGAGCATGCCATTGGCACATGCCAAACACGCACACTGGTAGCTTTTCTTACCAAGCCATGGCCCTAATGGACGAGCATGCCATTGGCACATGCCAACACGCTCGCTGGTAGATTTTTTTCCAGGTCGTGACCCTAATGGCCACGCACGCCATTAACACATGCCAAAATCCTCGCTGGTAGCCTAACTTGCACTCAATGTGCAACCTACCACCAAGGAATTCCACAATTGCCATTGGAACATGCCACACGCGCCACTAGCATCTCTGGCATTGCCACTTTCACTCAACGTGCATCTTACCACCAAGGCATTCCGCACATGCCACACGCGCCACTAGCAGCTTTGGCTTTTCCATTTGTACTCATGGTGCAACCCGCAACAAAGGCATTCCGCACATGCCACACGCGCCACTTGCAGTGCTACTTGCACTCAAGGTGCAACCAACACTCGAGACCGAAGGCATTCCGCACATGACCGAAGCAAGTATGGAACGACCATTTCTTGGTTTAGGCCGGACTTGTGCAGATTGATCTCTTGAATCTAGAAAGTTCTCACGTGCAGCATAGTTATTTAGGGTTTGAACCAGTTTATCACTCTGTAGCGCCCCCTAAGCTAGCAGCTGACTAATCCAATTAATTAACTAAATAAAGAGGCACTAAAATCTAAAATTTGTACACTTAAGCATTCAATTAAGAAATCTGCTACAAAAACTTAACCCAAAACTAACCCGCTCAGAAATATATATACAAGAAATCCTCTCCAATGATACATGTAAAATAGTCATTTGGTTTACAAATAAAAGATACAACATAATAAATATAACAGAAGTTAATCAACTAATGAAGTTAACCCGTGAGGCTTTTGCTGTGCGACCCTGATCTGTCACAGAAACTGAAGTGGGAATAATTAACATTTAACCTTCTAAGTAATCATAGGCAAGATTTGGAAAACAATACATGTTTTTCCGAAGACATTAAACAGTGACTAAGTCACTGAAATAATCATACATGTATATGGACAAACTCCTTCGTCAAACAATGTATAATATGGTTGTAAATCCCTACCCGGCAATTCACACCTATTTAGATATGGATGCCACCAAGACCATGGTGACCAATATTCTAAACAATAAAAGCTGAATTAAAGTAGGTATAAATGTGAAGGAGAGTATCCTATATACCACAAGTGGAAATTCGTATTTCCCATAACAATTCATATTGACAACAAAACAATACAAGTCCTTTCCACATCGTGGAAAGATTCGTAGAAATAACAGGATTATCATAATGCATTTTAAACAAAGCATGAAATGCACGGATAGACAATGCATGAGTTTGTTAAGCATAAAATTGTATAAAGGAAACAATAATGAATACAAAGATTCAAATGTATTCCCACACCTTTTTGGAAGATAAGCCACGTCTACTTCGAGATCCACTGGTTCATCCTTTCAATCGATTGTTTTTAATAACTAACTGTTAATCATACAAGAACTTTAAGATTCTAGCCAAACTGGCTCACACATGAATTATACAAATCTAACTAATAGTCCTAAGCCCATTCACGTTTCTATACCCTTTTATTATTTATCTTTAGGCCATCTAAGGTTTAGTAATTCAATAGGTTGTTTCTATGGTCCACTACCTAAGTCTAGCAACATCTACAACTTTGTAGAATAAGTCAATGGTTAAATCAGACTATAAGGGTCCAATACATCAAAGGATGAAAATTAAACTTTAACCCAAGCCCATTAAACAAGCCCACTACACAAGGCCTGGCCTAACAGGTTCACTAACGGTCAAATGGTTCAACTAACAGTCAACGTCCAGTCAAAAGTCAGAGTCCATGGTAAATGGTCAAAAAAGTCAACCAGGTCAACTGGTCAAGGTCAGGTCAAAGTCCAAGGTCAATGGTCAAAGTCTAAAGTCTAAATCGGTCACCGAGTCAACTCAGGTCAAGACATGGACTCAGTGAGTTAATACCGATCCGACTCAGTCAAATACTGAGTCAGCTAAACAAAACAATCAGCTAAACAGACTGGGATGACTAATAGGTCTAAACCATTGATTCAACAGACCTTCACTTAGCTTCATATAACTAGCCTGGTACTAACACACTTACTGACTGAACTTCTCAAGCCAAAGAATAATTCATTTATTTAAGACAGCTTTATAACACAAATTCAATTCCAACTGCATCCCACCTTTAGGCAGCAACTGCAAGCCTTTCACTGCACATATTCAACTCCAATGTTCACCTGACCTCATTCTTACAACACAGTCACACAAATATTCATTTCAGCTCATTACACAACCATTTCAACTCTAACTCTAGATATAACTTCAAACTATGCTTACCTGCAAAAGCAGTTTCCAAGCATCAACCAAACTATAAGCTTAATCTCGGCCTCAACACTATTTCTATTCAATTTCCACTTGCGCAATCAAACTCCAACAACTACAACACCATCCATCCCTGCACCTCAATTTTCCATTCTAAAACAGAACTCAATTCTTGTATCCAAATATCTACAACTACATTCATGACAACTCTATAATTAACTTCAATCAATCTTAATAATTCATTTGAGATTACAAATTCAGTTTACCTGAAATGTAGCTGCAGTTGCAAGCTTTAACTAAATCACTACTACAATCTTATGCCTACCATTTCCAAAAATCATTACAGACGCATCACTATTATGTCTCCACCGTAACAATCAACACTCCCACTTATTTCACAAATCAACAACACTACAACTCCCAGCGACACCACTCTCACTGCATACCACCATTCCATGTAACTCAATTTAGCTTCTACCAACAACTAAACAGCAGAAACATCACTTCCATTTTAGGCAATCTACTTATTCCTTTGTAACTCAAATAAGAGTATAACCATATTCTTTATCCATATCTCAATCACATAAACTCAGTCATTGTTGGGACCATAACTGTATTAGCTTCATATCAGCTTCACCATAACTAACATCAACTGCCTTAATTCAAATTAAAATCACAAATTCACAAACAAACCGAACCAACACACCATAAAGTCAATTCAACTTCAATGTAAACACAACCCAATCTAAATATCACCATTTCATCCTTAATTTCTATGAAAACAGATTGAAATAAGGGAAATCCTTGATTACCTTATTTGATTCTTTTTGAATTGAATCAACACCTGAACTAACACCGACACCAAATGGTTTCCTCCATTGTATTCTTCTATTCTCGATGTCAGACTCCTAATCTTCATCACCATATTCGATTCTCAAAAGACTCCAATTCAATTCTCAATTCTCAATACCGAAACCCTAATTTCCAAATTCAGAGAAGAACATGAGCAACTGAAACCGAATTTGAACTCATGCAACCATTACTACTTCTTACCTGATCAAAACCCATCTCAAATCAATCGTCTAAATTATCAATCTCATATTCTGGTTCTTCTTTGGATTTCTTCCAGAAACCCTAACTCTTCAATTCATCAAGAACAACTCTATAACTTCTAATTAACTCCAACCCTTTCTTTAATCAGCTAAACCTAGTCTTTAATTCTTCGTATACATCACTAATTCGAACTCCAAAGATTTCACAGAAACCCTAGCTCTTTGATTTCTCGATTCAACTTCCTCCTAATTCAAACGGCAACACCACCATCACCATCAACTACTCCATGATATTCTCCACCTCCTACCGATCAAAAAACCTCCTCTTGATCTCTCCATCACTCGCAGAAAAGAAAGAACAGGGGAAGAAGAAAAACAGAAGAAAGAAAGAAGGAAAAAGAAAAAGAAAAAGAATGAATCTTCTCGACTTGGTCTGGATAAGGCCGACCAAAAATTACTAAAGGCACCCGTCCAAATGATAAGGGAAGCCAGGAGATTCACACAACACCGATAATATCTTCTTTATCTGATATCCGATTGACTCGTTCGAGTAGTCCACGCTGCAATACTTTTCAAGTTCTATCTAATGATACTAGTTTCGTATCTAAATCGTTGTTAGATTAATTTCTAATAATTAATGTTCGAGTTACACTAATCGAGTAATTAGCAGCTAAGACGACTCTTGACTAGTCTAATAGCGTTGACGAGCTTGAGGGTCGTCACATTCTCCCCACCTTATAACATTTTCGTCCTCGAAAATCGAACCATCCTTCTGGTCTTTATATACTCCCCACCTTATAGAATAATCCCATTTTTTGTCTAAGCGCAAACAACAAGAAACGTAGCACAAACCTATATGGTTTTCTACTACTAAAATTTAAAATTTGTAGCTCTAAGTTCAACCACACTTATTTAGATTCTATCAAATAGGGAAGTCTAAGTTTCTTACATGAATGAATCTCTATAATGGAAACTACGACTTTTAGATTTGAATTCTCTACTCTAATTTATATGTCAATAATTTACTGGTTGTAAGTACTATGAAGATATTTCATAATAAAGTTTCTCATTAAAATTTGGGATCTATTAGTTCACTACTAGAAGCAAGTCTCCCTTCAATGCCTAGTGATACAAGAATGCAGTTGCCCTGTCTAGGTTCGCGACGCATGACAATGCCTACTACCAAACAAGTATCACATGAACATATCAGAATTACCAACCTCACTATTCCCCAATACTGGATTAACTATGTGCAATCTTATTACGATTAACCAAGTGTTAATTTTTATTTTATCAGGATTATTTAGTCTTTAACTTCTATCTTTACTAGTGTATGTCAGATAAATTTACTTTGTAAAATATATAAGCAGTTCATATCATTTTAAGAAATTTAGTTATTCGAATTATTTATCTTGCCTTTTATTTTATTATTATTTATTTATTTTAATGAAATCGAATTTTAATTCCAAATGAGACTATATTATTATAACTAGATAATTTTAAATTCATGTACTATTAAAGAATAACTTAATGTTATAACCATTATCCAAATATTGCTATTATTTATTGTGACTTGATATAAATAAATATCCGCTAACAATTTTTCATAGTTGTTTGGTATTAATATTTTATTATCATAATTACATTTATTTCTTATTTCTTATGCCAATAAAAGTTAATCATAATACAAAGTTTAGCTTTTATTATTAACACCAAATTGTTTTGATTTAACTTTATTTCCTTAAATTTATTCTAGTGCCAAGTAATCCCTAAGTTGTATTATTAATAAAAAATTAATACAATACTAACATAAAATTATTATCCAAATGATGTTTACAGTAACTTTAAATTTTATAATTATAGTATTAATAGTATCATTATTTGCTTATTTTATAAAAAGTTATTATCTTAACTATATTATCATTTTCATTATTGTTTTATCAAATCTTCCCATTTGATTATTAGTCTAACTAAGATACAATTAAAATAATTGTTTAGTAATGATACTTAGTTTTATTAAGCCCTAATCTTGTAAATATAATTTTACTTTCACATAAGATTGGTATAATTGATTTTATCTATTCAGATTGAATTTGTATATTATATCTTGTTAATTATTGGCGTTAGTAATTTAATATGATTTAACTTTTGAGTCTGCATAAAATTATAATACGTTTTGATAGTCTTTAAATTTTAGGTATTAATAATAAGTATTTTATTCATAGATAAATTATTTTCCTTTAAGTCTAATTTTGTACTAAGCATTTAAGTACTATAATTATCACTTCTTGTGTATAGTTTAGTGATTTTGTGAATCTTTTACTGGACTAAAAATCATCTGGTATAAGATCGTTAACAAGTTTTAATCTTTATTTTATGCCGTATATGTCTTATATTAACTATCTGGTTTGAACGCAAAACTCAAAATTCTAAATTGTTATTAGTTAACTTCGCAAACTTAACCATAGATGAGCACTAGTAATTTTCCATAGCTATTTAATCTTAATCATTATTTTATTATAAGATATATTTTTTAATGAGATTTTAATTTAAGTTATGCTCAAAATAATACTAATTTAAATTCTAACAAATTAATTTCGTCATACTAATTTTTCATTTCAAAAGATGATTGAATTTATTTATGAAGAATGATCCTATTAATAACCGAGTTTATTTTCTTTTAATTATAATATTACACTAAATATCCGAATGTTATTAATACTATTTCATGTAAATTTGTTTCATTTTATTAAAGATTTACTGGATCATTTGTTAGCCTAAATATAATTTTACCACAAGATTTCTAACAAGTTAAGTCTTTTATTTTATATATTGTATCCTCGTGTTCTAAAGTCTAACAGATGATAAGTATTATTTTAACTATCTACTAGTTTTAAGCGAAAAACATATATCCCTAATTTGTAATTAATTTGATTTACAAAGCTTAATTGTAAATAAGCATTATCAATTTTCTATAATTATTTAATCATAATTATTATTTTAATCCTTATATATCCTTATTGAGATTTTAGTTAAGTTTGATGTGGTACTTATTGATAAATGCTAACATTATTTTATTAAAATTAGTATTACTTTTATGAAAGAATGCCACCACGGCTTTTATTGAAAAACAACAAGTGAATTATTATTCTAACAACAAGTTACTTTTATTATCATCTATCTATAGTTATTATTATGACATTTTATTGAATTATTATTCTAATAACTCTTACAAATATTATTAAGTCCCAAAAATATAATTAATATTTATGTAATTATAATTTATCGACCCTACGTATAAGGCAAGATACTAAATAAATTTCTACGTGACTTTCAAGATTTATCAATAAACTTGTTCTCTACATTTTTTTAGTATTGGTTTGTGTACTTGTGTGTTCATACTTTTTTGATTAATTATTCTCAAATTCTTATTAACTAAAGTACTGGTGTATCCTACAATTTTTTTATTTCAATACCTAACAACCAAACAAACAAACAAGTCAATCAATCAAATATTTATTTTAATTATTGATAGATTTTAATGATTAAGATTTACCTCACAAACCCAACCCAATTCTAAACTAATCAAGTTCACTAACTGGCACTGGCTATTCTTATTGTATACCATATAAGATCTAATAATGAGCTCTGATACCAACTATTGTAGCGCCCCCTAAGCTAGCAGCTGACTAATCCAATTAATTAACTAAATAAAGAGGCACTAAAATCTAAAATTTGTACACTTAAGCATTCAATTAAGAAATCTGCTACAAAAACTTAACCCAAAACTAACCCGCTCAGAAATATATATACAAGAAATCCTCTCCAATGATACATGTAAAATAGTCATTTGGTTTACAAATAAAATATACAACATAATAAATATAACAGAAGTTAATCAACTAACAAAGTCAACCCGTGAGGCTTTTGTTGTGCAACCCTGATCTGTCACGTAAACCAAGTGGGAATAATTAACATTTAACCTTCTAAGTAATCATAGGCAAGATTTGGAAAACAATACATGTTTTTCCGAAGACATTAAACAGTGACTAAGTCACTGAAATAATCATACATGTATATGGACAAACTCCTTCGTCAAACAATGTATAATATGGTTGTAAATCCCTACCCAAATTCAATTCACACCTATTTAGATATGGATGCCACCAAGACCATGGTGACCAATACTCTAAAAAATAAAAGCTGAATTAAAGTAGGTATAAATGTGAAGGAGAGTATCCTATATACCACAAGTGGAAATTCGCATTTCCCATAACAATTCATATTGACAAAAAAACAATACAAGTCCTTTCCACATCGTGGAAAGATTCACAGAAATAACAGGATTATCATAATACATTTTAAACAAAGCATGAAATGCACGGACAGACAATGCATGAGTTTGTTAAGCATAAATAAAATTTTATAAAGGCAACAATAATGAATACAAAAAGTCAAATGCATTCCCACACCTTTTTGGAAGACAAGCCACGCCTACTTCGAGATCCACTGGTTCATCCTTTCAATCGATCGTTGTTAATAACTAACTGTTAATCATACAAGAACTTTAAGATTCTAGCCAAACTGGCTCACACATGAATTATACAAATCTAACTAATAGTCCTAAGCCCATTCACTTTTCTATACCCTTTTATTATTTATCTTTAGGCCATCTAAGGTTTAGTAATTCAATAGGTTGTTTCTCTGGTCCACTACCTAAGTCTAGCAATATTTACAACTTTGTAGAAGAAGTCAATGGTTAAATCAGACTATAAGGGTCCAATACATCAAAGGATGAAAATTAAACTTAAACCCAAGCCCATTAAACAAGCCCACTACACAAGGCCTGGCCTAACAGGTTCACTAACGGTCAAATGGTTCAACTAACAGTCTACGTCCAGTCAAAAGTCAGAGTCCATGGTAAATGGTCAAATAAGTCAACCAGGTCAACTGGTCAAGGTCAGGTCAAAGTACAAGGTCAATGGTCAAAGTCTAAAGTCTATATCGGTCACCGAGTCAACTCAGGTCAAGACATGGACTCAGTGAGTTAATACCGATTCGACTCAGTCAAATACTGAGTCAGCTAAACAAAATCAGTCAGCTAAACTGACTGGGATGACTAATAGGTCTAAACCATTGATTCAACAGACCTTCACTTAGTTTCATATAACTAGCCTGGTACTAACACACTTACTGACTGAACTTCTCAATCCAATGAATAATTCATTTATTTAAGACAGCTTTATAACACAAATTCAATTAAAACCGCATCTCACCTTTAGGCAGCAACTGCAAGCCTTTCACTGCACATATTCAACTCCAATGTTCACCTGACCTCATTCTTACAACACAGTCACACAAATATTCATTTCAGCTCATTACACAACCATTTCAACTCTAACACTAGATATAACTTCAAACTATGCTTACCTGCAAAAGAAGTTTCCAAGCATCAACCAAACTATAAGCTTAATCTCGGCCTCAACACTATTTCTATTCAATTTCCACTTGCGCAATCAAACTCCAACAACTACATCACCATCCAGCCCTGCACCTCAATTTTCCATTCTAAAACAGAACTCAATTCTTGTATCCAAATATCTACAACTACATTCATGAAAACTCTATAATTAACTTCAATCAATCTTAATAATTCATTTGAGATTACAAATTCAGTTTACCTGAAATGTAGCTGCAGTTGCAAGCTTTATCTGAATCACTACTACAATCTTATGCCTACCATTTCCAAAAATTATTACAGCCACATCACTATTATGTTGCCACCGTAACAATCAACACTCCCAATTATTTCACAAATCAACAACACTACAACTCCCAGCGACACCACTCTCACTGCATACCACCATTCCATGTAACTCAATTTAGCTTCTACCAACAACTAAACAGCAGCAACATCACTTCCATTTTAGGCAATCTACTTATTCCATGTAACTCAAATAAGAGTATAACCATATTCTTCATCCATATCTCAATCACATACCCATCACATAAACTCAGTCACTGTTGGGACCATAACTGTAAAAGCTTTATATCAGCTTCACCATAACTAACATCAACTGCTTTAATTCAAATTAAAATCACAAATTCACAAACAAACCGAACCAACACACCATAAAGTCAATTCAACTTCAATGTAAACACAACCCAATCTAAATATCACCATTTTATCCTTAATTTCTATGAAAACAGATTGAAATAAGGGAAATCCTTGATTACCTTATTTGATTCTTTTTGAATTGAATCAACACCTGAACTAACACCACCACCAACTGGTTTCCTCCATTGTATTCTTCTCTTCTCGATGTCAGACTCCTAATCTTCATCACCATATTCGATTCTCTAAAGACTCCAATTCAATTCTTAATTCTCAATACCGAAACCCTAATTTCCAAATTCAGAGAAGAACATGAGCAAATGAAACCGAATTTGAACTCATGCAACCATTACTACTTCTTACCTGATCAAAACCCATCTCAAATCAATCGTCTAAATTATCAATCTCATATTCTGGTTCTTCTTTGGATTTCTTCCAGAAACCCTAACTCTTCAATTCATCAAGAACAACTCTATAACTTCTAATTAACTCCAACCCTTTCTTCAATCAGCTAAACCTAGTCTTTAATTCTTCGTATACATCACTAATTCGAACTCCAAAGATTTCACAGAAACCCTAGCTCTTTGATTTCTCGATTCAACTTCCTCCTAATTCAAACGGCAACACCACCATCACCATCAACTACTCCATGATATTCTCCACCTCCTACCGATCAAAAAACCTCCTCTTGATCTCTCCATCACTCGCAGAAAAGAAAGAACAGGGGAAGAAGAAAAACAGAAGAAAGAAAGAAGGAAAAAGAAAAAGAAAAAGAATGAATCTTCTCGACTTGGTCTGGATAAGGCCGACCAAAAATTACTAAAGGCACCCATCCAAATGATAAGGGAAGCTAGGAGATTCACACAACACTGATAATATCTTCTTCATCTGATATACGATTGACTCGTTCGAGTAGCCCACGCTGCAATACTTTTCAAGTTCTATCTAATGATACTAGTTTCGTATCTAAATCGTTGTTAGATTAATTTCTAATAATTAATGTTCGAGTTACACTAATCGAGTAATTAGCGGCTAAGACGACTCTTGACTATTCTAATAGCGTTGACGAGCTTGAGGGTCATCACACACTCACTTACCGAATTTACCAAAATCGACAGAAACGATTTTTACCCATAAACACCTGGTAAAGGACATTGGCAAGCTGTAAAATGAATTTTGAGGTATCTTTATGTTATAATTGATGTTGGCTTGGAGTTTGTAAAGGAAGTGAGTAATAATCAGTTGTGTGTTGGGTATGTGGATTCTGACTATGCGGGTAATTTAGAAAAGAAACGTTCAACTACGAGGTATGTATTTACCATAGTAGGGGCACCGGTTAGTTAGAGATGAATATTGCAGTCTACTATGGATCTCTCAACTACTGAAGCAGAGTATATGGCAGTGATAGAGGCATTTAAATAATTTATACGGTTACAGCGGTTTCTAGATGACTTAGGAGTTGTGCAAGATCAAATGCATGTGCATTGTGATAATATTAGTGCAATTTACTTGGTTAAAAATCAAGTGCATCATACTATAACCAAACATATAAACGTACGATTTCACTTTGTCGTAGAAATTCTTGAAGAAAAAAACGTTTTACTTGTGAAAATCGATGCCAAAGACAATCCAGATGATATGTTGACCAAAGTAGTATCTAGGGTCAAGTTTCGACATTGCCCGAAATTGATCCACATCCTTCATGTTTGGTAAGAAACCCTTTTGGGGTAGAGGTTCTTAAGAATCTGGTGGAGGCTTTCTAGCAAGTCTATATCAGTGAACTACGGTCGGGTTTGATTCATATTGAGGATACTTAGGCATCAGATGATGGTGCAATTGACGTTGGAAGATAGAGGTAATTTTGTCTATCGATCGTCTCATGCATGAATGTATGATCCGAGATGGATAATTTTTGGTAGGCCGGTCAAGGAGACTAGATTAGGAAATTTTGTTGGTTTAAAAAACCAATACTTGTGTCCTAAATATAGCAACTTAAGAGATTTGTCTCTTAAAGTTAAGTTAGGAAACCCTATACTTGTAGGAAAAGTAACCATTGTTAATGAATGTGTCTAGTCCTGTTGATATGTATATAACTAGCCATAGAGAAAACATAATATAAATACACCAGAAGTCACTTATTCTCTTCTAAAGACTTTGTATATTTATCCCACCTATACAGTTATATATAAAATTGTGTATTCCTTTCCGAGATTTCAATCTCGTGAAATACTTGTTCTTCTAATGTGTGTGATTGTTTTCCTGGAAGTATTGGAGTACCATTGTAGTTATGCAGACCCAACGGTTCCACCGGTTTTGACGCAACACATTATAAATTTCACCCAGTTTTGGGTGGCCATGGCCTCCCCAACATTTTGGAAATTTTCTCATATAACAGGTAAGTTTGGTCCCACGTTAGCTAAGTTGGAGTTGGTGTCCCCTCCACTGGATATTAAGAAGATATTTTATCTTATTTTTTCTTAAATTTGTTGTAGTTTTTCTAAAAGATAGCTTTTAATAATGGGAATATTATTTAAATACCCCTCAAAATCCGCCCCTTAAAATGTTCCCTTATTCAATTTTTAAAAATACTCATATCTTCTGAAAAGTGGAAGCAACTAGTACAAGTTGCTTTCATAAGTGGACGCAACTAACAAAAATTGTTTCCAGAAGTGGACGCAACTAGCACAAGTTTCTTCCAAAAAGTGGAAGCAACTTTCTCAAGTTGACTCCAAAAAAATTATTTTTTACTCCTCGGGGATATTTGTGCAAGGTCAACAAAAATGGAGGGTATTTATAACATTCCCACTTTAACAATCCTAATTTGTTATAATTCTAAACTTGCAAAATTAATAGAACGACAAATGAAAACTAAGCCTCCCACGAAAAAACTAAGGATGTGTTTGATAGGAGTTAATTCCGTGAAATTAGTCATCTTTCAATGCAAATAACGTTTTTCCATCGTTTGATCAGAAATTTGTTTCGATGGAGTTGTAGAAAAAGCGTTGCCTAAAGTATGTTTTAAACTCAACTCCATAAAATTTCATGACAAGTCTTTCATTGCCTTCTCTAGGATACTGATTTCGTGGAAACACTTACCAAAGAATTTTTCTAGTATCAAACATAGCCTAAGTAACAAAAACTGGAAATCTCTTAACAGCAAAACCAAGTGTTTTTAACGACTCCATATTTAAAGGTCTCTTGCAAAAATCGCAGACGTATGATTTTTCTAAATAATTCTTTACTTATATGTACATTGAAATGGCCCCTCCATCATTTAATTCCTTGCTCTGCCGCTGATTTCACCCGTATGTATGACACAAGAGCATGCCAGTATGATCATGGGAAAATTAGGGGGAGACCCAAAAAAAGTAATATTATCATTGTCAAGCCCACAATTAATTTTAGGTACCGTGACACCCATAATTATTTTTGTGACACCCATAATTATATGAAATTATCAAAAATTTCAGCATGACTGTTAGACACATTTTTGTGTCTGAATTGTCCTCAGTGTCTCTATTGTTAGTCTCGATTTTTTTACTAATTTTGGTGTTTTTATGTTTGTGTAGGTGTTTTTGGAGAAATACACTTGTGTGGAAAAAGTTTCTCGAAAAGTGCTTTTTGGACCTCCGGAGAAAAGTGATAAAGGCACCCTCATGTTGGTTAAGGGGCACCTCAGGGCACCTCAGCTGTTAAAGGCGCTCGTGTTTTGGATCAGGGCACACCATCTTCACCATTTTGAATTTTGGTTTTGGCGGGTAAATATTCACACTACTGGCAGATTTTCAGTTCGTCATTTGGAGGGGTTATAGTGTGATTTAATGGCTCAAATTTCATGGGAAGACTTGATTTATCATAACAGGAGTGGTATGGTTGATTGTCTTGGTTAAAATTGGCTAGATAACTCGCGAGAAGAAATCAGGGCAACTTGTGCATTGGAGGAGATGTTCACGGGATTGTACGTGTCAATGGGATTTTACGTGGGTAGCAGCGTGTTTTATGTTATCTGGGAAGAGTAAGGAACGTGTAGAAGCATGCTTGCCGGAGAACACAGTGTGAAGGAGATAAAAAAGGGAAGAAATTCACGTATCTTGCATGAGAATATGATTGAGTAATGGAGGATTATTGGCAGTGATGGAGCGAGATTTTTTTGTGTCTATGGATATATAAAGGGTACTCGTGCATCATAGATGGGTTACGGAGAGATTGGGAGAGTTACAGTGATCCACAGAGTCGAAAAATCAAGTTGCAGGAAATTCTTTTCTGCTGCTGCATATCTGAAGAACACGAAGAACAGAACAGACCAGCCAAGACAGTCGTTCTTCAATAGTGTTTGTGACACAGACGTGAGGGTCGTATATCTACAGTTACAGTGACGCTATATTTGTATCGTTCTTTGTAACATCTCGGTTTGTAACAAATATAACTGTTACAAACCCGATTTTCATTATATTTCTCCCATTTTCATCTTTGTAAACACCCTTTGAGCAATAATAATGAACTTTGAGCGTGTTTCCAACATGATGAGCGGCTAATTCTCTCGCAACCAAGGCAGTGAGGAAGCTATTTACGCATGAGTAATTGGTAATTATTTATTTTCTCTAATTTATAATTTATAATTCACTCAATCACTGCTTTTGTAGAGTTTTTAATTGTTTGCATAATTTTCTTCATTAGTTGTGATTCAATTAGATAGGTTATGCTTTGTATTAAGATAATCTATGCTTAGGGGATACAATTAAGTTTTGAGAATTTTCCTGATTATTTGTGAATTAAGAAACAAGGGATTTAAAAGATAATTAGAGTTTTGGGTTATTTACTGTTATTCATTCATGTGTAATAGGGGAATCAGTGTCTTGGTTATTTTCTCATATCTTGAAATCAATTTGATCTAAGTTTTCTTTACTTTTAAGTTTTATTAAATCTAAAATCCATTGCTTTCACAAGTCTCAACGACGGAATATGCAACATTTTTACTACAACATTATTGATTCACATCAATGACGGATTATGCATCTGCATGACGGGTTATGCATCAGGGGTATAATTGGAAATGCAACTTGGACATAACATATCTAAAAATCCGCTCCTTGGAATTTTATAAATTTTATATCGTTGGAAATCTTTTTGAGAGAGCTACGCAACGAGTACAAACAAGAATATCAAATTTTTGTTTTTCACGAAAAAATCGGAGGTGATCATCATTTTAGGCAAATTTTTCGAAAACTTGAAACATAACCATTATGCAGCCACCAAAAACGATGCACAACACATTCTTCAGACGCATAACGAATTATGCAACCATTTTCTCCACTGCATAACAAATTATGCATTTTGATAACAAAGTTATGCATCTATAACAAGTTATGTAACCATTATTTTGGTTGATTTTAGTGCGTACATAAAAAAATTGATGCATAATGCAGTATGCATCCGTAAATTATCAGGTTATGCATCTATTTTCTTGATGCATAAAAGATTGTGCAACAATTTTCTCGATTCATAATGCATTATACAGTCATATTTTCGGATGCATAACAGGTTATGCATCCATTTTCACGACTTCATAACATGTTATGTAGATATTATTGTAGGTGCATGACAAGTTATGCAGTCTTTTTTTTTGTTGGTTTCAATACTAAGAAAAAAGTATCTGCATAACGTGTTATGCAAACATTTTCTGGACTGCATAACAAGTTATGCAACAACTTTGGTAGATGCGTAACAAATTATGCAACCATTTTCATAGATGCATAAAAAATTATTCAACGATACCGAGAATGGTAAAGGGCAACATCAAGTTAACATATGAAAAATATGGGAAGAAGCTATCTATTTTTTCTCAATCAAAACATATTATTAACTCAAATATTTTTCATTAGCAGTCAGCTATATATACTTTTTACTCTGAAATGTGATGTTACCAACTGAATTAGCTCGTGACATTACTCAATCGAGAATGACTAACCAAATGCTAATATGATACTGAAGTTTGATATTTCGAAACTAAAGACCAAAAAAAGAAATCTACTCATGTTGTTAAAGATTTAACATACACAAGATGGGGTCACTAACCAAATAATCAAACAAAAATATAAAGAGAGTTGAAGATCAGACTGCAATGACATAATTATATAGCCTACTTCGCAAATGTGAGGACCATGATGCAATCAGTGCCACCACATACACTAGGGTAGGATCGTCAAGTCTTGCCGGAGGCGAGAAACAGACGAAAAACTGTAAATGATACGTGGCTGCATACAGAGAGATTTCCCTAAAGGCTAGTGAGGGGTAGAGAAATTGCAAACTCCAGTGGAAAAAATTACCTCAACCCATCAAATTTGGTCGCCACATGAATGTTTTTCGAAAATTTATTTAGCTTTGTCTCTATAATATCGAATCCCATCTAATTTGGATCTGTAGTTTGTACTTCATAACGAATACCATCCATAACTCTTCTCAGTCCATCTTTTGATGTTACATAAGACACTTTTGCCCTTATCCTTGAACTAAACACACAAACTATTCACCATTGATGCTAAATGTTGGAGAAAATGAGTTTTATTGTTGGTTTTATAGTCTTGGTGGGAATGGAACTTAAAACCTTTAAGTCTCTAAGGGTACTTGCTCATTTTCTTACGAGTGAATGAAATATGACCTTTAGTCCCATATAGGGTATAACTAAAGAGGAGTTCCACTATTTAACTAATCCATTATGGATAGTTAGTAAAACAATGTGGTTGGAACGGGTGAGACAAAATATATATGTTTTCACTAAGTCTTGGGCATAGGGCTCTCGGTATGTTGGTCAACCAAGACATATCTTTTTGACAAAAATACTTTTGATTTATTTCCAAAATGAATTTAAACTCAAATTAAATTATGTCTTGAATGTGGGGGGCGTGTAACATGGGAGATTTTATTTTCTTACCAAAAATATTTCATAACGTTTTTATGTGAAATGACGACATTATTTCTTACCGTTTTTTGAATATTTTATGACTGATTTATGTCGACATCATGCAACAAATTTTTGCACATTAATGTGTATTTATTTCACCTCTCTCATTTCTACCTATAAAAGGGACTAGAATTCTTCTTTCAAAAATGTGTCCAGAAGAGCTACTATCCTCTTCTTTTCGTCTCTCTCCCTCTGTGTGGTTTTTACATTCTTTGTGCCATTGTTGTTGAGTTCGTAAGAGTGGGAAAATACTGTAGTGCTAACAGTGCTTGCATCGGGCAGTTTTATCCTGGATACGACTTGACCACATGGTATAGGCATCACTCATTCTTGAGGCATACCGGTCAACTATCGTGTTAAGAACAACGTGTTGAACACGTGACTCTGTCCTCTGTTTGCTGTCCTTTGAGTGTTTATTTACCTTTTAGAAATTTATTTCTAACATCTTAACATCATTCTTTTAGTATTTTATTGTTGCAGTACCAACAATCTTAACACGATAGATTCATTTCTGTCTGTAACAATGGGTAAGAACGATGTTGATGGGTCTACAAACTTTTCTGGGGAACATATCTGTTTTGTCAAACCGATCACTTCTATTATAGAGGACATAAGTATCAATAACTTTTTTTTATTTGATTGTTCCTTGTTTTAATTATTGCGCCCAACAATCATAGATGTTATTTTTGGAGTGAAAAACAAAAAATGATTTTTTGGGTCAGCTGTAGAGTTTCGAATTTATCTCTCAACCTAGAAAGAATTTCGTTGAAATCTTTTAACCTACTCTAGTAGACTTATTTATAGTAACCCTCACAAAATTTCATAATTTTTGGAGTTGTAAAAGTATTTTTTTTATATTTTACAAAACAGAGAAACGTTCCTGAAAAATTCTGGCGAGAAGAATTTTGTTGTTGACTAAATTGGGTTTTATAGGGTAACCATGAGTTTTTTGAAATAGTGATTCAAACGAAGTTTGTATATCTAGATGTTATCTTCAAAACTCATATTTTATTTTCCGATTCGGAACTAAGGTTTGTGAGATGTGGTGTATTAGGTGATTGGGAAATTACCGTGTCCGTGGTCAGAGTGTAAACGAATATTGTGACATGAAATTGAAAAAGGGACATGGCTGCCAGGCGCATGTGGATGAACACAAGTCTTCCAAAGATGACAAAGGCAAGAACATCAAACGCAACACTAAGCATAGTCTTCATAAAAAAAGTATGTTTCGTAAAACTGAATCCGGCATTACTTTAATTAAAGGTGATTGTTATGTTTGTAAAATTCCTGGCCTCAGCATGTTCCGTTGTAGATGTTTAAGATTTAAAATTTGAATTAAATATATAGAAATTGTTGAAACCAAGAGCACGATTTTTAGGCAAGGGTTATAAGACTTAGGGTCTATATAAGCTAACGAGGAAAAAATCGATAAAGTGAACATAGTTGGTTCTTATGCTTTATTTTGTGTGTTTTTGAATGTTTGCATGGTAGACTTAGAACCATTAGTTTATAAGTCATTGCATTAACTGGCTAGCGTAGAAGACGAACCCAAATTTAGTTTGGTTTTGAACACAAAATTGAAACTTGTGAAGTATCCAAATTTGCTTTAAAATCTTTTAACAAAATTTAATCCCGTTATACCTAATTGACTTGTTTTTAATCCTTTCTAAGGTGGTAAAAATTGGTTTATCACTTACGTAGATGACCATACGTGGTATTGTCATATATACTTGCTTAGGGATAAGGATGATGCGTTAGAAGCCATAAGATGTATAAAGTTGAAGTTGAAAACCAATCGTCGTTTTCTAAAACTGTTATATCCTGATTAGATTAACCTTTAAAGGATCAGATAAAACTCCATATGATTATGGAAAGTTATACAACCTTCTTATACATACGTCTAAGTGTGGGGGGGTGTTTACATAAGGTATACTGAGTACCCTGCTGCATATAGTTTTTTGGTTGTGAGTTTTGATTATTCTGACATTGGTGTGAATACTTTTATGAAGTCTAAGGATGATGAGTTCTTTGAACATGTTTTTTATGAAACCTGTCTCTTCTTAAGATGTGTTGCTGATCCCCTAGATGTCTTTTCAACTAGTCAGAATTTACCTTCAAAAGAAAGATGCAGTAGAGTTGATCCTAGGAGAAGTAAAAGGATTAGAACTGAGACTTCTTATAGATATGACTTCATAATACGCCTAGATTTGTCTGAGCTCCAGACTCATAAAGAAGTCATAACATTTACTAATTAAAACCCCATTCTGGTAAGAAGCTTCATTTAGTGAAATGGACTCAGTCCGTCAGAACCAGACTTGGGAGCTTGCTAGTTTACCTCCAGGGAATAAGACCATAGAGTGAAAATGAGTCTTTAGGAGGAAACGTAAAGTAGATGAAACTGTGGAAATTATAAGGCTAGGCTGGTAGCTAAAGGCTATAAACTAAAATAAGGTTTAGATTTCTTTAATTCTTATTCACTTATGACGAAAATTACTTCCGTTGAGATGCTAATTGCTTTTGCTTCTATACTGAGAGATACATCAAATTGATGTTAAGATAGCTTTTCTAAAACCATGAATTAGATAAAGAAATTTACATAGACCAACCTGAGGACTTTGTAGTGAAAGGTTATGAAGACAAAGTTTGTAAGTTGAACAAATCTTTGTATGGTTTTCAAATAAGCACATAAATAGTGACATAGAAAATTTGATCATGTGATAATGAGTATAGTGGATTTAAGTTAATGAATCTAACAAGTATATTTACAAGTAACTTGTTAAGGATGCCTATGTGATTGTATGCTTGTATGTTGAAGATATGATTATACTTGATACAAACATAAATGTGATTAATTCCACTAAAAACTTGCGATGAATGAGAACGTTGACTTGAAAGACTTAGGCCCTTTCGATGTAATCTTAGGGATGAGGATTAAAAGTAAATCAAACATTTGTAGTCTTAGTCATTCTCATTATGTTGAATTTGTGCTTAAGAGATACAATCAGTCTGATTGTAACCCTGCTTATACTACATACGATTCTTCTTGTAGACACGAGAAAAATAAGGGTAATGGAGTATCTTAACCTGATTACTCAAGAGTTATAGGATGTCTGATGAATTTAATGAACTGTAAGAGTCCACACATTGCCTATATTGTGAGTAAGTTAAGTAGGTATACTTGTAGTCCAGAGCAAGAGCATTTGGATGCACTTAGTAGAGTATTATGGTACCTAAAATACTATATTACCTTTTGTTTGATTTATGAAAGGTATCTTGCTATCCTTGAGGGACTTTGTGATGCAAACTGGATAGTTGACTTAGAGGAGTCCAAGTCTACGAGTGGATAAATTTCCATTCTAGCATGAGGGTTTGTTTTTGAAAGATTTCCAAACAGACTTATATTGCTCAATTCCTTATGGAATCTGAGAGTATTGTGTTAGATAAAGCACGAGAGGGGGCCGAGTGCCTAAGATGCTTTTTAGAAGACATTCCTCTCTAGCATAGGCATGTGCCAGCTATATCTATACATTGTGTTATCCAAGATATAATAGCTAAATCTAAAAATAACTAGTCTCAATCGACGTTATTTCCATTGATTGGATAAAGTCCAAGGAGAATATCGCTCAACCTTTGATGAAAGGTTTGACCAAAGAGATAGTTAATAATGCATCGAGGGGGATGGGGATTAGGCTCATTAAATAAACTTGTCATGAAGGATACTCAACCTTGCTGACTGGAGATCCAAAGATCAAGGTTTTGAATGAGACAACTAATTTATGGCGGGTCAAGGTAAACACTATCAGAGAACCTTCCCCATGGTGTAGACGTGATAGTGTGACTGCATGTGAAGGATGACTTTTAACTAAGTCTTAATGAGTTCTATAGTTTCAATTTAAGATTAAAGTGGGGTGTAGCAGTAAACACTATTGATGGAACTCACCTATCTGAATGTGGAGGTGGGTCGCTTCCTATGAGAATAGAGCTGATTCTCTAGAGCATTCTGAGAAACGGGATTTGTCCAGGGCCAAAAAGGACACAACGACACGAACTTGACAGCACCTAGAGAGATATCACGCGTGGTTATTATCGCGGATTACACCAAACAATGGAAATTCAAGACATCGCGTTCACTGTCCATCAAGTAGTTCCAGCAATTTCTCACTAAGCAAAGGTTCAAGACCTCATGGACACCTCTTGCCTAAGTGATATTTCTCGCTTTCCGTTTTCTGATTTTTATCGGTATTTCATTCATATGGGGGATTGTTGGAGAAAATGAGTTTTATTGTTGGTTTTATAGTCTTGGTGGGAATGGAACTTAGGACCTTTAAGTCTCTAAAGGTACTTGCTCATTTTCTTATGAGTGAATGAAATATGACCTTTAGTCCCACATAGGGTATAACTAAAGAGGAGTTCCACTATTTAACTAATCCATTATGGATAGTTAGTAAAACAATGTGGGTGGAACGAGTGAGACAAAATATATTTGTTTTCACTAAGTCTTGGGCATAGGGCTCTCGGCATGTTGGTCAACCAAGACATATATTTTTGACAAAAATAATTTTGATTTATTTCCACAATGAATTTAATCTCAAATTAAATTATGTCTTGAATGTGGGGGCGTGTGACATGGGAGATTTTATTTTCTTACCAAAAATATTTCATAACGTTTTTATGTGCATAAATAACGACATTATTTCTTACCGTTTTTTGAATATTTTATGACTGATTTATGTCGACATCATGCAACATAATTTCGCACATTAATGTGTATTTATTTCACCTCTCTCATTTCTACCTATAAAAGGGACTAGAATTCTTCATTCAAAAATGTGTCCAGAAGAGCTACTATCCTCTTCTTTTTGTCTCTCTCCATCTGTGTGGTTTTTAAATTCTTTGTGTCATTGTTGTTGAGTTCGTAAGAGTGGGCAAGTACTGTAGTGCTAACTTGCATCGGGCAGTTTTATCCTGGATACGACTTGACCACATGGTATAGGCATCACTCATTCTTGAGGCGTACCGGTCAACTATCGTGTTAAGGACAGCGTGTTGAACACTTGACTCTGTCCTCTGTTTGCTATCCTTTGAGTGTTTATTTACCTTTCAGAAATTTATTTCTAACATCTTAACATCATTCTTTCAGTATTTTATTCTTGCAGTACCAATACTAAATAACTAACAACGAATCATAAATGATTGGACATTTACCCGAACATAAGTCAATACTAAATAACTAACAATGGTGAAGCTAAGTATTTCAATATAGAGTGAGTGCTTCTTATCAATCATTATTCCGCTGCTATCTTAAGGTTCATTTTTAATTTTTGTTGACAAGATTAATCATAAATGGTTGGACATTAACTTATGGTGTAAAATTGAATGACAAAAATTTTACTCTTTGGACATAAGTCTTGAATCGACATATGATGAATGGTGTATGAAAGAGTAATTGAAAAAAATGCAGTGAAACATCGATTAACATGATTTAGATGCTGCAACAAAAAAAATTTCCTGCAGATGTGATTTTTCATGGTCTTGATTTCCTTGTATATATAGATGAATCAATAGTTTCTCCTCAAATAGCAATGAATGGAAAAGTCTCCATGAAAGTGGTGGAACAATTCAAAAAACAGAGAAAGGAAAATCAGCTATTTGTTCTACGAGGAGATCCAATAGTTGATGAACTTCCATCAACTATCAATCAATTCTCAAGAGCCTGTAATATTGGTACAAGTTTGGAAGGTAATTGAATCTTTCAAAGATTTGAAGATTTAAATTCTTCCTTAACCTTAGAGACTTTGTTGTCAACAGATTGAGAAGAAGATCTCAAAGCAACGGGAGATAATTGGGTGTGGTACTAAGAGAGGGGGTTTTATTACGTAGAAGATGTGTGTGAAGGTTTGTTGAAGTTTGGCATCACCGGCTGGGTCATGTTTCTTTCGGTTATTTGAATCGATTTTAATTATGAAACTTGCATCTTGCAAAGAAGAAGGATAAATTGATGATAGATATCCGATGATTGCACCTGTATGACTTGGCTTTATTTGATGAAAAATAAAATTGATGTAGCTCATATTTTCAAATCTTTTCATGCAATGATTCAAACACAATTTTCCACCACGCTAAAGGTCCTTCGTTCGATAATGGTGGAGAATATGTTAATGAAGCTTTACAAGGTTATTTTCAGGATCATGGTTTAGTTCATGAGAATTAGAAGATTAAGATGGAATAGTTTTCCACAACGAGTAACCGTGGGGTGCCACCAGATCGTTGGTCACCTGAACCGATAAAGAAGATGAAATATCCCATTGCAAACTACATGTCTACTCATATATTAAGCTCCTATGGAACAAAATCATGGTCTTGAAGAGTATGATATAGGGGCAATACCAGAGGTTAGCTGGCCGTTTGATTTATCTTTCTCATACAAGACCTGATATTGCATAGATCAAGAAAAGAACATCTGGGTATGTTACCTTCATCGGGGGTAACTTAGAGAGAGCTTGTGAGATGCAGAGAATAGGTGCAACATGATCGAACGAAGCACGTGGAAATTGATAGATGAGTCGGATATTCGACTAAGGCCGTATCAAATAAAATATTTAATGATTCACTTGTCAAGACATATATGCACCACCTTGAGGGAGAGTGTTGAAGAATTAATTAGTAGTGATGTTTGGAAAGAAGACTTTCTCTTCTCTTGTAACACTATATATATCTCTTTTAGAGATTGATTTATAACATAACAATTAAACTTCTATATTTTGAACCTTAAGTTTGAGTAGTGAATGAAGTCTCCATCACAATTCCTCACTGTTAGATCGGTCACAATTCTCAGGGGTACAAGTTTAAGGTTTGAATCTTTCAAAGATTTGAAGAATAGAGTCAACAGATTGAGAAGAAGCGGCAGTTTGTTGTTTATGTCGAATCAATTGAAGAAGAAGGATAAATTGATGATAGATATCTGGAATTAGAAGATTAAGATGGCGATGAAGCTCTCGAGATCAAGAAAAGAACAGAGAAGGTGAGATTCGAGATGAGTCGGGTGATGTTTGGAAAGAAGAAAAACGAAAACACAATTTCACAAAACTATGGGCTTGTGCATAATTTTATCACGGAAAATGGATGCAACCGTGAAGTTTTTTTACCGTGGATTTCATAGTGGAAAAATCAGCAGAAATGGGTCTAACAGTAGTTTTCACTATGATCATTAGCCGCTGGCAAAGATGAAGCCCATCTTACGCCGTAGGCCAGTATGAAGCCCAATATCATGTCCATGTTTGTTAGCTCTTTTCTATCTGTCTTCTATTTTGACTTAGTTACCGATCGTTTGCGTTTAGATTTTGGCTGAATGCCAACACGCATAATCACGAAAAAGACTGAAGCGGAGTCATGAAGTCTAAATTGTATTCAAATCCTTTACGGTGAATTTCAAGATCACCAAACTCATTGTTCTAAACAAAATTAGTTACTAAATCATTACGTTATTTTGTACATCGAAAAGACTAATAACCTACAGACGACTGGCTACGAAGACTAGAATTCGCTTGCCGGTTTGCATGGGTGTAGTGAAGCAGTTTCTCCTCACCGAGTGATCAGTGGCGTTTTTCCTTTTTGTTGTTGCATCACTAAACGGTTTCTCTTTCTCCCATAAGCTGAATAAGACATTGAGCTACAGTTTAGTATCATTTGATTAATCTAAGCAATAATTCAATTTGCTAATGAAGAATTTTAGCAAGGTCTTCAGGATAAAAAATGAAAATTCAACGAAACCAATGCAACGACTTAATCAAAGATGTGAAAGCCTCATCTAATGAACTTCAAATGACTTGAACTAAAATAATCTTAAAAACTAGGATGAAACTTGTAAGAAACTTTCGTGTATTAAGGAAATTATACTGGTCAGTTTTTTAATCAATAATTAGTGGAAACTCTTAACAAATTTCTTCCTTGACCGAGTTACCTCCACTAAATGTCTTCTTCATTCATATTCCTTCTCCCTTCATCTCCATCAACACAACATTTCAATGGGATTACCTATGCTAATTTCGATTATATTCTACGCGATAAGTTCAGCTATAAACCTAGTGTCTTTCATAATCTTCAATGTTTTAGCTCGGTTTATTGTACTAGTGATACACGGTCTTAAAGTGCCAGGTGAAGGATTGCACAACTTGTTAGAAACTGTAACGAGTTTCATAAGGTCGGTTATTGAGTCTTTCTTGCAGATTTTAATTGAATTCATCACAAGTATTGCCTCCACCGGTTTAGATTATCTCAAAGAAGCTGTTTTTGGGACTATAAGTTCAACGACTGGATCAATTGTGGAGTTAGTTCTTGCGTCCAAAAAGGCGTTCGATGGAATGACAACTCCAGATTTCTCAGGTGTTTACGAAGGGTTTGCGGAAATGATTTGGTCTGTTGTTGGTGGTTTGTGGGAGAATTACAAGGGAGCTTTAAGTTATGTTAAAGAAAATGTTTGAATAATTTCCTTTATATTTTTTTTGTTCCTTCGAGTAGTTTTATTTTTGTTATGGGCATGATATTGAAATTTGTAGTTACTCATCATGTACAAATTTATTCGTGCAATGCCATGCTGCTTGGTTTGGAATGCAAATTCTTGGCCATTCGTAAATAACAGCCAATAGTTAAAACATTGCATTTTTACACCGCAAAAAGTTTTACCAGCTCCGTAACCAAAATTTACTAAATAAGTGAATGAAGTTAGCTTTCACCACCGTCATTATATATAGTGGGATAAGAATCTCATCCTAATACAACTCATAAACATATAGAGTTTCAAGTTTTCTTATCTTCAAGAAAACAAAGAGATTAGTACAATGGGGTTCTTCTGCAAATACTTGATCTTATCGTTGATGATTAGCTTCGTCGTGCTTAACAGCAATGTCGCTGACGCTGCGGAGCGAGCCCCTGTGAAGTACATTAATCTCCCACGATTTATTCAATGCGAAGGCCCCGATTGCCCCAAGAAACCTCATATGCCCGCAAACAAGTATACCCGTGGTTGCCACAAGCATCAAAGATGCCGCCATTGATTAAAATCGCCAATGGACATTTTTTCCATACGATGATTTTTGAAATATTGTATAAATAGTGAGGAGTATGATTATTCTCTGTCTAGCGGCATTCGACCTATACGTGATGCTATTTCTTAATTTTTTTAAAATGTAACAATTTTATGAAAAAATAAAGATACATTCGCAATACTGTTAAGTCGATTTACTTGCTAATTCTAGGTAATTTGTGAGAATAGCCCTTCATTTTTTCTTGACACATTTAATGGAATTTGCAAACTTACATTCAATGCAAAATTAGACATATGGACTTCATCACTTCACCATGGCATGAGAACAGATCACATATGGTGTGTGTTGGAGAGAGACCCCAATGCCACTGAACACTCACGTCTAGTCTAACTGTAAACCAATGGCACCAATAATACTAATTCCTTTTCTTTCTACTCTTCCATACTGGTCCCACAATCTTTACTATTTTTTGGTGCCTCTTGACTTCCCAGATTTATGGGAAATTATTTTGCTCTAGCAGCGCTAGAGCATTTTTTTGAACTAGCAGCGTTTGCGCCCATTGGATGGAAGAAATGTGATTTCAGCAGAAGACAAAAAACATGCAATGACGTCACATTCACAGGATCTAATGGTTAGAATCGCTGCTAGAGCAAATGCTGCTAGAGCAAACTCGTTCCCAGATTTATGTCTTTCGTTAGTTCAACTGGGGTGAAACTCCCAGCTGGTTCTCCCAAAATAGAGGGTTCCTTTCATTGGGTGGGGTACAGGTTCGCCTTCGTTTTCCGGGATTTCACTTGGAAGTCCATTTCCTGTTTTCGCTCTTACCATATTATTTTATTTTATTTTGACGAAAAGGCAAATTATATTGAAAAAGAGACAGTCATAAGAGCATGACTGCAACTGTTATAAAGGAATCAAGCCTACTAGTAGCTCATGCCAATACAACATTCCAGTAACAAATCAGAGTACTAAGCGGAAAATTCTCAAAGATTTTAGTGTTTATGGACCAATTATAAATGGTACACTTTACTGCAATAACAAGATGGGTGTAATTTCTCTTCCTGCCTCCATATAATTTATTGTTCCTTTCTGTCCAGATAGTCCACCAAATAGCAAAGGGAATGAGGCCCCATAGCTTCCTATGCATTGACTTGCCTTTCTTTGAAGGCCATTCCCATAAGGTAGCTTTAACAGAATCAGAGAAGACCCAATCAATGCCAAAACTGTTTAAGAAGTAGTTCCACAACTTCAAAGTTTCTGAGTAATGCATAAACAGATGGTTGTTTGTTTCTTGAGCAGAATTACAGAAAAGGCAAGTGTCATGATCAACTTTACCAGCTCTGAAAAGGAAGTCAAGAGTAGGAGCTCCACTATAGCACAAAGTCCATACCAGAAAAGAGACCTTCATAGGGATCTTTGAGTTCCAAAGTTGTTTGTGAGGGAACCTCAAGAAACCATCTACATCTAAAGATTTGTAACAATTACTCACGGAGAATTCACCCCTTTCAGCATTCCACTTCATTTGATCTTCACCTATAGAAGTGTCAATAAGAGATACTGGATCACCTAAGTCTTGTAACATGAGGACAACATCCCCCAACTCTTCAACATTCAAATTTCTTGAAAATTATAAATTCTAGGCACCATTATCTGAGATACAGTCTCCAATAGTAGCATTCTTCTTTTTTGAGAGTTTAAAGAGAGAGTTTGTAAGTTTGCTGAACTGAGTTATCACCAATCCATTTATCTTTCCAAAAGAGAATTATATCACCACTGTTCACAGTAAATGAAGAATTTTGAAGAATATGATCTTTAGCTTTTAGAATACCATCCCATAAGCTATGCTTTATTGGGATAAGAGAATTCTTATGTAAGAAATCATTGCAGTTTCCACCAAACTTCTCATGAACCAACTGCCTCCAAAGCGCTTTTATTTCAGTACCATATCTCCATATCCGTTTACAATGAAGTGCTTTATTTACCAATTTCATCTTCTTCACACCAATTCCACCTCTAGATTTCTGTAATGTGGTCTTACTCCAAGATACCTAACTCCTCTTTCTTGAATTTACAGAAGAACCCCATAAAAAATCTCTCATAATCTTCTTTATTTCCTTCATGACAGAAATAGGCATTTGGAACATAGAAAGATAATACACTGGCAGGCTAGATAACACATTATTGACCATGATAAGTCTTTGTCCCTTAGAGAGATACCTACACTTCCACATTGATAACTTCTGATGTATTCTTTGGATAATGATATCCCACATAGATTTGCATTTAGACTTACTTCCTAGAGGAATACCCAAATAATTCAAAGGCCACTGAGACTCACTACAACCAAAAGTACTAGCACATAATGCAGTATTATGATCACCAATGCCCACAATAGTACTTTTCCTGAAATTAACTTTCAAACCAGAGATGAGTTCAAAAGAGAAAATAATGTTCTTCAAGTTACTGACCTGCTCAGTAGAATCATCAAGAAATACCACTAAATCATCAGCAAATTGAAGATGTTGAATTTCAGTGCCATTAGAAGAAACTTTGAAGCCAGAAATCAAACCATTTGTAGCTTCTTTCTTTATCATTAAAGATAAGACTTCATCTACTATAATGAACAAAAAAGGAGATATTGGATCTCCCTGTCTTATACCCTTCTGAGATCTTACCATATAAATTTGCAACTCTTCTTCTTTCTTGTCTTGCTTCGCCTTATTCTATTGGTCCTTTCTCCTCTTCGCTCGCCCTTCATAATCTTGAATATCTATCTCGTTGCAGGTCTTTGCACTTGCCGAATCCCCTTTGAATCCTTTGATTCTCCAATGCCATTTGGCATGGGAAAGAAAATACATTGGTGAAATGTAGACTCTACGTCATTCGATCCATGAATCCGAGGTCTTTCCATGATTGTATTGTAAGGAGACTCCACATTTATGACACAAAAAGTAACCTCTGCTCTTAGTTGTCCAATAGGAATGCACTTGATGATCTCACCCTTGGGTTTGGTTGCGACTCTGTTGAAACCATGAATATTATATTCAGAAGAAATAAGTGAAAAAGCAGGGGTCTAACAACCTCACCCAATATTCCGCTTAGCAATCTGTATGGACTAACTCCAATATACTTTTAAGAGAATCAACTAGACAGTCAGACTCAATCTTAATAAAAAGTATATCAAAGAGTTATATCTTAATTTCTCGAATCAATCCCAAATCAAACAAATTGAAATCTGCGAATCTAATTGAATACAAGAGAAATAACCTTGAATTGTACATGTAGTTGCAGGATTTCCCACACTACACCCTTGTCAAGAATCTATGAAAACTAAGTCATAATTGTGGATGAACAACAACACTTTTATTAATTCACTTTCAGGAAGATTTACAAGAAATATTAAAACTCAGAAGTACAACTTTCTTTCTGGAGTTTTTCTCTCCTCAGAATTCTCTCAGCTCCCAAAAATGCATCATTCTTTTCTGGATCTATCGTGCTCTTTATATAGGAAAACATATAGTGGAAGACAGCTAAGATATCCCCTTAATTCGGATCTACTCTGCAATCTTATCGCGATCATTACAATATTCCCTATCGCAAGAATAATGGACATCGCAGGATCAACACATTCTTCTTTTACTTCTTCCATCATCAGTTTCTTTTAATTGTTCAGTAACGCTTGTGAAGCGTTGTTGAAGAATCGTCAGTAACGCTCGCAGAAAAGTTGTTAATATCGCAGGAATAGTGTTGTAGCGATATTCTGGTACTACATCTTGCCTCTTCTCATGTCTTTTCTGCGAAGAAGAGAAGATCATGAGAATTAAGAATTCCATAATCGCTTATCTTTTCTTCTTTCCCATTCTGACACGTTTCTTCGTCCTTCGCCAGCTGTTTTCACGAGTTTCTTTCTACCAATAAATTTTTGACACGTCTTTCCCTTGCATTAATTTCCTTCATCCTTTTCGAGAATTTTCTTCTTCTATAAATACTCTTCTCATTTCTCTTCTTTTCTCTTTTACTCTCTTCTTCTTTCTCTCCATATTCTCTCTGCAATTTTTACTGTTCTTCCGCAAATTGCGCTGCAATTTTGACACGTCTTCTGTAGCCGCTGCGATCTGACCATTCACGTATTTTATTTGCATTAATTGCCTTCATTCTTTTAGAGAATTTTCTTCTTCTATAAATACTCTTCTCATTTCTCTTCTTTTCTCTTTTACTTTCTTCTTCTTTCTCTCCATATTCTCTCTGCAATTTTTACTGTTCTTCCGCAAATTGCGCTTCTATAATCGATGTGATTTATTTATTCTTTTCAACTTTTTCCTTCATTCCCATACTTAAAATGGTTGCTGCTGGTGCTAAGAATTTGAAGGCCTTTAATAGAATGAGCGAGAAACTCAGACTTAAAGGTTTTAACTTATCTCAGATTCCGGATCAAGATTCCAAATCAGAACTTTCCCTTAAACTATTTACTGACGACCAATGTTCTCGCGAGAAAATCATAGTATCGCTAGGACAAATTGAAGCTGGTCTTCCCATCCCTCTTTATGATCCTGAGCTTCCGCTGTTTTATCAAATAATTTATGACGAGAGATTCTCACGAGAAATATACCAATTGGGTGGGGATTGCATCAGATTATTACTTGAGTATGCCTCTCGCGGCGCTGGTAAAGGAACTCGCTACCCCGAGGCTCCGAAGAATCATTTGTTCAAAGATGTTCCCATTGTTTCTCGCGATTATAATGTGGACAACTTTTTTGTAAACTATAGAATTGTCCATATGAAGAGGGATAGTACATGTTGGGGTGTTAGTTTGAAGAAAAATAAGGTCACTGGTGACAATGCTCTTATGTTGGATATTGACTTTCATACATCTACTAACCAAGGTCCTCGTCATTCTAGCGACGATAAGTGGTTCATCTTCCCATTAAGCCTTGAAGGTCCTTACATATCTGGTTCTCGCGAACTTCCCACGAATCTCGCAGAATATCAACCCTGGGTCTTCAGCTGGCCTGAAAGATCTAAAGAAGTATATTCTCTCAACTTTTCATGTTATTATTATTTATTATCTTCTTTATATTCTCGCTAACCTTTTTGATTTTCTCAGATTGATAGAATGAAACTCAGCTATCAAACTTTGAGGAAACCTAACATTCTCTTGGCTCTGAGATATTTTACAGATGAAGTAAGAAATATTTCTTCGTAAATTTTAACAATATATTGTTGCCCCTATTTCTTTTCTTCATCTGTGCTCGCAGGAAATCGAAGAATTAGAACCACTGCCTCCTCCAAAAATCAAAGAGAAATCTTCAAAGGAACCATCTGGAAAATCTATAAAGGAGAAGCCTACTACTTCTTCTAGGGGAAGGTCTTCTGCCCCTCGCAATGATGAATCTAGCGAGCCTCCGCTAAAGAGAAACAAAACTCAACCTTCTTCTTCTTCAACTCCTCAAAATATTCCAGAGAATCTAAGTGATGTTCTTGATAAGGATATCAATGAGGAGTTTAATGTTGGCGGTTTTCCTTCAATAAGAAATTCTTCTTCTTCTGATTCCTCAATGACTCATCTATCCAGAATCTTCAGCGATATTTCCCATAGCATGACCTCCAATGGTGAAGATAGTAGATAATGATTCTCTCCAAGGAATCTCAAGATCATTGACTCCCAGTCTCTTGAATTCTCTTGGTGCTTTGGTATGTTTTTTTTTCTTCAATTTGTTCATATTTTCTCTATCGCTAGATTTTAATTTGTTTATTTTCTTCGCAGGTTGGAAGAGCTTCTTTTGCTGTTGCTTATGACTTAGATAAAAGATGTCTCAATGCTGAAGAAAAAGCATCTAAAGTTCGCCAAGATAAGGAAAAACTAGAGTATGAAGTTATTGAACTTCGCAAGAAGAATAAGCAGATGGAGACGGAAGCTTCTGTTGACAAGCAAAAGATCTCTAATCTTGATAAAGCTAACCAACAACTTTATGGTATGACTGATTTCCCTTCTCTCTTAATTCTTTTTATTCTATCGCAGCTTATTCAAGCAATCACTTTTAACTTGCAGATGTTTATGGTCTTACTGACGAGGCTATAATATTTCAAACTTTCCCTGAACCTGTAGATGATCATACTCTTCTCGCTAGTCTTAATAATTCCTTGAGTAACTTCTCAGATGATAAGATTAACTCCCTCTCCATAGATGAACTTAGATCCCAGTTTACTCTCTTAAAACTTGAACATATATTCAATTTAGGCTTGACTGACAAATTTAGGCGCCTTTATTTTGATTCAAAGAAAGAAATAGATAAATTAAGGCAGAAGAATAGCGATATTATTGACGAGAAGGATCTCGCCATAAAAAAGGGAGCTAAAACCTTAGAAGATTTTCACAAAACTCTCCTTGAAGTTCAAAAGGTTAGAGATAAACTTATCCGCGATAATGAAGATCTTCTTGCGAGGGAGACTCAAATTCAATCTCGTCTCCTTATTAATAGCGATGACGAGTTTTCCTGGGCTGCGAAGGTTCTTGACAATGCCAGAAATGATTTAGGTGTAAATGTTAGCCTTCAAGTCGAACAGGCGGCTCTAATTAGAGATATGATTTCTAACAGAGAAGGTTATTGGCTACTCTTTTTCTCGTTAATTTCTTGTTTTCATTATTCTCTTTTATAAAATTTCTAACTTGTTGTTATATTCTTGTAGAAGCTGAAAAAGGTTATCTTGAAAGGATTAAGGAGCTTGAACAAGAGAAGGATCAGCTCGCAAATTCCCTTGCTGCTCGCAACTACAAATATTCACAACTGAAGAAGCAGTTTGGCATCACCAACGCGAACTTCAATAGATCTCTCATTGTCGTTCGCAATGATTCTGTTAAATTGGTCTGCGATGACCATGGAATTTCTCCTTCTATATATCCTGATCTTGCGAAAGAATTACCCGCAGTGATTCCAAGTCTTGACATTTCTGATAGTGAGGCTGAAAATTCTGATGAGGATGAAAATGATAGTGATGACGAAGGTGAAAAGTCTGGTGGAGAAGAAAATAATGATGATGATGATAAAGGGGAAGAATTTGGCGATGAAGAGAAGTCTGATAAAGAGGATCGCGATGGATCTAACTAGTTCTTCTTTTTCTTTCTCCTTATTCTGTAATATTTGCCGTTAATTTGTAAATTTCTTTTGCCTATTTTATTTCTACCTGTAAGAATCAGAAAACAGTTCTTTTTCTGCAAGTTAATCAATCAATATAACTATTATTCTTTTAATTATCTGCGTGCTTGTATTTATGCAATTTTTATATGATAGATGAATAATAATTTCATCGTTCTCATGCATTCCCATACTTGCCTCTATTATTTATCTACAATATAAAAATTGATTAAAGATTAAATAAAAACCAAAATTTTACCTTAATATTGGTGATCTTACCGTCAAATAATAGTTGCATGAAATCGCAATTCTTATAACATCTGCGAGTATTATCGCAGTAATCTTGTGGTCTTATTGTGCCTTCCTAATTAAAGGTATTATTTTGCCACGCTTCTTCTTTTTGCGATAAAATCGCAGGACGTCTTTACACTTGCATGTATTGACCCATTGATCTTGCCTTATCTTTATTCTTTGATTATATTGCAATAATATGACAAGTCTAAGTTCTCTCGCAAGATCAAAGCCTCGTGATATTATCGTCTTGCGATGAAATCACAGGACGTCTTTACACTTTCATGTAAAAACCCATTGATCTCATCTTAACATTTTTCTCGTGGCTTGTTGCCTCTGCATTATTTACGTTACGCGACAATATGACAGGCCTAAATTTTCTTGGGATCATAAAGCCCCATGACATTGTCGTCTTAAGACACTTATCAGCTCCCTAATGGAGGGTGCCGCCCTTATCTCCCCCGTGGTTGCCCCTTCAAGGAGGTCACATCGGCCATACAAGACTAGCTCCCCCCATCCGGATTTGCCAACAACCAGTTGTGTTCGCAGCCTCTTGTCCTTTATGCCTATATAGCTTATAGTTACAAGACTGCACCCTAATTGGGGTTTTCTTCAGTCCAAGTGCATTGTAGCCAAGACTTACCAAGGATGGCAAGAGAGTTTCGTACGCTCCGGGCACCCTTGGCTCAATCGTGTACCTCGGCGCCTTGGTCATACTTTGCACTTCTTGGAAGAGATTCTCAGTCGTCCAACCAGGGTATAACCATATATAGTTGGAAATCTAAGATCTCTCTCCCGAATAGGTTTTCTTTAACCCCATCGTCTGCATGACTCGGGTTCCAGCAGCGGTATAACCTTATCGCTGAGTCATGTCAAGAGATACCCCCTCATATGACGCGCTATTAGGTCTTAGATTTTCCTCTTACGAAATTTTATTCGCGAACTAGGGTGCACGCCATAAAGGTTTGTCCCATTCTTTTAATCTCTGCGAAATTTTATTCGTTATTCTTGCGAGTATTGTAACTCTGATAGAATTTCATAACTTTGATCATTTTGGTAAAATTTTGCGATTCTTTCAAGCATAATATCTTGTTCAATTACATATTTTTCAAACAAATTTTTCGCAAAGTTCTCTGAAGTTCATCATTTTACCTCTTTACTTACTATTTTCTGATTCTGCTTTTCTGCTACGTTTTTCTGTTGTTTCCTTTTCTGCGAGACGCTCGTCATCAGCTTTCACATCTTCTTTTCGCTTTATTGCATCAATCATTAACCTTTCACATTTCTGTCGTTGCTTAATTTTGCACTTCCAATTGCCATTATTTTCATCCCTTTCTTTGCAAGACTTCATATCGATTTCATAACATTTCTTGCTTTCTCCCCAATCTCCTTTAATAACTCTGACACATTTTGGATGAGGAAATTTGATACACTGGTGATAAGTAGATGCTACACCCAATATCCCGTGTAACCAGGGTCGTCCTATCAAGGCATTGTAAGGTGATTCGATGTCTACAACACAGAATAATATTTTTAAAGATATTCCTTTTAACGGTATCTGCATTTCAATTTCTCCCTTTGGTTTGTTAGTTGTGCCATTAAAACCATAAATTTTGTATGTTGACGGAATTAGATCTCCGTCTCTTCCTCCCATGGTTTTAAAGTTATGATAGAATAGGATATCAACAGAACTCCCTGTATCTATTAAGACTATGTTGATGGCCCAAGAATCTTCAACTTTATTATCATTCTCCTCATCTTCTTCTTGCATTTGTTTTGGATTAATCTCTAATCGTACGACTAGTGGATTATCATGCTGCTCGCCAACCTTAGGTACATCTTGCGCAGTGAAAGATAGAGTTTGCTTCTGCCACTCTTCTAATGGTGAGGATCTCGCGATATTCAATATCTCTCTTCCATCTGTGTCCCTCTCGAAGACCCTGTTTAAGATATTGTCATGGAAGTCCTCTATAGTTCTGCGTGAATGTACAATAGAATTACAAAACAAATTCTTTGCTTTATCTCCAACTTCTATTATGAATGTTTCCGCTCCTTTTACAACATTCACTCTGCGAGTTTCTGGTGCTGGCGGTAATTGCTGAGATTGTGGATGTCCTATTAGAAAATGATTTAACTTTCCCTGATCAATCATCCTCAAAATTATTCTCTTTACATTCCTACAATCGTTTACTGTGTGACCATGAAAATGATGATAAGGACAGAATTCTTGACTTCGATTGTTTGGATGGGGTTATTTTCCCATGTTCCACGGAGAAGGTATATTTTCCATTAAAATGATAGCTTCCCAAATCTTTTTTATGCTAGTATTGAGAGAAGGCATCTTAATTTCTTCCCAAATTATCCTATGATTACCTTGTCCTTTAAAATTATTCTGCCTTTGTCCACCATAAGTTTCTTGAGGTTGATCGAGTCTTTGAATCTTATTATTACCACCGCGATTATAATAATTCTTCTCCCTTTCATATTCTTCCTGATCTCGACTTCCCATCGCTACTAATTTCTGTTGGTTATCAATCACCACTTTCTCTTGTTGTGTCTGCGAGGTGCTCGCCACATTATTTATCATTTTAGGAAGAAAACTTCCACTTGCTGCTAGCGAGTTGGTGTTCACAATTGGATATGATTCCATTTCATTTTGTTTCTCCTCCAAAGCAATATATTCTTCCTGTAGCTCTCGAAATTCTGTCATGGTAATTGTATTTTTTATTCTGAAAATTTGAATGTACAGCAAATTAGTCGCAAACATTGTGTTAATGAAGGATAGGATCAGGTATCTTTCATCCACCCTTCCAGCCATCTCACTGCACATTGATTTCTACCTTATGGTTAAATGCTTCAGACTCTCGCCAACTCTTTGTTTTAGCCCAAACACATCTTCAATACCCGACCGCGATGAATTGTTGCTGATGTACGCTCCTAAAAATGTAGATTGTAAATTATCAAAAGAAGTTATAGTATTTTTTGGTAATTCCTCAAACTATTTCAACGCCTCGCCAGTTAAGATAGATGCAAAATACTTGCATAACACAGCATCATGATTCTCCCACTGTAGCATACATCTAACATAAGCTTTAACGTGTTGAACGGCACAAGTAGTCCCATCAAAAATGCTGGTTAATGCTGGTAAATTGCATTTTGGAGGTATTCCTATTAATTGTACTTCTTGAGTAAATGGAGTCCTCGCAGCTTCTTCAATATCTTCATCAAGTTGCCTTCTACCTCCTTCTCTTCTATTGATTATCATTCCTCGAATTTCTGCTAACTCTCTCAGAATTTTCTCATTCTCAACTGAGTTTTGTTCCATTGGCCTTTTTAATGCAGCTTCCCTTCTTCTGCGTTCTTGTCTTTCTTGTCTTGCGAGATTTTGCGTATCTCCTTCTTCATTATCATCCTGTCTTTCTCTGTGATTTTCTCTTTCACCATTCTCTTGAAATCGTAGTTTCCTATCTTCTTCTCTCCGAATTTCTTCATTTCTCCTCATTTCTCTTCGCTATCTCTCTACTCTCCTTTGTATCCTATCATACTCCTCTTGAATATTATCATTATAGCGATTTTGTGTACGTCTTCTTTCTCTATTTTCATGGTTATTTTGTCGTACTGCCTCTCGAAATTCTTGCTCTTCTACTTCTGCTCTTAATCTTTCTCTCTCGCAAGCCAGGCGCGTTTGTTCAGTATAGTATCTTTCAATTTCTTCTTCAATTATTCTTTGATTCCTTTGGTTCTCTCGCCCATGCAATATCCTCCTACCTTCCTCTGGATTCTCTTCTTTAATTTGGTTGTTTCTTCCCTCTTGATTTCTATTGTCACGCAGATTATAACGATCGCTAATTATCTCCTCTTCTCTATGAAGTTACTCTCCATTTAAATTTTGCACTTCTTCTCTAACATTTCTCATTGGGGAATTTCGCCTTGGTTCTTCCCTGAATGATCTTGAATTTAATCTTACAGTACTTCTTGACCTCCTTCTTTGTAACCTCAAATTCTTCATTCTTAGTTCATGATTTTGTCTTGTTAGATTCGCACGTTCCTCCGCCTCTAATCTCCTTTCTTCCTGTGTTCTTTGCCTCAGATCATCTACTATCCCATTTTCACGTCCCACGTGAACTAATCCTCCAGTCATTCTTTGATTTCTTTCTCCTTCTTCTCCATTTCTTAATTGTCGATTTTCTGCTTCTTCCATTGAATCCGACCTCCAAGTGTGTACGCTCACTCTATCATAATCCACATCCCTATTTTGTGATTGTGCTTGTTGATTTGAATTTTCTGCTTCATTTCTTGTTCTATTTCTTCCTGATATTATTCTTAAAGATTCTTCTAATTCACCTGTTCCTTCACCTGCAAGTCTTTTGCTCCTCCTCACAGTTGTTGGTGGTTCTGACGTATTTCTTCTCCTTCTAGCCATTTCTCCAATTCTAACAATTTTTTCAAATCTTCAAGTTGCAATTTGAGATTTCTTAGACTGATTCTCCCTGTTTCTGGGTGCCAAAATGTAGTTGCAGGATTTCCCACACTACACCCTTGTCAAGAATCTATGAAAACTAAGTCATAATTGTGGATGAACAACAACACTTTTATTAATTCACTTTCACGAAGATTTACAAGAAATATTAAAACTCAGAAGTACAACTTTCTTTCTGGAGTTTCTCTCTCCTCAGAATTCTCTCAGCTCCCAAAAATGCATCATCCTTTTCTGGATCTATCGTGCTCTTTATATAGGAAAACATATAGTGGAAGACAGCTAAGATATCCCCTTAATTCGGATCTACTCTGCAATCTTATCGCGATCGTTACAATATTCCCTATCGCAAGAATAATGGCCATCGCAGGATCAACACATTCTTCTTTTACTTCTTCCATCGTCAGTTTCTTTTAATTGTTCTGCAACGCTCGTGAAGCGTTGTTGAAGAATCGTCAGTAACGCTCGCGGAAAAGTTGTTAATATCGCAGGAATAGTGTTGTAGCGATATTCTGGTACTACAGTACCAAAGACCAATGTTCAAGGATCAATCAATTTCAATCAACAACGAAAGGTTGGATTTACCAATTGATCGATACAAACGCACACCGGTGATATTTCTATTTTATAACAAAATATAATGCGTAAAAAAAATAACACAGACACCATAAGTTTTGTTACCGAGGAAACCGCAAATGCATAAAAATCCTGGGACCTAGTCCAGATTGAACACCACACTGTATTATGCCGCTACAGACACTACTCACTAGCCTACTATAAACTAACTTCGATCTGTATTGTAGTTGAACCCCAATCAATCTCACACTGATTCAAGGTACATTTGCGCTCCTTACGTATCTGATCCCAGCAGAAGACTAAGAGTTGCTACGACCCAAAGTAGAAGACTTCAATAAACAAATCTATATCACACAGAAAAGCCTATAAGAATAAATAAATCTATCTCCCACAGAAATACCTACGCATTTTGTTCCTTATTTTGATAAATCAAGGTGAACAGGAACCAATCGATAACCCGGACTTATATTCCGGAAGAACAACCTATAATTATCAATCACCTCACAATAATCTTAATCAACTAGAAAAATAATATATTGCGGAATCACAAACGATGAGACGAAGATGTTTGTGACTACTTTTCTATCTTACCTATCGGAGAAATTAATCTCAAGCCAATCTTACAATTGCATTCAATCACGATAAAAACAACAAGATCAGATTACGCAACTACAGAGAAAATAGTTGGATCTGGCTTCACAATCCCAATGAAGTCTTTAATTCATTAACCTATATGGTCTCGGTAGAAACCTAAGGTTAAAGGTGAATCGACTTTAGCTTATACAACTAGTATCACACAGGAGCTGTGGGGATTAGGTTTCCCAGTTGCTAGAGTTCTCCTTTATATAGTCTCCAAATCAGGGTTTGCAATCTAAGTTACCTTGGTAACAAAGCATTCAATATTCACCGTTAAATAAAAAATCGATTGTCAACCATTAGATCGAACTTAGCTTGTTATATAACTTAAAATATACGTCATGAAAAAGCGGGGGTCTAACAACCACACCCAATATTTCGATTAGCAATCTGTATGGACAAACTATGAGTTACGTTCTAGAGAATCAACAAGATAGTCAGACTCGATCAATAGAAAATATTGTTAGAGCATTGCTCGGTTGAACCTACCAAGCGTTGGTATGTCAAGTTTGGTTGTCATATTTTAGTGAAACAAAACTCATTTAAGAGTTGCTTGATTTAAATGTACTAGAGTTAACTTTGTATAGGTTATCTTGAAAGTATTAGGGTGAGACATTACAAATATTGCGAAGACTTGAAGAAGTGAAGAAGTGCGGAGCTACAACGACAACATCATCCTTCCACTTGAGGTTAGTGATATTTGACTTAAACTGTTTCATTCCCTAACGTATCTTTCAAGTCGTGCATACTGAAAACATAAAACTGCGAAGCATGAACACTCTAGATAGACATAGTATTAAGGAATACAATATGAAGTTTCTTGCTTAACCATTAAACTTTGTATATAAGACATCGACATAATCGTATGAATTATATTGTGATTATGTATGGGTATGAGGTGAGGATTTTATTCTAGGGAACGATGTTTACATGTGTTCTAAGGAAGTAACTTCAAGATATGTGTTGTGAACCGAAAAGGAAATCGCCAGGCGTTATTGGGGCTGTTCTTCATTGCATATCTTATGAACGACCAGTATGTGTGATTAGTATAACCGCTCATGACTTGTTAATGTTCTTGGTAAAACTATTCACATGAGGCCTGACTTATGTATTGGTATGACTTTTATTAGTGAAACCGATCTTAAGTAATCACCTGGGGTATGATCGGGTTGTGTATATCTGAACTTATTACTGGGAAGGAGGGAACCAATCCTAGTAAGAGGTGCAGTGCATCACAAGGGGAACCGATACTTATATGAGGTGCAGCAAGGTTTATGGAAGAAAGGGGAACCGATCCTAGTACCTAGTCAGTTGTATCTTTGGTAAGCTAGTGTAACTATGCACAGTACTCACATGGAGGTAGAACCGAAACTTGTTTTAGTAGAACCGTAAACCCATGAGTTGTGATTGAGTGGAACTTGATCAATCACATAGTTCTTGAAAGTCAGATGAACCAAGAATAAGATGTCGTCACTCTTTGAATACGGTGCATTAATGCTTATTCTATTTTGTTCAAAGATATTCCTTAACGGCTAAGAAGGAAGTAAATCCCAAGATCGAATTTAAATAAGTTAAGAATCTTTTTAATTAAGGGTTTTTAATTATATATGGAAAATAATAATTAGTAATGTGCATTTTCTAATTAAAGATTTTCCAAGGAGATTTCGATCATTATTTTTGGACAGTGCATTCACAGGAATTATGAAAACCGAATTTGGTGGAGTAATGAAAAATATCTTGAGAATATTTTCGGTTTTATAAATTCCTTGGTGTCCAAACTTCCTTTTTTATAAATACTTTGAGTTTGCATTTCTAGCAAACTAATCCTGCATAACATTAGACTTACTCTTTTGTCTTTGTTACTGATGAAGCCTCCTATCGGAGATGAGAGTAATCTAATTATGTGAATTCTCTTACGGCCGCTCAATTTAAAGTCTTCTTTGGGATTGAGAAGCTCTAGCGTGACCCGTTGGTGGGAAACTAGATATTGTGGTTTATCTTTAGTTTTCATATTGATTTTATTGACTAACGGTGGTTGAACTTTGATTGCACCTAGTTTGTTTTTGCTTGAGAATCTTCTCTTCTGATATAAGATTCACTCAAACTAGTTCAAGGTTTCTACAGGGATCTTTAGACTGTTGTTAGATCTAAAGACGATCTTGATATAATCTATTGTTAATAGACTCCGTTCTGTGTGTGATTGATCACAAGAGATTCAAGTGATTGTGTGCAGGTGTTTATTGATCAGATCTCAGAATATTTGAAGACAAAGAAAATATTGAAGATTTCTTTCATTGGTGTTTTTATAATCTTTGGTGTGCACAATACTTGTTTGGGAAAAAGAGGATCCAATTAATAATCGGTTTATCCTTGTGGTAGATTGGATTGATAAATTGAGAAAGATCGGCATCAACACATATCACTTGGTTGAAGAGTGTTGTTGGCTTAATCTTAACAATTGATTTTGGGACTTTGAACATAAGATAGATCTTGGAACCTGGAAAAGAAGTTTATGTTAAGATAAACAAGGGAACCTTTGCGCAACTCATATCACTTGGTTGAAGAGAGTTGATACCAAACAGATTTGTTGTTCATTTACTATTTGGAATACGAACCAAAGGAATTGGTCCAAGTACGTGACTTGTTTATAGGTTGCAGGCGTGGGAATACATACGGAACTAGGTGAACTATAGGTTTAGTTTGCTTGGTATCAACTATACGAAGTTGTATTATTTTGTATAGCGGCTTAATCCTGAGAGTATTCAATTCTGGACTAGGTTCCAGGGTTTTTCTGCATTTGCGGTTTCCTCGTTAACAAAATCTTGTTGTATCATTTACTTTATATTTTCGCATTATAATTATTTTATTATAATTAAAGTAAATTGCACAAACGTTAATTTTTATTTACTTGATACGTGAATCTTATTGAGTTTGGTTAAGTCTGAACCTTTGTATCAAGTAAACACACTTTGTAGTTGTATTGTCTCGTTCTCGTATTCATAGACGATCACACAAAGTGTGAACCGATTTTTTGTATTGTCTCGACTCAGTCCATAGACAATCACTTTTGGGGAAAGGACTTATAGGAAGGAAAATTTATAGCTCGATGTATATTTGGGGTACCCTCGCCTTTTCAATTGGTATCAGAGCAGGCAAACACGAAAATATATAACAATCTGTGTTTGGTGTGATCCATCCTATAAGAATTGAGTCAGGTTAATGATTCAGTCAACGTAATGGCAGGATTTGACATATTCATAGTTCCATGGTAGAGAACTCAAATAAAGAATATTATATTCTCCTTTAAGGAATCATCTAGAAGTCTGTCTGGAACTTGTGATTTCTTAAGAAAATCTCTTATATCTAAGAGACGATTCTTTGATTTCTTCTGTTACTGAATCTTTGATACAAGTAAATCAAGATAGATCTACTAGGTTCTATAATATTGAACTGAGATATTTTCAACATATCTCCTCGATTGCTTCTGTTTCTTGTGAAGAACCCTTCTCTACAAGAAACGAACATATACAAATCTTGAGATTTGTGAATCATTCATTTGGTCATGTATCAATGATATCCACAAAAAATACAGTCGGATTAGAGAAGCAATCGTGTTGAGAAATACTTTAAAATAGAGAATCAAATAACTCGAGAAGTTATTGTTAAAATAAAACCTCTTACTCTGTTAAAAATATGTATTGCAATGAAACCCGATTACAATATAATTCAAGGTAAGAAAATACTTTGATGTTTCTGTCTTAAGAAAAGGAAGTATACTTTCATATTCTCTATGAAAAGTTGTCATATGCATTCTCCGCACAATGGTTTCCTTGAAACCAGTGATAGGATAAAGGGATTCAGTAACCCTAATGGTTCAAAACATCTTATGTTTTGAAAGTCAAATATAACTTACAACTGGAGGGTTGTTATTTGGACTTTTAAGTCTATCCATTTCCTAAAAATCCATGAATGGATCGGTATCAACATTACCAAAAGAACGTATTTCCGAAAATATATTTTCCTTAATATAGATGTTTTAACATCAGAAATAAAAACTTGGAGTTACTTGCAAGTTTATATAATATTTTCGGAGAAAATAAATACTTTGATCACACAAAGTATTCACCTTTAAGGTCTCATAAGTATATATTCAAAGATGATACCGAATGAAGATTTAAGGAGAAAACTGACAACAATAATTTTCACCAAGAAGCTTGCCCGCATGTTTGATAGGAAGTGCTACCACATCTTTTATGAAGTGGATGGAGGAGTCTGTAGGGAGATTGTCAGTGATTATTGTCTTCACAAGATTGAAAAATATCTTGACTCCTTAGATGCTGACAGATTCACCTTGTGCAACAATACATGCTACCATTCAATTCAACTTATATCTTCTTCAAAAGTACAAGCATCTAGTCTTCTTGATGGCGTTCTAGACCTGATCGGAAGAAGAGTTTTACTCAACGAAAGAGTTGATAGTGAATGGAAGCGAGTACTCTACTACAAAGAGTTATTGAAAGCTGCTCATGAAAATTCGTCAAACAATATTGAGCATCTTACCAACATCCTTAAACATTTTGAGGATGTTCTATGGAAGTTTCAGTCTCTTCTGGATGAAATCTCTTCTTAAACGAGATTACAATTAAATTGAGAAATCTCGTTTGTGAAAATTGCAATAAGACTAGTTCCCTATCTTATTGACTAGAAAAATAGACATCAATTTTTGATTCCTTTCATTGATTGTATAAGTCTATTGAATAAAACTATTATGAATAAAGTTATTTGATTTATAATTTTTCTTGTGATAGTTTTTGATTTACATAGCCGGTACTTTAATGCTTTATTTTATATGTTATGTATGTTTATGGGATGTTTGATTTCGGTTTTATTACCTTGATATTCGATATCATAATATGTGGTGAACCCTTATGGTTTGGGTGACTTTTTAATTTAGTAGGATTAAGTTCTAGCCCAAGTTGGTAGGCTTTATCAAAGGATCATGAGGGATTCATGTAGAAATAATATGTGAAAAAGTCACAATATGTTGAATTGGTTTTGGTTTAGCATAAAAGCATATGTGTTTCGACGGTTTTCAACTTTTGCTTGCAATTGTTTAGACCGATTTTCAACCTTTCTCTGGTAAAGATTGGTTGTTGTTATTCTTTTGTTTTTGGCATGACAATGACAACATGGTGGTATTTCGCTATCAATTCTCCCAGACGAACAAAGCGATGGAATCATATTTGGAGAAGTTGGATGCGAAATTGAGGTAACAATTTTGTTAGTTAATTATTTTCCTGTGTTAAGAAAAGCCTATTTTTATTTGATATATATATATTGCTTTTGCTTAAAATAAATTGTTGGTACAATTGATGTGTTTATTCCATTATGATTGTATGGATGTGTGTGCGTGATTCAATTGTTTCTGGTTAAGTAAAACTTTTGTTATATTGCTTTGTTGTGTGATATCAATAGTTTAGGCTTACAAAATTTGGTGCAATTACGGTGCTTTAATGTCTATGTTAATTCAATTGCTTCCAGTTAAGTAAAATAATTGTTATTTTGCTTTTTTGTGTAGTATCAATTGTTTAAGATTATAAAATTTCGGTGTAATAGTGAAACTTTGGTTTATATATGTTGTTTCTATTGTATCCGGTTGAGGTGAATAATTATGCAAGTTGATTTATTGGTTTGTATGAATTATTTATGGCTTAACGAATGAATATGTTGACGGGACGAGTTGTTTAGTCCAATTCGATTCCGGATAAGCTAAAATAAGTTAATTTTGGTCTTAGTTAGACTTATCAAAGTGGAGGTTTCGGTTATTCAAGTCTAGCCGAAAGCCTAAACAAGGAAATGCTAGTTAACTAACCTAGTATTTGGCTTGTTTGAAATCTAAAGGTCTAAGTTATATGGATAATTAGAACCTGATAAGAAAAATGAAGTTTATATTTGTTTTGATCTTATCGAATGAAGCGGTTGCATTCATACAATCGGCTTAGCAAAGGGATTAAGTTGATTAGTTGATTTTTGGTTTGCTAAACTAGTTGGGAAAATTGCTTCGGGAAATTATTTCCATGATAACATATCAAAACGTAATTACTTGTAGTTTCGGTTCTGATATGGGTTATCAAAAATGGTGTATAAAACCCTCGTGCTTGACTTAACAGGTTGCAAGTCTATTTTGAGATTTGTAAGATCCTTTTAGTGTGGTCCTTTATTTGTTCGCTTCTTTGTCATTTTTGTGACAAAAAGGGGGAGAAATATATGGAGTAATCAAGTGATGCTGGTATCAATTTATGGTTGATTGGTATCACTAGGGAAGAGGACAATGGTGCTTGAACGTTTATCTAATGAATGAGGAAAAGCATAGACTAAGGGGGGATAACATATCATATGAATGGGATAACAAAGATGTGTGGATTGAAAATCTACCTAGCTCACCTTTAGGGGGAGTATAAGCTTTGTTATTATAGTGCAGCTGCTGCATTTTTCAGGATTAAATGAATGCAGGTTATGTGTTGTGGATTCGGGAATCAAGTGTATGTGTAATGAATTCTTGTAATTTGTTTATCCATATGATTTTAAGAGTTTTGTCACTAAAATTGACAAAGGGGGAGATTGTTAGAGCATTGCTCGGTTGAACCCACCAAGCGTTGGTATGTCAAGTTTGGTTGTCATATTTTAGTGAAGCAAAACTCATTTAAGAGTCGCTTGATTTAAATGTACTAGAGTCAACTTCGTATAGGTTAGATTGAAAGTATTAGGGTGAGACATTACAAGTATTACGAAGACTTGAACAAGTGAAGAAGTGCGGAGCTACAACGATAACATCATCCTTCCACTTGAGGTTAGTAATATTTGACTTGAATTGTTTCATTCCCTAATGTGTCTTTCAAGTCGTCCATATTGAAAATATAAAACTGCGAAGCATGAACACTCTATATAAACATAGTATTAAGGAATACAATATGAAGTTTCTTGCTTAACCATTAAACTTTGTATATAAGACATCGACATAATCGTATGAATGTTATTGTGATTATGTATGGGTATGAGGTGAGGATTTCATCCTAGGGAACAATGTTTACATGTGTTCTAAGGAACTAAGTTCATGATATGTGTTGTGAACCGAAAAGGAAATCGCCAGGCGTTATTGGGACTGTTCTTCATTGCATATCTTATGAGCGACCAATATGTGTGATTAGTATAACCGCACATGATTTGTTTGTGTTCTTGGTAAAAATATTCACATTAGGCCTGACTTATGTATTGGTATGACTTTTATTAGTGAAACCGATCTTAAGTAATCACATGGGGTATGATCGGGTTATGTATGTCTGAACTTATTACTGGGAAGAGGGGAACCGATCCTAGTAAGAGGTGCAGTGCATCACAAGGGGAACCGTTCCTTATATGAGGTGTAGGAAGGTTTATGGAAGAAAGGGGAACCGATCCTAGTACCTAGTCAGTCGTATCTTTGGTAAGCTAGTGTAACTATGCACAGTACTCACATGGAGGTAGAACTGAAACTTGTTTTGGTAGAACTGTAAACCCATGAGTTGTGATTGAGTGGAACTTGATCAATCACATAATTCTTGAAAGTCAGATGAACCAATTCTAAACTTGTTTGGAAGTGTGGTAAATCGGTTTCAAGTGAGCAAGCATGGTAAAGACTTGCAAGAGTAAGATGTCGTCACTCTTTGAACACGGTTCATTAATGCTTATTCTATTTTGTTCAAAGATATTCCTTAACGGCTAAGAAGGTAGTAAATCCCAAGATCGAATTTAAATAAGTTAAGAATCTTTTTAATTAAGGGTTTTTAATTATATATGGAAAATAAGAATTAGTAATGTGCATTTGCTAATTAAATATTTTTCAAGGAGATTTCGATCATTATTTTTGGACAGTGCATTCACAGGAATTATGAAAACCGAATTTGGTGGAGTAATGAAAAATATCTTGAGAATATTTTCGTTTTGGAAATTCCTTGGTGTCCAAACTTCCTTGTCTATAAATACTTTGAGTTTGAATTTCTAGCAAACTAATCATGCGTAACATTAGACTTACTCTTTTGTCTTTGTTACTGGTGAAGCCGCCTATCGGAGAGGAGAGTAATCTAATTAGGTGAAATCTCTTACGGCCGCTCAATTTAAAGTCTTCTTTGGGATTGAGAAGCTCTAGGGCGACCCGTTGGTGGGAAACTAGATATTTCGGTTTATCTTTAGTTTTCATATTGATTTGATTGACTAACGGTGGTTGAACTTTGATTGCACCTAGTTTGTTTTTGCTTGAGAATCTTCTCTTCTGATATAAGATTCACTCAAACTAGTTCAAGGTTTCTACAGGGATCTTTAGACTGTTGTTAGATTTAAAGACGATCTTGTGATAATCCATTGTTAACAGACTCTGTTCTGTGTGTGATTGATCACAAGAGATTGAAGTGATTGTGTGCTGGTGTTTATTGAAGATCTAAGAATATTCAAAGACAAAGAAGATATTGAAGATTTCTTACTTGGTGTTTTTATAATCTTTGGTGTGCACAATACTTGTTTGGTAAAAAGAGGATCCAATTAATAATCGGTTTATCCTTGTGGTAGATTGGATTGATTAATTGAGGAAGATTGGCATCAACACATATCACTTGGTTGAAGAGTGTTGTTGGCTTAATCTTAACAATTGGTTTTGGGAATTTGAACATAAGATAGATCTTGGAGCTTGGCAAAGGAGTTTATGTTAAGATAAACAAGGGAACCTTTGCGCAACTCATATCACTTGGTTGAAGAGAGTTGATACCAAACAGATTTGTTGTTCCTTTACTGTTTGGAATACAAACCAAAGGAATTGGTCCAAGTACGTGACTTGTTTACAGGTTGGAGGTGTGGGAATACAGACGGAATAAGGTGAACTATAGGTTTAGTTACTTGGTCTCAACTATACGAAGTTATCTTATTTTGTATAGCATCTTAATCCTGAGAGTATTCAATTCTAGACTAGATCCCTGGGATTTTCTGCATTTTCGGTTTCCTCGTTAACAAAATCTTGTTGTGTCATTTACTTTATATTTCCACATTATAATTTTTTTATTATAATAAAAGTAAATTGCACGAACGTTAATTCCTATTTACTTGATACGTGAATCCTATTGAGTTTGGTTAAGTCTGAACCTTTGTATCAAGTAAACACACTTTGTAGTTATATTGTCTCGATCTCGTATACATAGACGATCACACAAAGTGTGAACCGATTTGTTGTATTGTATCGACTCAGTCCATAGACAATCACTTTCGGGGAAAGGACTTAAAGGAAGGAAAAGTTATAGCTTGAGGTATATTTGGGGTACCTTCTCCTTAAGCCGCTACAGACACTTCATTAAGCCGCTACAGGCACTATCCTAATCCAAGCTAACTTCGGTCTGGACTGTAATTGAACCCCAATCAATCTCACACTGATCCAAGGTACAGTTATGCTCCTACGCCTCTTATCTCAGCAGGATACTGTGCACTTGATTCCCTTAGCTGATCTCACCCTAGAGTTGCTATGACCCAAAGTCGAAGATTTTAATAAATAAATTTGTATCACACAGAAAAGTCTACAGTAATAGATAAATCCATCTCCCACGAATAAACCTACAAGTTTTTGTTCCGTCATGTGATAAATCAAGGTGAACATGAACCAATTGATAAAACCAGACTTATATTCCCGAAGAACAACTCAGCTTTATCAATCACCTCGCAATAGTCTTAATCGACGCAGCGAAAATAAATATTGTGGAAACAGCAAGATCAGAGATAGAAATCTCAAGCCAATTATACTCGTATGATAGAAACAGCAAGATCAGATCACACAACTACAAGAAACGTAGTATCGGTCTGGCTTCACAATCCCAATGAAGTCTTTAAGTCGTTAACCTGGTTTTAGAAGAAGAAAACCAAAGGTTAAAGGAGAATCGACTCTAGCTTAGCAAACTAGTATCACACAGAATATGTGGGGATTAGGTTTCCTAGTTGCTAGAGTTCTCCCTTATATAGTCTCTCAAATCAGGATTTGCAATCAATGTTAGCTTAGTAAAAAAGCATTCAATATTCACCGTTAAATGAAAACCTGATTAGATTCAAGCTAATATTTATCAACCGTTAGATCGAAAACATAGCTTGTTACACACACATGAAATGCACGTTTGTAGGCTTGTGAAAACCGTACCCAAACTTGTACATTAGTTGGTTCAACAATAGTTAACTAAATGGTTAGCCATATGATAACTTTCATATCAACCATATTCTTTTTCACCATAACTAGTCCAAATGACTCAAATGAACTAGTTAGAGAGTTGTTCAATTGCAGGGAAATCTCATGTACTACACAAGACATAATCGAAGCAAAAACGATGTGATTTACTCGTATCGATTCATGAACTATAAAGCCACGGTTTGCAATAGCATTCCTTAGTTTATTAAGATAAGTTCACAAATATCGGTTTTATACATAACCTACTCAAGTTCGCGGAATGGGATCGTGGACTTAATTTCTCGGACGGAGTTCACAAACTCCAACATAAATTCACGGGTTCGAGAACTACGCCAGTTCGTAGACTGGGTTCGCGTACTGAGTTCATGGACTGAAGTTCACATGCTTCTCCGATCTCACTTGATCAACAAAGTTCGCAAACTTTGGTTTAAGCAATAAGGACTTATAAATATATGCATTTCCACAACAATGCTTATATCCTCTAATGGTTATAATGTCTAAACTATCATTTCAATAATTGAAAAATTCTCAGAGGGCATTATATAGTTGTTATTCACAAACTATTTTTCGTCAGAGCGATTTCTAAAATGATTGAAACATAACATGACTTTCGTCACTAGGTAAATATGAACTTGGCTAAAGTGAAAGCTTTACCAACATATATTTCGAGAAATAGATAAGCGAGATATACTCAGCTCGAAATACCTCATGTGGTATAATCTTAGTCTATATAGTAATACGACTTTTGTCTCAAGATAGGAGATAGAGTAGATAGACTTTTGAGTGATAGATAAGTTCAAGTCTCCACATACCTTTTAGTCGATGAAGATCCACTGGTTCCTTGAGTAATCCTTCGTCTTGTATGATGATTTCCATGGAGTTCTTGAGCTCAACTACACTTTTTATCCTAGTCCGAGACCTTAGCTATAGTAGACTAGAAATCAAGACTTTATAGTTTTGATCACTAACATTGACAAACATGCATGAGATAGAAACGCATGCGAGTTCGACCGAGCAGTGCTCTAACACGTTATTTAGGTTTGAGTAATCGTACCTAAACATGTACACCTAGTAGGTTCAATAGTAGTTAATCAATGGTTAGCCATATGAGCACTTTCATATCAACCTTATTCATCTTCACCAAACTAGTTCAAACGACTCAAATGAACTAGTTCGAGAGTTGTTCAATTGCTTAGATCTTATAGAATTATACAAGACACAATCAAAGTAAAATCTGTTTTGATTCACTCGAATTGATTCATGAACATTATAGCCACAATTTGTAAATTTCATTCCTTAATATATAAATTTTTTAGTTCATGAACAAACCAATTTAAGAAAGTAACAAATTTAAGTATGCGTACGGGTATGTACTTAAGTAACCGGATTTGAGTTTGTTTTGGTTTCCAAACTCAGCAGAAATTCACGGACGTGAACTTTCCTCCGTGTACGCATACTTAGGTAACCGGATTGAGTTGGTTTTAATTTCCAAACTCAACAGAAATTCACGGTCGTGAACTTTCGCCAGTATGCGTAGGGGGTACACATACTTACCCAGTCTCCATCATCCATTTAGTACACACACAAGTATGCATACATTTGGTTCCCGGTTTCGGACTCATACACTAATGCGCGAACACATTATATGCTTATATCCAAAGATGGTTACATGTTCTAAACACTTTATTTCAACCATTGAAACATACTTAGAGGATATTAAATAGAGGTTATTCACACACTATTTTTCATCAAAGCAATTTTCAATATATTGAAATAATCAACATGACTTTCGTCACTTGTAAATATGAACTTGGCCAAAGTGAAAGCTTACCAACACATATTTCGAGAAATAGATAAGCGAGATAAACTCGGCTCGAAATAGCAAATGTGTATAATCGAAGTCTATATAGCAATACGATTTTTTTCTCAAGATAGGAGATAGAGTAGATAGACTTTTGAGTGATATATAAGTTCAAGTATCCACATACGTTTTTTTTCGATGAAGATCCACCAGTTCCTTGAGTAGTTCTTCGTCTTTGCATGATGAACGTCGTGGAGTCTAGAGCTCAACTACACTTTTTATCCTAGTCCGAGACTTAGCTATAAGTAGACTAGAAATCAAGACTTATAGTTTTGGCAACTAAACTTGACAACAAGCTTGAGATAGCAACGCTTATGAGTTTGACCGAGCAATGCTCTAACAATCTCCCTCTTTGTCAATTTTAGTGACAAACCTATCAATACATATGGAATACAAAATAAATAAAATTTGCAGCTTCTCTTCCACATGCATGATATCCTTGGTTCTTCAACATTATTCGAAATATTCGTCACTTCCAAGTACTCCAATGATTCCAAAGATATTCAAATCAGCATCACCGTTGTTGAAGATCCGTATCCATAACAATGATAAAATAAAAGCTCTCAATCATTGTTACACAGTGTCATAATATTATTACACATCATCAAAATTCGATTGTATCACAACTTTGACAACAATACTATGGTGATATGTATCACTTCCCCTTAGTCAATACTTCATCTCACATGAAAACCACTCCCCCTTACATAATGATCCGAAAACCATATGTATTTTTAGTGTGAACTACACATTAATTCTCCCACTTTTTGTCGATAAAATTGGCAAAGGTACGAAAACTAGTGGGATCCTAATGAAATTTCCATAGAGACACTTCATGACCAAAAGAAAGCACATATCAACTTTTCAGATGCAATCATATAGCCGAAACTAAATGCATTCATCAAGGAGTTTATAAAGATACAAGATAACCCCTATAATATTCCACATCCGCACTCCCCACAAAGATTTGGAAATTAAGCACAAGTTCAATTAAGAACTCTCCCCCATAAAATATCATTCCCGAAAGAACAACAAGAGCGACCTTACTTTTAAAAGAAAAGAAGGATTTCTTTGGACATTAACAAATCACATAAAAATATGAATGTATCCAAAAACCCCAATGAGATTAACCCACTACACCAAATCAATGATTTCGGGACATTTATAGGTGTTGCTTTGAATTTAAGAGACATATATAAGTGTCTCAAATCGTGCGTCCGGAATCGTTTGGGACGTTTCAAGCGACACTTATAAGTGTCTCTTAATTTATTAAAGAGACGCATATAACTGTCTCTTAAATTAATTAGCGACGTCATTAAAGCAACATATATAATAATTAAAACAACACAAATAAACGTCTCAAATTATATAATTATTATTTAAAAAAAATGTTATTTCAGAAAATTTTATTATTTTATATTCATGAAGCTGCATATGTTCTAGTTTAATATCCCGAATCATTAACTTATGCCTCCAACAAATGAAATCAATATCTCAAACTGAATTCAAGCACTATAAAACAATTTAACACTACTATACAATTTTAAAGTTCGTCAAACTTGAAGGTTTTCCTTGCACACATACACCTTTTAGCCGAGTTTCCTTCTTCTCATTGATCTTCTTATTATTTACGACCACATAAGATGCAAACATATCTTCCCTTTGGAGTGACCAACACTTGGTTCCAAGCTGAGTTACAACCTGCAGGCATGCTTCAAAAAAAAAAAAAAAAACCTGCAGGCTTCAGCACCAACGCACCAACACAGAAGTGCCCATCCACAGTCAAACCAGTAAGTCCAACACGAGCACCAGGGGGCTCATTCATTTGACCGTACACAAGAGCACACTTGATTTCAGCCTAGAAAACAGAAGAACGTGGTTCAGAAACATGACAATCACAAGAACATAAATTAACATTAAAACAAGATAACATCTTATATGAAGTAAAAAAAAACCAGACCTGCTTGTCTCCTAGCTTGATGACACCACTCTCAATCATTTCTCTGTAAAGATCGTTACCCTCTCGGGTACGTTCCCCAACACCAGGAAAAACAGAGAAACCACCTGAGAGCACAAAAAGCAAATAACATTATAAAAAAAGACACAGAAGCAATAAAAAAAAATTTGTTTCTAAGCTGTATCTGTATAAACGAACCATGAGCTTTTGCAACGTTGTTAATAAGCTCCATAATGAGCACAGTCTTCCTAACACCAGCACCACCAAATAACCCAATCTTTCCTCCTTTCTGGTAGGGTGCAAGCAGATCCACAACCTGAAGGCACAGCAAAGATATGTCAAGAATCGGTACTGTAATATATATAGAATCCAAAAAAAGAAAATGTAAGCCACGTAAAAAAAACAAGGAGCATAATACTAGGAAAATTGGGATAAATTGAACATAGATTGGCTAAATGAAATTATTCAGATACCTTAATACCAGTCACAAGAATCTGTTGATCAGTAGCTTGCTCAACAAAGGCAGGGGCTTCACGATGGATGGGCAGGAAGTGATCGGTTTCTTTTAGAGCAGACAAGATAGAAGTTAAAACATTGGGAAGAAAACTTTCTAACACATACACCGACAAGATAAATTACACTACATATTGTTCTCACATTTCTATGGAAGGAGGAAAATCAGTAGCAAATGAAGAATTGCCCTAATTTAATTAGTTTATCAAGCTAATGAATCATCACTGTCACTTAATTAGCACGTCAGTATCTTGTATATATTGCAATGAATTATTAACTTATGTCTATTTAAGCACCTAGTAGATTACGAAAAATTTAGTGCTTATAGTTAGAAAATGAAGTGCTTACAATTATAGAGAGAAATAAATAATCCTACCCCTTCCATTCTAGCAGACAAGTTTAAATACTATGGTAACCAGCAAACACTAATACACCTCTTCTTGATCTTACCTTGTGATCGACTTCAACTGATACTAATGAGCATAAACATTACACCTGACGACTGCAAGTTCAGTAAACACCAACCAAATGTCTACACTTTGATCAAATACAACAGTGATACAAAAGATGTACAGATGGATAGGAAAACAATTATACGTAATACCTACGGGATGGCATAATATTTCAATCCAAGTCTAAGAATCCTCCATAGAGAATTCCTCTTGCCGCTCCATTTTGAATATTGAATACTCCCTTTCAAATATTAAAAATTCCTGGGAGAAAAGGAATGTCAGTCCCACAACAGTTATTGATTAATTATCTGCAGAACTTCAGAAGATGACTGTTTCTTCTTTCTTAACCCGATCATTCATTGAGCCAACCATATCTTGGGGCACTGGGAGTACAAGTGACAACTCTCAGTGTCAAGAAAATAATACCACAATGGTATCTGTAAATGCTTCATCACTTATCCTCTTTTGGCTTTACTCGATTACGGTAATATACATATAAGTATTGAACTGGACTACGATCGAGTATGAGGTACCTGCAACTGTTGTTGACTAAACAGATGGAGCAAGCAAGATTCGTCAGAAGCAACTAATTCAATCAGCTCATCATGGTTCTCTGGTATACTACCGGACTCCGCAAGCGAAACAGAAACCTGCCATATTATTTTGCATAATTAGCAATTCCTCATCTTGACTACTAAGATATAATTTTACCTCTGAAAAATGTAAGATTACCTGCATACAACGGAGAACGATTTCAGGAAGATAGCATCGGCGACAAAGGCCATGCAAAACATATGTTGCTGGGCCTTCCACAGACCCCTCTTTGGTTGAATACCAAGCATCCAATCGAGATATCTCCATAGTAACTCCAGCTTGAAATCGGCTTAATTCACCTGCTTCAACCATTAAGAACTAAGAACATTTGTTACGATAAACAGAAAATATTAAAGGACTCCTTAGTTATTATGCTGCTTCTTTGTACAATAACAACAAACAAACAAATTTATCCCCATGTTTATTTCTTACATTAGTAAGAAGTAAGAACTGAGAAATACTTGGGGACAAAAAAATCAAAACTCAATTTGTAAAATAAACAAAACCCAATCCTCATCTCAGATTTATACTATCATATCTACTAAAAATTACCAAAACAAAAAACAAAGAAAGTTAAACAGTAGAAAATCAATAGAACCAAATTTGAAGAAAACTGAATAGTAAATTAAAATTAATAACATACCCATGTTTCAAAACTATATGTCCAACATAAGAAACATAAAATTGGAAACTCTTCAAGAAAATTACACTCTGCAAGAAATTAATTTGGCTCACAAAATCTGAAATAGGCAAGAGATTAGGGTTTAAACCTGTTACTGTAAACTCATCTTCTTGCAGTAAGAGTACCGACTAGGGTTTATACCGAGGAATACCCAAAATCAAAAAAATCTCAAATCTGTTGAAGAGTAAGTGAAAAAAAGTTAGATCTGACCTGGTATGACTAAATTCAGCCGAAACCTTAAAGATGAAAACCATATTTACTTACAAACTGAGCAAACATTTAGATCTGGTTAAACTCAATTTAGAAATTTTCCACTGAGAGGAAGCAAATTTATCATCGAATCTGAAAAAAAATAGAACGAGAACAGATGATTAGGGAACGACCAATTGACAAAACCAAGCTCTTAAAAAAATTAGAGTTGAGAATGAACTAGGGTCAAGTCTGTGAAGAGAAGCCAGAGAGAAAGAAAAAAGATGAGAGAAATACTTCCCCCTAAAAACAAATTTTTTTTTTTGTTAACAAATTAATTGACCCCGAAAAACAATATAATCTTGGTAAATATCTTAAAATGCAGATGACAATCTAGCCCTTATCCAAATTTATAAAGTACAAAATCTATCCTATCAATTTTAATAAGTACAATTATGAGCGACATATTTTTTTTTAAGAGACGTATTTTGTTCCTCTACACATATAACTGTCTCGTACTAGAAATATGAAGTGTAGCAAAAATGGGGATATGGTGTAGTGACTACAAGAGAACCCATGATTAATTTAATCAGAAATGCTCACATAAGAGAACTTACGGAGCCGCATGGTATTCACATAAAGATGTGGATCGTGGAAAGACCAATACTGCGGAATAATCAAAGATTCGTTATATTTTTCATCACTATTTGCACAATGACATATAATAGACTTAATCTTTGTAAACAAAAGTTCATCCTTTCTTTCGTCAATATTTGCATAATGACATATAATAGAGTTAACTTTTGAGCATATATATGGAACAATCATAGTTCACGGATGCAAAAACACATATCCCATAACAAGTTGCAATATATGAAACCATAAAGATTAATACTGCAAAAATAATCTTTGCGCTTAGAAGGTAGAATCAATTTTTTTCGCACGGATTTACACCAAGAATAGCTACCAAAGGCATATAAAAAGATTTTCTTAACTAAGAAGAACATACAAAGTAATTAACGACCATGCACCATAACTCATGGAACTGGCTGGGGGGGTATGTTCAATTTTAAAAATCCCAAAGATTTTGAGGAGGTGCTTTGCTTGGCAAAAAATAAGAGCCCAGCTATCCATGAGTTATGGTTGTTGAGTGCTTTTATCACCATGAAGGAACTCTGGTTTTTGAGAAATGGGTGCACTTATGGAGACAACAAGTGTGATCTGAATGATACTAAAAAGAGAATAATGCAAGCCATTTCTGATAGTGATATAAGACTGAAAGCCCACATGTGGAACTGCCAGTATGATTTACAGGTACTGAAAAAGTTTGGATTGAAATCAAGAAGGGTGAAAAGCTTAAGGACTAGAGAAATTTTCTTCCAACTTCCAAGTCAGGGGAAACTATTATTGTGTTGTGATGGAGCCTCTAAAGGAAACCCAGGGATGGCTGGCTATGGTATAGTGGGGAGAAATTCTACAGGTGGTCTTGTTGTGGCAATTTTAGGGGGTTTAGGCATTTCCACTAATTACTATGCAGAGGTGTTTGCTATACTTATTGCAGGAGAATGGGCTCTGCATAATGGGTTCAGGGAACTTGTTTTTAGAACTGATTCAAAAGCAGTTAAAAATGCATTCCAGAGTAATAATCTTCCTTGGTTTGCAGTAACAAGATGGGAGAAAATTTGTGTTGAGGTGATGACATATAGTTTCATTCATAGTTACAGAGAAGTAAATTTCTCTGCTGATACCATGGCTAAAAAAGGTGCAGCTCTTGGAAGGGGAGAACAAAGAGTATATGGGAGTAAACCTTCTTTCCTGGGCTGTCTGGAAAGCCCAGACAAATCTTATTTCAGAATTTACTAAAAATAGATAATGGGCTGCTTTTTTGATTATACCTTCTTCTGTTAAGCCTTAATGGGCTTATTTTGTAATTTTCTTTTCATTTCTTGAGTTGTATTTCTTTTGAACCTAATTGGTTATTAATAAAATTTTATTGTTAAGCAAAAAAATGCACCATAGTTCACATAAGATGATTGTGAACATTCAAGAATCACATAGCAATGTGTACTACTACCCATTGTTGAACTTCCTTTGTGAATGAAGGAAATCCTACAACACACCCCTTATCATATCTTGATATTAATTTTTAGATATACATATAAAAATGGTAGTAAAATTGCTAAAATTATAAACGGACACCAAGATTTTTTACATGGTTCGATCAATTTGATCTACATCCATGATTCTTCACTATAATCGTTTAAGTTTACATTTGATTTACATTGTACATTGATAATTTCCATTAATGGAGTTCTAGATCTAGTTTTGGGGAAGAAGATGATAAAGAAAAATACATTCTCTCTCCTAAAATCTCTCTGCAAAATCTCTCTCTCTCTCTTCTAAAATTGTCTCTCCTCTTCTCTCTCCTACTCTTCTCTTTATATAGGTATCTTCATGGTGGGTGACAGCTCATATTCAACTCATATTTCCCATTTTTTTAGAATTTTTGCTATGCTCCTTGCAGGCTCTGCTATGCTCCTCGCAGACTCCGCTATCGTTCTCGCGAGATCTGCTATCGTGCTCGCGAGACTCTTTTGTCGTGCTCACGAGACTCTTTTATTGTGCTCGCGAGACTCGTTTGTCGTGCTTGCGAGACTCTTTTATAACCACAAAATCTTTATTTCCTTCCTTGATCTCGCGAGCTCTCGCCTTGTGCTCGCGAGCATTCCCTCTAACTACAAAATCTTCACATCTTTCTCATGTTTTATGCTGTCGTTGTCTATTATGTCATTCTTTGTATTATTCTCTGACTCTCGCAAAGTGTTGTTGAAGAGCTTGCGATGATGCTCGCAGAAGTGTTGTTAATCCCGCGTGAACATAGTTGTAGCGATATTCTGCTCCTACATCCTTCTTTGTGATTCACCAACAACATTCTTGTAAAATCTACAAATGAGCTTATATAAGTATTACTCCAAGATCCAAGTTCCCAAGTCCAAAAAAAGTGGAACAAGTACGACGAAACGGAGCAAAACACTCAAAAACAAGAGACAAGACAAAGATCAATCTTAACTCATCCAAATTCAAGAATTCTCATCTCCATTTTTAAGGGAATTTAAAAAGGAAGAGAATTCAAAAAGAATGAGGTAATTCCGAGTTTGTACGAAGAAGTTACGGCCAAAACAAGTTTACCGAATATCGATGTCTACGGTGAAGTATGCATACGGGTTTGCAAACGAATTTTCGTGACCTGGAGCAGTATGCAAACGGGTATGCGTACTAAAACTCCTGGATTTTGATTTTAAATGATGGTATGCATACCTGGTATGTGTACCATGAAGTCCAAACATCCCGAATTACTATTTTCAAACCTAAACATTTAAGAACCTTGAACACACATCAAGTTAGGTAGAAATGAATGATAAGAAAGGTACGTGGATCATTATAAGTACTTTAATCAAATAAATAAAATCACAAATCGTGCTCAAGTTTATAGACATACCTTTTTAGATGAATCCAATCTAATTCTACAGCATTACCAAACATAATCTGTGTGCCCCAATTCTCGTGCTTCCCTCACTGTATACATAACATGGCATTCCTTGGTGAGGATGCACTTACAATGCAATAAAGTTGTGTTGAGGTGAACAATGTCTTGCTCACCACAAGTGACTGAAATAGACTTTTCCGTAACTATGGAATTTTCACCATCTATAGTTTTTGGCTTATTCTGTTTTATTTTTGGATTATCATGAAAGAGATCGCTTTTAGAATCTTTCACATCCAAACCCATCTTTCCAAAGAACTTTGTAAGTTCCAACATCATTGATACTGCCTTTGCCACAGTCATAAAATTTTCAGGGAGATCATTCCTTTTCACACTCAAAGTATCATAGGATTTATTTGGTACCCACTCCTGAGTGCATTTAGGAACAATATGAGCCTTCTTCCCATTACTCTCTTCTAGATTTCTTCAAAAAAGAGAATTGGATTGACTATTCTTTTTCAAGTTAGTCGTTCTCCAATTGGGAGCATCGGATCTAGTCTTTACGAAGTTATCCTTTTGATAACTATTACAATTGTGAAAAGGCTTCGTATGACGTTTATAGGCAAATCTAGGTTGATCACATCACTGATTCCTTTGCCTAAAGATTGGTTAGTTACAACCTATAACGTTAAGGGGATTAGTCTTAACATATGATCTTAGTTTCACAACTTCTTATGATGCCCAAACAAGAACATCATGAATTTTTTCATTCCTTATACGGAAATGACATCTCCTTTTCAGGTGACCTTATTTCAGCAATAGTGGCAAACATAAGGAATGTTCTTACCTCGATCTGTATGTGCTGAATTTGGAGGTTGATATAGTTTACTCTTTCGAATATTAATTGCCAGTGAGGGTATTTCACTTTTGCCATCAGTGGGAACCTTTTGTTGAGAAGAATCACTAGCCTTGACAAATTTTACCTCTTTGCTAATACTTGGAGCATCTATTCCCTTATAGCCCAATCCTCGTATATCACGATGATTTTTACTTGCTCCTAGCATAGTGGTTGATTTGATTGAACTAGTGTTGAACTTGTTCAATTCATCTTCCAACATCTTGATTTTATCAAGAGCAGCAGCTAAATCAGCCTCAAGGCGTATTTCTCGAGCGAGATTATCGCTTTCTCTATCATCAAAACTTTCTAGTTGTTCTGCAAGTTTCTCTTCCAATAAGAAATATTTTGATAAATATTATCACATTCAATTGACTTCATACGTAGGTTTTCCTCAGAATCCTTGAGGATCAATTCATTAGAGCGATTCGAAACATAAAAACCTGCGTAACATCTTCTTAATTTCTTGTTTTCTCGACGGATAGGAATCAGAAGAGGTGTGACATGAGAAGTTGTCATCTTCTTCTTTTCCAACGAATTCAAAACCTTCACATACTCTGAGACTTCCTCATCAACATCTCTATTAATATCTGAATCACCTTCATCATAAAGTGCATCCAACTGTTATTCTAGGTGTGTTACCCAGAATTCAACATGTTCTACATTAAGAGAATGTTTAGATACTGACCTAGATGTGACAGCTCTCTTAGGTGAATCCAAGCTTCAAAAATTATCTGGTAATTTCTGAACCGGTACCTTATTAGAGATAGACTCATCCATAATCAGATCGCTACAAACACAGACTTATAAGGTCTTAAACGTGTTTTCCTGCTCTGATCCAATTGAAAAAGTGGGGGTCTAACAACCTCACCAAATATTTTGCTTATCAATCTGTATGGACTAACTCCAATATACTTTTAAGAGAATCAACTAGACAGTCAGACTCAATCTTAATAAAATGTATATCAAAGTGTTATATCTCAATTAATCGATTCAATCCCAACTCAAACAAATATAAATCCGCGATTCAATCAACAACCAAAGGTTGGATTTACCAATTAATCGATACAAATGCATAACCTGTGATATTTCTATTATATAACAAAATATAATACGGAAAAGACATAACATAGACACCAGAAGTTTTGTTAACGAGGAAACCACAAATTGAGAAAAACCCCGGGACCTAGTCCAGATTGAACACCACACTGTATTAAGCCGCTACAGACACTAGCCTACTGCAAACTAACTTCGGTCTGGACTATATTTGAACCCCAATCAATCTCACACTGATTCAAGGTACAGTTGCGCTCCTTACATCTCTAATCCCATAGGATACTACGCAATTGATTCCCTTAGCTGATCTCACCCACAACTAAGAGTTGTTACGACCCAAAGTTGAAGACTTTAATAAACAAATCTGTATCACACAGAAAAGTCTACAAGAATAGATAAATATATCTCCCACAAAAACACCAACAAGTTTTGTTCCGTCTTTTGATAAATCAAGGTAAATAGGAACCAATCGATAACCTGGACTTATATTCCCGAAGAACAGCCTAGAATTATCAATCACCTCATAATAATCTTAATCGACTAGCGAAACAAGATATTGTGGAATCACAAACGATGAGACGAAGATGTTTGTGACTACTTTTCTATCTTGCCTATCGGAGAAATTAATCTCAAGCCAAACTTACGATTACACTCAATCACGATAGAAACAACAAGATCAGATCACGCAACTACAGAGAAAATAGTTGGGTCTGGCTTCACAATCTCAATGAAGTTCTTAAGTCTTTAACCAACATGGTCTCGGTAGAAACCTAAGGTTAAAGGAGAATTGGCTCTAGCTTATATAACTAGTATCACACAGGAGGTGTGGGGATTAGGTTTCCCAGTTGCTTGAGTTATCCTTTATATAGTATCCAAATCAGGGTTTGCAATTTAAGTTACCTTGGTAACAAAGCATTCAATATTCACCATTAGATGAAAACCTGATTAGATTCAAGCTAATATCTTTCAACTGTTAGATTGAAGTTACCTTGTTATACATAATTGAAATATATGTCATTTAGGTTTGAGTAACCGTACCTAAACGTGTACACCTTGTTGGTTCAACAGTAGTTAACCAATGGTTAGCCATATGAGCACTTTCATATCAACCTTATTCAGCTTCACCATAACTAGTTCAAATGACTCAAATGAACTAGTTCGAGAGTTGTTCAATTGCTTAGATATTATAGAAGTATACAAGACATAATCGAAGAAAAATCGGTTTTGATTCACTCGAATCGATTCATGAACATTATAGCCACGGTTTTCAAATTGCATTCCTTAATATATAAATGTTTTATTTCATGAACAAAATAATTTTAGAAAGTAACACACTTAAGTATGCGTACAGATATGCATTCTTAAGTAACCGGATTTGAGTTTGTTTTGGTTTCCAAACTCAGCAGAAATTCACGGACGTGAACTTTCTACCAGGTACGCATACTTAGGTAACCAGATTGAGTTGGTTTTGATTTCCAAACTCAACAGAATTCACGGTCGTGAACTTCCGCCAGTATGCGTACGGGTACGTATACTTACCCAGTCTCCATCAACCATTTAGTACACACACAAGTATGCATACATTTGGTTCCCGGTTTTGGATTTATACACTAATGCGCGAACACATTATATGCTTATATCCAAAGATTGTTACATGTTCGAAACTCTTTATTTCAACCGTTGAAACATTCTTAGAGGATGTTAAATAGAGGTTATTCACACACTATTTTTCATCAAAGCAATTTTCAAGATATTGAATTAATCAACATGCCTTTCGTCACTTGTAAAGATGAACTTGGCTAAAGTGAAAGCTTACCAACACATATTTCGAGAAATGGATAAGCGAGATAAACTCGGCTCGAAATAGAAAATGTGTATAATCGAAGTCTATATAGCAATACGACTTTTGTCTCAAGATAGGAGATGGAGTGGATAGACTTTTGAGTGATAGATAAGTTCAAGTATCCACATACCTTTTTGTCGATGAAGTTCCACCAGTTCCTTGGGTAGTTCTTAGTCTTTGCATTATGTACCATGTGGAGTCTAGAGCTCAACTACACTTTATATCCTAGTCCGAGACTTAGCTATAAGTAAACTAGAAATCAAGACTTATAGTTTTGGCAACTAAACTTGACAACAAGCTTGAGATATGAACGCTTGCGAGTTCGACCGAGCAATACTATAAAAATAATGTTTGAGTCCTCGTATCCCATAGTCTTGAAGGCATGGTAGAAAAGTATGTCCACCGAGCTTTTTGTGTCTACAAGAATCTTATCTATCGCCCACTCCGTCTTTCCCTTCGTATTACACTCCTCCAGCTTTGTGTGTGGTCCGATAATCAAAGGAACGACTAAAGGATCTATATGCGATCCCCCCCCCCTTCCCTTTAGTTGTATCTTCTGCGTTGAATGTAGTGGTTTGTTTCTGCCATTCCTCTCATTGCGAGGTCTTTGCTACATTGTGTATTCTTTTTCCATTGTAACCGCATTCATGAATTACGCCTGACATGCTTTCATGAAACTTTTTGACGCTCTTTGCTAAATGTGTGATTGAGTTACACTGTAAATATTCAACGTCCTTTTCTATTTTGATATTGTATACTGGTACTATTTTTACGCTTGAAGATAATTTTCCTATTTTACGGATGATGTGAGTAACATCACTTTCTTCTCGTCTTGCTTACTTTGTTATGTTCGCTCTTCAACATCCCCTCTTTGATATCTTCGTCCTTGATACCTCTTATCTTTTTTCGCGTTCTTTTTGTTGAGTCTGATTTTGATAATATCTTTCTTTGCCTCTACTCCTGAGGTTCATTCATCTCTTCTTTCCTTCGCATGCTTACTTCTTTGCTTTGCTATCAGGTCCTTAGCACGCGACTCTGTTCTTACAATCGTGAAATAATCTTTTCTTTACCGATACCTATTCCAAACCACGAAACCCACATAAACTCCCAACCACGAGACTCACAGACGTTTGAAATGATGTATTCGAGTAAACTTGAAGAATAAACACTTAATAATGTTCCAAAACTCAAAGAAGTAGACTTAAAATACCAAAATAAAGAATCATGAACTCTTAAAACTTGACAACTCTTTGAAAATCTTCAGATATAACAAGAGAACTCGGTAAAACTTGAAATCATAAGGAAAACCTCTGACAAATTCCACAACTACTTCTTAAAGTCAATGAAAACCCAAAAATATGACGAAAACTTGAAAGTAAAAGGTTATATAACACTGGATCTTATGAGAACTAGATGATAAAAGACTTTTTAAATTACCAAAATAATAAAAATGATAGGCTCGAAACCATTTTTCAAAACAACTAGGCAGGTGAGGATAAATCCTCTTACTCCTCCAAGCGTTTATATGCGCCAAAATATAGTTGTAGGAAATCCTACAACCACACCCTTATGAGAATTTATACACAACACAAGATATAAAAAGGATAAACTCAAATATTATTATCAAAATGATAGTCTTAGAATGAAGTTTATGTGTGAACCCTAATCTTAGAACTCACACAACTTTCTCTCCAAGGCAATGCAAGACTAAAAAAAATCTTAACCCCCTTTACAATACTCTCCTCCCTTTTATATAGGTCTTTACATAGTGGATGACAACTAATAAAGCCTCTTTCTCGCCTTTTATTTTGGTTATCTCCATGCAATGTTATCGCGTTAATACTAGAAAGTCAACATTTTCTTCGCATAAGGTATCACACGTTTTACATGAACCTTATCCTCGCATTGCCTTCTTTATGACGTCATTGCGTACTTCACAAGTGACGTAGTGGGGTAGTGTATCGCGCTTGGTGTAAATTCTTCTTCTGACTATTTAATCTTCTATATGCGCCCAACATAGGAAATGCGATATTTTGTATCTACACGTGCAATACCATGTTGCTTGGTTTGGAATGCAAATTCTCGCAAAAAACTTAAGTCAGGGTTCGGATTCGGTTTACAATATTAAAAATTGTACTTATGAACAAATTTTGTCATAGAATTATTCAATATTAAAACTTAGTCGAACTCCTTTAGAATACAACGGTCTAAAACGCGTAAATACATGTTCAACTAGCCTGAGTGGCTGAGCCTTCTACAACTGTTCATACCCTTGTGATTCGATACACAAGGCCAGAGTAAAAACGACATTACTTTTCTCCAAACTATTTGAGAGGTTGTTAATCAAAGTTACTTGGCTGGTACCAAAATCCAAATAAGACAAAAACACTCTTTACCACTAAATTGGTACACCCAGGTACCCCTATTAGCAATGTAATGCGTGGTGCATTAGTTTTTCTAAAAACCTTATGAATATGTAATAGCTCATTCGAGAATGCCGATTGACCATTCGTATATAACAGCCGATAGTTAAAAGAAGAATCCTATTATTGGGGCTACAAGGGGGAGAGTTTTTGGGGGCTAAAATACTAAGTGGAGGTTAAATGGTATAGGGGAAAACCAAATCAATAGTAAATGTCAAATATACCCTTTCCTATAAACATACTATTATATAAAAAAAAAAAAACATTAATCTTCTTCTTCTTCTTCTTCCCTTCTCCTTCATTTCATCATGATAAAATCACGATGAAAATGATGATCATAATTTCATGATGAAATCGTGATCATTAAAAAACTTAAATCTTCTTCTTCATCTCTTCTATTTCTTCTCCATCACATCGTGATTCTTCATTGCATCGTGATGAAGATGATGATCCTAAAATAAAATAAAAATCTATTATTTTTGTTTCTCTCTTCTTCTGCTCTTCTCCATTGCGTATAGAGATGATAAAAAAAAACCAAAAACTAAGAAAACCCACCATTTATTTTTACTTTTGATCGACTTAAAATTCCATTCGATTAAGTTGAGAAAAAAAAAAGGATTCTGAAACTGTAAGTCGGCTGGGAGTTCACGCTTTCCCAACCGTGAATCATGTATTACGGTTGGGAAAATACATGCTTCCCAACCGTGAACCCTGAACCTACCTGTACGGTTGGGAAAGCAAGAGCTCCCAACCATAAAAGAGTGTCTGCGGCTAGATTTTCCTAGCCGTAAGCTATTCTGATAATCACATTAAAATAAATATAAACATAGGTCTAATTTCGGTTAGGTTTTCCTGCCGAAAATGCTTACTTTCGGCTAGGTTCCCCAGCCGTAACTTGAATTTTCGGCTTGGAAAACCTAGCCGTAACCGTTTCTGATACTTACAAAAAATAGTAGGAAACAAATCGGTTGGGATTTCTTGTCGACCCAGCCGCGAAAGTAATTTACGGCTAGAAAATCTTCAATTTCGAGCCGTAAATTACTAATTTCGTCCGGGTCGACAAATTTACCCAGCCGTAACAGCAGAAAATTCTAGATTTTTTTTTCCAGATTTTTGACGGATTTGAATTGAAATTGATGTTGGGAGTTGATTATAAGGTTATCTTGAATTTTGTGATGAAGGGTTTCATCATTTTTCTTCAAAAAAAATCAAAAACATTTCACCAAAATCACAATTTTTCCTTCTTCAAAACTCAAAAAAATCAAGTTTTGATTTGCAAAAGATTAATGTTTTGATTAATCTAATCGATTCACTAAAACTGATTAGTTAGCTTAGCACTAATCAAATTAAGGGTATATTAGACATTACAAAAAATGATGGATAAGGGGTCATATGAGTTGTTATTTCATGACCCCAAATAGCCCCAAAAACCCATCCGTTTGTAGCCCCAATAATAGGATTCTAAAAGAACGTTCACTGGCCTTCCAAATTAACATTGCATTTTTACACCACAAAAAGTTTTACCAGCTCCACAACCAAAATTTACTAAATAAGTGAATGAAGTTAGCTTTCACCACCATCATTATATAAGTGGGATAAACATCCACCAATTAAGAATCTCATCCTAACACTCTAATACAACTCATAAACATATAGAGTTCCAAATTCTCTTATCTTCAAGAAACAAAGAGATTAGTGCAATGGGGTTCTTCTGCAAATACTTGATCTTATCATTGATGATTAGCTTCGTCGTGCTTAACAGCAATGTCGCTGACGCTGCTGAGGGAGCCCCTGTGAAGTATATTGATCTCCCAGAATTGACTTCCTGCAAAGGTCCCGATTGCCCCAAGAAACCTCCTATCCCCGCAAACGAGTATAGACGTGGTTGCCACAAGCATCACAGATGCCGCACTGATTAAAATGGTTAATCTACATTTTATCCACACGATGATTTTTGAAATATTGTAATCATGCTAATCTAAAATAAATATCAAGTATGATTTTATTCTGTCTAGCGACCTATACGTGATGCTATTTCTTAATTTTTAATGTAACAATTTTTTGAAAAAAAATAAAGATATACGGTAGAACCTCTATATAATAATATCCTAGGGACCACATAAAAATATTCTTATATAGAGGTTATTCTTATATGGAGGTCTACCTTGAATACATCGAAATTTTTTTTTTACATATGTACCTAGGAAAAGTACATACATATGCATATGAAACATCGTAATATGCCTGGGTTATACAAATATTAATTAAATTTCATTTACTTCTGCAAATAAGGATAAATGAAGCTTGCGATATTATACAATCCACACAAAATTCAACCACGAATTGGAAAATTTTGTTGAGTTGTGCAAAACAAAGCATCAAGCCAACTTGGAAGTAAAATGACCTTGCAAAATGATTACAAGAATCTGTTCATCTTAAATTGTGATGTATGACAAGAACTATATTATTTAGATTATAATGTCAATTATTCTTCGGGAAAATTGGGAATATATCCCGTTTTCGTTAATTCGTTTGGGGATCTATCCCATTAAGGAATCTGTTCCGGAGAGAGATAAAAACTGTTAAAAAGCTGTGTTGCAACAATACGTACTAACTTCTTTTTTTGGTGTATCAATACGTATTTGTATGGATACACGTATCCATACGTCCAATACGTTTGATTCTCAAAGTGTATAATCTGTTTTTAGATAAGCCTCAACAGCTGTCCATATATTTATCTTTAACTTTATCTTTATCTTTAATAATAAAAAGAGATATTTTCTCAACAGCTGTCATCAACCCCTCCACTCAATAATTCTCTCAAAACATTTCTCTGATTTACCTCCTCCACTTATCTCTAACGCTCTCAGCTTTATCTCCTCCAAAAGTAGAATCCAAAATCGTTAACTGACATACAGCTATGAACAAGAAAAGAAAAGGTACAAAAGATGCAAATATCAATACCCCTCTTTGGGATTATGTTGAAAAACAAGGAAAAAGTGATGAAGGTGGTGGAAACAATAAAATCCAGTGCACAATATGTAACTATAGTTTCTTTGGTTCTTATACTCGGGTAAAAGCTCATCTTCTTCATATAGAAGGACAAGGTGTTCAGATATGTGATGGCATAGATCCAGATAGTTTTGAGACTTTGAAGAAGTTATCAGAAGATGCTGACATGAGAAGCCAACATACAAAAACAGGTTGTCTTATTCCACTACCTGGTGTTGAAAATTATGGAACTGTGGCAAGAAAAGGTGACAAGGCTTACGGAAATTTGTTTAATGGAAGTGCTAGAGATAAGCTGGATCATTCAATTGGGAGGTTTTTCTTTGGTTGTGGTATAGCTTTTAATAATATTCGTTCTCCGTTATTTAGAGACATGATCCAATGTGCAGCAAATAGTAGCATTACAGGTTATATTCCACCAAGTGCACAGAGATTGAGCACAAAACTCCTTGAAGAAGAGAAAAAGAATGTAGACAAGATGTTAACACCTATCAAGAGTGGATGGAAAAGGACTGGTGTTTCGATTGTGAGTGATGGATGGTCTGACAATAATAGTAGACCACTAATAAATTTCATGGGAGCCTCTAGTAGTGGTCCTGTGTTTTTGAAGGCAGTTGATACTTCAGGAAACTATAAGGATGCTTCCTACTTGGCTAGTTTGTTTAAGAACACCATTGAAGAAGTTGGGGTTAAGAATGTTGTACAATTGATTACCGACAATGCACCCGTGTGCAAGGCAGCTGCTATGCAAGTGGAGAACACTTTCAAGCATATCTTTTGGACTCCATGTGTAGCACACACACTAAACTTGGCCTTGAAAGATCTGTGCGAGTGCAAGCCGACAACCAAACACCAAGGAAGATATGAAGAGTTTAAGTGGATGCAAGACCTGATTACAGAAGGAAGAGCAGTTAAAATGTTTGTTGCAAATCACTCAAAAGCTTTAACAATTTACAAGAAATATGCTACACTACAGTTGCTGAGCTATGGTGAAACAAGGTTTGCTACTAACCTGATTATGTTGCTCCGTTTGGTTGAAGTAAAATTAGCTTTGTCGGCTATGGTGATGGACAAAGATTGGAAAGATTACAAAGGGGAAGACGTTGCTAAGGCACTAATGATTAAGAATAGGATTTGTGATGATGATTGGTGGGAACAGGTAAGTTACTTGATCAATCTCACTTCACCAATTGTTGATTTCTTGAGGTTCACCGACACAGACAAACCATCTTTGCACAAAGTGTATGATATGTGGGATACCATGATTGAAAGGGTAAGGCTAGTGATATATGAACATGAGGATAAAAATATTGAAACAGGATCATCTACTTTTTATGATCAAGTACATGAAGTTCTTGTGCGAAGATGGAACAAGAGCAACAATCCGCTAATATGTTTGGCTCATTGTTTAAACCCAAAATTCTACAGTGATGAATGGATTGAAGGTGGGTTGAATCGTGTTCCTCCACATCGTGACGAGGAATTATCAAATGGTAGAAATACTTGCTTCGAGAGATTGTTTACGAGCACAGAAGATAGAAAGGCAATTACAGACCAGTATGGTGCATTTTCTGGATGCAGTCAGGGCTTTGCTAGTTGGATCTCTCAAAGAGATAGGAATACGAGAAGATCTTTGCATCATGGTGGAACAATTATGGATCTTTGCACCTTTGCTAGCTAAGTTGGGTGATTGGGTTGATGAACCAACCATGCACAGCTTCTAGTCTTTGAGAGAAATTGGTCAACGTATTCGCAAATTCAAAATGCAAAGCGCAACAAGCTTGATCCACAAAGAGAGAAGATCCGGTGTATGTTCATAGTAGTCTCGATTGTTATCTAGAAAAGAAGATAGATATACCAAAGGGCCAACTCAATATTGGGATGTTCAAAATGATGAATCTAGTCTGAGAGCACCTACTGAACAAGAATTAGCAAATTTAGGCCTTGATATGCCTAGTTACACTCTGCCACCAAGTGGTGATTCAGAGGACAGTTGAGCTGGGTGTCTGAAACTTTCAGTGAGACCAAAAAGATAAGTGGACAGTTGAAGTTTATGTAGTAACTTTTTGACTTTTTGTGCTGCCTATACAACTATGCATGTATTTTGCTAAGTTTACTAACTTATATATGTTTTGATCATGCAAACAGATGTATGTATTTTTTTAAGTTTCTATCCCATATATGATATATTTCTACATATTAATATTGAGTATGCCGTATCGCCGTATTGTAATTTTTCTGTTGGTGTATCGGAGTAACGTATTGGTATCCTGTATCGGATACATTATCCGTATCGTTGCAACACAGTTAAAAAGATAATTTCCCACATGTGCGGGATTATACACGTGATGAAGTTACATTTCTACCCTTATTAAGTAGAAGATTTATACAGTTTGTCAACCGGAGTGGCCGTTGTGCGCCAATTAGCTATAGTAACAGTTGGTTGAACTGAATTATGAACCTTTTCCGATCATAACAGAAAACCTGACTCTACGAGCAATAAATCACAGTAAAAACAGGCTGGTTTTAGCGATTGGACCCGCAAATATGTTACTTGATAGTGGAAATGAGATCAACCATCATAATAGGAACTGTAATTAAAGTTGAAACATGGTGTTGTTTGATTGAATTGGGTGCAGTTTAAGTCTCAAATTTAGGTATGAGTACATGACAAACTCCAATTATTACCATTCAATGAAAACCACCCATGACCCCAGAAACCTATCGATAAATCCTCCACATCGTTAAACCACAATCTAAACTCTAACCCCAGCAACAATGGATCCAAAAGAAACCCCTTCGATCTTCTTACTTGATTACATATCATTTCCATTTCCACCCCAACAAATTACAGAACCATTCAATCTTGTAACCACACAATTATGATTCAACCCCAATCCTAAACCCGATTACTCAAATGGTTCTTGATTGTGCAAACGAAAATTCAATTGCCCAGAATCATTATACCATTACAAACATGAGAAGAAACTGCCATTGAAACACTCCCGATTCCTTCTCGACTTCCATAACTCTGATGCTATCATTTTCCCAGCACTTAACTCTGTTAGAGTTAATCAGAACTCCACAAGAAAATCCATATACAGAAGTACATGTCAACTTGGGAGCCCAACTCGTCTCCACCAACAAACAGTACTTAATAAGGATATATCCCCAAACAAATTAGTGAAAACGTGACATATTCCCAAGTTTCCCTTCTTCTTATATGGAGTTAAGTTTCTTAAGACAGGACCGGAAAAAAAAAATGACTTATTCCAATATGAAATTCATTCCTATATATAAATGGCCCAAGTCGGGCAGGGGCGGAGCTAGAAATCTAGCTATGGGGGAGCAACATAATGTTAGGGGTAGCAAGATTTCTTAATTAGGCTTGCAAGTCCATTTTCATCCAAATTTTAGGCTTAAGAGTGAGTTGGGAAGGGTGTGCAGTTGCATACCCTTGCTTCCAGCTGCCTCCGCCACTGAAGTCGGGACCAGAAATTTTATTTTATTTTATTTTTTTTGATAAACAAGTAACCTTTTCATTAATGGGATTTCAAGGTTACAATGAGTTTAAGATCGAAGATAAGAGAATACAAAGTAACAAGAACATACCGTAAGAGTACAATACCGAGAAATCCGACAAGAGAAAGAGAAGGATTACCGGAGTAAGTCAAATACAAGTATGAATAAGATCCGATTAAATCGGAAGAATGATGGTTTTTCTCGGAATTAAATTCCAACCATTTAGTTTGTTTTTCTTCTATAGAAAGAAATGCTCCCAAAATAGGAGTGATTTGCTCAAATCTCTTATAGCTAGTGATGAAGCTTCCGTCGTCAAAAAGACCATCTATGGAGATTCCGTCGCCGGATAAGTTGATGATGAAGATTCTGTCGCCGAAGATAACCAAAATGAAGATTTCGTCGTTGGAGAGCTTGGAGAGCATCACTATCGATCTAAAAACCCAACCCAATAACCAAGAATCGCCATTAAAGCGAAGATAAACCTCAAAAGAGTAGGTAAAACCACCAAAATGGTGTAGATAAGTAGAAAACATAATAAAACCAAACTAATATACCAACTAACCTAGAAAGCAAGTAAAAATGAAAAAATCTGCTTAAATCTAGTCCAAAAATGGACTGGATCTGAGCAGAGAATAATTGTTTTTGATGGTTTTGTTGGAGAAGAAGAATGAATGAGAGAGAGGAGAGATAACTGTCGTAACAAAACACTAGGTGGGCGAATATTACCAGAAAATTTTATTATTATATGTAAGTTATTCCTATATGGAGTATTCCTATATAGAGGTTCTATTGTATCTGCGTTCCTGTTTGTTTGTCCATTTACTTGCTTAGTATAAGTGATTTGTGAGAATAGTCCTGCATTTTATTTTATTTTGACACATTTAGTAGAATTTGCACACTTATATTCAATGCAAAATAAGATACATATGGACTCAATGCCACCCAACACTGACGTCTAGTCTAACTGTCAACCAATGACAACAATAATAACAATGTCATAATCAAAACCAGCAAGAAAATATACATAATTTGTTGTATTTTTGTAGTATTTTATAGTGCATGGCCCTTAGAAGGTGTCATTACTGTTAGCCAGTCGTTATACGAAGGTTAGGTTCATGTCCTTCTCAATGCTCTCACTGCACCTAGCTTTATATTATTCCTATGATTTTATCCTGTGGTTGCGGCAATATCTCCGTGTAACAACGCGAAAACACTATCCGACTCCAAAAGCCCCCAGACTTTCTAATTACAGGCGACTTTCGTGTGGGATCTTTTAAGACAGAATTTCAGGGTAATAGTGGGATCTGTAACGTTACCACACCGTTCTCAAAGCAAGTCACCGTGCAGGCCAAATGTGTAGAAATCAAATAACTAGTTGGGTCTCCTCAGAGAACTTGAGGGCAGGACTTATCGTTAAGAATGACGGGTTAGATCATACAATTGCAACGTTTGGAAATGCCCATTCAACTTCTCAATTTGATTACTTTAATCTTGTCGTGTGGATAAATTAATAGTCTATATAATCCTTTTGCCATTGACTTCCTACCGTTATTGTGATCGATAATTTCTTTGTTTTTCTCAACTCTTAACTATCTTCTTTCTCATTGCCAGAAATGATGGTTTTTAAACCAGAACTGCACAACCAAGCAATGCGTTTCTCATTTTTTGTCAAGGAAATCCCACATATTGTACTGCTATGCTTTCTGCGGATACTGAACCGTACCATGTTAATGTTATGTCAACTGATCGAGCATTGTTTTTGTCTATTGACTTTACTACTATTCGAGGAAATTCAAGAAACGGATTTAACTACGACGGAAATTCAAGACACGGATACGTTGTGGCCGTGGGCAGCCCCGCTTCCGACGTATCGGAATCGGATTAACACTTACATGTTGGAGCCATTAAAGGAGAAGCTCCCTGTAATGAAATTCGGTGAGTTTCGCGAGAAATCAATGTCATCTAATGATGAAATTGTCACTTGCACTGTCTGCTTAAAACACTTGCAAATAATGGATGAGATTAGAGAGCTGCCAAATTGTTGTCATGTGTTTCATAAAGAGTGTTTGGATATGTGGATTGATCAATATCATTTCACATGTCCTTTGTGTAGAGCTAAATTAGATTCTGCTCAAGGTCACTTAGGCTACGACGGAGATGATCCATGGAGCGCGGAGAGGTTGCAGTTCTTATACGGCGGGGACGACAATCCATAACCCAAATTTCATTCCTTGTAGAGATTTCTTGTAAATATTCATGTATTGGTTTTCCCTATTGAAGTGGACGTTGACATTTTCTCATTTTTGTGGTGTATGTCAGTTCATAAAGTCATTAATAAACCAAAAATCATTGCTAAAGAGATTGCTCGCATGTCGGTAACTATGCTAATGAGCACGATTGGCAGCTGAACAAATAGTGCCCAAGATTTTGATTGATGAGGAGATATAGCATTAATGATTGTTAATCTTGCTAGCAAGATGTGGCCACCAGGTTGCCTGAACGTCATTGTTATTCCTGCAAGAATAGCAGAGTCTATAAAAGACGCATGTCAGGCATCAATCTTTTAAGAAATTCTGGTGGAGGTGGCTGGCAATGCAATTTTGGTTGAGGTTGTGGACCTTGTGGTCCAAGAAGACTGACAGCTTGGTGAAGCTCGAAGGGGTCCATTTGGGGGGTTTATTCCAAGTGAGGGCCAAGTGGTTTGGCACTCGCCTCACAAAACTAGGGGTCCTCCAAATAGTGTTAATGGTGATAAGAAAAGAATATTTTGAATTCAAAAGGATATGATTGCAAGTTGCAACTACTGTCCATGCCACGAATTCAAATCCTGACAATAATTTAAGGACCTTTTTTTTAAAGACATGACATGACAAAGTACTATCAGCGGCTCTAGTCACTAATAGTGAACAAGGAAAGAAGCAGAGTGAGAGAGATAAAGAAATGCAGAAACAGTTTTTGTAGTGGAAGACACTGATCAAAAACGATCATAATGATGATGCCTGGAACTTTCGGGCTAAGCTTGCATAGCCTAGCAACAATTATGGTCGCCATTTTTGTTGTCGTCGCTGTTTATATGATTGGCGAAAGTAAACGGCCTTTCTTTGAAGGTGTCACCACTACACTGTCCAGAGACACCAACCAGACGACGGTGAAGAGTTGTAATGAGACGACATTGAAGGGAAATAACGAATTGACACCACCGTCGAGCTGTGATCTTTTTTCAGGTAAATGGGTTTACGATAATTCGACAAGTCCTTTGTATTCTTGGAAGGAGTGCTCATTCTTGCTTGATGCGTTTGCCTGTGAGAAGTTTGGAAGAAAGGATTTAGGATATCAGAAATGGAGATGGCAACCCAGCCAGTGTGACTTACCAAGGTTATTATTATAATTCTTTCTAACTAATTTTCTGATGTTTTGTTTTGATTCAACTGATATTTGTTTGGTTCAATGTAAAATATAAGCTAGGTTCAATGCCACAGCATTCCTGGAGAAATTGAGAGGGAAAAGGATGGTCTATGTTGGAGATTCAATCAACACAAATCAGTTTTTTTCTATGGTTTGTATGGTGGAATCTGTGATACCATCAACACTCAAATCCATACACAACAATGGATCTCTTGTCACCTTTAAAGCCATTGTAAGTTCTATTTGCTCTAAATTCTAGCAAGACATAATGACTAGATTGTACCCAAGGGAGTACATATATGCACTGTGGATTTTTTTGATTTATGGTTGACAACAAATATGTGTAGGAATTCAATGCAACCATTGAGTTTTACTGGGCACCACTGATGCTGGAATCGAATTCGGATAATCCGGTGTTCCATCGAGTACCACATCGAATAGTCAGAGCCGGAGCTATTGAAAAACATGCGATTCACTGGTCCGATGCAGATATACTTGTCTTTGATTCCTACCTTTGGTGGAGAGTGCCAGAGCTGCAAGTCTTGTAAGTTTCACAAACCAATATTTAGCTAAAAGCATTGGATTTCTTGAGCAATTTGCAACAAAGGACTATTAATGTCCTTCACTTGAGCTAATGAAAGATCATGTTTGTGAACAGATATGGATCCTTTGAAAAACCAAATGAAGGAATTTACAAAGATTTAGGAATGGTGGGTAACTTCAAAATGGCTATGAAAACATGGTCCGATTGGATAGAAAATCGTATCAACCGTACAAGGACACAATTGTTTTTCAACAGCATGGCACCAACACACTATTGGTATCATTTCTATTCATTCTTGGCTGAAACACATTTATATTTATGATCTCTCAATCATCAAAATGTTGCAGGGCAGGCGAATGGGGAACGAACAGAGAGGGAAATTGTTACAACGAAACGGAACCGATATTTGATGAACATTACTGGGGTCTAGGGACAAATCCAGACATTTTGAAAGCTATGGAGAGTACAGTGAATGAATTGAAAGTTAGAGGTGTTGATGTGAACATACTGAATATTACGCAACTATCGGAGTACAGAAAAGAAGCACATACTTCTATTTATAAAAGAATTTGGGATACTTTAGCTCCAGAACAATTATCAAACCCTGCTAGTTATGCGGATTGCATGCATTGGTGCCTCCCTGGAGTTCCGGATACTTGGAATGAGCTCCTTTATGCTTACATACTTCCCTGAATGAATATGGAAGCATAGGGTGTCCATTTTTGCAAAGGGCTTGATAACTACTCGGGACTCGGAGCTTGCCAGAACTTTTGGAAGATTGGAGGATGTCCATCTTTGCGACAATCAAAGAGCTGAGCGGTGTTGAGAATAGAAACTCTTGAGCTCAACCTGGATAGAATTGTGTCCACCATTTGCATCGTGGGTAAATCTGAGCTGCTTCCCCGGTGAGCTTCCGTGTTGATGGGTGTCCTATGCTGGTAACAATTTGCCTTCTGTCACTGATTCCACTCTCAGCTCCTGCATTACATGCTCAGGTAAGCTGTCCGTATCTATTCGCCATAAAACAATTGTATATTTAAAAATGAAAAACTAGAAGATGAAAATATACAAAGCTACCCACCAATTGTTTCAGACACGCTCAAAAATTCCGCTTCCATCTGTTTATAAATGATCTCGTCTAACCGAAATACTTCGCCCAACAACCCCCATCATTGTACAAAATGGGGTTCAGCAAATACTTGATTTTATCATTGATGATTAGCTTCATTCTGTACAATAGCAATGTAGTGAAGCCGGTTTACTTGAAAATATGCCTAAAGAGGCAAATATTATGTAGCAATTCCGGACGACTGATAGCACCATCAAACCAAGAGTCTTCTTCACTCCTGCTTTAAAATGCGTTTGCAGGCTTAATTTAGCGTCCCATACTCCCATTTCATTTCAGATCCTTACACTTAGCAGCTGTATTGGATATTCGGATTACCACCAAAATCCGTTAAAATATCATAGAAGTTGCATATACTAGTTGGCTTTTCTTTCATACTTAGCTCTTTATTTTTCCTTTTTGAAAAAGAAAAAAAAAAACAGACTTGGCTCTCTACTTTTGATGCTTTTTGTGGTACCTGCTTGCTGATTTGTGAGACCCAACTAGATGTTAATGTCGTGGCTATCTTATGTAATTTGATGAGTCGCGCTATTATGTGCGCACAAGTACATAACAACACAATGAGCATGCAATTCGGAACCGTAAAATTTGCATCTATTTATGTGCATATCTGTAGTAGTAACTGACGGTGTAGAAATGTTTGCTCACTGTGCACTCGTGCGGGTAATAGGTACAGGGATTGAGTTGCTTTTTGTTGAGCTGCTTAGAAATGTTTGCTCACTGTGCACTCATGCGGGTAATAGGTACAGTGATTGAGTTGCTTTTTGTTGAGCTGCTTACATATAACGGAGAGTGTAGGATGAATCAGATGGAGAGAGTTGCCATTCTCATGTTCTGATCATAATCTACCACCAAATTCTGAAAACACTGATGTACTTCCTTGCCCGCTCATAATCAACCTTCTTGAATCATTACATTTTCTTAAACCCCATTTTCACAAGTTCATCTCAGATCTTTTGGTTCCTTCTCTTTGTATTATTTCTGATATTTTCATGGTATGGAACTGTTGATATTGCTCAAGAGTTTGGGGTTTTTCGCTCTGTTTTTGTCACTGGTGGTGCTTATATATGGGAATTTTCTATTCCATTTAGATAAATCAACCTCAGGTTCAGAATGATTCTGAAGAAATTTTGATTCCTGATTTTCTCGTGTAATGATTCTTGGGCTGACATTTAAATCTACTTCAGCCTTTTTTAAGTCATTGTGGATGGAGCAAACCTACCACAATCAGCTCCAATTCGATGTCCTTGGATAGAAAGCCTGCACTCGGAAAATTAAATGCATCTTGCCACTTCTTAGCAGAGTAAAAGCAGAGATTGCAATTGCATATTCACCCTTCTGTTTCCATGCATGTGTGATCAGACTTTGCAGGACAACAATAGCTAATTCATTAAAATTTAACTCCTGGACTTCAAATACATTTTTTTTATTTTCATTTCTTGATTTCTTGTAAAAATTCAAAACCCAAATAAAGATTGGTAGATTATATCTAGCATGACAGAGAAACTTTTACATGTAGGAAGAACCAAAAGAGGAAAAAAAAAAAAAAAAAAACATTTCAGGTTCAAGCAGAAACCTAAAGTTATTCAGACCCCTCAGAAAACAAAAGAAAAGATAAAACTTAATTTGCTTCAATAAGAGCAACAGAAGTAAAGTGGGATGTGAATTGAAAATTTAGGTTTCAAAACACGTAGCATTGAAGACTACATTACCTAGTAATATCCATTTTAAGATTTTACTTCAATCTAATCCTTGTACTTCATCTCAGACATAAGGAATCCAGGCATGTCGTAGGAAGCTGAGAACTTCTCGACGGCTACTTTGAGGTCTTCGATTTCCTTGTTGTTCACAAGTCCCTTGTTGAAATCCTTCAGGAGCTTTCCATGTTCTTTCTGGATTTTCAGGGTAAGTTGAACAGCCTGGTGAAGGAATTCACCAATCTGCTCAAAGTCCTTCTCCAACAAACCTCTAGAAGTCATGGCAGGTGCTCCTGCAATAGAAAAAAAAACTTAAATCAGGAAGAAGATTACAAAGTAAAACTGCAAATGATTACTTAAATTCAGGACTCTGGTAATAAAGTACATTTACAAGGAATTCAATATTTTTGTTAGCAGTGTGTCTGGTCAAATTAGCCATTAAGAAACAGCATTACTACTGAATTCTCGTGAAACTACAATCAAATGTTGCCCAAAATATAATTCTTACCAACTCTAACACCTCCAGGGGCCAAAGCACTGCTATCACCAAAGACAGCATTCTTGTTCACTGTGATGCTACATAAGTCGCAAAGCTTTTCAACTTTGTTTCCTGCAAATATCATATCCAAGAAAGAGTTGAGTATATAAAGGATTACAGGACATTGAAAGAGAGATTACTCTAAATATCATTTCCACAGAACTCAGATTGTTTCCAATGAATAAAATGTGATTAACATTAACCAATTTACCAGTCAAGCCAAGAGGACGAAGGTCCCACAGAACAAGATGGTTCTCAGTCCCGCCAGTGACGAGCTTGTAACCCTTGCTCATCAAGAAGTTTCCAATGGCCACAGCATTTGCCCTCACTTGCTTAGCATAGGCTTTGAATCCGGGACTCATAGCTTGCTTCAAAGCAACAGCCAAAGCACCAATCTGGTGATTATGTGGACCACCTTGAAGAGCAGGGAAAACAGAGAAGTTGATTTTGTCTTCAAAATCGTATTCAGCATCAGCAGGCTGACCCTTCTTGGCGGGCTTAGGACCCTTCCTGAAGAAGATCATACCAGCCCTAGGTCCCCTCAAACTCTTGTGAGTTGTGGTTGTGACAACATCACAGTATTCGAATGGGTTGGCAGCTTCCTACATAACAAGTCAAAGAAATAAAACTATGAGATCCCCAGGATTAATTTTTTTCATTGTACTACTATTATAGCAAACCAATGATAATATGCTGAAAAAAAATACTAGAAACAAAACTATGGACCCAAATTCAAAGAGGCAAGATCTTGCATTCAAGTAATACTATATAACCGCCTTATTATAATTTTGAATTCTTTCTTAGAGAACATCAGTGTGCCTTTTACCAGATAAAGGTATAAAAACTAACTATAGAACAAATTTATTTACAAATTCCAAATTCTTATGGAAGGCTGAAATCGTTCACTAAGAATTCTGAGATAGCAAACAAACAAACATACTAAAGACAGACCCATTAGATCCCTCCTCCCTGAGCTCTTAAACAAAATTAATAAAAGTTGAACCAATTATGCAAAACAGAACATCAATCACAGAGAGTGGAACTTGAATAAAAAATTAAGCAAAAAGGTGACAGTATCATGCATCAAGTAATAATACTAAAGCTAGAACATCAAACTTTTTAAGATCCCTTCAGGGTCACATGCAACACACAAACAAAGATTGATATCTTCATATATACATCAGTATAATATGTAAACTAAATCCAATTAAAAAACAGGATCCAGATCTCAAGAATTTAACATGAATATACTAAAGTGACAATCTCAAACCAAAAAATAGATCCAACAACAAAAACATATTGAAATCCAAGATCCAGATCTATACAATTAATCAACATAAACAAAACCCATTTCTCATAACACATCAATCACCAAAAACAAATACAAAAATTCAAGTTTTTTGAGAGATTACCTGAGCAGCAACAAGACCACTAATGTGAGCCATGTCACAAAGCAGAAGAGCACCACATTTATCAGCAACAGCTCTAAATCTAGCATAATCCCAGTCTCTAGGATAAGCACTTCCACCACAAATAATCAATTTAGGTCTGAAATCCAAAGCTTTCTCTTCCAACTTATCATAATCAATATACCCAGTAGTTGAATTCACCTTATAAGGCAAACTCTCAAAGTAAATTGAAGTAGCAGAAATCTTCTTACCACCAGATGTATAATAACCATGTGTCAAATGACCACCTGATGGTAAATCAAGACCCATAATTCTATCATGTGGATTCAACAAAGCAGTATATGCTGCAAAATTAGCAGGACTACCAGAATAAGGCTGTACATTAACACCCCATTTTGCTGGATCACATCGAAATACTTCTAAAGCTCTTGAACGACATAGATTTTCAATCTCATCAATGAATTCATTACCTCCGTAGTATCTGTTACCGGGAATACCTTCTGAGTATTTGTTTGTTAAAGCACTACCAAGTGCTTCAATCACAGCAAAAGATGTGAAGTTTTCAGAAGCAATCAATTCGATACCTCTGCATTGTCTTCTCTTTTCTTTTTCGATTAAATCGAAGATATCTGGATCTGCAACGTTTAAGGGTGTGTTACCCCATTCATTGACGGGATCCATTAGAAAGGGTTAGATTGGGAATTTAGAAAGAAGATCAGGAGATTCCTGAGGAAGAAGAAGAGGGTTCTCTGGTTATTGAGTGAGAGAGGCACAGGGGTTATCGGGAGAGGAAATGAAGGTTTTAAAGGATTTTTTCGGTGGATGAAATGACGATAATGTCCTTTGTGTATATTTTTAGGTGAAACTACTCTGGATGGTCAGTGTAGGGCTGCAGAGTATGGATGAGTATATTTGTGGGAAAAGTCTAGAAATTGGACAACTGCCATAGTTTAATCCTAGGACAGTAAATCCAAGCCTTTGATTATTTCCCTCATCACACCATTACTAATCCCGATGTTAGAATTATTTTCCTCTCCACCACTCAAATTGTGCCACATTGGTGTCCCAAGATTGGAATAGGACAGTTGTCCCAGCTGTTAGACACTCCCATATTTGTGGTTGGTAGTTTTGGACTTTGAGGAATTTTAGCAGTATTTTTTTGCTTTATGTAGACAAAATTATACTCTTTTATTTGAAATTTATAAGAAGGGAAATGATGAGAACATTAGAATGACACTAGTTTGTTCCCCATCATCGTTTATTTCTCTTACTGATTTGATGGATATTCTGATCAACTAGTGTGTACGTAATGGCGTACACTGGAAAATATATCTTATCAAAATTTATAATTTTTAGCAAATAATTAATAAGTGAAAAGAAAAAGTAATTAAGAGGGGGAGTGGTATTGGTGATATGCATAATGAATCAGAATTTAGAAATAAAATTATTTTATTTTGTAAAAAATAGTTTTTTTTTTTCTTTTAAAAATCTTTCCCAAACTGATTTCTTGGTTTTGAACTTCCGGAAATCGTAAAGCTATTTATGAACCCGGCGAGATTGGGGTATACCCAGATTAATTGGGGTATACCCAAATTTAAATGGACATTTGCCCTTACTAAGGGGAGGCCAAAATGTGGTGAGTTCACCTTTTTACCCTTTCACTAATTAACCCTATTACTTAACCTAATAACCCTATTACTTAATCTAATAATCCTAAAATTAAAAACTTAAGCAAACCGTTAATCTTCTCTTCTTCTTCATCATCTCATCTAAAACTTGAAAACTTTGATTATCCGGAAATATGGTTGATTCCAAACGATCAAGAGATAACATAGATTCAACAGGAAGTATCAAAAGATCCAAATCAGAGAAAAAAGGTAAGGGAAAAGATGGAACTAGTAAACCCGAAAGTTCAATCCCTGATAATGTTGAAAACAACCCTCCGCCGGTGAAAAGAAGACTGTAAGTTGATTTCTAAACTCAACCCAATATTGTTTGGTGTTTTTTGATTGTTAGATTAGGTTAGAAACTGAAAATTTAGATTTTTAGGGTTTTTGCCCGGCAAGGTAGATAGTTTAACATCATGCCGGCGGTTGTTGTTTCTTAACCGCCGGCGTTGTATGAGGATGAATAACTTGCCGACGTTTCATATCATCCATGGCAATTGTTAGACAATAACCAGGGCCGGCATGCAATACCAACAGAACCATGCCGGCTGATTTGTAGCCGGCATTGTATTGTACTTGAACATTGTCGACCGTAGGCATCAGAAACTTGATATTTTTTAAGTTATAGCCGGCATCATTATTTAATACAACACTGCCGGCGGTTTTTTGGTCGGCTAGGTGCATGATTATTACCATGTCGGCCATCTATTGGTCGGCAGTTTACATATTTTATACCTTGCCGGCTAGTGGATGACCAGAACCAAATTTCAATGTGTAACAATTTTGATCTCTTATTTGTGTTCAACAGTGTTGTTTGTTTTTATATCTCTTATTTGTGTATTGCTTAGGTTCCCAGAGGAAAAAAAAAAGATCTACCTTGTTCGGTTATTCCAGAAGAGCTATTAGAATATATTGACGTAATTTATCCCAATGTAGAAGATCCTAAAGATGGAACTGAAAAGAATTGCCCTGTAAGAAAACTATGTTTGATGGGTAAGGAAGATCCTGAAGAATTTCCAAGGTTTATGAACAGTCCTAGCAATCCCCTCAACTATGTTGAATGCACATCATCAGATGAAGAGGAAGAAGAGGAGGTTGATCCAAGGACCTTTTTCAGGACATCTGACTTTTCTGGAGTGAACCCTTATTACAATGAGGTCGGTGACTACATAGGTACAGATAAGGGAAAAGCAAAAGCTGATGCTGGTGAAAATGCTAGTGATGGGGAGGAAGATAACAACAATGAGAAGGATCCTTGAAATACGATCCACCTTCCCCTCCGATGACTCATGGTGTCTCACCGTGTAGTTGTATTTTTGTATTAACCATTGTGATTCTTCCATCACCTTTCTTCCATCCCATTCAATTCTTTTAATGGTTTCCTTGGCCGCATAAATTGTAGACAATGAAGAGAGGTTATGCGGGTCGTCCCTCTTGAACTTACGAAGGAGCTTGCTTGGTTTAATTCCCCAACTTGTTCTTACTTGTTCGAACTCGTGCGTTTTCAACTTGGCAATGCCCAACAAGACTTAGCGGATCTTTATGGTTATGCCAACCAACATCAACTCTACTCATTCTCCACATGTTATCGATTTCTTGGTTCCTCCCAAAAATAATCTTGAATGGGCATTCACACTTCTTAGACTTCGTCTTGTGCACCCTAGTCGTCTTCTTATCATACACATAACCATTTCTCTTGTGACTTTCGTCCGGCGATCCATAACACTCGCATACCATTTCAAACCGCGAAGATTTTTGTTGAGTGTTTTTCACTAGAACGCACATCTTCTCTTTTGCTTTCTCAACAATCCAATTTACCACGCCGTCTTTTTCCTTCCATTCCAAATTATTAGCATAATGTTCGGAAGTATCGGGACCCCTAATTTTCTGAGCTTGAGGCTGATCCGCCATAGGTACCAATGCCACAATCTACACAATATCAAAAGTTTAGTTAGTATGTATTACCACGGTCGGCATGGTCTACATATAAAACACTACCGGCAGAAAAAAGCCGTCACGTAAGAGAATATAAACAATGCCGACATGAAACCAGACGGCAATGTCTTAAAACTTGACAATGCCGGCGTAAGCATTTTCAAGTAATGGTTCTTGTGCTTCAAAAAATATAGAAGTCGGCAAGGTTCAAATTTTATACCCTGCCGGCGTGGTACTGCTCATGAAAAGTCGGCACGTTGTGCAAAGTACAACAACGCCGGCTTTTACGGCCGGCATGATCGACGAGCGACGACCATGCCGACCCGGTACAGCAGAAGTGGAAAAAAATCGATCATTTGCATGGAAAAATCACAATCTTCACCACGTAAGTTGCCTACCTGATTACTTGCAGCTCCATTATCTTCTTCTTGGTCATTGGACTCTACGTTTGGCTCGAGACATTCATCACTTCCATACCCATCTTGAGTTTGAGGAAAATAAAAGTGAGGATCATGCAAATAATCTATTCGATCATGGTCTGGTAGATCATCATACAAGTACTCATCTGTAAGAGGAAAGTTAGAAGGCTCCCCCACTTCAAAATCAGGATTTGAATCACTCATTTCACTCATATCACAAATTTCACAAAAACCCTAACTTTTCCGCCTAAACCTCCTCTACTACTTCATACTAATTCTCTCTCCAAATGATTTCTAAAACCCAACTTATAAATAAATCAACTAACTAATCTAACTAATTTAACTAATCTAATCATTTTAGTTAAATTAGAGTTAATCATTGTGGGGGGCATTTTAGCCATTTTGAAAAATCTGGGTTAAGGGGTGGCTTGGATTTACTTCATAATGACCCTTTTTTGTCTTATTGGGTATACCCCAATTAATCTGGGTATACACCAATCTCGCCAGGTTTATGAATGTAAAATTGTGAATCCAAATAGGCTATAAGGCCTATTCCTATGGGTATGGCAAAAAAATATTATTTGGCATGCCATGTGGCATGGCAAATGAGTTTCCCCACTATGATAGACATGTCAAACTTAATTAAAAACGTATATTTAATTGTGTTGGGTGGGACCCTAATAAATAAAATATATATATATATATTTGTGGGGTGGGGTGGGGTGGGGTATTTATAAAAGTTTTAGTGATATAATATATTTAGTGGGACCTTTTAAATATAAAAGTGTATTAGAATAATGAAAAAGTACGAGAGAATGAGAATTTATATATATATATATATATATATATAATTACTCGGAGATAAAGATAATATCGCTGGCGATAGAGTCTCTGTCGCTCAGCAAAGCGATAGAATCTCTATCGCTCGATGGAAACTCTGTCTCGTATGCCTATATGACATAAATAACATATTGGCATATGAGTTTGGCAGTTTGGCATACCCATAATAGATGCATATATATCAAATATCATGTTTTGACATGTGCATAGGAAGAGGCCTAAGTGAAGCCGTTGTTTTTATTTCCGTAATACAAAATTAAATTTCATGATGCGGCGTAGTTGTTAAAAAAATTAAACAACGTATATTAGATTTTATAAAGTAGGAAGAATGATGTATGTTGATATGGTAGGTGAGGAAATGCATCTTTTTGTCTTTTGAAGGGAGAGATACAATACAAGTTTACACCAAGCGCATGCTTGGTTGACTGTGTAGAGAAGATACTTGCAATGAAAGGGTCATCCAGGACATTTGGTGTTTTTTTGTTGTCCATGGAGTTTGGTCAGTGGTAGGTGAGGTTGTAAAACACCCTGAATTTAAAAACAATGACAGACGGAAAACTATTCGACTTGATACCAGAAATCGTAGAATAGCCTTGCTGGCTCCACATTGTGAGGCTTAAAAACCAATGTAGCCTTCAACTTGGTTACTCACCGATTGCCTTAACTGGCCTTAGGACCGGTTTGGGAAAAAACAACTTATTCCTGGGGCTGGTATAAATGACAACATCATTTTAAGAAATGTCAACATTAACCAGTGCTTGTAGTTGTACTTCAACCTGGCCGACACAATCTAGCTCCCATAGAGTGAGTAGTGGGATGATATACCAAGTGTAAATTGAACATACTCGTTAACCGAACTTGGAACTATGCCTCTCCCAACTCCAAAGCATACTTAGTTGTGTTTTGAGTCTACCTTTTGTTATTTTGTGTACCAATCCACAAAATAACAATCAATCACAATATTGGAAAATATCAAAATAAAATAAAATAATAATAATAATAATAATAATAATATTATGAGGACCAGTGTTAATTTGAGTTGGAAAAAGTTTTAACATGAAAAGAAACTTTGTTCTCCACCAAAATAAACGAAAACCGATTCTATAAACTGTGTTTAGCAGATTTATTCAATCAAAAGGGTTGGCAGTGTATCGTACTACAACGTAGAGTTGCCTTCTGGGTCCTTATACTCAGGGGTGTACATGGCTCGGTTCGGTTCGGTTTTTGCTCAGATAACAACCGAAACCGTTACTCCCGGTTTTTAATATTCCAAACTAAAATCGTGCATTAACCAATGGTTTTGATTTTTAGTATTACCACTGGGTTACGGTTTTACCGTTTGGTTTCGGTTTTGTCATTATTTTGTTAATTTTATGTAAATGACCGTTAAAAAAAAAATACACAAAAAAAATGAAAGTCTAAAATATAGTAACACATTAAAATTAAATATAAACTTTTATAGTTTAAATCTACTCTAAGATTAATATAGTTAATCTAAGATAGATATAATGGTCGATGAATTACATCAAAACTAATCGATTTTACGACTGATATTCGGTTTGGTGTTTACATCAAACCAAAATTGAACCATTGCTCTCGGTTTTTATTTTTTTAAACCAAAACCAACCATTAGTAATGGCTAGGTTTGGTTTTGGCGGATAATTGTTACCATGTACAGTCCTACTTACATTATACCGATAAATGAAGGTTCTGTAAAACCTTATACAAATCACACATATGATATGCTATCCACCTGAAAACTACCAAAAACCCAAACCACCATTTTTTCATGGTGGTAGGGATTAGTGTGGTTCAGATTGGTTTGGTTTTCACCTCATCTATATCCAATCTAATATACGGCAATTAAGGCTTGACGGTCATCCAATCCAACATCCGACACGTTGGATATGGATGATCCAACGGATTTCTTCTATAATAATATTTGAAATATGTAAGGCAAAATTAGTAAGAACAACTTAACATCGATCAACATTACCATGATTTCTAATGTTAACTCAAATACAGACAACCTTTATTAACATTTTAGTTAGTCTCATGTTAAATGTTATTGTAGTAAGAAATTCATCTCCCATCATATACTAGCCTGATTTTCAAGTAAGTGTGGATTCAATATATCGAAGCACGAACCGGCGCGTCTCTTCCTTCTTAAAACAAACCGTTGACTTCCTCTAACAAGCAAGGAAACTTTATTCATCAACAAAATTCTTTTTCGCATATTAGCGACCTGTACGAATGGCGTAACGACTGCTCATTGTTTCCTATGTGGGCTCGATGAAATTGAATTCTCTGAAAGCAAAGAAACTCATCATTTTTATTTTATAATGACAATAGCTTTATCTAATACTCTCTTTGTGTCACAAAATGTTAAACATACATAATATTCTATTTTTTTTAAAGATAAAATTAAGGAAACTTTTATAAAAAAAATTCATTACTAAAATTAATTAGATAACAATATTAGACATATCCTTATTGACCCAGTCTATAATATCTTGAGGTAAGTCCTCATGAAATTCAAAATAGATGTACGTCTTGTTCTAGCTTTTTTTTGCAAGTGAGTCAGCAGCTTTATTTTTTTTCATATTGACAGACCTACAAACCCAAAAACTATGACATACTATAAAAAAGTTTTAACATCCAAAATCACATTTTAATTCATCCAGTGAACACAAGAATTTTGTTTATTGATTGACCTTATCACTAATTCACTATCTGACTCAAACATAACTGTATCAAGCCCCTTCTTTGTCGCGCAACTAAAAATATCCTTAAGGGCTAGGCACTCCAATTTTTTAACTTCTTGATCCTAAATCAAGCCTCCATTAAAGTATCGTCATTTTGCTCCAGAATAGCCACCTGCACAGATTCTTATAATTATTCCAATTCCTCCATGTTGTATTGCTTTAAAAAAAAACGTCTAAGTTAATCCTATAGTAAATATTCTCTGGAGGATCCCTTTCGTGTATCTGCATTTCTGAAATATTATATTAGAAATGGCACCTTCTACTTAAATCTAAAATGTTCGCAGAATACAAGATTTTGTTAGGTTTGGAATTTTGAAAGATGAGAGAACACCTATCTTTATAAATGGTCCACATTGTAACCATTAAGAGATATAAGTTATTCATAAAATTCTTCCACCAAAATTATATAAATGAGAAGGATAAGAGAAACAACTAATAACCCAGTTAAGCAGACATCCAAGATCAGTACCAATATTACTCATATGGACACCTAGCCATATTGATCTAGCACAAGGCCATTCAAGAAAAAGATGTTCAAAAGTTTTTAGAGAATCATGGCAGAGGCTATATTGAAGATTATACTCGTTGACCAAGACTTGGCCGTTGACTTGACTTGACCTGTACTTGACTTTGCATGTTAGGTTGACCGCCAGTAGACCGTTGGTCGTTAGTTGACCAGCGACTTGAGATAATTTCCAACCATTTTTCCGGTAACTTTTCATTTTTCCTAAATTGGCCGAGGACCAATTTTGACACAAAATTTTCAATGAAGAATTCAATAAAGAAAGATATTGTAGAATATTCGAAAAAATCTAATGTAAATTTATGAATTTACTTCAGATGATGAGGATAATGGTGATGATGACCGGGGTAAGATATTGTAGTTTGGGAATTCTGAAGTTGGCGCGGTTTTTCATCAAAACAGGTGGGAACTTTTTTAATCATTAAGTTTCTTTCCTCTATGAACATGATGTGTTTTATTATCTTTCCATCTACAAACATGATGTGTTTTTACTATGTATGTGCATGTTGTGTGTACTTCGTGTGTGTGTAATATGTGTTATATGGTTTTCCCGCGAGAAGTGAATGTGTTTCCCCAAGGCTTTTAGCTAAGTTGACTAGGGAGGTAATTCATCCGTTTTAATATTATATGTTAATGGTGATGATTGAGCCTATTATCTTAGGGTAAGATATTGTAGTTTGACAAATTTTGGAGCAACTTTATCTTATGAATTTCCCACCCTCAATTCATTGCCATGTGATTTCAAGTTGCCACTTTACTCCCATTATCAATCAATTATATTACATTTTAGCAAATCTAAAACTTAAAACAAAGAGGTTTTTCATCAAAAGATACTTGTGAATGTTTGGGAACTTTTTAATCATTAAGTTTCTTTCCTCTATGAACATGATGTGTTTTATTATCTTTCCATCTACAAACATGATGTGTTTTTACATTTTAATAGTAGGGTGGTTTAACGTTTTAATATTATTAGATTTAGGGTTTTTATTTTTATATTACGTATGGGTAGTAGTTAGAGTGAAGGGGAGAAAAATAGACACGTACTGTTAATAGTAGGGTGGTAACTCATTCGTTTAAATATTTTCTAGTATGGGATAAATCATCCGTTTTGATATTATATATATTTTCTTATTTCTGGGAAATCGCTCGAGTGCATATTATACTTGTTTGTCTAATTATCCGGTCTTTATGGTAATACTCTGAATCATGATTTTGATGAATCACTTCATTTGGATGATGTTATTATTATTGATGGGGGTTTTTCTAGTGTCGTCGTCTCCAATGAGTTTGGCGAGGTTAGAGTAACACTTGCTTCTTGATGCATAAATTGGTGTATGCTTTATTTTACTTTTCTTTAAGAATTGTGAAGCTTGTTAGTTATTACTTAAAAGTTATTGTTTTCATTGAGCACCATTTTGGGATGATGTGTTCACTCGTTAACACTTCAGTTTTCAGTTACCAGAAGAAATGGTGCACGTGAAGATATCTATTTTAATTTAAGGCGTTACTGAACTATGTTATGTTTATGTGTATATATATATATATTATTTATTTATTGTAAAACAACACACAAATATATTTGTATTATCCGAGAGTTTTTCATCTATAAAGTATCAGAGTGCTTGGGATTTAATTTTGGTTTATTTTAAGTAACTTTGATTTTTAAGATCGATGATTTATATGTTAATACTTCGAGTTAGGCTATGATCTTGTTAGCTAAGCAGGTTTAATAATGAGGCATCACAAATTCCCTCCTATTAATATCTCTTCATTTCCAATCTGTTGAAGATCGTAATTTCTCACCAATTTTTTGAGGCGCTATTTAGAATGCCATCAAACAAAAATCAAAATTGCATTTTCTAACAGATTTAGTGTAAGTTACGTTAAATATGAACATGATTATCTCTATTTCTTGGAATATGAATACCCTTTTTTGAAATTTTGGAACATGTGTGAAAGCTTAGAAAAAAATACTATTGAAAACGATAAATCCGGACAGAGATAAGACTATGCTTAATAATAGTCGAACACAGCAGTGGTAACAACAGTTACACACTTAACAGAAGATATTGACTTGACTTAAACTATTCTAACACACCCCTGCAAACTGATGTTGTAACAAATAACAGAATGTTTCAAAAATCAAAAAAAAAAAACTGAAACTGAAACTTTAAAACATTACATTACATTACATTACAAACAAGATTAAGTAATTGAAGTAGAAGAAACATAGTTGTTGGTTGATATAGAAAGCACACAAGAAGAAAAGTTAGAACCAAGCAGTTGTTGTGGTAATCTTGAGAATGTAGGAGAACACAGTCCTTTAGTAAACAAATATGTCAGTTGGTCTTCAGAAGGAACGTGTTGTAACTGTAAGAAACCACTCTCCACCAGCTCTCTAACAGCATGGTACTGATTTTCTATGTGCTTTGTCCTGTCATGGAAAACAGGGTTACAAGCCAGAGACAAATCACTAGTATTCTCACACAGAAGTAATGCATGACATGTAATAGGAATATTAAGTTCAGGAAGAAAATACAAAAGCCACTGAAGCTCAACATCTATAACAGACATGCATCTGTATTCATCCCCTGCTAAAGATTTAAAAATAATCAGCTATTTTTTAGAAGACCAAGATGCCAAATTAGGACCAAGAAACATACCATACCCTGATGTAGATATCCTTACTTTTATCAGGACACCCTACCCAATATGACTCTTTGAAGGCTTTTAAACTATACAAATTACCTTTTTGTAGAGTGATTCCTAAGCTAATGATTCCCCTTAAATATCTCAATATTCTTGTAACAAGTTGTAAATGAACTCCAGTTGATGCATGCATGAATTGTGACACATAGTTAACCCCAAAGAAAATATTTGTCCTTGTAACACATAAATATTCTAATGCTCCTACAATTTTCCTAAACTCGGATGCATCTTCCAAATAACTCGTCATCATTAATAGATACCCTTGAAGTCTTTACAACTAGAGTATCACAAGGCTTACTACCTAACATATTAGATTTTTCCAACAATTCCATAGTGTATTTATTCTGTGTCAAAATAATGATATTTGAATTTCTAACTGCTTCCATACCAAGAAAAAATCTTCATTGCAAATTAAGTTTTTAAAGAAGTACTAGGATTATCCATCAAAGCAGAAGAACTATACCAGTCGAGACTATATCATCAACATATAGTAAAAACACATTCATATCATTTTGAGTAGTAAAACAAACATGAAATTATCAGAAACTGATTTCTTGAACCCATAATATATAAGAAATGTACTAAACATATGAAACCAGGCTCTAGGAGCTTATTTTAATCCATACAAGCTCCTCTTTAGATGACATACATATTCAGGATGCTCAGGATCAACAAACCCATGTAGCTGAGTCATGTAAACATCTTCATCTAGAAATCCATGTAAAAAATAATTACTTACATCTAATTGTCTAATCTGCCAATTGTAAGTTAAAGCCATACAGATGACAACTCTTACAGTAGTACATTTGACCACAAGACTAACGGTTTCATTAAAATCTACATCATCATGTTGATCATATCCTTTTGTTACTAATCTTGATTTATACCTATCAATAGTACTATCATATTTTTGTTTTATCTTTTACACCCACTTACATCCTAAAATGTTCATGTGAGGTTGAGGTGGCACCTTGATCCATGTCCCATTTCTTGCTAAAGCATCATGCCTCTTTCATAGAAACTTACCATTTTGGATCCTTGATAGCATTTTCAAAGGTGAAAAAGCGGGGGTCTAACAACCACACCCAATATTTCTCTTGGAAATCTGTATAGACCAACTCCAATATAATTCCAAGAGAATCAACTAGACAGTCAGACTCAATTAATGGAAATATATCTAAGAGTTATATCTCTATTTCTCACTTCAATATGCAATCAAACAAATAGGAATTTGCGAGCCCGATTGAATATAAGAAATAACTTGGACGGTATCAAAAACCAATGTCCAAGTGTCAATCAATTCAATCAACAACCCAAAGGTCGGATTCATAATTGATTGAACTTACGCACAACCTTTGATATTTCAATTATATAAAAATATAATGCGGAAAAGAAATAACACAGAGACACTAGAAATTTTGTTAACGAGGGAACCGCAAATGCAGAAAAACTAGGGACCTAGTCCAGATTTGAACACCACACTGTATTAAGCCGCTACAGATACTAGCCTACTCCAAGTTAACTTCGGACTGGAATATAGTTGAGCCCTAACCAATCTCACACTGATCAAGGTACAGTCGCATTCCTTACGCCTCTGAATTCCAGCAGGACTCTACGCACTTGATTCCCTTAGTTGATATCACCCACAACTAAGAGTTGCTACAACCCAAAGTCGAAGAACAACCCAGAAATATCAATCACCTCACAATAATCTTAATCTTATGGTAGCGAAACAAGATATTATGGAATCACAAATGATGAGATGAAGATGTCTGTGACTACTTGTTATCTTGCCCATCGGAGAATAAATTTCAAGCAAATCTTAGAGAAGATGGTACTCAATATGATAGAAAATAGCAAGATCAGAACATGCAACTACAGAGAAAAAGTTGGGTCTGGCTTCACAATCCCAATGAAATATTTAATCCGTTAACCTACATGGTTTCGTGAAAAACCTAAGGTTAAAGGAGAATCAACTCTAGTTGCAACTAGTATCACACAGGAGGTATGGGGATTAGGTTTCCTAGTTGCTAGAGTTATCCCTTATATAGTCTTCAAATCAGGGTTTGCAATTTTAAGTTACCTTGATAACAAAGCATTCAATATTCACCGCTAGATAAAAACCTGATTAAACTCAAGCTAATATTTTTCAACCGTTAGATCGAACTTAACTTCTTACACACAAATGAAAAGTGACTTCATTTAGATATGGGTAATTGTACCTAAACGTGTACACCTTGTTGGCTCAACAATAGTTAACCGAATTTTTCCATATGAACACTTTCATATCAACCATATTCATCTTAACTATAACTAGTTCAAGTGACTCAAATGAAACTAGTTCTAGAGTTGTTCAATTGTTTATATTATCATATAAGTATACAAGACACAATTGAAGCAAAATCGATTTTGATTCACTCGAATCAATTCATGAACATTGTAACCAAGGTTTGAAAAAGATTGCATTCCTTATTATATAAATGTATTAATTCATGAAAAAACTGATTTTAGAACATAACCCGCTCAAGTATGAAAATGGGTAAGCATACTTAAGTAGTCGGACTTGGATTGTGTTCGCTAGTATGCAAACGGGTATGCATACTGTCGTACACTTCCAAACTTTAGTTGAACCCAGTACGCGTATAGGTACGCATACTCTAGTACCCGGACATCAACTGACTTTGCCAGTATGCGTACAGTTACGCATACTTTAGCTCCCGGACTTTACCTGACCAACCAGTATGCATACGGGTGTGCATACTTAGTTCCGGTCTTGGATCAACACATATGAAAGTACGCATACTGCGCTTATAATACAATCATGGTTAAGTGTTCTAAACTCCCATTTCAATCATTGAAACATTCTCGAAAGACGACAATAGCTGTCTCACACAAACTATTAGCTTTAAAGAAATTTTCAAATGATCGAATGATCAATACGAAATATTATGAGTTTACATCAAATGATTGTCTCACACAAATCATGTAAGATGTTACAAGGATATTTTCACATGATCATCTTTTGACTTTCGTCAAGAATATAAGATGAAATTGGTTAAAGAGAAAGCTTACCAACACATATTTCAATAAATATCAAATGTGTATAATTTAAGTCTATATAGTTATATAGTATATCAAATGTGTATAATTGAAGTCTATATAGCTATATGACTTTTGTCTCAAATATGAGATAGAGTAGATAGACTTTTGAGTAATAAATGAGTTCAAGTCTCCACATAACTTTTGTTGATGAAGTTCTGCAAGCTCCCCTTAGTAGTTATTCGTCTTCAATTGATGAACGCCGTGAAGTCTAATGCTCAACTACACTTTATATCATAATCCGAGACTTAGCTATAAGTAGACTAGAAATCAAGACTTATAATTCTGGCAACTAAACTTAACAACAAGCTTGAGATATTTGTATCCTTTATGAAGATTTCTATAGACAATAAAAATACATTTAAGACTTAGCGAAGAGAGGAGAAATGAAATGCGTCTAAAATATGGATTCAAGAGTACCCTTATCATTGATTTGGGTGACAATTTTTTTGTTCTTGATTGAGCAAGACAAGGATAACATGTAACACCAAGATTTTGAGAAAAGAGTAATCGGAGAACACCAAATAAGCGAGTGCTCTAACAAAAGGTCTTTAGCACAGTACAGTAGTTAACAATGTAGTATATGAAGGAAAAATAGGATGTATCACGGAGGAAAAGGACACATGATCAGAAAACTATTTCGTTTTTGTGATACCACTTTGAGATCTGTTAACAACAGTACTAGTGGGTAGTACCTCATAATCTCAAGAAACTGGAGTAACAATACTATACTCATAAGCATTAGAAGTTGAGCTACAGTATGTGAAAAATAAAACCGTGACTCATCAAAAACCACATGCCTTGATATATAAAGCTTTATAGTAAGAGGATTGAAACATTTGTATCCTTTATGAAGATTTCTATAGACAATAAAAATACATTTAACTGATTTGGGTGACAATTTTTTTGTTCTTGATTGAGCAAGACAAGGATAACATGTAACACCAAGATTTTTGAGAAAAGAGTAATCAGGAGAACACCAAATAATACTTCAAAAGGAGATTTATAGTCAAGAATTTTTGTTGGTGTTTTATTTATAAGATATGAAGCAATAAGAAAAGCATCATACTAATACTCCTTAAGACAAGAAGCATGAAATAAAAGTGAATTATCTACCTCAGTAATGTTCCCATGCTTTCTCTTAGCTAGGCCATTCTTCTCAAGGGTTTTAGGACAAGAAATCCTAATATTAAAACGTCAAATGGACCTTTTACAAGTTCAGAAGCACCATCAAGCTAAGATTTTTGTAGAAAACTGATTATTTGTAAAACTTTTAAAATGAGAAAAACACTTGATAACATCTGAATTCAAATCCATTGGATAAATCCAATTGAACCTACTAAAATCATCAATGAAAACTATGTAATGTTTATAAGCATTCAAAGAAAAAACTATAGGACCCCACATATCACAATGTATAGGTGATAATGGTTTTTCTGCATGAGAAGGAGACAATGTAAAACATAACTTATTTCTTTTAGCAAGTTGGTATGGATGACACAAAGAAGGTGAAGGATCAAAATTAAAGACAATTTGTTTGGTATATGATAATTTTTGAACAATGTATTGAGAGGGATGTCCTAACCTATTATGCAAGACATAAGGAGATGCAATCAAATAGGCATACAATAAAAATTGAGTATTAGAAATATGACTAATGGGATACAGATTGTTAACCATTTGTCCCTGAGACAATAAAGTATTTGTAAACAAATCTCTTATCTCATACCCATAAGGATAAAAATTAAAGTAACACATATCTTTAGTGATTTTTGCTACTGAAAGGAGATTATGCTTCATTTCTGGTACTAATAAAATGTTTTTAAACCTAAACTAGTTTTAGATGATTGAATCATAAAGTGCATATGATAGATAAATACTTACCATTGTCTAATTGTGCATGATCCTTGCCCTTATAAGAAGAAGTATGTTGAAGAAGTGATTCATTCCCAGTTATATAAGCCGTTGCATCATAATCAGAGATCCACTGAGGGGTAGCAGAATAAGTTGAATAACCAGAAAAATCAAAAACTCCAGTAGGTACAGAAACTTGTTGTGCCATATTTGCAACAGTGATAACATCTCCAAAGCATTAGAATTAGCATTAATAGTTGGAGGATGATATTTAAAATGACATCTACTTGCATAATGACTTTTCTTCCTACATGTCTGATATTCAACCTGAGAAAAATCTCTTCTTACATATCCATTTGAATTACTAGAAGACTCATCTTGATTATTACTCTTAAAGGTACTTGAATTCTTGTACTATCTTGAATTCTTTGATTTTCCATTCCCATTACCAGTAAAATGAGTACAATTTTTAACATTCCTACTATAAAGAGCAGTTGAACTTTGTGCATCAAAAACATTAGTTGCATCTTGCTATTGATCAAAAAGCCATTGTTCGTGATTCAGGAGTCTTGGTTTGATTTTTGCAAAGGTAAATGGATGCTCTCTATTTTGTGATGATATAAAAAATTATCAAATTCTCTGCCTAACCCATTCAATACATGAATAACCAAATCTGACTCTCTCACTATTTCTCCTATATCAGCTAAATTGTCAGTTATAGTCTTGATATTATGTAAGTACACCAGAATTGTAAGGTTCCCCTTCTTAAAATTATGTAATTAATTCCTTAACATCGATTTCCTAGCCATCAATTGATTTATAAAACTAATTTCAAGAAAATACCAAAGTTCCCTTGCTGAAAAAATCCTTAAAACATTTTCAAATACATAAACAGTAGAATTTTCCTTGAGACAACTAACCACAAAACAATCTAACTTCCTTTAAAGAATCCACTTAGGATTAATACTTGCAACACCATCAATAATAATTTCTCTAACTGGTTCTGGATCATCACCAGTAACATGACCATACAAATCAATTCCAAACGAGAAAATTGGTTGAATCCGATTTCGTTGAAACAATATTAGCAATATTAGAAAAAAGTAAAGAAAAATTCAGAGAAGATAAATTAACATCTTGATCAGCGGAAGAATTAATGTTGTTCATGTTGTTGCCCATTGATTTTCTTTGTGTGTAAACAATTAATGTCATTAACAATCTTGATTAATGAAATAATCAAGATAATCAAACGAATCTCGATATATATATATATATATATATATTGTAAAACTGAATCGAAAAATAGATATTTGAAAAATATATTGATTCGAAGATAATCCTGAAAAAGGTATTGCAAAGATGTTCGCAGGTATTATGTTCTAGATTGATTGAAATTTTTCTTCTAGGATCAATTTCCGAGTGATACCATGTGTGTTAGAGCATAGCTCGGTTGAACCCACCAAGCGTTGGTATGTCAAGTTTGGTTGTCATATTTTAGCGAACCAAAACTTATTTAAGAGTCGCTTGATTTAAATGTACTAGAGTCAACTTCGTATAAGTTAGATTAAAAGTATTAGGATGAGACATTACAAGTATTGCGAAGACTTGATGAAGTGAAGAAGTACGGAGATACAACCACAACATCATCCTTCCACTTGAGGTTAGTGATATTTGACTTGAACTGTTTCATTCCCTAACGTATATTTCAAGTCGTGCATATTGAAAACATAAAACTGTGAAGAATGAACACTTTAGATAGACATAGTATTAAGGAATACAATATGAGGTTTATTGCTTTACCATTAAACTTTGTATATAAGACATCAACATAATCGTATAAATGCTATTGTGATTATGTATGGGTATGAGGTGAGGATTTTATCCTAGGAAACAATGTTTTTACATGTGTTTTAAGGAAGTAAGTTCATGATATGTGTTGTGAACCGAAAAGGAAATCGCCAGGCGTTATTGGGGCTGTTCTTCATTGCATATCTTATGAACGACCAATATGTGTGATTAGTATAACCGCTCATGACTTGTTTGTGTTCTTGGTAAAACTATTCACATGAGGCCTGACTTATGTATTGGTATGACTTTTATTAGTGAAACCGATCTTAAGTAATCACCTGGGGTATGATCGGGTTGTGAGTGTCTGAACGTATTACTGGGAAAAGGGGAACCGATCCTAGTAAGACGTGCAGTACATCACAAGGGGAACCTATCCTTGTATGAGGTGCATCAAAGTTTATAGTAGAAAGGGGAACCGATCCTATGAACATGTGCAACACGTTTTTAGGCAAAGGGGAACCGATCCTATGGACATGTGCAACACATATAAGTTAGATACCAAATATATATGGGGAACCGATCCTAGTACCTAGTCAATCGAAAAATTTGGTAAGCTAGTGTGACAATGCACAATACTCACATGGAGGTAGAACCGAAACTTGTTTGGTAGAACCGTTACACCCATGACTTGTGATTGAGTGTTACTTGGTCAATCGCATAGTTCTTGAAAGTCAGATGAACCAATTCTAAACTTGTTTGGAAGTGTGGTAAATCGGTTTCAAGTGAGTAAGTATGAAAAAGGACTTACAAGAGGAAAGATGTCGACACACTTTGAACACGCGCATTAATGTGTATCTTTTATTGTTCAAAAATATTCCTTTACATCTAAGAATGAAGTGAATCCAAAGATCGAATTTAAATAAGTTATAAGGTTTTTAATTATATATAGAAAATAAGAATTAGTAACGTGCATTTACTAGTTAAAGATTTTCCAAGGATATTTCGATCATAAATTTGGACAGTACATTCTCAGGAATTATGAAAACCGAATTTGGAAAATATTAAATATCTTGAGAATATTTTCGGTTTTGGAAATTCCTTGGTGTCCAAACTTCCTTGTCTATAAATACTTTGAGTTTGCATTTCTAGCAAACTAATCCTTTGTGTCAGTAAACTTCCTCTGTTGTACTGTTACGGGTGAAGCCGCCTATTCGGAGAGGAGTAACCTAATTAGACGAAATCTCTTACGGCTGCTCAGTTTAAAGTCTTCTTTGGGATTGAGAAGATCTAGTGCATACCATTGGTGGGAAACTAGATATTGCGGTTTATCTTTAGTTTTCATATTGATTTGATTGACTAACGATGGTTGAACTTTGATTGCACCTAGCTTGTTTATGCTTGAGAATCTTATCTTCTGATATAAGATTCACTCAAACTAGTTCAAGGTTTCGACATGGATCTTTAGACTGTTATTAGATCTAAAGACGATCTTGTGATAATCCATTGTTAACAGACTCTGTTATGTGTGTGATTGATCACAAGAGATTCAAGTAGTTGTGTGCAGGTGTTTATTGAAGATCTAAGAAGATTTGAAGAAAAATAAGAGATAGAAGATTTCTGACTTGGTTATATAATCTTTGGTGTGTACAATACTTGTTTTGGTAATAAAGGATCCAACTATAATCGATTTATCTTTGTGGTATTTTGATAGAATAGTTGAGAAAATCGGCATCAATACATTTCCTTGGGATTAAAGGTATTGATATCAAAATCTTAACGATTACCTTTTGGTGATTGAACATAAGATAGATCTTGGAAACTAGCAAAGGAATTTATATTAAGATAAACAGAAGAACCTTTGCGCAAATCATATCACTTGGTTGAAGAGAGTTGATACCAAACAGATTTGTTGTTCCTTTATTGTTTGGAATACGAGCCAAAGGAATTGGTCCAAGTACGTGACTTGTTTACAGGTTGGAGGCATGGGAATACAGACAAAACTAGGTGAACTATAGGTTTAGTTGCTTGGTCTCAACTATACGAAGTTGGTTTATTTTGTATAGCGGATTAATCATGAGAGTATTCGATTCTGGACTAGGTCCCGGGGTTTTTCTGCATTTGCGGTTTCCTCGTTAACAAAATCTTGCTGTGTCATTTACTTTATATTTCCGCATTATAATTATTTTATTATAATTAAAGTAAATTGCACAAACGTTAATTCCTATTTACTTGATATGCAATCCTATTGAGTTTGGTTAAGTCCGAACCATTGTATCAAGTAAACACACTTCGTTGTTGCATTGTCTCGATCTCGTATACATAGACAATCACACGAAGTGTGAACCGATTTATTGTATTGTCTCGACTCAGTCTATAGACAATCACTTTCGGAGAAAGGACTTATAAGAAGGAAAAGTTATAGCTTGAGGTATATTTGGGTACCCTCGCCTTTTCAATGTGAAGGCTTAGAAAAATATATTATTGAAAACCATAAATCCATACAAAGATAAAACTCCGCTGAAGTACAAAAAAAAGTGCGGTAATAACAGCCGGACACAGCTGTTACAATTTAACATAAGTCAAGTCAATATCTGACTTGATTTAAACAATTCTAACAACATGCTTTGGGAATAAGGTGAAAATAAATGAACTTGAAAGCCATTAGACTTAACATCCATACTTCTTCAAAGCTTGGAATATCTTGGATTCCACCACAAGACTTGTTCTTAATCATAAGGCTTAGTCATATGGTGTGCTAATCTAACAGCTAGATTAGCAGTCCACGTCAGCTAGGACTACCTCCTAAGTCCTGTGAGAGTGCTAATCTAGCAGCTAGATTAGCAGTCCACGTTAGTTGGGACCACCGCCTAGCGCTGTTTGGTTCACCGCCCACCGCTGTTGGTTTAGCGCTTTAAATCTCAGTTGTCATATAAAAAAATAAATTGCTCAACACTGATCCATTCGGCGAAAAGGTAATTTTTATAGCTCTGAACCATTCATCGCTACTATCTCGCTGCTAGTTCAAGTGCGAGCAAATGCTAGGAGAGAGAACTAGTGTTAACAAATATGCCACATTTTATTTTTGAATTGCAATAATTAACTGCTAATCTAGCAGTTGAAACTAGCCCATAGGACTTAGCCTAAATAGGAAACAAAATCCTTCGTGCATAATGAGTTTGATACTGTGGAGTAGGGGTGAGCATGGGCTGGTATGGTTTTTACCTCATCCACATCCAATCCAATTCACTACGAATTTCAAATTTGGCATCCACATCCAATCCAACATCCAACGGATGCACGGATGAACGGATTGGGTGCGGATAATCCAATGGATTTATGTTAGTTAAAATTTATAATGAAAAAATAAAACCAATACAGATGATTTCTTATAGAACCTACACATTTTATATATGTATATAAATATAGAAGTGTCATGGACAACACTCCAAACAAACACCTTAAAAATTCCAAAACTATATATATATATATATATTCTAGAAACTATATAAATGCTCTTAATCTAGCGGATATGGATGTCCAACGGATTTTAAAGGTTGTATCCGGGATCAATCCGTAATCCGTTGGATTACAGAAATCTCATCCGCGTCCAACCCATTAGCGAACGACCCCGGCATCCATCCACAAAAATACGGTTGGTCCCGGTTAAATTTGCTGATTACAGATAAAATGCTCACCTCTATGGAGGCAACAAATTTGCTTCAAGTTCAGTGGAGCTTAGCTACAGTCCACAAGTCTAATATATCTAAGCGATTGTGAGGATTTCATTATATGGACCAGCTAAGGACCACTTGAGGGTAGATCAACTCTCAGGCCAGCAGACGTTCTTATTTTTGGATGGGCGAGTGGAAAACACACATGTGTTGACCTTACTGGGGTTTCTCCGTTGGTGGGTATTGGACATGGCACATTCACAGTTGGACAAGAAGCACTGAGGGCGGCCTCGCGTAAGATAGCAAAGCATGAAAAAGCATGTATTGATAATGGACATGATTTTATCCCATTTGCTTTTGATACTTTCGATTATTTGGCTCCAGAGGCGGTGGGACTACTCAAGAGAGTTCAGAAGGTCATGCACAGTAATTTCATGACCCCCGGTTCGAGAGAATATGTTTTTAAGAAGATAGGTTTTGCAATCCAAAAGGGTCTTGCGGCGCAGCTTGTTGCCCGCTTGCCTGTTATGTAGTTGGTTTTTTATTTGTTTCAGTGAACTATAATTTTTTTTAACAAAGAATATACCGTAAGAAGAAGAAAAAGTATTTCACCACAATATCCAAAGCTTTTCACCCTTTCGGTTAATAAAATATAGGTCGGGTACATACTTTTCAGAAAGTGATGACTGCCCAACAGAGTTCTTACCGAAAAAATATAGGGCTATCCCCAGAGAAATCCACAGGTTTGAGTTTTCCGTACGATCCGGACAACACTTGATTTAATCCAAATTGAAGGACAACCGAGTTTGCCCATTTACCTTTTATTAAGTTTCCTAATTTTTTTCCTTGTTTACCCCTGAACCTTGGTAACCTAACCTAACCTAACCTAACCAAAGTAACTCGGTACACCGTCTGACTTGCATGGTAGTTATAGCTTGATTTGTTAGGATCTTCATGTAAAAAGAAATGCTTTTAACTTTACAAGAAATGCTTTTAACTTTACTGTAAATTGTCCAGTCCAAGGAAAAATATCTGGCCTTCAGCAAATAACATTGAGTGCTGATTAAGGTCTGTCCAAGTTCAGCTATTAAACAAGCCACATAATTTTGTACTAGCCAATTTCAGTGGTTCACAATTATAGACATGGCAAGAGTCTGAAATGGCAAAGGATCATTTAGAATTACTAAACAACAAGCGATTAACATGATGAATCAATAAAAACGAACACAATGATAAAAACCAATACTCCTTATAAATAAAAACACAAGAAGTTGGCTATGGTAGCATAACATTAACTATGTAGAGGAAATCCTCCTAAGATTTTTGTATACAGACTTAGAAAAAGTTTAATGTAACTATAAAAATTCGAGTAATTCATCAATAATTCTCACAACCACCACTAGTCAAGATTCATCTATAAGAGAACCGCCACCACGCTTTCACACAGATGTACACCACTTTTCCCCCCCTTATACTCCTTGTACAACCAAGTTATTGTTCTCTCTATCGAGGATAACCCAGTAAAAACTTTCAAAGCAGTGAACATAACTCTTCGTTCTGTTTATTCACATAGAGGCTTTTATCGCACGCACTATACCTGAGTAATATTGTTAATAATACTGGTGTACACAGCTTCATAGGAAGAATTACACAGCTTTGTAGCATCCAAATTCACCTAGCCTAGTCCTAGTTAGGATATAAATCGAGTCTCTTTTGTTCCAAAAAATAGGTCACTTGACGTAAATACTATTACACATTTAAAGATACATGGAACACAAGACAGGAAGACGCAGGAACAGAACCGAACCGAACCTAGCACAACATCAACTTTGCTACGGTTCTTTGCTGCCTAATAGCAACATGAAATTAGAATGTAGACATACGTAAGAAAGCTGAAGAACAAAGAAAGGAAGAAAATTAACTACCTGATACAAGTGAGGACCATTGTCATCAAAGCCATCCACCAACAAAGAAACACCGAAATGCCTCACCCCACTGTCAAATAAAAGACAATGGATATTATGCATAGTACTCAAACTCTGCAGGAAAATGTATATCTGATAACGAAAACTCACAACCCTTCTGAAAATACCGGCTCCAAGTCTATGTTCCCTCAAGAAACTACTACAAGTTTATTGCCATGTTTCAAGGGCTTGCAGCGTGGTCTTACTTGTTAAGTTCCTAAAAAAGTGTACTATACAACCACCTGCTGAAACTGTCGGACCAGACAAAAGTTGTTCTTTTGTTCTAAGTGAATAGTGTAGCTATGTATCAATCAAATGGTATAGTTTTTATATACTGACATGTTATTTCAGGGTAATATTACTAGTGGTAGTTACCAAGATTGAGTGAACTCCTGCGTAACTGCTGCAATTTCTCTGACAAGCTGCGTGACATGCATGGTTTCTTACAAACACATTTGAAAATTACAATCAGATCATACCACCACCACATCTATCTAAAATGAACCTCTTATTACCGGCTCTTTTTGTGGTAGCTGCCAATGAAAACTGTACATAATAAACAAATTAAGAAAAGGAACTCATGGTAAAAAATGGATAGATCGCACGAAATCAATAAAAAGAATAACGAGTAAGACTTACTTTGTATAATCTGTAATATGTCTGGGCATGCTTCCTACTTTTTCTAACCAAAACTCGAAAATCAGGATCCGAATAAGCATATATTGGTTTTCCGGAGGTCGCATGAAATAAATCGGGTACCCCTCTGAGAAGGTTGTATAAACTAAATTGGAACCCCTTTAAGAAGATCATATAAAATAAATTGGGTAGTCCATAGTGTTGGTTGTATAAATTAAAATGGGTAAAGGTCCAAACGGTCATATAAATTAAAATGGGTGACAAATAGTTGATACTTAAAACACCAGAAGTTACGATGTACATCATAGACAGAATCAAAACTAAATACCTCCCATATAATAAGAGATTCATAGAGTAGCAATGCATACTAAAAAGAGCACAAGTTATATAATACATTAAGATAATTATAAATCTGGACTGCCATACGTACTTCAAGGAAATCCAATATTTGTAAATCACGTTCATGAGTAACCAAACCTCGGAAATTTATCCAGACAGACTCATTTGTACGTCATTGGAGAAATGCCATACTATCCCCATGGAAAGACGCAATTTCGTCGACAACCACATGAATAAAACTGCGGCATACGCTTACAGTGACGCACTGGAGGAGAAGAGGAATCACTGGCATTATAAAACAAAAGATAAGTTATACACACAACAGACCGCAGCCATCAAAACAACACTTGGGAACTCTAAGCTTGCTGAGTGTATAGTAAAGGACCTTCCATTTATAAGCGACTTTCTAACGAAATTCTAGTGCATGGACTTAAGTATCTCTAAGATTAGGCACTTGGTGTATACATACCAAAATGTAACGCTTCATATGTATCTGTTTTTCAGCAATCAGGGTTTCATAAAATCTTGGTTATGATTGGATTTAAAGACAAAAGAAGTTTCCAGTGATAGAACTAATTAAGATACGTTATCAAAGGCTCTACTGCAAAACCTACTATACATTTCAAGTACATACCTTACCTATGTAAATTTTAGTATGTCAAAAGCCATATAAAGCCTAAAAAATGAACATTTATAGTTGGATGATATGTTTAGGGGCACAACCTAGGCAACAATTAGGCATGCCTAGACGCGTATCCACACAAACCATCATTGATATTCACTTCATGAAGAAGAAAAATGAAATACTTAACAACGATCAGACCTTTACTTACCAATAATAATGGTAGTAAGAGAAGATGCATCAATTCCATTAGTTACTTCCTCAGCAGTGTTAGAAGATGCATAAAATTCATATAAGTTAGAATGTAAATGGGTTTCAAATCCTGATAATGGGTACGTATTGCCACCGAAATAATCGATTTTACAATCTTAAAAGTGTGTATCAAGAGAAGTAATGTTCTTTTATGTAGAGGCAGATTTAAAAATTACCTGGATATACTCTTACTGCACACATGGGTATATTCTATATTACCAACTCCAATTAGGTAGATACCTTCACCAATAATCAAGAAAAATAAAAGAAAACAAAAATGATAAGAAATAGAATGAAGCATTTGAAGGATAAGAAATAAAACCTGATGTCCCCAGCTAAAAACCATATCTTTTGTGTCGGTGGGGCAAATTGGACAGACCTGCAGAGGATCAAATAGAAAATTCCGCCGCTGTAAGAGGTTGGGGAACTTTTTTACAATTCCTGTAAAACACCACTGAATTACTTTAGTTAGAAAGTAAGTACCGAATCAGATCGTCTTGATACCTTATATTCAAGGGACAACAACGGAATGATTAGTACAGGCTTATAGGGATCACCATATGTTCCATGAAAATATGAAAAATTCACTGACTCGTAACGGTGCCAAATTTAACATGACAATTTACTTGGGTGCCAAATTTAACATGACAATTTACTTGGATTCTCAAACATTCACTTAGAATCACAATTTAAGTTTACATGCAGCACCCCAGCAAACAATTCAGAAAGATATACTCGCACTTAGAATCAGTTGAAATACAATATAAAACAGTGTAGTATAAAATTACTTGGGTAGAAAACCAAGATTCCTTATAAATAAAAACACAATAAGTTGGATATTGTAGTATAAAATTTACTGGGTAGAGGAAACACTCCTAGGATTTTCGTATGCATACTGGCTTAGCTAAAACTTAATTTTGCTATATTGAACCAAGAACTAGTAATACTGCTCCATGCCGTTTCGAAGCAATTCTCAAGAGTAATTTGAAGCAGAAGTAATAACATTGTGACCTAATTGAGCACTTGAAGATGTCAATTGTGACAATCCCAAAGCTGTGGCCATTAATCACAGATTACCCAATTAAAAATCGAAGAAATTCAAAATCAGACCTTTTGATAAATAAGGGCATAGTGTAAATCAACTCAACTCAAGAACTTACCAATAAAACAATAACCGATGAAGGAAAATCTGTAGAATTTGCTAAGCATACACATAATTAGTTTCAACTTAATCACATGATGGAAGTAAAATATTAGATTCAAGTCACATGGATTCGAATCCTAGTCGCTCGAAACTCTCTACTAATTTTTACCCAACGAAGAAGAAAAAAAAAATGAGGGAGAACGAAGCAACTTTGGTTGAGTTAACCAACTAAAAGGACATTTTAGTCATTTCAATACGGATCGCTTTCAACCAGCTCTGATCGATTTGACTTTGTCCGTCAACCCTAGTTGACTGAAACCTTGTATGGGTATAAGGTTTGACGGATACTTTAGGATTTCTTTGACGATTTCTCAAAAAAATAAACCCAAAATGGGAAAAGTAGATGAAGATAGATTAAAATAGTAAAGACTGTGGGATTGCAGTGTACAGAATTAAATATGCGGAGAACAGGGGAGAAAAAACAAAAGTGAAAGTGTAATAAACAGCCGCACAATATTAAAGCCAGTTACTTTCACTTTTCTACCGGGGGTGTAGATCTACATCTGGTTTCAGCTACAGCGAGATTTTATCTTGGGTCATAATATTCTGCATCACTCGTTTCAGTCACACAGCGCAACAAATGCCACCGACAAAAAAATACGGTCGATCTTTTTGCAAAATGTGGGCCTTTGCTACCTCTTTCTCTTGAGTTTGTGTCGGCCGCTTTAATGTCTCAGACTTTGAGTGTTAATTATGTAAGACAGTTAACCCATCATCCTCTGAAATCTGAATGTTGCTGATATCTATGTACCTCAGCAAGCTGTGTGATTCACTTTAACGGTTTTGCCTGAGAACAAAAGCTTTGTACTGTCTTGCTTATGCTTAGCTATATAGCAGTGACCTTGAGCCAAATGTGGTACGTTTGTTATTGAAGTTGAACTGTCTAATTCCTTTTTAAGGTAGAAAACATTCAGGAAAACAGAGGGGAAAAAAGGGTTTTTTGGACAATTGACACATGTGGATCACCCACAATTGACACCGACAGTACGATACCCATGTTTTCGAGTTCTCATTTTACTTAATGTCAAAGTTTGAGGTTGGGTGGTCACTGGTTGGCTTACGTAAATATCGCAGATTCGCCAACTCTACTGATCACGGTTAAGAGTTCTTAATTTTAGAGAAAGACATCGTTAAGGTTGGAATTTGGAACCACTATCAGCTACATGGCTTTCTCACATCCACCAACCAAACACACATTTCGCCCTCATACACCTAAATTAAGCCCCATGTGGATCTTGGATTATAGGACGATGACGTAACTTTTTAGTGATGTTGATCCCAATTTCACTTTTAACTAGTATGGCCAACAGTGGTTGGTATACGTATATCCAATAATTAGACCCATTTCCTAAATTTTAATAAGTTAATCAAAAGAAAGAAAGAAAGAAATTGCTCTTTCTTTGATTCCTGCGCATTACATCCGTGCATAACAAGGTCGGCTGATAACCTACACATGCTCTCGTTCGGCCATTCTCGTGGGATTGTCAGCAGATCCCACGCATGCCATGAGACATGCTCACGTGAATTTAAAAATATTAGTAACAATGATAACTTTGAAGAAAGAATTTACGTGGATTATTCTTTGCTTTGGACTTGGAAAGCAGATGTAGGTGAGTCGTGGGTGGTTTGAAATGATCAATTTTAGATTCAAATCTGTGATTGCGAGGGTTTATGGATACTCAGATTAGTGAAGTTGGTGTACCAACTTTGGGTTGGTGCTTCCTCGCCTAATATAATCTTCCACGTTTCGAAACTTTTTCCTCTTTCTATTGGTCACTGCACTGGCACTGACTTTTATTTACCTGCCACAGAGCGACTCTTAAACTCCACCAACAAAGTGGTCTCTATCAATGTTTAAACCTCTTTAGCCTCGAGATTACTTTTATAAGGTTATACTTATACCTAGTTGGGAACTACTACAATGGTCCCTGGTGAAAAATCCGAAATCTTAACTTGCATTATGCGGTTGCAAGTATGTATATTGGCCAACATAGGCTAGAGACCAATTATACATTATTCTTTTTAGTATTATACATTATGCAACTAGAGTTTTGGAATCTACGGACTAAAATATATATTGCATTATGTGTCCGCTAATTGCACACACACCAACAATTAGAATTAAGAAATAGATTCAGATTCCCAGAACAAGATGCGAACCAAAACGAGCGCTAACGTGCTCAACCACCACACCAATAACATTAACAAATTATTAATTGCTTCGGAAAAAAAAATTTATTTCAGAAAAAAAAAAAAACATTAGCCAACAAGTGATCAACTGTGAACTTTGATATCAAATACCCAATCTGTAACTTTCAATCGATATCGTTTAATCATGTGAAGCGGACTTGTAACCATCATGAGTTAGCCGAACGGGGTAAGAACAATATAACCCAAATAGTTTGGCAATTTCAAGGGGGACAAACTGAATTTCTGTAAGTTTTTGTTTTGTTTCATCATTGCTTATAAAAAAAAGCCTGTGAACTTTGATTCAAAGCGGACTATTTTTTCATGCGAGACGGTAGCAAGCCGATTATTATAAAAATTATAAAGAGTACCAGCTAGCCAAAACAAAAGCTACGATGCACATTTGAACACATCCATGAATTGATTAATATAATTGTACTTCAAATCTCACCACCACACCACACCACACTCACCGACTCCACTCTTCAAACATCTTTCAAACCTCAAACACTGGAATAGTATTTTTTTAATCATATGACTATATCACCCTTCCAAATTGCCAGGACTATAATCTTCTCTTAAACAAAAAATCTTTGCCCAACTACCGAAAACAGTAATTTTCAGTTAAAACGGTAAAAACCAAAAAAAATAATCGGTCCCCACAGACCCGGTTCAACAGGCCACCGCGATTTATCAGATCCACCGCAAAACTCAAAAAGGGCATTCTTGTCTTTTTAAAAATCTTTACACCTTACAAGCTTAAATCTCAGCCGTTAACATCATCACAGTAAAACCTATTTATATCTCCACTTCTCCTCACTTTTCTCTTGTACCATTTTCCATCTTCTTTCTCTCCATTTACAGAGAAAGAAAAAATCTCCATCACTCTGTTAATATCTCGTTTTTCTTCTTCTTCTTCAGATCTTTGTAGCAATGGCGTTAGTTGTGGAGAAAACCTCAACAGGTCGTGAATACAAAGTTAAAGACATGTCCCAGGCCGATTTCGGCAGGCTCGAAATCGAATTAGCCGAAGTTGAAATGCCAGGATTGATGTCTTGCAGAACTGAATTCGGCCCATCACAACCATTCAAAGGAGCAAGAATTACTGGTTCTCTCCACATGACAATTCAAACTGCTGTTCTGATTGAGACTTTGACTGCACTTGGTGCTGAAGTTCGTTGGTGTTCATGTAACATTTTCTCAACACAAGATCATGCCGCTGCTGTTATTGCTCGCGATTCAGCTGCTGTTTTCGCATGGAAAGGAGAGACTTTGCAAGAATATTGGTGGTGTACTGAGAGATCTCTTGATTGGGGTCCTGATGGAGGTCCTGATTTGATTGTTGATGATGGTGGTGATGTTACATTGTTGATCCATGAAGGTGTTAAAGCTGAAGAAGAGTACGAGAAAACTGGGAAATTCCCAGATCCTACTTCTACTGATAACCCTGAGTTCCAGATTGTGCTCACCATTATTAAGGATGGATTGAAGGAGAACCCTAAGAAGTATACTCAGATGAAGAACAGAATTGTCGGTGTTTCTGAGGAGACTACTACTGGTGTTAAGAGATTGTATCAAATGGAACAAACCGGAACTTTGTTGTTCCCTGCCATCAATGTTAATGACTCTGTTACCAAGAGCAAGGTATAATCCCTATCTCATCAGATCTCATTCTTTTCTTTAATTGCTCAATTTTGTTTGTTTAGATCTGAATCTTGAGGTTAATTATTTGTTTGAATCTTGGGTTTTGCTGTTAGAAAAACACTTTTTGCTCTGTTTTTAGCTATTTCATTCAGATTTGGATTTGGATCTACGTTTTTCTACTATTTTAATAATTAAAATTTAGATTTAATCCCAACTTAGTATTCTCTGGATCATGGGTTGTCTTTGTTTTTACTAATAAAAATGATTTTTTATCCATAATTGGAATATTCTATGTTCAAGTTTATGTCAATTGTTCTGTTTTTAATCCTGATTTTTGTTTATGAGCAGTTTGACAACCTCTACGGATGCCGTCACTCACTTCCCGATGGTTTGATGAGGGCTACTGATGTTATGATTGCCGGAAAGGTTGCTGTTGTTTGTGGTTACGGAGATGTCGGAAAGGGTTGTGCCTCAGCTCTTAAACAAGCCGGAGCTCGTGTAATTGTGACTGAAATTGATCCAATCTGTGCTCTTCAAGCTTTGATGGAAGGTCTTCAAGTCTTGACCTTGGAAGATGCCATCTCAGAAGCTGACATTTTCGTTACCACCACAGGTAACAAAGATATCATTATGGTTTCAGACATGAGAAAGATGAAGAACAATGCTATTGTGTGCAACATTGGTCATTTCGATAATGAAATCGACATGAATGGATTAGAAACATACCCAGGTGTTAAGAGAATCACCATCAAGCCACAAACAGATAGGTGGGTGTTCCCTGAAACTAAGACTGGTATCATTGTTCTAGCTGAAGGTAGATTGATGAACTTGGGTTGTGCTACTGGTCATCCTAGTTTCGTCATGTCTTGTTCATTCACCAATCAAGTTATTGCTCAACTTGAATTATGGAATGAGAAGACCTCTGGTAAATATGAGAAGAAAGTCTATGTTTTGCCAAAACATCTTGATGAGAAGGTTGCATTGCTTCATCTTGGAAAGCTTGGTGCTAACCTTACTAGGCTTTCTAAAGATCAAGCTGACTACATTAGTGTCCCTGTTGATGGTCCATACAAGCCTGCTCACTACAGGTACTGAGCAGAGGAAGAAAGTGAAGTTCGGTGAGAAAATTGAATTCCCAAAACGGATGTTAGGTTTTTTTTTCTTTTTCTTATTGTGCTGTTTAGTGGATGTTGGGGTATGGGGTTGGTGGGCGATTTGAATAAGGGGTTGGATTAGGTTTGTGTTGCGTTTGCTATTGGGAAAACGATATTATGAGTTTGTTTTGTAGTTGGTGATGTAAATTTTGATATTCAAAACTGTTGGAAGTTTGGATATGTTTGCATCTGTTCTAATTTCTTCCACTATCATCATCAATTTTTATTGATTATATAAATGAAAAAGAATTACCGTTCTTAATAATTTACTTGATTCTCTATGTAATGTTGGTGATTGTTTTTACTAAATTTGAGTCTTTTGTTAATGGTGGTGGACCTTTTGGTATGAAATGATAGGAATTTGTGAATACTGCTGAGTGACAAGTTCCCCGGACAAGTGGCATTGCTGAGCTTTTGGGCTAACTGTATGGAAGAAATACTGTCATAAAGAACATTCCCAAAAGTTCAAAGCAAACTTAACCTAAGGCCGATTTCTATGGGGTGGCTAACCCATTTATTTGCCATGTCAGGGGACCTGGTAAATTGACCGCGCCACTATGAGAAATAAGTTAAGCGATTGAGTCTCAACCGAGCAGTCGAGACTACACCGCTAGCGGCTTTGACGCGATCGCCCGGTAGAGTTTGCACCGCTAGCGATTTAAACTCGATTGGCCTCGGTCGGTGCTCTACCGTCTATAAATACCACAATTCCCTTCATTTTTCATTCACAATTTTTTTTTTCTTTCCATCTCTAGAGAGCAAACCGGAACTATTTTTTGTTTAAAAATGAGTAGTTCCAAAACAAATAGACAAAGAAAAAGAAACATGAAAGAGAGGAAAATCTGCTACAGATAGTGATATAGTATGGGTTTAAAATAAAGAAAATGAGTCCGCAAATGTTAGGCAACTAGTTGGACCTGGTGTATTACCTACACATTTATCTAACCATCCCGAGCTAGTTGGTTTACCTAAACTAAGAGGTGGGTGGTCTGAGATAACCGAAGTGTTTGGGTTCCTCCCCGAAGCTGTTTAAGAATCCTTGCGAAGATATCTTTGGCAGCCTGCCAGTTAGCCATCTCCATAGTGGGTGCAAAAATGGCAAACTTTATAGTTTTCCATGCCCATAGGAACCGGCCTAATAAACTAGTTCCTATGGGAGGTTGTATAAAAGTTGTTCTAGTTTTCCCACTATGGTAAAACTGGCAAATTCTAATAAACTAGTATATTTTATTATGTTTTGTGGGACCCTTTATCAATAAAAAATCTGTTTGTTTGGGTTTGGTGGGGTCATTATTAAATTTTAGGGATTATATAATATTTTATGGGACCCTTTTAGAATAAAATCTGTTATAATAACTAAAAAGTAGGAGAGAAGAAGTAAAATAAAAATTAAAAAATTACCTAGTGATTTAATGTCGACCTCCATAGGTGGAGACAAAACCTGGAGGTCTAAACTCCACCGATCGGTCGAGACTCGACCGCTCGGTAACTATTCGACATGGCCTGGCTAAGTGGTGGATGCAAAACTGGAAAATTTGCCACACCCATAGAAACCGTTCTAAGTAAGGAATTGTTTGGATAGCAAAAGTAAAAGTCATTCCCAGAAGTTCGAAGCAAAATAAGTTTACTTTGTAAGAATCATAACAAGTTAAAACTTTTAGAATCCATTCTCAAGGTTTGTTGAATCATAACAAGTTAAAATTTTATCTTTTAGCAAAACAAATTTGCTATGTGAGAATCATACCAAGTTAACATTTTAACTTTTAGAATCTATTTTCCAATTTTGTTAACAATCTAATTTTCAACTTTTAAGTTTAGGTCGAAAGATTACTTCTTGTGGTGAATCCGGACACCCTTTAAGTAATATGTCAGCGCATGCAAAACACCTGACTTGGTCATCAAAAAGAGCGGTCAATTGGCGGAGAAGTTATTTCTAACTTTTTTGGTGTATCCAAAGAACCCTATAAGTGATAGGTCACTCCACGCAAAACACTCGACTTGCCATCCAAATTAAGAGAGGTCAATTGGTGGAAAAAAGTGTGAAACATCCGAATGAAACTAACATATTTGAGTTCCAACAAAGTTTAGCTAGTCTACAATTGCAATAAAAAGTTATTGGATAAAAAAGCATGGCCTCTAATGAGTACCAATTTACTGGATAGGGTACCATATAGGACAAAATAGAAAGCTCTCTATTTTATATGGATTTTGACATATCGCAATAAGAAGTTGAATATAAAGAACAGAAAAAAGCATGACTGCTAATGGGGTACTAGTTTACTGGCATATATAAGAAAAACTATTAGAGCACTGGTCGGTCGAACTCGCAAGCATTGCTATCTCAAGTTTGTTGTCAATTTTAGTTGCCAAAACTATAAGTCTCGATTTTTAGTCTACTTATAGCTAAGTCTCGGACTAGGATAAAAAGTGTAGTTGAGCTTTAGACTCCACGTCGTTCATCATACAAAGACAAAGAAATACTCAAGGAACTGGTGGAACTTCATCGACTAAAAGGTATGCGGAGACTTGAAATTATCTATCACTCAAAAAGTCTATCTACTTTATCTCCTATCTTGAGACAATAGTCGTATTGAAATATAGACTTCGAGTATACACATTTTCTATTTCGAGTCGAGTTTATCCCGCTTATCTTTTTCTCGAAATATGTGTTGGTAAGCTTTCGCTTTGGCCAAGTTCATCTTTACAAGTGACGACAATCGTGTTGATTATTTAAATATCTTGAAAATTGCTTTGATGAAAAATAGTGCGTGAATAACCTCTATTTAACATCCTCTAAGAATGTTTTAATGTTTCAATGATTTAATGAAAAATAGTGTGTGAATAACCTCTATTTAACATCCTCTAAGAATATTTGAATGATTGAAATGAGAGTTTAGAACATGCAACCATCCTTGGATATAAGCATATAATGTGTTCGCGCATTAGTGTATAAGTCCAAAACCGGGAACCAAATGTATGCATACTTTTGTGTGTACTAAATGGTTTATGGAGAGTGGGTAAGTATGTGTACACTACGCATACTGGTGGAAAGTTCACGTCGTGAATTTCTGCTGAGTTTGGAAACCAAACCAAACTCAAATCCAGTTACTTAAGTACGCATACTGATAGGTGTCTAAAACACCTTAATATTTATCTATTATTTATGCTTTCTTTGTTGAGTTTTCTTGTAAAATATGTATCTTATGTTTTCTTTTGAGTGTTTAGGTACTTTGGAGTCATTTGGAACAAAAGAAGAGAAAACAGGGAAAAAGTGTTGGAGGCGGACTATTTCTCATTATTTGCTTTTATTTCTTCATCTCTGTCTGAAAAGTATGTCCGCTTTAGTGATGCAAATTCTGTCTGAAAAGCATGAAAACTTTAGTGATGAAGAAACATTGAAGAGAAGTAAAAGATGGAGCTGTTGGTGAGAGTTAGAGATGTAGCTGCAATTGGAGTATGAATATGTTTGGAGTTGAACTCCAGAAATGTGCTAATGGTGGTTTGCCTATGGAGATTTGGATAGTTCTGGCGAATTGGTTAAGTTATGGATGTGAAACATCCTGGTTGCAACTACAACTACAGAGAAGACGGAATTGAAATGTTGCAGGTGGTGCTATTTTGAGTTCGCAAAGAAGCTAAGCTGTTGCCACTGATGACTGGTGCTAATGGAAGAGTTGATATGGGTACGAATATGAGAATGGGTAGTTGTTAATGATGGCTGAAAGTATACAGTGGGTTCAGTGTATGGAGATGAATCTAGTGGTGATGGACTGATGTACTGAAGTGGAGGAATTGGTACATCAGGTTTTTGTGTTGTGTTGTAATGGAGATGGAAGAGCTGGTGATAATGGTTGCTGCCAAGGAACTGAGTTGCAGCTGCATTGCAAGTAGATGAGCATATGGAAAATAAAAGCAGGAGCTGAAGTCGGGGCTAACTGGAGGTACGATAGAGGAGGTTATGGCACTGGAGAAAATGTAGTTGTTTTGTGATACATTGGTGGTGAAGTTCAAAGCCGAGATGAGTGATGACAAGTATGTGAATTCATGGAAAAGGTTGAGAAGATATTGAGAGTGCAGAAGCTGGTAAGAATGTTTCTGCCATGGATATCTACAAGAGTTCGAGATGCATTAGGAGACAGGAAACGGAAGATCACAGCGCAATGAGTTAACTGGAACTGAACTGAGGTGCTGTTGGGTTGAGATTGCAGGTGATAATGAATGTTCAGCTGCAACCAATGGTGCTCGAGAGGATCAGGAAGAAGTATTGCAGGTGAAGGGTTGTTGTTGCTGGGGCAGTAGAATGGCATTGGCGGTGCTGTCTAAACAGTGAGCTGGCTAGGCTTGTAACTTTGCAGGAGGTTGTGCTGGTGAACAAGAGAAGAATGTGTTGTTGGCCTTGATTAAGAACTGGTGAATGTTTGTTATTAGTTATTATGGATGTTGTTGGGTTGTTGGTTGTTAACTAAGAATTGAGCAGTTGTTGGTGGAACTGTTGGAGGTGGATGTGCACATAAGTCTTGTAAGTTATGGAAAGAATGGCTTGAGTCAGAGTTGGCATTACATGGAAGGTCTTGTGGTGTCACTACAGGCCTGAGAATGGAATGAGAATGCAGAAACTGTGCGAAAACACATCAAGAATAGCGAGCCAGTGAGCATAGGCCGGGATGCCGGATTCCAGAGATTAAAGTGGGGATCGTAATGTTTTAGTCAATCATAAAGGTAGAGTGTTTTGGATGCAAGAGTCGACTGCGGGACATATGAGCTACGAGTCACGCTTTTGGGCAGGTTTTTGCAAGAACAAGGAATTGGCTTAAGTGGTTCTCTTGTGAATGTGTGGACTGTAGATAAGCAGAGTTGAGCTACTGGAAGTGTAGAATTTCCTGGTGACAGTTTTTGATGAGAAAGGCGGCCAAAGTCAGTTTTCAGATGACCTGATTCCGACGACGGTGGCATGATTCCGGTGACGATGTTAGCAACCCGACGACCCATTTTTGGACCCAGAATTTCCAGAGACTTATTTTCCACACATGGGCTTGGTAGATTAATTGGAGATGGGTTTTGAGAAGACTTGACCTAACTAAGGAAAGAGTATCCTTTTGAAAATTGGGGGAAGCATATAAATAGAAAAGTCTTTCTCTAAACCTAGATATATCTCCATTAGGGAATCCTCAACTTTTGTTTCTAGGGTTTACAACATGATAGATTTTTTCTTTATTCTTGTGATGAACTCCATTATGTTTATTATTGGTTATGGAATAATTGGATTTCACATAATATGCTTTTTTATATGATAAATTAGTTTTGTCTCCATATTATCGACTATGATTCACTTTTTATATTGTTACATGATTTGAATGCTTGTTTGATCGAGTCGCGAATCGGTTGAGTTTGTTTTCATCGCTATTGCTAAATTAGGGTTTATTATATGCAAAAGTGATAGATTCCTGATTACAAGTAGCATAAATATGGTTATAGCTTGTAGTGATGCATCATTATAATCATATGTGAACCATAACCTTTGTTAAATTGGATTAGTGCTTTTACACGTTCGATTGCTTTGATTGGACTGATTTCATAGAAATTAATGCATCTAGGGAATTAAACTTGATTAGTTCTTTTACACGTTATGTTTTTCTCTAAGATAGAATTCATATTCGCATCTTTTAATGTGTTTGTTGATGACAAGAGGAGATTAGCGGGATATTCTTGCGAACAAGGTATCCTAAGGATTTTGATTAAGTTGAGAGATTAAATATCAATTCTAATTATTGTTTTGAAAGAATATTTGTGAATGAAGATGAATCCTTAACCAATATCTCTTCTACTTGATTTATTTGTTTATTTGTTTATTTTTCTTTTATTTTATTTTAGTATATTAAAAATCAGAAAAACCCCCATTGTTATTTATAGGAAACCGAAACAACTTGACAACCTAGACCTCTATGTGGGAACGATCCTTTCTTGCCCTTGCTTTATTATATATTTTGAGTAATAAGAAAGTGTAAATTATTTTTGACGCCTACGACAACGATCACATACCCATACACATACTTAAGTGTGTTACTTTCTAAAATTGGTTTATTCGTGAACTTAAATATATATAAACTAAGTAATGCATATTTGTAAACCGTGGCTATAAAGTTCATGAATCAATTCGAGTGAATCAAAACCGATTTTGCTTCAATTGTGTCTTGTATACTTCTATGAGATCTAAGCAATTGAACAACTCCCTAACAAGTTCTTTTGAGTCATTTGAACTAGTTATGGTGAAGATGAATATGGTTGATATGAAAGTGCTCATATGGATAACCATTTGGTTAATTACTGTTGAACCAATGACTTGTGCACGTTTAGGTATGGTTACACAAACCTAAATGACGTATATTTCATTTGTGTATAGTAAGCTAAGTTTGATCTAACGGATGAAAGATATTAGCTTGAATATCAAGTTTTCATCTAACATTAAATATTGAATGCTTTGTTACCAAGGTAACTTAGATTCCAAACCCTGATTTGGAGACTATATAAAGGAGAACTCTAGCAACTGGGAAAGGTAATCCCCACACCTCCTGTGTGATACTAGTTATATAAGATAGAGTCGATTCTCCTTTAACCTTAGGTTTCACCGAGACCTTGTAGGTTAATGACTTGAAGATTTCATTGGGATTGTGAAGCCAGACCCAACTATTTTCTCTGTAGTTGCGTGATCTGATCTTGCTGTTTCTATCGTATTGAGTACAATTGGAAAATTGGCTCGAGATAAATTTCTTCGATAGGCAAGATAGAAAAGTAGTCACAAACATCTTCGTCTCATCATTTGTGATTCCACAATATCTTATTTCGCTAGTCGATTAAGATTATTGTGAGGTGATTGATAATTTTAGGATGTTCTTCGGGAATACAAGTCCGGGTTATTGATTGGTTCCTATTCATCTTGATTTATCACAAGACGGAACAAAACTCGTAGGTATTTATGTGGGAGACAAATTTATCTATTTCTATTGACTTTTCCGCGTGACATAAACTTGTTTATTAAATTCTTCAACTTTGGGTCATAACAACTCTTAGTTGTGGGTGAGATCAGTTAAGGGAATCAAGTGCGTAGTATCCAGATGGTATCAGAGATGTAAGGAGCGCAACTGTACCTTGGATCAGTGTGAGATTGATTGGGTTCAACTACAGTCTAGACCGAAGTTAGTTTGTAGTAAGCTAGTGTTCTAACGAGGCAGACAGACACTGACATGTGTTATCCCAATTACTATTCAAAAGAGTCTATCTCCATTAATAAAAGGGAATCATCTAAAGAGAATAAACTGATTCTAAATCTCGTTAGAATCCAAGTTGATAGATTTAATTGGTTGAAAAACAATGTCAATGTTCTTCTCGGTATAGTAAGAGACCGTGACTTTAAAGAAAAAGCCCCTTGTAAATAAAATACTGAAGTTCAGTTTGCACGTATCTTACTCGAGGTGTGCCTCAAAAAGTATGCATTGTAAATTGAACATCTCTTGAGTAAACTCTCGATTCAAGGATGTTCCAAAAATTCCACTATACCATCTACTTCTGTCACAACTGTAAGAGTTCCAGTTCTACAAGTAAAATCAGAATCCCCTCCTTATTGAAAAAATGTGCTTACAGCCTCCTCTAATCAAGGAAGTTCTAAATCACATGGAAGGAATAAATCTCCCAACGATGGTGTTAAGACTGTTCTGTCTAATCACTCAGGTGATCAGAAAATGTGTCTCTTTTGTGATTCAAAAGGACATGTTGAACAAAAGAGGAAAACGAGGTTGAATGACAATTCTATTGTTCGTATTCAACACACCTTAGATTTAATTCTCAAAGGTATAACTGACATTCGTATGTCTAGACCAATTGGTTTCAGTACTCACACCGTGTACCCTACCAGGAAAGTCAGTTCAATGTGTTCCTCAAATGTTCAAATGCGAAATAGTCTTCCCATACCAATTCGTTCAAGAAGAACTAATGGGCCCCCTTCAATCAAAAAGGAAGATAATGTTGTTCATGATGTGAAAAAGGTACCAGAAGAATACAAAAATGGAGGGATGGAAGACAATCTAAAAAGGATAATCAAAGAATATAAAGAGATTATTAACAGGATGTCAATTCCCTCTTGTAAAAATTCTTCAGGTAAGAATACATACTATACACCATACTTTGATAATATTAAATTTTATGATAACTTTTCACATCATAATGGTTTTCCGTAAAAAACCAGGAGAAAAGGGTTTAACCAGAAACAACGTTTATTTGATGAGCTCAAGGCTCATACTTGTGGTAATTGATCACAAGGTTGAAACGTCACTCATAAAAAACCTGGTTGAGTGAGATATGGTCAGGTATCCTTGATGGTGAAGTGTGACTTGATTCTTTGGCTATTTCCTTATCGCTCTTAGCCGGATAATTTTACAAGCATGTCTGCACAAGTATTTTCACCTTGTTTTGACGAAGTTTTTTTTTTAAAATTTTATTTTGTCAAATTGCTACTCTTGTGCTCTAAATTGTTTCTCTCTGAAGATATAAAATTTATTGAGCCAATAAGTCTAGTAATATTTTCACGTAGCAAAAAAATTCTGTCAAATTGTGTTTTTATTTTTTGGGTCAAATTGAATTCGTACGAGTACCATGTTACTGTCACGAATCAATTTTTGGAAACCCTAAAAATTACTTTCCCTAAGAAATCTTTTAAATACCAAACCTTTGGGTCACGTACACATACTCTGGATTATTTTGATTTATGTCAAGAATGTCTTCATCTTCACACTCTGGTGATTTTGCAAGAGGTTTTCTTGATAAAGGTACTATCTTCGAGTCCAAAGGTAGGAAGAAAATAACCCTAGTAGAATATGATCATCATAATGCCTCATGTCACTATGCCTATACACATCAGGATGTTGAGAATTAGGATATGGTTTCTGCTAAAGTGGTTCATGATTTTCTTAAATACTCGAGGAAGCAAAACTGCAGCTCGTTGATACTTTGAAGAGTCTTGATGTGTTGAGATCTGAGTTGAAAAAGGTTACGTCTGACCTTGGTCTCATAAAGACACATGTTAAAGAGATCCTCAATGAGAATATCTTCTCATAAGATGCAGTGGATGCTGTCAATCACAAGCTCAAAGGCCTCAAGGCTCGTGAGGATTCCGAAATATCTATGTGATTTCAGTTCGTGTTCGTTTTTGATGGTTTGGGAGACTGTCTTTGTTTTTAGCATGTTGATCTTATTTTTTCTAAGGAAACTTCTTATGAGAATTTTATTCTTGTATTTTTTAAGAAGATTAACTAGAGTTTGGAATAGCCATTATTGTGATTACACATAGCTATGTCCAACGATTTTCATCTTCAATGTTTTTAGATTTATTTTTTTAAATTCTAAAGTTTGTTTGAAAGATGATTTTTGCAGTATTAGTCTTTATGGTTTTATATATTGCAATCTGGTATGGGATATGTATGTTTGCGTCCGTGAACTATGATTTTCCCATACGTTTTCAAAAGTTAAGTCTTTCGTACGTCGATATGCAAGTATTGATAAAAGAATGAATGAACTTTTGACAAAAAAAAGATAATCCTTTTATGTCATTATGCAAATATTAATGGAAGAAAGGATGAGCTTTTGTTTACAAAGATTAAGTCTATTGTATGTCATTGTGTAAATAGTGATGAAGGATAGAATGAATCTTTGTCTATTTCGCAGTATTGATCTTCCCTGATCCATATCTTTTATGTATATACTGTGCGGCTCCATAAGTTTTCTTATGTTGAGCATTTTATAGTTAGATTAATCATGGGTTCTCTTGGGGTTAGTTTAGTTGAGTATTCCGATTGAATTTATCGCGGGTTCACTTGTGGTTAATTCAATTGAGTATTTTGGATACAAATTCATATTCTTATATGATTTGTTATTAGCCAAAGAATCCTTCTTTTCTTGTGAAAATAAGGTCGCTCTTGTTGTTCTTTCGGGAATAACATTATATGGGGGAGAGTTCTTATTTGAACTTGTGCTTTATTGCCAAATATTTGTGGGGAGTGTGGTTGTGGAATATTGTATTGGTTATCTTGCATCTTTATAAACTCCTTGATGAATGCATTTAGTTTCGTCTATATGATTGCATCTAAAAAGTTGATATGTGCTTTCTTTTGGTCATGAAATGTCTCTATGGAAATTTCATTAGGATCCCACTAGTTTTCGTACTTTTGTCAATTTTATTGACAAAAAGGGGGAGAATTAATGTGTAGTTCACACTACAAATACATATGTATTTCGTATCATTGTGTAAGTGGGAGTGGTTTCCATTTGAGATGGAGTATTGACTAAGGTGGAGTAATACATATCATCACAGTATTGTTGACGAAGTTGTGATATAATTGAACTTTGATGCTGTGTAACAATGATCGAGAGATTTTGTTTTCTCACTATTATGGCTACGGATTTTCAACAACGATGATGCTGAACTCACAACCTTTGGAATCATTGGAGTACTTGGAAGTGACGAAGATTTCGAGTAATGTTGAAGAACCAAAGAGATCATGCATGTGTAAGAGAAGCTGCAAAGTTTATTTTTTGTATTCCACATGTATTGATAGTTTTGTCACTAAAATTGACAAAGGGGGAGATTGTTAGAGCACTGCTCGGTCGAACTCGCAAGCGTTTCTATCTCAAGCTTGTTGTCAAGTTTAGTTTCCAAAACTATAAGTCTTGATTTCTAGTCTACTTATAGCTAAGTCTCAGATTAGTATAGAAAATGTAGTTGAGCTCTAGACTCCACGACGTTCATCATACAAATTCGAAGAACTACTCAAGGAACTGGTGGAAATTCATCGACTAAAAGGTATGTGGAGTCTTGAACTTATCTATCACTCAAAAATTATATCTACTCTATCTCATATCTTGAGACAAAAGTCGTATTGCTATATAGACTTCGAATATACACATTTTTTATTTCGAGCCGAGTTTATCTCGCTTATCTTTTTATCGAAATATGTGTTGGTAAGCTTTCGCTTTGGCCAAGTTCATCTTTACAAGTGACGAAAGTCATGTTGATTATTTCAATATCTTGAAAATTGCTTTGATGAAAAATAGTGTGCGAATAACCTTTATTTAACATCCTCTAAGAATGTTTCAATGATTCAAATGAGAGTTTAGAACATGTAACCATCCTTGGATATAAGCATATAATGCGTTCGCGCATTAATGTATAAGTCCAAAACCGGGAACCAAATGTATGCATACTTGTGTGTGTACTAAATGGTTGATGGAGACTGGGTAAGTATGTGTACCAGTACGCATACTGGTGGAAAGTTCACGTCGTGAATTTCTGTTGAGTTTGGAAACCAAACCAAACTCAAATACGGTTACTTAAGTACGCATACTTAAGTGTGTTACTTTCTAAAATTGGTTTATTCGTGAACTTAAATATATATAAACTAAGGAATGCGTATTTGCAAATCGTGGATATAAAGTTCATGAATCAATTCTGTAGTTGCAGGAAATCCCACATACACCCCTCATAAGAATTCATACAATCAAGTCATTTTAGGATGAACAATCACAATCTTTATTGATTAATCTCACGAATTCTACAAGAAAGGAAAGAAATGAAATTAAGAAATTAACAACTGCTCTGGACTTTCTCTCTCTTAGTGACTTAATTAATACTCGAAAAAAGATCCCCCTCCCTTAAGCCTGTGCGACTCTTTATATAGGGAATTACATCTGCAAGCCTATTATCTTTCCTTGATATGTGTCTCCATTTTATTTTTGGAATTCTTGCAGACAATTCTTCAACAAGTTTTTTGTACTTCTTCAAAGATGGTTCATTTGTGGTATACTCTCCCTTTATCTGGCGAATAACTAATTGTGAATCACTGGTGATTCTAGCATTTTCCAACTTCATTTCTATCACAAACTTCAATGCATGGATTATAGCTTCATATTCTGTCTCATTATTAGTGGATGCAAATTCCAATCTAAATGAGAAAGCTGTTTTTTTTCCTTTTGGTGAAATGAAAACAACTCCAATCCCATTTCCTTCTCCATTTGACGATCCATCCACTAGTATTTCCCATCTGTCAGGTGTTGTTAATAGCTCTTTTGGGTCCCCATGTTCTTCTTCTATATCCATCATCTCTTCTACAGCTTCGTCATCCTCTAAAGAAAATTCAGCTAAGAAATCTGCGATAACTTGTGATTTTGGCTAGGATAGAATTTCATATTGAATATTAAAGTGCCCTACTTGCGCATTCCATCTCTCAACTCTTCCTGATCTTTTTGAATTCTTCATCACCGATTCGATTGGAACTCTCGTTAACACTTTGATCTTATGCGCTTGGAAGTAAATTCGAAGATTAAAAGTTGCGTGTACCAATGCTAGAATTAGTTTCTCAATCTTTGAATAATTTCTCTCTGCTGAATTAAATGTTTTTCTGATATAATAAATTGGTTTTTCTACCCCTGCGTCTACTCGCAATAACACAGCACTTAGCGCATATGGAGTTGTTACGAGATAAATCAATAATTCTTCTCCCGGTTCAGCTTTCTGTAATATATATATACTCGCCAAATGTTCTTTTATTCCTTGAAAAGATTTTTCGCATTCATCTGTCCACTTGAATTTTGTTACCTTCTTGAGTATATCGAAAAAATGTTTACACTTGTCTGAAGATCGCGAAATGAACCTTCCTAGCGAGGCTAAGAGTCCATTTAGTTTTTGCACATCTTTTACCGTCGCAGGAGTTGGCATATCGCGAATTGCTTGTACCTTTTTCTGGATCAACTTGTATTCCCTCTTTTGACACAATATACCCCAAAAACTTCCCTGAAGTTACTCCAAAGGTACACTTATCAGGATTCACTTTAATATTGAATTGCCGCATTTGATCGAAAATCTCTCTCAAATCTTGCACATGATTCTCATCTTCTTTGCTTTTGATCAGCATGTCATCTACATACACTTCTAATGTTTTGTGGATCCACTTTGCAAACACATTTTCCACCATTCTTTGATATGTTGCACCAGCATTTCGTAAGCCAAATGGCATCTTTGTATAACAATATAATCCTCTTGGAGCAAAAAATGCAGTATGTTCTTGATCTTCTTCAGCGAGAGGAATTTGATTATATCCTTTATACCCATCCAATGATGATATTCTTGCGTTTCCTGCTGATGATTCAACCATTTGTGGAATATCTGGCAACGAAAAACTATCTTTTGGACATGCCTTGTTTAGATCCGTAAAATCTATGCAAATTCTTATCCCTTTGTTCTTCTTTGGGACCAACACCATGTTTGCAATCCATTCTGGATATTTTGCTTGTCTTATAATTCCTGCGTCGAGCATCTTCTGTAGTTCTTCTTATATTTGAGAATGATATGTTGTTGCGATCTTCCTTATTCTTTTCTTAAATGGTCTTATGATTTTGTTGATTTCTAATTTATGACATGCTATTGACGGGTCTATCCCTGGCAACTAATCCATGTTCCACGCGAAGATATCTGCATATTCTCGCAAAAGATTTATAGTTCTTTCTTCCTCATCTGCCTCCATTCTAGTCCCAATTTTCAGCATTTTAGGTTCTTCTTTACTTCCAATATTTATTTCTTTTGTTGGTTCAGCAGCAGTGTAGCTGGCTTTAGGTTCTCCCATTGGTGTTGGCGTTTTCATAACTCTCGCGAACTCATCTCCTTCTTGCGAAACATCACTTGGTATCCCTTTTCCTTCTTTTGCCCTTATCATGTAAATTTTAAATTCCTCTTCTTTCTTTGCTTCTCTGTTCAATTTCTGCAGAGCTTTTCGCAGACTTTGGACGTTCTTCACAATTTCTTACTTCAATTTGGTAGCACAATCTCGCGAAATCCACATCTCCTCTAATTTCTCCAATTCCACTAGGCATAGGAAATTTAACACATTAATGTAATGTTGATTACAGCCTTGATTGCGTGTATCCACGGTCTTCCCAATATCATATTGTATGGTTTGATTCCACATCTACCACACATAATGATATTTGTGTTTCAATTTCTCCTAGTGGAATTCGTACCATTATCTCGCCTTTAGGTTTTGTTATAGACTTTCCAAAGCCATGAACATAATACGTTGAATGAGACATTTCTTCATCCTTATATCCCATATTCTTGAAGGTATGATAAAATATCATGTCTACAGAACTTCCTGTGTCTACTAAAGTTCTATTCATAGCCCATTCTTCTTCAGATTTTATCGATTTCTCTTTTCTCATTGGTATAGTGGTTCTTGTGACCACCAATGGAGATGTATGACTTGAATCTCCTTCTGGTATTTCTGCAGAACGTGATTTCTTGTTTTTCCCAATCTTTCAATGATGATATCTTCTCCACTGTCATAATCTTCCTTCCTTCAAAATCCCGTTTATGTATCCTTCCCTTGATATTTTCATGAAATCTATCAATCATTTCTTTTGTTATTACATTACCTTTCAATTTTCTACAATCCTTTTTGATTCTGATCATTCTTCCTTCAATTTTCTCACCGATTTACTTTATGATTTCCCTAATCTTGAACAATTTTTATCCTCTTCTTCGCCTTTTCTTCTATTTTCGTTAATTCTTTCCCTGTTTCGGGCGCCAAAATGTAGTTGCAGGATTTCCTACACTAAACCCTTGTCAAGAATCTATGAAAACTAAGTCATAATTGTGAATGAAAAACAACACTTTTATTAATTCACTTTCATGAAGATTTATAAGAAATATTAAAACTCAAAAGTATAACTTTCTTTCTGGAGTTTCTCTCTCCTCAGAATTCTCTCAACTCTCAGAAATGCATCATCCTTTTCTGGATCTATCGTGCCCTTTATATAGGGATTTACATAATGGATGACAGCTAAGTTTTCCTCCTATTTCAGATCTATTCTGCGATCTTATCACGATCGTTACAATATTTCTCTATCGCAAGCATAATGACCATCGCAGGATTAATCTTATTCTTCTTCCATCGTCAGTTTCTTTTAGTTGTTCTCTAATGCTCGTGAAATGTCGTTGAAGAATCTTGCGACGTTCTCGTCAAAGTGTTATTAATACTTGTAGAAATGTTTGGGTTTCTCGCAGAAGTGTTGTTTCCATCGCGAGAATATCGTTGTGGCGATATTCTGGTACTACATCATCCATATCCCATGAGAAAATATATTTATACTCTCGCAAAAGATTAATAGTTCTTTCTTCTTCATCTGTTTCCATCTTGGTCCCAACTCTTAGTATTTTGGGTTCTTCTTTAGTTTCAACATTCACTTCCTTTGTTGATTCTGTTACGGTGTAGCTGGCCTTAGGTTCTTCCATGGGCGTTGGTTCTTTTATCACTTTCGCAAGTTCTCTTCCTTCTTCCGAAATTTCGCTGGGTATTCCTTTTCCTTATTTTGCTCTAATCATGTAAATTTTATACTCTTCTTCTTTCTTTGCCTCTTTCGCCATCTTTCTGCGAAGTTTTCGCTTCTTTGGACGTTCTTCATAATGCTTCACTTCAATTTGATAACATGATTTCTCACTATCAATATCTCCCCTTATTTCACCAATTCCGCTTGGTATTGAAAATTTGATGCATTGATGTAATATCGATGCTACGACTTTAATTGCGTGTATCCATGGCCTTCCTAACAACATGTTATATGGCGATTCCACATCCACCATACACAATGTTATTTGTGTTTCACTTTCTCCTAGCGAAATTCGCATTATTATTTCTCCTTAAGGTTTTGTTGTAGATTTTCCAAAGCCATGAATATGATACATTGAATGAGTCATTTCTTCATCTTTGTATCCCATTTATTTGTATGCATGATAAAACATTATATCCACTGAACTTCATGTATCTACTAAAGTTCTATTCACCGCCCATTCTTCCATGTTTTTTGCGGATTTCTTCTTTTCTTTCTGTGTGGTTACCGTGATTACCAAAGGAGATGTGTGGCTCAAATTTTCTCTTGGTATTTCAGCCGATGTAAATGTAATTTTCTGCTTTTCCCAATCTCTTAAGGGTGATATCTTCTCTACTGTCATAATTTTCTTTCCTTCAAAGTCTCGTTTATGTATCCTTCCTCTAATGTTCTCATGAAATTCATTAATCATTGTTTTTGTGATTATGCTACACTCCAACCTTCTTTTATTTTCATTGATCTTGATTGTCTCTTCTTCAACTATTTTGCTGTTTTCTTTCATCATTTTCTTGATTTGAACAATCTTTATGACGATCTTCACTATTTTCAATTTTCAGTCCCTGTTTCTAGCGCCAATATGTAGTTGCAGGAAAGCCCACACTACACCCCTCACAAGAATTCATACAATCAAGACATTTTAGGATGAACAATCACAATCTTTATTGATTAATCTCACGAATTCTACAAGAAAGGAAAGAAATAAAATTAAGAAATTAACAACTGCTCTAGACTTTCTCTCTCTTAGTGACTTACTTAATACTCGAAAAAAGATCCCCCTCCCTTAAGCCTGTTCAGCTCTTTATATAGGGAATTACATAGTGGATGTCAGCTAATCTATCCTTTATTTTAGGATATGGCTTGCGGTATTTCTCAAGCTTACAAATGTCCAATTTCGCAAACGTCCTAAATTTCGCTAGATCTTCTCATCTTTCTCGTGTTTACGCTGTCGTTTTCTTCTACGTCATTTCTCAAATCATCCTGCGACATTCGCAATGTGTTGTTAGTGAAGATGTCACAAGTGTATCCTTGTTGCAATATTCTGATCCTACAGATTCAAGTGAATCAAAACCGATTTTGCTTCAATTGTGTCTTGTATACTTCTATGAGATCTAAGCAATTGAACAACTCCCTAACAAGTTCTTTTGAGTCATTTGAACTAGTTATGGTGAAGATGAATATGGTTGATATGAAAGTGCTCACATGGCTAACCATTTGGTTAACTACTATTGAACCAAAGACTTGTACATGTTTAGGTACGGTTACACAAACCTAAATGACGTATATTTCATTTGTATATAACGAGATAAGTTTGTTCTAACGGTTGAAAGATATTAAATTGAATCTAATCTGGTTTTAATCTAACGTTGAATATTGAATGCTTTGTTACCAAGGTAACTTAGATTGTAAACCCTGATTTGGAGACTATTTAAAAGATAACTCTAGCAACTGGGAAAGGTAATCCCCACACCTCCTGTGTGATACTAGTTGTATAAGATAAATCCGATTCTCCTTTAACCTTAGGTTTCTACCGATACCCTGTAAGTTAACGACTTGAAGACTTCATTGGGATTGTGAATCCAGACCCAACAATTTTATATGTAGTTGCATGATCTGATCTTGCTATTTCTATCGTATATAGTACAATTGTAAAATTAGCTCGAGATTAATTTTTCCGATAGGCAAGATAGAAAAGTAGTCACAAACATCTTCGTCTCATCGTTTGTGATTCCACAATATCTTGTTTCGCTAGTCGATTAAGATTATTATGAGGTGATTGATAATTCTAGGCTGTTCTTCAGGAATATAAGTCCGGGTTATCGATTGGTTCCTGTTCACCTTGATTTTTCAAAAGACAGACCAAAACTCGTAGGTATTTCTGTGGGAGACAGATGTAGTTGCAGGAAATCCTACACTACATCCTTGATAAGAATTTACAGTAATTAAGACATATTTGAATATTAGAAACAACACTTTATTATTTGATTCTCAGAAATGTTTACAAGAAATGGAAGGAATCAAGAATACAACCTTTCTCTTCAATTTTCTCTCTCCTCAAGACTTTCTCAACAGTCAAAAAATACATCATCCCCTCTTTGAATCTACTGGGTCTCTTTATATAGGGTAGTTACATAGTGGATGACAGCTAAGCTGTCCTTTAATTTCGGATCTTACTTGCGATATTATCGCAGTAGTTATAATGTCAATTCTCGCAAGTGTTGTAACCATCGCAAGACAATCATGCTCTTCTCGTGTTTCTTCATTCATCAGCTATTATGTCACTCCTTAAATTATCTTGTGATACTCGCAAAGTGTTGTTGAAGAACTCGCGGTGGTGTTCGTAGAAGTGTTGTTAATCTTCCAAGAGTAATATCATGGCGATATTCTGGTCCTACATCTTGCCTCTTATCATGCCTTTTCTGCGTAGGAGGAAAGATCATGAGAAATAAAATACCGCAGCTATTCATCGTTTTATCTTCTATGATCAACAAAACTCCGTAAATTAAGTGTTACCACCTACACGTGTCGAATATTCCTCTTTTTACCGGTTAATCTTTTATTACCCGGTTACCATCCTTCTGTCTATAAAAGAGAGAACCTATCAAAGAGTTATTTTTTATTCTTTTACTTCTTTTACTTCTTCACCTCTTCACTCTCTGCAAATTTTTTCTACATGCAACTTTCTTCTTCTGCAAATTCACCTGCTGCTGCTTCAATGAAATCTTCAAGGTATATGTTCTTCTAGTGTTATTAAACTCGATTTTGATTGTCTAAATCATATTTATTCACTTTATTTGATTTTTTTTTTGCTTGATTCTATATAACTCCCATACTATGTTTTGTTTTTAGTGGGACTACATCCAACACCCAGTTTGTCGATCAAAACCCTAATCTTCTTGAAGATTCACAACAAAACCTCACTGAAAATAAAAGGAAGTCTGCGAGTCATAAGGTAGGAAGAAACATTGTTTTCTTAAATAACAATATTGTTGCCTCTGTTTCTTATCTATATTATTACTCGCAGGGTGATGAGAATGTTGTTAAACCTCGCAAGAAATATCGCAAAGCCAAGACTATTGAGATTGATATTACTATTACCAAATTTTCTTCTTCAAAATCTGTTTCTACTACTTCACAGATGGAAAATCCATCATCTATTTGCGAGAATATCATTATCAATACCCCCAATGCCATTAATCCTCCAACGAATGAAACTCCCAAAACTGTTATGAACAAGGCTTCTTCCTCTCCTATTTTTTCTTCCAACTGTTACTTTTCCAGACACTCCACACCTTCTAGCGATGCAACCATCGCAAATGACTCAAATCTCCAACTCGCCATCATTACCACTTCACCCTCTACACCTCTTCCCCCATCTAAAGAAACATCAGTAGGGGTTGATGCGACTTTTAAAGTTTTGTCTGACATTCTAGATGATGCCAGGAAATCTTTTACTAACCCTTTCAAATATGATGTCTGCGAGACTCTAATCAAATATTTTGGCTCTGATCGAACAGCTTCCCGAGCATCTTTAGAAAATTAAGTTGAAGCTCTAAAGAGAAGTCTCCAAGCCAAAACTTCATAATGTGATATTCTTAATCACAAGCTTCGAAACTCTTTACTAGATTGCGAAAATCTTCGCAATAAAAACAAGGAGTTAAAAGGTATAGTTCTACTGTCTTTGCCTCTAATTTTTATGTTCTAGTAGATTTTCATCTTTTATGTACTCAATTTCCTTTTAAATATTTGGTTTGCCTATTTAGCTTCAAATCAGAAACGATTAATGAAGATATTTCAATTTGAGTCTGTCGCTGAAGAAGCTCGTGTTGAGAGAGATTCTTGGATGGATCAATATAATAGATTAGATAATCTTTACACATACTCTATCGATCAAATAGATAATCTTACCAATGAGAACGATCAATTAGTGCAGAGGCAACATCTATTAAGTAACAAAGTTACTCGCCTCTCATACTTGTTAACCCAAGCTAACTTGGCGATGAAATATTTATCAGATGAAAATAAAACTTTGTCTTAGGAGAAACGTAGCTTTTTAAACAAGATGGAAATCTCCTCGCAGCAAATAAATATTCTTCAGAAAGTGTGTAACGACCAAGAACAATCTCTTCGTTCATTAAAAGACGAACTCAAGGAAGTAACTGAATCTTCTGCCACTGATAAAGATAAAATTATCAGGGGCAGGTTAACTCTAAGTTTAAAGGCCAGTAAACTCCAAGATCAATACTCTCAATTAGAAGAATCTTACTCCTTATTAGCAAAATAAAATAGTTATCTCCTCTCCAAAGAAGAAATTATAAAATCTCGCCTAAAGGGTATTGTTGGAGATAATTTTGATGATGCCATGAACCAATGGGAGAATTGTTTCTTAACACTAATTCAAAACTTAACTTCACAAAAATAAGGTAGTCATTTTGACTGCCTTAATTGTTAACTTTTCTATTTAATTTTTCCAACTATATTTCTTGCGAGATTTTCATCTGAATGTTTTCTTGTCAATTTATGTTTCTCGCAGAATCTGAAAAAATCCTTCATTCTACCATTTCTGATCTGACTGAAAAACTGGCTAAAGTTCGCAAAGAAAACGGAACGCTTACCGCCAATCTTGTTCAATATCGCGATCGTGCAGAAAGGAGATATGACTACCTTGAATACTTCAAAAATATGGAGATTAAAAATCACGATAAAGGCCTTCGCAAGGTTCATCTTAGTGCTGAAGTTCTTGTGAATGACATTTTGATATCCCAGGCTCTCCCTCCTGTATTTGTTTATCCTCTAGAAGTGGATGATGATGAAATTCCTCTCCCCATGGATGATGATCTAATCTATGCAAGTGGTAAAGAAAATGTCTGTCAAGAAGACTCAACAGAAGAAGAAAAAAGCCATTCTAAAGAAGTATCTACTGGTGGTGAAGTAATTACTGGTGAAAAATTAGATGAAGAAGAAACTCAAGCTGATCGTGACGCGAAGAATATTGACAAGGAGAATGAAGCTTGAATTTTGTTTTTGTTTTCTTTTTCCTCCTCTTTCTTGCGAGCAATGTATCTTTATGCAACTTTGGAATTCAATTTTATTTATGTTATTTTGAATATTCTCAAGGAAGATAATGATATGTTATCTATCAACTCCCATACTTGCCCCTCATTATCTTTCTTGTGATGAACAAGTATTTCCCACATCTTCTCCTTGCGAACTGTGTTGCGATTAGTACTTGAGAAATTATATATAATACTGCGATATTATGATACTTCTACGAAATTATGAATAATCCTGCTGTGTGATTCTGAATTATATTTATGAGAAATTCTGAAGGATACTTGTTTCTCATCATCTCTTATGTGATGAACAAATCTTTCATGCATTCTTAAAAGAAAATAGTTAATGTTTGAGATTATTCTGTTGGTCTTATTTTGCCTTCCTAGTTAAAGGTCTTATTTTGCCAATTTTTTGTGTATGCGACAAAATCGCAAGACGTCTTTACATTTGCATGTAAGAACCTGTTGATCTTGCCTTATCCGTATTTTGTCAATTTCTCTGCGACAATATGACAAGTTTAAGCTCCCTTGCGAGAAAAAAGCCTTATGACATTGCCGTTTTGCGATGAAATCGCAGGACGTCTTTACACTTTCATGTAAAAACCCATTGATCTCATCTTAACTTTTTCTCATGGCTTGTTGCCTCAGTATAATATTTGTCACATGACAATATGACAGGCCTAGATGCTCTTGCGAGCATAAAGCCCCATGACATTGTCGTCTTTAGACACTTATCAGCTCCCTAATGGAGGGTGCCGCCCTTATCTTCCCCCTGGTTGCCCCTTCAAGGAGGGCACATTGGCCATACAAGACTAGCTCCTCCCATCCGGTCTTAACAACAACCAGTTGTTTTCGCAGCCTCTTATCCTTTATTCCTATATGGCTTATAGTTACGAGAATGCACCCTAGGTGAGGTTTTCTTCGGGCCGAGTGCATCATAGCCAAGACTTTCCAAGAATGGCCATGGTAGTTTCGTACGCCCAGGGTACTCTTGGATCAACCGTGTACCTCGACGCCTTGATCATACTCTACACTCCTTAGAATAGGTCCTCGGTCGTCCAACCAGGGTATAACCTTATATAGTTGGAAATCCAAGGAACCTCTCCTGGATGGGTTTTCAATAACCCTAATCACTGTGACTCAGGTTCCAGCAGCGGTATAACCTTATATCTGTGCCACGCAAAGAGATACCCCCTAATATGACGCACTTTAGGTCTTTCATTTGCCTCTTGTGAAATTATATCCGCGAACTAGGGTGTACGCCATAAAGGTTCGTCCCATTCTATTAATCTCTGCGAAATTTTTATTCGCGTTTCTTGCGATATTTTCGCATTTCTTACTTGCTCTGTCATTGGAAGGATCTCGCAGTTATAAAAAATTTATTATTCGTTTCATCATGCAATATACCAGCATCTCTAATCTCGCAGAATTTTTCATTAATATATTTTCAGATATAATCTATTCCATGGTCTATCAAGTTTTTGACCAACATCTCTACCTTCTGGATCCATTAATTTGTATGCCCCATTTCCAACTATCTCTTTAATGATGTATGGTCCATCCCATTTTCTCGCCAACTTTCCACCATTTTCTCGTTGATACCCAGGTGTTTCTCGCAACACTAAATCACCCAGTTGGAACTTACGTATTTTAACACGTTTGTTATACTCGCGAGCTAATCTCCGCAGATAATTTTCCATATGCTGTAGGGCTTTTTATATCTTCTCTCCTAACTCATCAAGTTTATTTAGAATCATACCAGCACTAAGATTCTTCTCCTAAACTTCTCTTTTAGTTGTAGGAATATCAACTTCTGTTGGTAATACAACTTCAACCCCATATGTCAAACAAAAAGGTGACATTCCAGTTGCTTCCCGTCTAGTTGTATTGTAATCCCATATTGCATTATGTACTTGTTCACACCATTCCCTGTGGTGTCATTCTAATTTCTTCTTCAGTATATCTGCAATTGTCTTATTTGTTGCCTCTGCCTGTCCGTTGGCTTGTGGATATAATGGTGTTGATTTTCCACATTTAATCTTAAATGCATTAAGTAACAATTCGATATTCTATCCTTCAAATTATTTTCCATTATCAGATACCAACTGTGCAGGAATCCCAAATATGCAGATTATATTTTCAAATATGAATGTAAAAATGTCTTTGTCACGGATGTGTTTTACTTCCTTTACTTCTCCCCATTTTGTGAAATAATATGTAGCGACAATTAAATATCTTCATTGTCCAGAACCTAGTACAAATGGTCCCACAATATCCAACCCCTATTTCCCAAAAGGCCACACACTGGTTGAGGATGATAATGGTGCCCTTGGTGCATGTATTTTCTTTCCATAACCTTGCATTTTTGTTCTGTATGCCAAAGATATTCCCCCACTATGATTACCAGCGTCTCCACTATGCAACATCTTTAACATCTTTTGTCCTTCTTCCCTTGTCAAGCATCTTAGCGATGGTCCATTAAAAGATTTGCGATATAATACTCCATCTCTTAATTCATAATTTGTTGCTCGGCTTTTTAATTTATGTGTTTCTAATCTATTTCTTGGTGTCTCTCCTCTTTCCAAATATGCATGAAGTTCTGTTCCCCAATCTGCAATATTTTCTTCACCACCTTCTATCATCATCACATCTGCTTCATTTTCTTCTTCCTTATTGATTGAGGGTGATACAAGTGTCTGAATTTTTATGCATCTCGCAGCTGGATTTATCATTATGATAGATATGAAAGCAAAAGCATCTGCGATTCTGTTATCTTTTCTTGATATATGTCTCCATTTTATTTTTGGAATTCTCGCAGACAATTCTTCAACGAGTTTCTTGTATTTCTTCAAAGATGGTTCGTTTGTTGTGTACTCTCCTTTTATCTAGCGAATAACCAATTGCAAGTCACTAGTAATTCTAGCATTTTCAAACTTCATTTCTATTGCGAATTTTAATGCATGCACCACCGCTTCATACTTCGTCTCATTATTAGTTGATGTGAATTCCAGACGAAATAAAAAAGCCACTCTTTCTCCTTCTGGCGAAATAAAGACAACTCCAATTCCGTTACCTTCCCCATTTGATGATCCATCCACTAATATTTACCACATGTTGGGTTCTTTTAATAGATCTTTCGGGTCTCCATGTTCTTCTTATATGTCCATCATTTCTTTTACAACTTCATCATATTCTAGAGGAAATTCTGCTAAAAAATCTGCTACAGCTTGTGATTTTGGCGAGGATAGGATTTCGTATTTGATTTCAAAGTGCCCTACTTGTGCATTCCATCTCTCAACCCTGCCTGATCTTTTTGAATTCTTCATTACTGACTCAATTGCTACCTTTGTTAACACTTTTATTTTATGTGCTTGAAAATAAATGTGAAGTTCAAAGGTTGCATAGACCAATGCCAAAATTAACTTCTCAATCTTTGAGTAATTTTTCTCTGCAGTATTAAATGTTTTGCTGATGTAATAAATTGGTTTTTCTATTCCTGCGTCCACTCGCAGTAATACTGCACTTAACGCGTGCGATGTTGTCGCAAGATAGATCAATAATTCTTCTACGGGTTCTGTTTTCTGTAAGATAGATATGTTCATTAAATATTTTTTTAACTCCTTGAAAATACTTCTCACATTCATCTGTCCACTTGAATTTGGTACCCTTCTTAAGTATGTTGAAGAAATTCTTGCATTTATCTGAAGATCGCGAGATAAATCCTCCTAGCGAGGCTAAGAGCCCGTTCAACTTCTGCACATCTTTTTCTGTTGCTGGTGTTGGCATGTCGCGAATTTATTGTACTTTATCAGGGTCAACTTGTATTCCTTCCTTTGACACAATGTACCCCAAATTGTTTCCTGAAGATACTCCAAAAGTACATTTTTCGGGATTCACCTTGATGTTAAAATGTCGCATTTGATCGAAAATCTCTTTCAAGTCTTGCACATGGTTTTTAGCTTCTTTACTTTTGACTAACATGTCATCTACATATACCTCTAATGTTTTGTGGATCCATTTTGCAAACGCTTTTTCCGCCATTCTTTGATATGTTTCTCCAACATTTCGTAATCCAAAAGGAATCTTTGTGTAACAGTACAATCCTCTTGGGGCAAAGAATTCAGTGTGCTCTTGATCTTCTTCAACGAGAGGAATTTGATTATATCCTTTATACCCATCCAATGAAGATATTCTATCATTTCCCGCTGCTGATTCGACCATTTGAGGAATATCTGGTAATGGAAAGCTATCTTTAGGACAAGCTTTGTTTAAGTCAGTAAAATCTATACAAATTCTTATCCCTTTATTCTTCTTTGGAACCACCACCATATTTGCAATCCATTCCGGGTACTTTGCCTGCCTTATAATTCTTCTTCTATTTAGGAATGGTATGTTGTTGCGATTTTTCTTATCATTTGTTTAAATGGTCTTACCTCCCTGTTAATTTATAGCCTATAACATGTAACTGATGGGTCTATTCCAGGCATCTCATCCATATTCCATGCGAAGATGTCTTTATACTCTCGCAAGAGGTTTACGGTTCGCTCTTCTTTATCTGCATCCATCTTCGTTCCAATTTTCAGAATCTTAGGTTCTTCTTTACTCCCAATATTTACTTCTTTTGTTGGCTCTGCTGCGGTATAGCTGGCTTCAGGCTCTCCCATTGGTGTTGAGGTTTTCATAATTCTCGCGATTTCATCTCCTTCTTGCGAGATTTCCCTGGGTATTCATTTTCCTTCTTTTGCTCTTATCATGTAAACTTTAAATTCTTCTTCTTTCTTTACTTCTTTCGCCATTTTTCTGCGAGCTTTTCGCATATTTGGACGCTCTTCATAATTTCTCACTTCAGTTTGATAACACAACTTCGCAAGATCTGCGTCTCCTATAATTTCTCCAATTCAACCGGGCATGAGAAATTTGATGCATTTATGCAATGTTGATGCTACAGATGTATCCATGGTCTTCCCAATATCATGTTATACGGCGATTCCACGTCTACTACACATAATGTTATTTGTGTTTCAATCTCTCCTAGCGGAATTCGTACCACTATTTCACCTTTAGGTTTTGTTAAAGATTTTCCAAAGCCATGAATATGATATGTTGAACAAGACATTTCTTCATCCTTGTATTCCATTTTCTTAAATGCATGATAAAACATTATATCCACAGAACTTCCTGCGTCCATTAAAGTTCTATTCACGGCCCATTCTTCCGCAGATTTTATTGATTTTCCCATTTCCATTGGTACAGTGGATACCGTGATTACCAAAGGAGATATGTGATTTAAATTTTCTTCTGGTATTTCTGCTACTGTAAATGTGATTTTCTGCTTTTCCCAATCCTTCAAGGATGATACTTTCTCCACCGTCATAATTTTCTTTCCTTTAGAATCTCGTTTATGTATTCCCCTAATGTTTTCATGGAATTTGTGGATCATTTCTATTGTTATCATACACCAATCCAGTTCCCTACAATTCTCTTTGGCTCTAATCATTCTCCAATTATTTCACCAGTTTGTTCAATCGCCTTCTCAATCTTGAATAATTCTTATCTTCAATCTCACCTCTTCTATGATTTTCACACATTCAGTCCCTGTTTCGGGCGCCAAAATGTAGTTGCAGGAAATCCTACACTACACCCTTGATAAGAATTTACAGTAATTAAGACATATTTGAAGATTAGAAACAACACTTTATTATTTAATTCTCAGAAATATTTACAAGAAATGGAAGGAATCAAGAATACAACCGCTCTCTTCAATTTTCTCTCTCTTCAAGACTTTCTCAACACTCAAAAAATACATCATCCCCTCTTTGAATCTACTGGGTCTCTTTATATAGGGTAGTTACATAGTGGATGACATCTAAGCTGTCCTTTAATTTCGGATCCGACTTGCGATATTATCGCAGTAGTTATAATGTCAATTCTCGCAAGCGTTGTAACCATCGCAGGACAATCATGCTCTTCTCGTATTTCTTTATTCGTCATCTATTACGTCACTCTTTAAATTATCTTGTGATACTCGCAAAGTGTTGTTGAAGAACTCGCGGTGGTGTTCACAGAAGTGTTGTTAATCTCGCAAGAGTAATATCATGGCGATATTCTGGTCCTACAACAGATTTATTTCTGTAGACTTTTCTATGTGACACAAATTTGTTTATTAAAGTCTTCGACTTCGAGTCGTAGCAACTATTAGTTGTGGGTGAGATCAGCTAAGGGAATCAAGTGCGTAGTATCCTATGGGATCAGAGACGTAAGGAGCGCAACTATACCTTGGATCAGTGTGAGATTGATTGGGGTTCAACTACAGTACAGACCGAAGTTAATTTTTAGTAGGCTAGTGTCTGTAGCGTCTTAGTACAGTGTGTGTTCAATATGGACTAGGTCCTAGGGTTTTTTTGCATTTGCGGTTTCCTCGTTAACAAAACTTCAGGTGTCTTTGTTATTTCTTTTTTGCATTATATTTTGTTATATAATTGAAATATCACAGGTTGTGCGTTGTATCGATCAATTGGTAAATCCAACCTTTGGTTGTTAATTGAAATTGATTGATCCTTGAACATTGGTCTTTGGTACCGTTCAAGGTATTTCTCTTGTATTCAATTTTACTCGCAGATTTCTATTTTCTTGAGTAAGGATTGAATCGGGAAATTGAGATATAACTCTTTGATATACTTTTTATTAAGATTGAGTCTGACTGTCTAGTTGATTCTCTTAAAAGTATATTGGAGTTAGTCCATACAGATTGTTAATCGAATTATTGGGTGAGGTTGTTGTACCCCCACTTTTCAAAAACTAAAAAGTCAATTGTCTTATAAGGATTTTGATATGTAAATCCAAAATCCCATATAAGACGAATAAATGTAGTTGATCTCAGATTACGGTTTGTCTCGGTCCGAGCGAGACACTGGTACAACATTGTCTGGGGAGATTCTATTTCCAAATCTCGGTGTAATTTCGGTTCCAACTTTTATACATATAATTTCCAGATATGTTAAGATATAATGAAATAATATCAAATTAACCAAAAGAAACAAAGATTTATCAAGAAAACATAGAAGTGCGAACACTTTTCTGATTGTTCCTAAAAGTCTTTTTTGAATAAAAGAGAGTACGAATTGTTCCTGGAAGTCTTTTTTGAAGAGAAGAGAAAACAAAAGAGAGAGAAGTACCACAAGGATATTACAATTTTAATCAAGATAATTTGAATCATCATCTAGAGTAACTCCATCATTCCCGACACCAATGAGTAGCCCGTTTTGAGTATCCAACATTAATTCATCAGTATCATATCCATCATACTCCGATTTAGTTGGATACATAGACTTACTTCGAGAACTGCTGGAACCTCTACTACCAACAGTCTCACGTTTTTCACTAACTGTCTCTTGAAAATCATTAAAATTTACATTATCACCCAGCACCTCCAAGTCATTCAAATTTGGTTATTACAAACATTCATTATTTTCATCACGCTCCTCAAGGAAAATAGGATCATGAACTTTATCATCATCGTTAGATTGTTGGATTTCTATGTAACGATGCTGCAATTTCTTATTATATTGGATAAAGACACTATCATTCAATTTATGATGTGTTATGCGATTTCGTTTTTTCGAATGCAACTGAAATACATAATATAAGTAAGTAATTCAACTAAAACACTTAATAGTAAGCACATGCTAATTTCTTTGTTGCTTGTTTTCATAAGAACACAGGGGTCTGCAGGCATGTTATGTTCCTAGTTCAATCGACCTACTATACAGATCACTTAAGAGAAATGAGTTATGGTCAAGGATAACGGTAGTACAACACTCCACAATAAAGTAAATCAAAATATAGGTACCGGAGTTCCAGGATTCGTGCATATTCAGAATACTACTAATTAGTGCAAAAGATTAGAATACTTACATTTTGAAATGTGTTCCAGTTTCGCTCATATGGGAAGCAGAACAAGTAAGACTCAATATAATGATTGCAAATTTTTGTAGGTTTGGCGCATCGATTCCTCCAAATGTAATCCACCATTCATATGTTATAAATATAAACAAAGTAATTATAAAATCTATCTAATACAAATGTAATCAAACTATCAACACTAGTGGAAAAGTGGGTAATCTCAACCAACCACCGCGACCCTCATCAGCGGTCCATGGACCGGTCAAGATGGTCTAGGATATAATAATTTTTCGGAGCACAACCCAGACGGTTAAAAACAGTCGATGTATAAATATTTGTGGTAATTGAACTTTTGTCCTTACTTTTGATGGTCTACACAAATATCCTTATTACATAATAATTTTGTCCCTCTTTATCAATAAGCCCATCAGGGGTCCATCAACAATTTAGGGACTTCCAAGTATACCCTTACTATATAATTCAATTAGAAATCAAATTTCAGTTATAAACGGGAATTAAAGTTGAAAGGAGAGAGGTAGCTTCTGAAGAACAGAGACGTTCGACGAGAGCTCAAATCAGTGAAGAAAATTGAATTTTTTTCGTTTGAATCGACGAGAGTGTTGATGGTGGATTTTCATTTAAAGGCTAAAATTGTAAAACCCAAAAAATTGTGCGCTAACATCTTGTAAAAGATAAAGCCATTAACAAGTGATGGATACTCCTTCACTTTATCAATTCACCAAGAATGGAGCATGTGGCAAAAATCCCATTCTGTGAATAAAATACACGAAATTCATCCAGGTTGGAGCATGTAGCAACAATCCCATATACCCTGTGAGTTTCCAGCATTATTAATTAATGCGCAACAGCCTTGTATTTCCTGTACTCATTATCAGTGCGGCATGACGACTGAGTGTTGCTCTTAGCGGAGCAACACGAACCTCCAAGCATTATAATGAAACCATGTACGAAATACCCGTACAGGCTGAACTCTCGGTGTGTTATACTAGACCGATTGAGCCCCTCTCGGTGTGTTATACTAGCCCGATTGAGCATCCAGACTGACCGTATCAGTCTGGATATGATCACGACCATCCAACTCCACCAACCTGATTGGATGGCCCAGATCGATTTCATCACCCCCAAGCAGGTATGGAATACCTGCTTGTTGATGGATAAAACCATTCAAGTGACGAATACTTCTCACTTTATTAATTCACCAAAGCATGTGCAACCATCCTGTGAATTTAATATACCCAGAACGGAGCATGTAGCAACCATCCCGGTTTTCTGTAGGTATACAACATTACTATTAATGCTTTAATTAAAGCCTTATGTTCGACATGCAAACACCCGTAGGCTACTTGACGGTGGGTTATATTATCCCCGTTGAACGCATGCAAGACTACCCATGTTAGTCTCACCTGCTGAAAACAAACTTAAAAATAGATCTCAACTGTCCAACCTCGCAGGCATGGTTGGATGGCCTAGATCACGTGCGTGACCGAGTAGCATGTGCGCACATGCTCATCTCCGTCCTACCTTCCTGATGGTGCAAACGGCTTCACCATAGGAGCCATGGGCGTTAAGATATGCTAGCATGAAGCTGCGGATCACAAACCATAAAATTAGGGTTTTTCTTACATGTTGTGACCAAGCAACTTTGGTCGGGCGTACAGGAAAGATTAGGAGGAACCGCCGCCGGACGATAGCACCTACGTGCTCACCGTGGGCCCACTTCCACGGTGAACCAATCGACCATGGTTGGTTGCAGCCGACCGTCTCGAAATCCTTGTCCAAAATATCATCCACGGTCCCCTTCTAATCTCAGACATCCGTCATTGCAGGTGTGCTTGGATGGCTTAGATCGTGCCTATGGTCGCAAACCAAACATGCGCATGCTCGCCACCGACCCACCTCCCTGCTGGTGCAAACGTTTTCTCTATGGGAGTCACCAACGTTGAGATACGGTGGCACAAAGAAGGCATGCGAGGCCACTTCTAATCTCGTCCATCCATCATCGCAGGCTAGAACGGGCGACCCAGATCGCTCCGATGGACGTCCTGCAGGCATGAACGTGTAGAATGGCGTCCCGCCTGCCTACTAGGCCAATCGGCCACTCCATGCACGCCTCCCAAGGCATAAAACCGTTAGGGAGAAAGAGGAAGCTCGCAAGCCTTCCAAACCCTAATCCAATGGTTATTCCTCCATCAATCTCGTCCGTCCAAGTTCGCATGCTTGGATGAATATCCTAGGAAGGGAGTTAGGTGGCAAACAAGGTATCACCGTGATCACCATCCTCCACACTTCCCCATGGCATAACCGGCCAAGGTGGGTCCCGCTCATGCGACCTCCGAACAACGCCTGAACATAGCTAGTTGAGTCACTTCAACTTGCAATCTTTTCATCAAGGTTGTAGGCTTCAAATATGTTAAACATATTTAATGCACCTCATGCATACAATATGCGCCTACAAACAACACGATACTTCACAAGTATCAATTTCCTTCCTGGGTTTTGCTTTCGAGCTGTTTTCTCTTCCCGAACGAGCTTAAAACCTAAATATTCCCGCGTTAGGAGATAGGAAATTCTTTTCCGTTTGGAATGGAGGGGCGGATCATCAAAATCCGAGTCCGTACTAGAATTCTACAACGATTCTAGTAAGGAGCGCTAATTAGGGTTTCTGGTGCAACGATCAACGGTTGCCCCTCCTCTCAAGATGCAAAATCTCGACCGTCGAAGGTCACCAAGCTAGCAAGCTTCCCGAGCCTGACTTGCCAAGCTACAACAACATGCTACATGTTTTCCAAAACACTCGAGACATCAATCATGTCACAAACTGGGGGATACATCATTGGGGTATTGGGTGGCGGTTTGACGTGCAGCGCATAACGCGCCATCACAAGAACGTGTCAGGAAGTCATGGACGGTTATTGATGATGGGAGAAGTGGGCAAGCCTGGTCGTGTGACACCAACACACTACTCCACTACTCCATCACTCCACTTTCTCCACTTCCCACGAGATACGAAGGTTAGGCTAAAAGACTTGTATAAATAGGTTCTCCGCCCTATTTTCAACAACAACACAAGTCCAGACAACAGAAAAAACCAAGTGTTAATACCATCGTATTCAACACCCAGAGCCTGCCTACAACATTTGCTAGCCTGCTCAACCTTCTGTTAACAAGTCATCAAATAGCCTTCACCTTCATACTCTCAACACCTTCTTCGCTTCCCTCCCTAAGATCAACCTCACATCCTTCACCGTGACCGAAACAAATATGGAACGGCCGTGTCTTCGGTTTAGGCCAGAATTGTATAGATTATCTCTCGAATCAAAGTGCTCATCGTGCAGCACATTTGTTGAAGGTTTAAACTCACTTCTCATCCACACACACCCAAAATTACCTAAACCGGAAGAAGTAGTTTTCTCCCACAAACAATTGGCGACCACGGTGGGAGGTTAATCTCTCGGTTGTGAAGTCGATTTCTTCAATACCAATTCAATTTCTCTGATTTCAAGAATGGTGGATCTTAGGTCTGGGGCAGCAACCAACGATGGAGTTAGCACCGACAACACTTATGGTGGGGCTGATATCCCAATTACTGGTGTTACAGTGCAACCCGACAGTGCAACCAATGTGTCTCGTGGAATCGCGTCTTCTATCATCAGTACCAATGGAGCAGGAGCAGACATTCCAGCAGGCGTGACACCTCCCATTACAAGAGCCAGAGCGGCTGCAAATCCAGGCATCTCCTCAAGCATGACACTTCCGTCCGTCACCAGAAAGACTGTTACTCCCCCTTCAGGACGAGGATCTGGAGGACCCAGAGGAGGACAACCTCCTATCACCATGGTGGACTTGATGGAGAGACAAGAAACCCTCGCTAAAGCTCAGGCAGACATGGAAACCACTCAGAAGGAGGTACTCACTTTCCTTAAAACATTAACCGATCGATTACCACAAGAGTCGAGACAGCCTCAAGGGCCAACAAGAAATACGTTCATCACACCTGGAGCAGGTGCCTCAGTTACGCAAGCCTACCTGAACGAAGAGTCTTATGCTGCTGACCATGCAAGAGAAAGGGACGAGCGTCTCAGGGAAAGGAGCCGATCGTCCAACTTTATTACACGTGAAGATCTGGAGAGACTCCTCCAAAATCGTGGCAAAGAAAATCCGATGGACGCGCATCGACACCAGCCTCCATATCCACAAGACGTGCATCGGATTCCTCTTCCCAGGGGATACACCTCCATTCAATTCACCCTTTACGATGGTACCGGTAATGCTCGTGAACACGTCTCTCGATTTTTAGAATCCTTAGGAGAACACGAATACAATCACGTTCTCCGCATGAAGGAATTCTCCAAATCACTTACGGGGAGAGCCTATACGTGGTACAACAACATCGCACCCGACAGCATATCCAATTGGAGTGAGATGGTCAGCGCGTTTTACAAGAAGTACTTCTTTGTATCCGAGCAAGTTACTTTCTCAGGCCTGGGGATAATCTCCCAACGGAACAACGAACATTCAAATGATTTTGTCAAGAGGTTCAGAACACAAGCGTTGGACTGCCATGAATCAAATGTCACAGAACGACAGCTAGTGGAATTATGCATCAACGGAATGATACCCATATATCTCACCCTGCTGGAAAACTTGGGATTCCAGACATTCTCAGAGCTCCATGAAGCTGCCAAATGTTCAGCCACTACCGCCCCAACATTATTGGAAAGAACCAGGATCGTTCAGAGCGACGATTCACGAGATAATCGGGGAAACATGCACCTCATCAACAAGCAGTATAATACTGGCCCTTATGTCAGTGTAGTAAGCGAAGGCGGAAAGAGAAAATATACAGCGGCGGCAGAACAACATCCCCTGGAGCCAACAAGGAACGCATTCAACATACCCTGGAAAGGGACTGCAGCGGCGCTGACCTGCATAGATCTAATCAAGGAAGCGACGTCAGACGTGAACGGTCCTGCCACGGAGATTACTACACTGGGGACTGATCGTCACAATGATCCTATTAATGTCAATATTCACATCATGAGCCAGAGGCCGGTGGATCAGGGAGCAGTTTCTCTAGTAAAAATTTTATGCGAACTTTTACACCTCTCAAAGAATCATCAGGCGGAGACGTTTGTTACAATGAACCAGATAGCCCTAGAGGTGCACCTGACTCCTTCACGACCAGAGGCCTCCATCACATCAGAGACATCTGTGAATAATATTACATTTACAAAAGACGACATGATGGAGGAAGAATGTCACAATAGGACCCTACACGTTACTGCACGCATCAAGGGTTCAGAGTTCAGGAGGGCCCTCATCGACAAAGGAGAGTCTTCGAATGTGATTACCCTCAAGACTCTCAGGACAGCCAATGTCCGCCCATACAAGATAATACGACAGTCTACCACAATGACATACTTTGAAGGAAACCAGACCAGCACATATGGGGTCGTCCCTTCAACATATCACCAAATGCTGAAGACCATCTTGGATAAATAAGATGTTTATATTCCTGCATCACTGTCTCATTATGCACCGATGTATGGAGTGGAGTTATTTGAACCAAGAGAAGCTCTGCGGGAAGAACCAGACAAAGTTCATTGCATACCATTCCTTGTGAGGATGTCAATCCAGGAGGAGGACCGAATTGCATCCTTGAGGGCTATTCCTCACAACAAATCTTTGCTAACAAGGCACTCTTCTTCATCTGGTGAAGCAGCGACCCACATTCACACCAAGAGGGAGATTGATGTACATTATCCCTTCCCACTGGAATGCTGCAACAACGAAGGGCCACAAGAAGAAGTGCTAGACGTTCCACAATAGCTGCAAGATGTCAAACAACCTCCGAGGAAATTCAGGCACGAGATCAGGTGTGGCATGAATTCCAGAGACTTGAACCACCTCGAGGACGACTTTCCTCTTCCTAACATCGACATGTTAGTAAACGTCACCACCAGCGGACACATAATGTTCTCATTCATGGATGGTTACAACGGCTACAACCAAATAAGGATATACGAGCATGATGCAAGTAAGATAGCTTTTCAAACTTCTCTCGGAAATTTTTAGTATGATATACTTCCATTTGGTTAAAGAATGCCAGTACAATATCAACGCTTTATAGCGGCAATCTTCCACTGGAGTCGATACCTCAAGGGAGAAGCCTCAAGAAGATAATGATGTCCACACGTCATGTCGAACAAGATCTAGTCACTCTATCATACAATGGTGCATGCCTAACATGCTATATTGGAGAATATGCACTTTTAGTCATCCTCTAGAATTCGTGAAGCTATTGAACACTCATCAACGACAACATCCACCCTACTGGAAAGAACCAGGACTGCCAGTAATGAGGAGCCTCATGATGTTTGTGGAAGCATACATCCCACCAGCAGGCAATACAATCTTCAGCCTTCCATAAGCAGTTTAGTTGAAGCAGCAAGATGAAAGCCACTGAGATGCAACGTCCTGCGCGTCCAACATCACCAACTCCAAATCCAACCCCAGCACCCTATACACAACTGCCGTAATGGTGAAACACGTCCAAGATATTCCATATCTGGATCGACGGTAACTGCATCAGTGAGATATGCTTTCAGAATTTTTCTCCCGTAGAAGAAGTAGTTGTGTTACCAAAGGAGTGTGACTGGGAGAACTGCCCATCTCAAAGACATCCTCATGAACCTAGCATGGAAACACCTATCAAGTCAAAAGCTCTGGATACTCGTGGGCAGGGGACTGTCTTCCCCTTCTCTATTTCATGAAGAAATGTCAAGAAATCCATCGGTTCTAGTTTGGCTCCACTACTATACGAAGACTGTCAAGTCCGTACCCGCAACTATCACGCCTCTCCCTGCCAGTCTCTTCTGATGCTGCCAAAAACCGTTGTTTCTGATAACATCCAAAGCTTCACCGTATCAACGAACACCGCGTACAAAGACCCATTGGGCATACAAGATAGATCCACTTAGATCACACTTGGGGACTGAGGCTAGGTATGAGATTCCTTCGCCATCAGTCAAGGAATTATCTAAGAGAGGTTCAGTCAGAAGCATGCTTCAACACTCACCAGGAGCCTCCTGCATGTTAGCTTCAGCCTGCTTCAACATTACCGCTAGGAGCTACCTCCATGTTCGCTTCAGAAGCCGTCTCCAACTCTCCGAGATGCTCCAGAATCTGCTTCAATGCTCTACAGGACCTGATTGCTCCAGAAGTTGCTTCAACACGTTTATGTTTGAGCAAAACAAGCACGTAGTGGGTCCTATTTTCGAGCAGTCACCAAAGCTTGTGTCGATTCAAGGCAGCAAGAATGGCGTTTGGTCAACGTAGCAGGTTCAGTGTTTGGTCGAAGTAATAAGGATGACACTCGAATGTTCAACCGAAGCAGGCGCATGATGAGTCCCACGTTCAACCAAAGTAGGCACGCAGTGGACCCACATTTAACCGAAGCAGGCACATCAAGCCCACGTTCGATCTAGCCGGCGCAGCAGCCCCACGAACGAAACAGACGTAACAGTCCATCAAAGCAGGCAAGACCGACATCATGCTAGGGGAATGCTCGCCTGGACGTCTCTTTCTCCTGGTAACACCTAACTTTGTCTCGTTAGTTTTATTTTTAACTGTCACCATCTCATGCCTACCCCACAATAGTGTAACCATTATATGCTAGGCAGGGGACTTAATGTTGATGGTGGATTTTCATTTAAAGGCTAAAATTGTAAAAGCCAAAAAATTGTGCGCTAACATCTTGTAAAAGATAAAGCCATTAAAAAGTGATGGATACTCCTTCACTTTATCAATTCACCAAGAATGGGGCATATGGAAACAATCCCATTCTGTGAATAAAATACACGAAATTCATCCAGGTTGGAGCATGTAGCAACAATCCCATATACCCTGTGAGTTTCCAGCATTATTAATTAATGCGCAACAGCCTTGTATTTCCTATACTCATTATCGATCGGCATGGCATGACGACTGAGTGTTGCTCTTAGCGGAGCAACACGAACCTCCAAGCATTATAATGAAACCATGTACGAAATACCCGTACAGGCTGAACTCTCGGTGTGTTATACTAGCCCGATTGAGCCCCTCTCGGTGTGTTATACTAGCCCGATTGAGCATCCAGACTGACCGTATCAGTCTGGATATGATTACGACCATCCAACTCCACCAGCCTGATTGGATGGCCCAGATCGATTTCATCACCCCCAAGCAGGTATGGAATACCTGCTTGTTGATGGATAAAACCATTCAAGTGACGAATAATTCTCACTTTATTAATTAACCAAAGCATGTGCAACCATCCTGTGAATTTAATATACCCAGAACGGAGCATGTAGCAACCATCCCGGTTTTCTGTAGGTATACAACATTACTATTAATGCTTTAATTAAAGCCTTGTGTTCGACATGCAAACACCCGTAGGCTACTTGACGGTGGGTTATATTATCCCCGTTGAACGCATGCAAGACTACCCATGTTAGTCTCACCTGCTGAAAACAAACTTAAAAATAGATCTCAACTTTCCAACCTCGCAGGCATGGTTGGACGGCCTAGATCACGCGCGGGACCGAGTAGCATGTGCGCACATGCTCATCGCCGGCCTACCTTCCTGATGGTGCAAACGGCTTCACCATAGGAGCCATGGGCGTTAAGATATGCTAGCATGAAGCTACGGCTCACAAACCCTAAAATTAGGGTTTTGCTTACATGTTGTGACCAAGCAACTTTGGTCGGGCGTACAGGAAAGATTAGGAGGAACCGCCGCCGGCCGATAGCACCTACGTTCTCACTGTGGGCCCACTTCCACGGTGAACCAATCGACCATGGTTGGTTGCAGCCGACCGTCTCGAAATCCTTGTCCAAAATATCATCCGGTCCCCTTCTAATCTCAGCCATCCGTCATTGCAGGCGTGCTTGGATGGCTTAGATCGTGCCTATGGTCGCAAACCAAACATGCGCATGCTCGCCACCGACCCACCTCCCTGCTGGTGCAAACGTTTTCTCTATGGGAGTCACCAACGTTGAGATACGGTGGCACAAAGAAGGCATGCGAGGCCACTTCTAATCTCGTCCATCCATCATCGCAGGCTAGAACGGGCGACCCAGATCGCTCCGATGGACGTCCTGCAGGCATGAACGTGTAGAATGGCGTCCCGCCTGCCTACTAGGCCAATCGGCCACTCCATGCACGCATCCCAAGGCATAAAACTGTTAGGGAGAAAGAGGAAGCTCGCAAGCTTTCCAAACCCTAATCCAACGGTTATTCCTCCATCAATCTCGTCCATCCAAGTTCGCATGCTTGGATGAATATCCTAGGAAGGGAGTTAGGTGGCAAACAAGGTATCACCGTGATCACCATCCTCCACACTTCCCCATGGCATAACCGGCCAAGGTGGTTCCCGCTCATGCGACCTCCGAACAACACCTGAACATAGCTAGTTGAGTCACTTCAACTTGCAATCTTTTCATCAAGGTTGTAGGCTTCAAATATGTTAAACATATTTAATGCACCGCATGCATACAATATGCGCCTACAAACAACACGATACTTCACAAGTAAGGCTGCACAAACCCGACCCAACCCGCACCCGCCAAGATTTACCCGCACCCGACCCAACCCGTTTAGGAGTGGGTTGACTATGGGTGAGCATGCCAGAACCCGCCATATATTGGGTCGGTTACGGGTAGAAACTTCCATCACCCGACCCAACCCGCTCACCCGCCTAAAACTACCCTAACCCTCAGATTATTCCTCATTAGTTAATCACTTAATCCTAGCCGTTCAGTCTCATATATATAACTCTATCATTTCCAACCTAAACCTAATCGCACATCTGCTCTGCCTCTATTCTCTCTTTCTCCCAGTTTCTTCTTCACTCTTCTTCTTCTTCAGTTCACATTCACTACTTCACTTCGAATTTCAAGACTTTAAATTGATTAATCTACATTCCTGTGATTTGACAACAGCGATAGGGCAAACTGGGGAAGGGTTTTCAAGAAGTAGAAATGATTAATCCACTGATGTAGATCTTATCTGTTCCTATATAGTGGAATCTTCCACTGATGTGGATCTGATATTTACACAGGGGAAGAAGATAACAAGGATGTTGTGTTAATGGCTGTGCAGTCGATTGTGGATGAATTCATCTGTTTATTTAATTTATTTATGTAATTCATTTTTGATGTTGAGATTTCACATGTATTGTTACTAAATTTATTGTAGCAGATTTGATGGATTCCTTTAATTTTAAATCATATGGGTATCCATTCAGTTTGATTATTAATTAGCTTATTGCATCCTCCTCCTATGGTTTAAAGAGGAAATAGGGGGTTAGATACAAGGACGGGTGTACCCTTCATCGTTCATCGTTCTTTGATTTGAATTTATTATTTAGGTCTGCATTTTTTGTTTTGAATCTGATTGCTTAATATTTTGATTGGAATTTGTTTTTTTTTAGTTTTTTTTTTAATTTGATGTATTGGGTTTAATTTGATCTCACGTGATTGATTATGAACTAGTTGTTTTGAATCAACAACGAAATGGTGGTTGCTACTCGTGTGACAAATTGAAGAACAAGCCGTTATTCTTGTGAATGAATGATTGAAAGAAGACCCTGTTGCTGTTAATAAGAGTTTAGAAATGATGTGATGAATCCAAGTCTTACAGGGAATTATAAATCTATTGAAGAAGATTCATTGACACACAACAACAACACCAGGTTGTGCTTACAAGCTATTCGAGAAAATGACTGAACCAGCCATATTGTGCTTAAAAGACGGGTATACCCGCCACCCACCCGATCCAACCCGCCATATTGTGGGTCGTGTGAAAACCGACCCATTGTAATGGTGGGTTGGTTGCGGGTGACAACTTATGTTACCCGCCATCAGTGGGTTGGGTGGTGGGTGAGGCCAAAACCGACCCAAACCGACCCATGTGCAGCCCTATTCACAAGTATCAATTTCCTTCCTGGGTTTTGCTTTCGAGCTGTTTTCTCCTCCCGAACGAGCTTAAAACCTAAATATTCCCGCGTTAGGAGATAGGAAATTATTTTCCGTATGGAATGGAGGGGCGGATCATCAAAATCCGAGTCCGTACTAGAATTCTACAACGATTCTAGTAAGGAGCGCTAATTAGGGTTTCTGGTGCAACGATCAACGATTGCCCCTCCTCTCAAGATGCAAAATCTCGACCGTCGAAGGTCACCAAGCTAGCAAGATTCCCGAGCCTGACTTTCCAAGCTACAACAACATGCTACATGTTTTCCAAAACACTCGAGACATCAATCATGTCACAAACTGGGGGGATACATACTGGGGTATTGGTCTGGCGGTTTACAGCGTGCAGCGCACAACGCGCCATCACAAGAACGTGTCAGGAAGTCATGGACGGTTAGTGATGATGGGAGAAGTGGGAAAGCCTGGTCGTGTGACACCAACACACTACTCCACTACTCCATCACTCCACTTTCTCCACTTCCCACGAGATACGAAGGTTAGGCTAAAAGACTTGTATAAATAGGTTCTCCGCCCTATTTTCAACAACAACACAAGTCCAGACAACATAAAAAACCAAGTGTTAATACCATCATATTCAACACCCAGAGCCTGCCTACAAAATTTGCTAGCCTGCTCAACCTTCTGTTAACAAGTCATCAAATAGCCTTCACCTTCATACTCTCAACACCTTCTTCGCTTCCCTCCCTAAGATCAACCTCACATCCTTCACCTGTGACCGAAACAAATCTGGAACGGCTGTGTCTTCGGTTTAGGCCATAATTGTATAGATTATCTCTCGAATCAAAGTGCTCATCGTGCAGCACATTTTTTGAAGGTTTAAACTCACTTCTCATCCACACACACCCAAAATTACCTAAACCGGCAGAAGTAGTTTTCTCCCACAAATAATTGGCGACCACAGTGGGAGGTTAATCTCTCGGTTGTGAAGTCGATTTCTTCAATACCAATTCAATTTCTATGATTTCAAGAATGGTGGATCTTAGGTCTGGGGCAGCAACCAACGATGGAGTTAGCACCGACAACACTTCTGGTGGGGATGATATCCCAATTACTGGTGTTACAGTGCAACCCGCCAGTGCAACCAATGTGTCTCGTGGAATCGCGTCTTCTATCATTAGTACCAGTGGAGAAGGAGCAGAAATTCCAGCAGGCGTGACACCTCCCTTTACAAGAGCCAGAGCGGCTGCAAATCCAGGCATCTCCTCAAGCATGACACTTCCGTCCGTCACCAGAACGACTGTTAATCCCCCTTCAGGACGAGGATCTGGAGGACCCAGAGGAGGACAACCTCCTATCACCATGGTGGACTTGATGAAGAGACAAGAAACCCTCGCTAAAGCTCAGGCAGACATGGCAACCACTCAAAAGGAGGTACTCACTTTCCTTAAAACATTAACCGATCGATTACCACAAGAGTCGAGACAGCCTCAAGGGCCAACAAGAAATACGTTCATCACACCTAGAGCAGGTGCCTCAGTTACGCAAGCCTACCTGAACGAAGAGTCTTATGCTGCTGACCATGCAAGAGAAAGGGACGAGCGTCTCAGGAAAAGGAGCCGATCGTCCAACTTTATTACACGTGAAGATCTGGAGAGACTCCTCCAAAATCGGGGCAAATAAAATCCGATGGACGCGCATCGACACCAGCCTCCATATCCACAAGACGTGCCGCGGATTCCTCTTCCCAGGGGATACACCTCCCTTCAATTCACCCTTTACGATGGTACCGGTAATGCTCGTGAACACGTCTCTCGATTTTTAGAATCCTTAGGAGAACACGAATACAATCACGTTCTCCGCCTGAAGGAATTATCCAAATCACTTACGGGGAGAGCCTATACGTGGTACAACAACATCGCACCCGACAGCATATCCAATTAGAGTGAGATGGTCAGCGCGTTTTACAAGAAGTACTTCTTTGTATCTGAGCAAGTTACTTTCTCAGGCCTGGGGATAATCTCCCAACGGAACAACGAACATTCAAATAATTTTGTCAAGAGGTTCAGAACACAAGCGTTGGACTTCCATGAATCAAATGTCACAGAACGACAGCTAGTGGAATTATGCATCAACGGAATGATACCCATATATCGCACCCTGCTGGAAAACTTGGGATTCCAGACGTTCTCAGAGCTCCATGAAGCTTCCAAATGTTCATCCACTACCGCCCCAACATTATTGGAAAGAACCAGGATCGTTTAGAGCGACGATTCACGAGATAATCGGGGAAACATGCGCCTCATCAACAAGCATTATAATACTGGCCCTTCTGTCAGTGTAGTAAGCGAAGGCGGAAAGAGAAAAGCTACAGCGGCGGCAGAACAACATCCCCTAGAGCCAACAAGGAACGCATTCAACATACCCTGGAAAGGCACTGCAGCGGCGCTGACCTGCATAGATCTAATCAAGGAAGCGATGTCAGACGTGAACGGTCCTGCCACGGAGATTACTACACTGGGGACTGAACATCACAATGATCCTATTAATGTCAATATTCACATCATAATCCAGAGGCCGGTGGATCAAGGAGCAGTTTCTCTAGTAAAAATTTTATGCGAACTTTTACACCTCTCAAAGAATCATCAGGCGGAGACGTTTGTTACAATGAACCAGATAGCCCTAGAGGTGCACCTGACTCCTTCACGACCAGAGGCCTCCATCACATCAGAGACATCTGTGAATAATATTACATTTACAAAAGACGACATGATGGCGGAAGAATGTCACAATATGACCCTACACGTTACTGCACGCATCAAGGGTTCATAGTTCAGGAGGGCCCTCATCGACACAGGAGAGTCTTCGAATGTGATTACCCTCAAGACTCTCAGGACAGCCAATGTCCGCCCATACAAGATAATACGACATTCTACCACAATGACATACTTTGAAGGAAACCAGACCAGCACATATGGGGTCGTCCCTTCAACATATCACCAGTGCCTGAAGACCATCTTTGGATAAAGAAGTTGTTTATATTCCTGCATCACTGTCTCATTACGCACCGATGTATGGAGTGGAGTTATTTGAACCAAGAGAAGCTCTGCGGGAAGAACCAGACAAAGTTCATTGCATACCATTCCTTGTGAGGATGTCAATCCAGGAGGAGGACCGAATTGCATCCTTGAGGGCTATTCCTCACAACAAATCTTTGCTAACAAGGCACTCTTCTTCATCTGGTGAAGCAGCGACCCACATTCACACCAAGAGGGAGACTGATGTACATTATCCCTTCCCACTGGAATGCTGCAACAACGAAGGGCCACAAGAAGAAGTCATAGACGTTCCACAACAGCTGCAAGATGTCAAACAACCTCCGAGGCAATTCAGGCGCGAGATCAGGTGTGGCATGAATTCCAGAGACTTGAACCACCTCGAGGACGACTTTCCTCTTCCTAACATCGACATGTTAGTAAACGTCACCACCAGCGGACACGGAATGTTCTCATTCATGGATGGTTACAGCGGCTACAACCAAATAAGGATGTACGAGCATGACGCAAGTAAGATAGCTTTTCAAACTTCTCTCGGAAATTTTTAGTATGATATACTGCCATTTGGTTAAAGAATGCCAGTACAATATCAACGCTTTATAGCGGCAATCTTCCACTGGAGTCGATACCTCAAGGGAGAAGCCTCAAGAAGATAATGATGTCCACACGTCATGTCGAACAAGATCTAGTCACTCTATCATACAATGGTGCATGCCTAACATGCTATATTGGAGAATATGCACTTTTAGTCATCCTCTAGAATTCGTGAAGCTATTGAACACTCATCAACGACAGCATCCACCTGCTTTGGAAAGAACCAGGATTGCCGGTAATGAGGAGCCTCATGATGTTTGTGGAAGCATACATCCCACCAAAGTGAGGCAATACAATCTTGACCTTCCATAAGCGGTTTAGTTGAAGCGAGAAGAGGAAAGCCACTGAGATGCAACGTCATGCGCGTCCAACATCACCAACTCCAAATCCAACTCCCTCAAAGACACCCTATACACAAACTGTAGTAATGGTGAAACACGTCCAAGATATTCCATATCCGGATCGACGTGAATCGCATAGTGAGATATGCTTTCAGAATTTGTGTCCCGTAGAAGAAGTAGTTGTGTTACCAAAGGAGTGTGACTGGGAGCACTGCCCATCTCAAAGACATCCTCATGAACCTAGCATGGAAACACCTATCAAGTCAAAATCTCTGGATACTCGTGGGCAGGGGACTGTCTTCCCCTTCTCTATTTCATGAAGAAATGTCAAGAAAGCCATCGGTTCTAGTTTGGCTCCACTACTATACGAAGACTGTCAAGTCCGTACCCGCAACTATCACGCCTCTCCCTGCCAGTCTATTCTGATGCTGCCAAAAACCGTTGTTTCTGATAACATCCAAAGCTTCACCGTATCAACGAACACCGCGCACAAAGACCCATTGGTCATACAAGATAGATCCACTTAGATCACACTTGGGGACTAAGGCTCGGTATGAGATTCCTTCGCCATCAGTCAAGGAATTATCCAAGAGAGGGTCAGTCAGAAGCATGCTTCAACGCTCACCAGGAGCCGCCTGCAGGTTAGCTTCATCCTGCTTCAACATTACCGCTAGGAGCTACCTCCATGTTCGCTTCAGAAGCCGTCTCCAACTCTCCGAGACGCTCCAGAATCTGCTTCAACGCTCTACAAGACCTGATTGCTCCAGAAGTTGCTTCAACACGTTTATGTTTGAGCAAAACAAGCGCGCATGATGGGTCCTATTTTCGGCGATCACCAAAGCTTGTGTCGATTCAAGGCAGCAAGAATGGCGTTTGGTCAACGTAGCAGGTTCAGTGTTTGGTCGAAGTAATAAGGATGACACTCGAATGTTCAACCGAAGCAGGCGCATGATGAGTCCCACATTCAACCAAAGTAGGCACGCAGTGGACCCACGTTTAACCGAAGCAGGCACATCAAGCCCACGTTCGATCTAGCCGGCGAAGCAGTCCCACGAACGAAACAGACGTAACAGTCCATCAAAGCAGGCAAGACCGACATCATGCTAGGGGAACGCTTGCATGGACGTCTCTTTCTCCTGGTAACACCTAACTTTGTCTCGTTAGTTTTATTTTTAATTGTCACCATCTCATGCCTACCCCACAATAGTGTAACCATTATGTGCTAGGTAGGGGACTTAATGTTGATGGTGGATTTTCATTTAAAGGCTAAAATTGTAAAAGCCAAAAAATTATGCGCTAACATCTTGTAAAATATAAAGCCATTAACAAGTGATGGATACTCCTTCACTTTATCAATTCACCAAGAATGGAGCATGTGGAAAAAATCCCATTCTGTGAATAAAATACACGAAATTCATCCAGGTTGGAGCATGTAGCAACAATCCCATATACCATGTGAGTTTCCAGCATTATTAATTAATGCTCAACAGCCTTGTATTTCCTGTACTCATTATCAGTGCGGCATGACGACTGAGTGTTGCTCTTAGCGGAGCAACACGAACCTCCAAGCATTATAATGAAACCATGTACGAAATACCCGTACAAAGCGGAGAACTCTCGGTGTGTTATACTAGCCCGATTGAGCCCCTCTCGGTGTGTTATACTAGCCCGATTGAGCATCCAGACTGACCGTATCAGTCTGGATATGATCACGACCATCCAACTCCACCAGACTGATTGGATGGCCCAGATCGATTTCATCACCCCCAAGCAGGTATGGAATACCTGCTTGTTGATGGATAAAACCATTCAAGTGACGAATACTTCTCACTTTATTAATTCACCAAAGCATGTGCAACCATCCTGTGAATTTAATATACCCAGAACGGAGCATGTAGCAACCATCCCGGTTTTCTGTAGGTATACAACATTACTATTAATGCTTTAATTAAAGCCTTGTGTTCGACATGAAAACACCCGTAGGCTACTTGACGGTGGGTTATATTATCCCCGTTGAACGCATGCAAGACTACCCATGTTAGTCTCACCTGCTGAAAACAAACTTAAAAATAGATCTCAACTGTCCAACCTCGCAGGCATGGTTGGACGGCCTAGATCACGCGCGGGACCGAGTATCATGCGCGCACATGCTCATCACCGGCCTACCTTCCTGATGGTGCAAACGGCTTCACCATAGGAGCCATGGGCGTTAAGATATGCTAGCATGAAGCTGCGGCTCACAAACCCTAAAATTAGGGTTTTGATTACATGTTGTGACCAAGCAACTTTGGTCGGGCGTACATGAAAGATTAGGAGGAAACGCCGCCGGCCGATAGCACCTACGTGCTCACCGTGGGCCCACTTCCACGGTGAACCAATCGACCATGGTTGGTTGCAGCCGACCGTCTCGAAATCCTTGTCCAAAATATCATCTGGTCCCCTTCTAATCTCAGCCATCCGTCATTGCAGGCGTGCTTGGATGGATTAGATCATGCCTATGGTCGCAAACCAAACATGCGCATGCTCGCCACCGACCCAACTCCCTGATGGTACAAATGTTTTCTCTATGGGAGTCACCAACGTTGAGATACGGTGGAACAAAGAAGGCATGCGAGGCCACTTCTAATCTCGTCCATCCATCATCGCAGGCTAGAACGGGCGACCCAGATCGCTCCGATGGACGTCTTGCATGCATGAACGTGTAGAATGGTGTCCCACCTGCCTACTAGGCCAATCGGACACTCCATGCACGCCTCCCAAGGCATAAAACCGTTAGGGAGAAATAGGAAGCTCGCAAGCCTTCCAAACCCTAATCTAATGGTTATTCCTCCATCAATCTCGTCCGTCCAAGTTCGCATGCTTGGATGAATAGCCTAGGAAGGGATTTAGGTGGCAAACAAGGGATCACCGTGATCACCATCCTCCACACTTCCCCATGGCATAACCGGCCAAGGTGGGTCCCGCTCATGCGACCTCCGAACAACGCCTGAACATAGCTAGTTGAGTCACTTCAACTTTCAATCTTTTCATCAAGGTTGTAGGCTTCAAATATGTTAAACATATTTAATGCACCTCATGCATACAATATGCGCCTACAAACAACACGATACTTCACAAGTATCAATTTCCTTCCTGGGTTTTGCTTTCGAGCTGTTTTCTCCTCCCGAACGAGCTTAAAACCTAAATATTCCCTCGTTAGGAGATAGGAAATTCTTTTCCGTTTGGAATGGAGGGGCGGATCATCAAAATCCGAGTCCGTACTAGAATTATACAACGATTCTAGTAAGGAGCGCTAATTAGGGTTTCTGGTGCAACGATCAACGGTTGCCCCTCCTCTCAAGATGCAAAATCTCGACCGTCGAAGGTCACCAAGCTAGCAAGCTTCCCGAGCCTGACTTGCCAAGCTTCAACAACATGCTACATGTTTTCCAAAACACTTGAGACATCAATCATGTCACAAACTGGGGGATACATACTGGGGTATTGGTCTGGCGGTTTACAGCGTGTAGCGCACAACGCGCCATCACAAGAACGTGTCAGGAAGTCATGGACGGTTAGTGATGATGGGAGAAGTGGGAAATCCTGGTCGTGTGACACCAACACACTACTCCACTACTCCATCACTCCACTTTCTCCACTTCCCACGAGATACGAAGGTTAGGCTAAAAGACTTGTATAAATAGGTTCTCCGCCCTATTTTCAACAACAACACAAGTCCAAACAACAGAAAAAACCAAGTTTTAATACCATCGTATTCAACACCCAGAGCCTGCCTGCAACATTTGCTAGCCTGCTCAACCTTTTGTTAACAAGTCATCAAATAGCCTTCACCTTCATACTCTCAACACCTTCTTCGCTTCCCTCCCTAAGATCAACCTCACATCCTTCACCTGTGACCGAAACAAATCTGGAACGGCCGTGTCTTCGGTTTAGGCCAGAATTGTATAGATTATCTCTCGAATCAAAGTGCTCATCATGTATCACATTTGTTGAAGGTTTAAACTCACTTCTTATCCACACACACCCAAAATTACCTAAACCGGCAGAAGTAGTTTTCTCCCACAAACAGAGAGCTAGGTTAAGATATTGAAATTCTTCTTCTTCTCCTCCTTATTCTTCATCTGAATCAATAGAATTAGATTTTCAAAAGAACAAAAACTTTCGTCGAGAGATGAAATCAGTGAAGAAACTTGAATTTTTTTGGTTTGAATCGACGAGAGTTAGGTTAAGATATTAAAATTCCTCTGATTCTCCTCCTTATTCTTCATCTTAATCAACAGAACCAGTTATTCTGTCTCCATTTTTCAGTCAACAGAATCAACAGAAATTACTAGATCTGTTTTCGTGAATCAAATTGGTAATGTTGATGTTTATTTGAAGATTCAGAAAGTTGTTTTTGATTATTGCATGTTAGTTTCATAGATTTATTTGTCCTTACTTTTGATTTTAGTGTTTTGTTGATGTTGCAGAGATCGTGATTTTATGTTGGAAGATTGATTTCGTGATTATTCTGTTAGATTGATTTGTTGGTATTCATATAGTTTGATCTCGAGATCCTTATTTATCTCTTAAACAGGTATGTTTCTTCGATCTGCTCATGAACTTTGGTTTTAGGTGGTTTTATGTTTATGTTGAAATTATGAAGAAATTTGTTTGTGATGAAATTTAGACACTACTGATTATGTTTTTTATGAAATGTACATATTACTATGGATCAACCTTGACTGTTGATACAAAAATAAGTTGATGTTTAGTTTATTTTTAGATCAACTGTTGTTGTTGATCCAAATAAGTTGATGTTAAGCAAGTCAACTTAAATAAGTTGAACACAAAATGTTTGTGTTTTGTGTTTTTATTTCTTTTTGTAGATTTGCAGGTTATCATAATGCATTCATTTTGTTGATACTGTAGCTTTTATTTTAGGTTTTGTTACATTCTACTTTGTATTTAACTTTGTAGCTTTGGGTACTTTATACTGCTTTCTTTTTGTTTTGCATTGAAATTCATGCTTTAACTACCTCTTATTGGATGAAATGTGATTTCTTAAACAGATTTATTGGATCAACTGTCACTGTTTACACATATTTTTTGGATCAACTGTCACTGTTGATCCAAAACTATGATTGTGTACACAGCTTTATTGGATCAACTGTCACTGTTTACACATATTTGTTGGATAAACTGTCACTGTTGATCCAAAACTATGATTGTGTACACAGCTTTATTGGATCAACTGTCACTGTTTACACATATTTGTTGGATAAACTGTCACTGTTGATCCAAAACTATGATTGTGTACACAACTTTATTGGATCAACTGTCACTGTTTACACATATTTGTTGGATAAACTGTCACTGTTGATCCAAAACATCATATAGTTTTACACAAATTTATTAGATCAACTGTCACTGTTTACACATATTTGTTGGATCAACTATGACTGTTGATCCAAAACTGTGATTGTTTACAGATTTATTGGATCAACTGTCACTGTTAATCCAAATTTCTGAACACCACTATATCTTATGGTTGTTGCAGGCCAAAGATGGTAGTTGCAGAGTTCAAATTTTGCAATCAGACCGCCTCGCATCCCGTTTCAGCATCAACTACTGTCAAGGAGATGATAAGTGTGGTGAAACAAAAGTGGCCTTATGTTCCTGAAGACCTCATTCTATTTGGTTACACTGTAGAAGGGATTTCAAATGTCATCAATCATGATTTGGATTTGAGGTTTTTTATTCACTACTGCAGCTCACAAGGGATTGACTTGGTGAAGTTTGAAATCCAGTTAAGGACTTATGTTGATTCCATTTCTTCATCATCTTATTCTGCTCCTGCGTCTTCGTCGTCATCAAGTTGTATTTCAAGCGATGAGATAGTTGTTGTGGAAGACGTCACTAATGATGCGTGTTTGATCAAAAAGGTCCCGAAGAAGTCTGATGCTTGGGCCAACGTATTAACTGGAGTAGGGCAGGTGTTTAAAGGTGGTATTGCTGAAGTTAAGGACTGTGTTACAAAGTATGAAATGAATACTGGTCGCAAATTCAGTGTAGTTAAGAGTGACTTTGTACGATACACTGTGGAGTGCAAGTTCAAAGAGATGGAAAATTATCGCTGGAGGTTTCACGCCTCTCTCCTCGCCAAATAAAATGGTGTATTTCAATGCAAGAAATATATCACAGAGCATTCATGTAGTTTATCTTCTTAGGATCCGTCAAAAGTTAGGATGAGAAAATCGTTTATGAAGAATATCTTGGCAGATGATTTACGAGCATCGAAGAAGAAGAAGACTGCTGCTGATGTTATAGATTTAGTCTGAATGGAATATGGAGTTGACCTCACGTATAGTCAGGCATATCATGGTTTACAATTCACCAAGAAATTTCTTTGGGGTGATGACATCAAGTCCTATTCAGACTTAGTTTGGTATAAAGATTCAATTGAACAGTACAATCCTGGAAGTGTTGTCAATTTTGAGTATGATAGTGTGACGCGTCAGTTCAAAAGGTTTTTTGTTGCTTTCGAAGCTTCCATAACTGGTTTCAACAACTATTGTCATCCGATGCTATTTATCGATTGTACCTTTCTCACTGGGAAGTTCAAAGGTGGTCTTATGGTTGCTTGCGGCAAAAATGGTAACCAACGTATGACTTTTAACCTTTTACTATTTTTCATTTTGTATCCATGTATGTTTAAACTTTTTACTGTTGATCCATCATTTTACATTCTATATTGAATTTAACTTTCACGAGGGGGCGTAGCCCCCGAGTGAGGTGCGACGTAATACTATATGTATCTTAGGGTAGTTTAGATTGCTTTCTTTTTGGTTTGCATTTTAATTTCATACTTCAACTACCTCTTATTAGATCAACTGTGATTGTTTACACATACTTATTGGATCAATTGTCATTGTTGATCCAAAAATATGATTTATTGGATGAACTTTGATTGTTGGTCCAAAAACTATAAAAAAAAATTGAATCAACTTCTACTATTGATCCAACTGAAATGGATCAATTTTCTATTGTTTATGCAACTAAAATGGATCAACTGCTACTTTTGATGCATCAGCAGGGATCAACTTCCATTGTTGATCCAACTAAAATGGTTCAACTTCTACTATTGATCCAACTGAAATGGATCAACTTTGTTTGTTGTACACTAGTTACTGGTCATTCATTTTTGTTTATGGTCACTTTTTTTGTTTTTTTTTGTTTGTAGAAATCTATCCAGTTGCATTTGGAATTGTTCTGTGTGAAAATTGTGAGAGTTGGGAATGGTTCTTAACCAATTTGAAGGGTATTATAAGTGAAGATCGTCCAATTACCATCATATCAGATCGTGGAATAGGCGTTTTGAAGCATGTGCCTAAAGTCTTCCCAAATGCTTTCCATTCCTACTGTTTGTACCATATGAAAGGAAATATTCCAGTCCCAAAGGGCAGGAGAAGACAAACTGCAGTCAAGTTATTCGAAGAGTGCTACACTGCATTGACAAAGGAAATTTTTTATGCTGCCTCGAAGAGTATGAGTAATCTAAAGTTGGATTCAGTGGTTGCTTGGATGATGAAGATTCCACTTGAGAATTGGGCTGCTCATGCATTTCTAGGAGAAAGGTGGGGTGAGAACACATCAAATATTGCAGAGAGTTTTAACAATGTTATTAAGCATGATAATCCGCTTCCATCAATTGAGCTTCTCGATGTTGTTCGTGCTAAGGTAATGGAGCAGAATTAAAAGAGGTTATTGGAGTCTAACAATTGGACTACAAGGCTTACTCCTCGTATGCAAGCGAGGTTTAACAAGATGATAAACGACTGCCGTTCATACAAGTTTCGGAGATCAAGTGAGAAAGTATTTTAGATCATTTCTCCAACATGTAAGCATACTGTCGATTTGGATTCTAGGACCTGCAGCTGCAAATGGTGGAAGAAACATAGCTTTCCTTGCACTCATGCAATAAAATCCATGCTGCAGATTGGAAATGATGAACCGTACAAATAGATTAGCGCTTACTATACTTCTGACTACTGTAGAAGGTTGTACTCTCGACCCATATATCCTATTCCGGACTCTGAGAAGCCTCCTGGAATTAATAAAAAAGGGTATGTTTTTCCTCCCAATGGTGGTCGAGAACAAGCTGGAAGGCCTAAAGGTGTTAGGTATAGGGGTAGTCGTGAAAAGGTGCGCAAGAATAGGAAGTGTGTCCAGTGTGGGATGCTCACCTTTCACAACCGTCGAACATGTCGCAGAGATCCTTTGGCTCCTCGTGCACCAACGTTTCACAAGGAGTCTCATTCCAGGATTATCAAGTTCTTGAAGAGGATGTTGTTCTGAAGTTTGTTGGTTTTATTCATATTCTGAACAACTTGTTTTAGGTTTCTTACTAGTTGGATTTTTTTTTTTAATGCTTTTTTGGTTTGCAATTGTTATTTTTTTAAATGAAATACATTCTTAGTTTGTTGTTATGAATTTTATTATTTTGTTTCTCAAGTATATGTCAGTTTTCAGGCTACAGCTTTATTGATTTTACAGAAAGCATACTTACACAAATGTTATCAACTGCATTTGTTTATCCTTTTTTTTTGTGGATCAACTTCCATTGTTTATCCAACTAAAATGGATCAACAATGGTTGTTGACACACAAAACAAACAGAAAATTTGCATGGTCCTATCTGTATTTTCTAGTAAACCCCTCAAGCTATGCATACCTGTAACATTCATTCATAATCAGGCCAACTTAATTGGATCAACAATGGTTGTTTATCCAACTAAATTGGATCAACAATGGTTGTTGACACACAAAACAAACAAAAAAATTGCAAGGTTCTATCTGTATTTACTAGTAAACTCCTCAATTTATACATACATGTAACATTCATTCATATTCAGACCACAAATACATCAACAATAATTCATTCATAATGGTTCATAATAATTCATCCATAATCAGACCTACAATAAGTTCTACTTACTAAGATAGATACCTTTAAAACTATAGTTAGATTTTCTTTACAGAGCATTAACAGACTATGACATCAAGCTCACTCTAATGGTTCAACTGAGTCTTTAACAGAGTCATTAGCAGAATCAGGAAGTTGGATTATATTTTTAACAGTGTCAGCAGCTGAATCAGGATTCTTCCATGCACCCAATTCCGACAAGATTCTTGCTGCAATCTTCACTCTCTTCTTGTTCAAATTCTCATCTAAGTTAGTGATTTCAGATAGATTTTCAAAGTTTCCACGCTTTACCAAATTCTTCAAATACATGCAAGTGTGCAGTGCACAATCGCATCCGTCTTGTGCTGGTACGGTGTAGTGTGAAAAGCTTGTCTGTATTTCACCACCTGTCTCTGGATCTCTGTGGCCCATTTCATTCAGCACTTTAGTCAGTGGTACTATCATCACAAAATATTGCCAATTATAAGCCTTATTGCGCCTTGCAGAGTTGTGCACTATCCATTTGCCTTTTACCAACGCCAGCACCACCCAGTGGTATCCAACACCTTGCTGATCAGTCAAGCACATTGGTATAATGATGTTTGTGTCTTCAATATTACCAGTGTAACTTTTCCTTAGCTTTTCTGGGATACCACATCTCTCTACCTTTTCTATACTTTGCGACGCTAATGCGATTCCCAATATTGGTTGTATCAATAAATTTTTCAAAGATATTAGTTTGCTATATATCATAACAAGTAAATTTCACTTGGATCAACATTGGGTGTTTACCCCATTCACTTGGATAAACTCACATTGTTGATCCACAAAGAAACCAAGATTATCTGTTACTTACATAATCTAAGTTGACTTGCTTAACTAGAGAAGTATATATCATAACAAGTAAATTTCACTTGGATCAACAGTGGCTGTTTACCCCATTCACTTGGATAAACTCCCATTATTGATCCACAAAGAAACCAAGATTATCTGCTACTTACATAATCTAAGTTGACTTGCTTAACTAGAGAAGTATATATCATAACAAGTAAATTTCACTTGGATCAACAGTGGCTGTTTACCCCATTCACTTGGATAAACTCCCATTGTTGATCCACAAAGAAACCAAGAATTTATGCAACTTAAATAATCTAAGTTGAATTGCTTAACTAGAGAAGTATATATCATAACAAGTAAATTTCACTTGGATCAACAGTGGATGTTTACCCCATTCACTTGGATAAACTCCCATTGTTGATCCACAAAGAAACCAAGAAACTTACATAATCATTTGTTGAGAGAATAATGTGGTTCCCGTATTGAGGTTTATGCGGTGATTCCATCTTTGTTTTCAGCAAGGTGGCGTAGTAATCAATAATCTCACCGTGAATGTTTTGATTATTCATCAGATGCTGTATATGCTTTCCATTGATGATTACCTCCATATCAGTATTGCAGAAATAAAAACTAAAAGCTTTGTCGCTGCATTTTCAACAAAAAAAAAAACACAAATGAAAATGTAATTAAAAAGAACTATCATATGAAGTAAAAGAAAAAACTATGTGATCTAAGGTGTATTACATACCATTCATTTGCATTCTCAAAGAACGGCTGGATGATTTGTTTTTCAGCGTCACTGCATTTGATCCACAATTTCAGTCTTTGTGGCCTTGTCAGTTTTTTCGGTTTGGGTGGTGTGACATCAATGACAAGCTCGTCGAGGTCAATTACTTCCCTTTTCTTCTCCACCTTCTTCTCTTTTCCTTTTCCACCTTTCCTTTTTGCCCTTGTTTTTCTCTTAATAGGTGTTTGACTTCGAAGTTTATACGTCTTTATCTTTGGCCTTTCTCCTTTTTTCACCCGTTTTACAAGAGAACTGACTTTCTGTTCTTCTTCTTCTGATACTTTTGCTTCTTCTGTTTGATCCTCTGATTCTGTTTCATCTTCAGTTTTCTCTTCAACAACATCCACCTTATAAATATGGTTCAACCCTTGGAGTATTTTAGACTGTGTTTGATTTCCAGAACTATCCTCTTCTATTTTTTGTGTTATGCTAAGTACCTCTTGCATTATTGCACCGAAACCTGGTGTGGTACCTGTATGCACATACCCAGATTCATCTGGTTTTATTGTTGAAAGTGGAGGAGTGTCAAGCACAATCATTTCCATTTGTATGTCATCATTCTTCTTCTCAACGGATGGGCTCTTCTCTTTCATTGGCATGCCAACTTTCTCTTCTACTATTCTAGCAGATATTGCAATGTTTTCAACCAGCGAAATGAGCTCTACATTATCAGCTTGCCTCAGTTCTCTTCCTGCATGAAAGCCTTCCTTCCGATTCTCCAAAGATTTTCCACTTTTCGGTTCTTCCTCCGGCAACTTCATTCCAGTTTCAAAACCCTTCTCTTGAGTGTCCAAGGTATCTTGAGTTCCCAAAGTACTTTGAGTTGCATCTTGAGTTCCCAAAGTACTTTGAGTTGCATCTTCAGTTCCCAAGGTAGCCTTCATTTCTTGAGTGTCTTCATTGTTCAAATCCACTGAATCTTCGACTTCCATATTTACTCTCGTTTCATTCCCATCTGTTGGTTGATCATTCGCCGCAAAGTTCATTTCATGTTGATTTCCTTGTCCAGATGATTCTCCTCGTTGTTGCGTCTGTGTGAACAAATCTTCAATGTCCAAACCTTCAAATTCCTTCCATGTATACACTGGTTTATTCCTATTCAGTGATTCCTGAAACATTCTTTCCTCTCCCTTCCATTTCTCTATGTTCTTGTCAATATCAGCAAGTCGCTCATGTTCTCCAGCTTGCAACTCTATTTTTTCCTTGTTCCTCTCATACAGCTCTCTCAAGAATAATGTGCTCTGGACAAACTTTTTAATTTCAGCCTTGTCAATGTAATGCATCTCATGCTTGTCACAATCAAGAAAGATGTTTTCTTCCTCTATCTCCTTTATCCTTGCCCTCTCTTGTTCCAGTTCTCTTGCAGGTGCCGATAGGTCAATTAAATAGTTCTCCTCAGCAGACACTGGATCAACAAAGTCTTAATGAAACTGCAAAAGAATGATCAACACAAATCAAAATAGTGTACATAGTAAAACTGGATCAACATTGGTTATTGATCCCATTCACATGGATCAATTTCCATTGTTTATCCACAAAAAACTGACAGTAAAACTGGATCAACATTGGCTGTTGATCCAACTCACATGGATCAACTTCCACTGTTGATCCACGAAAAACTTAAAATTGGAGGAGGTCAAAATAGTGTTGACACTAAAACTGGATCAACATTGGTTGTTTATCCCATTCATATGGATCAACTTCCACTGTTGATCCACAAAAAACTTAGAATTGGAGGAGCTTAAAATAGTGTAGACACTAAAAATGGATCAACAATGGCTGTTGATCCAATTCACATGGATCAACAGCCACTGTTGATCCACAAAGATCTAATACTAAAACTGGATCAACATTGGCTGTTGACCCATTCACTAAAAAAAATGGTACATTTGTAATATTAAAGATAAATATAGTAAAAGAAATTACCGTCTTGTCGAACCAAGTCATATCAATTGCCTTCTTTTTCATTTTGTTGCTAAAGTCACTTTGAAGCTGCTTGCACAATGCATGCTGGTTCCATCGTAGGAATCTTACAGTTGAATTTTCGAAACCCTCCCTTTTGTTTATGTACTTATCGGTATGTTCGCAGAACCAACACTTCATAATATAAACAACAATGTTAGTTTTATCCAATAGTATGCATTTCACTCTTTACAACAATAAACATTTACTTTTACGAAATTAACACTTTTTCTTACCACTAGGAGAGTTGTGCAGCCACCGATAGCTAATTGGTTATTCTTCTTGTTTGCCAGGTTCGAAATCAAACATTCCACAACATGATCCGACCATGACACTTTGTCCATCAGTAAGATATGAGGCAACCATTTCTTTGCGAAGGATGTCATACCAGCATTTGGGAATAAGAAAACCATGCATAACCACATACCGAAAAGTCTTACAAAATGCTCCGGATCAGACTCATCTTCTGCTGCATTTTTCAGTTTGTATACAACCTCAGCCTTCAATATTGCTTCTGGAGAATCTTTTGGTTTTTCTGGTCTGATATTTTTATTTAAGAATTCGCTGTAGTCAATTCCATTCTTCGATTGCGATTCTTTGCTTCAGTTCTTCACTCTCTATCAGTCTTCTCATTTTGAATATCACAGCGAAATCTCTTGCTTCCAGAGAGCACTCTTCGTTTTCTCCAAATTTGAACTTTCTGGTTTTTTTTTTATCAAATGCACTCATCAACAGCTGCATTGCAAGATTAATCTTGTTCATCCACTTACCACTCATACTCATGTCTGCTACATAAAACTGGCTTAATAATTCCCAATATGGAGACTCCTTCAGTGCTTTTGCAAGTTTTGGTTTCTTCTTGTTATTTTCATCTTCCACTTCAAATTTTTTGCATAGAAAATTACCCATTTCATCCAATGGTTGTAGACCCCCCTTGAATCTATGTTCCTTCTCTCTCGACTTGCCTGCATACATGAAACTCGAATCATTTTAATTTTTATTTTTGACAATAATCTTTTGTTTTCTCGCATTCTACGCATAATATATTTTCATGAGGGGGCGTAGCCCCCGAGTGAGGTGCGATGTATAAATATGTGTAATCACAGTTCATGCTTTAACAACCCCTTATTGGATCAACTGTTATTTGTTGATCCAAAACTGTTATTGCTTACACATAATTATTTTTATTAAAGAGTCAATGTTTTTACCTTTTCTCTTTGGCTCTGAGTTGCCCTCTTTTGCTACTTCTTCTTTTTCATATGATTCTTGTTGCTCCTCGTCATTGGACTCTGATTCCGATTCTTCTGATTCTTTCTCAACCACCATCTTGCTTTTTTCCTTTTGTTGTGATTTTGCTTTCGCCCTTGACCCGACTGCATATGTGAAGCTCAATCATTTTCATTTTGTTTTCAATATTTCAAACAATATAGTTAGATATACCAGCACAAATGTAACAATATATTTTTTTACCTTTGACGACTTTCTTAGGTTTTTCCTTTTTTGCTTCTTTTTGATATATTACAATCTTCTTGTTCTCTTCTTCCGATTCTCCATCATCTTTATTTGATTCTTCTTGCCCTTCTTCTTCGGATTATGATTATGATTCCTCCTCAACATTCTTGTTTTGTTTCAGCTTTCATTGTTCTTCTTCTTTGAGTTTGATTTCTTTTGCCTTTGACCTGCCTGCATACATGAAACTCAGTCATTTTCATTTTGTTTTAAGAAATGTAGTAAGAATACCATCACAAATATCACAATGTATGTTTTTACCTTTGACGACTTTCTTTGGTTTGTCATCTTCATCTGATTCTCCTTGCGCTTGTTTTTCGGATCCTGAATCAGATTTTTCCTCAGCTATCTTCCTGAGTTTAAACTTTAACTTTTGTTGCGCTTCTTTTTTCGTACTCATGTTCTTCCTATTTCTTGTTGTCTCTTTCTCCTTCATTGCATTTCCTTTTATGACTTTCAGTGGTTTCCTTTTTTCAGCTTCTTTTTGCTCTTCTTCCAACTCTTCATCATCACCATCTGATTCTCCTTGCGCTTCTTCTTAGGATCCTGATTCTTCTTGAACTATCTTCTTGTGTTTTACCTTTCTTGGTGTTTCTTCATTTGTACTCTTGTTCTTCCTCTTTCTTGTTGCCTCTTCTTCAATTACCTTATTTTTTTTCGCATTTCGTTTTGGTTCTGTAACTTCTCAATCTCTTGCGTGCCCTTTTCATCTTGCTTCTTCTTTATCCTTGGTGATCTCCTATGCATTATGTCTTCTCAACCTGAGTTCAACACTTATTATAGTTAGCATTCATATTTTCATAGTAGAAAAGTACATAACCATCAAAAAAATCTATTTTGTATGGATCAACTACTCATGTTTATCCTTTTTAAATTTCGATCAACTGTGGTTGTTTATCCCCTACATTGCAAAGATATCTAAAATGGAAGGGATCAACAGTAGAAGTTGATCCCTTCCATTTGCAAAGATATCTAAAATTCCTTCAGAAACTGATTACAGTTGAACAACTTTGCATACAATGGATCAACTTTTATTGTTTATCCTATTTTTTGCTTGGATCAACTGCTGTTGTTTATCCCCTAAATTGGATCAACTCCTACTGTTGATCCAATATTTTTTTGGATAAACTACTGCTGTTTGCATACAAAATAACTAGCAAATATTTCATTTTCTATGGACCAACTACTGTTGTTTATCCACTGAATTGGATAAATTTTTACAGTTGATCCATTTATTTTGTATCAACTACTGCTTTTGATGCAAACACATATTCACCCATTAACAGTACAACAAAAATACATACAATAGATAAACTGCTATTGTTTATCCAATTTTAATTTGGATCAAGTACAATTGTTTATACAAAAATATCTAAAACTCCTTCAGAATCACATTTTCACCCATCAATACTTATCAACAGTAGATCGAATTTGCATCTGAGCAAAATAATACTTAGAGTTTGAATAGAAATATCAATTTTGTACATGATTAGTATATATAACCTACACAGATTTGACGAGATATCATTTCCTTCCACAAATATCCCAAGAACACTAACCAAAACTCAAAAATAACTAAACAAGACCAAAATCAAACCTAATCAGTAAATTGCAGTGTGAAAATCAACCAAATATGAACATATAATCATTGCATTATCAAAATCAAGACTAAAACATACATGCATTAAATCTGACATCAAAATTAGGTTTTACCTGTTCGATTTTTTACAATCTTCCAATCGTTCAATTAGGTTTCTGATGATGAAACGAAAGGGAAATCGGTTAGGTTTTCTGATGAAACCTAATTTATGCGGTTGATTTTCAGTCTATTTTTCAGTTTCTACGGTTTCTTTTTCAGTTTCTCTACAATGGATCGTGGTTTGTTGATTATCATAGAGAGAATATAACGGCTACTAATCAATTCTCTGCAACGGATAGTTGATAAATACCCAGTTTTTAGTTTATCTTCGACAAGAAAACGGCTAGTATCAATTTCAGGTGCTGTTTGATTTTCGAGATTTGAGTGAGAGAAGACTGGAACCAGAAAAACTGAAAATGAAGAATGAATTAATGTGTCCGATCTCGCATTTAATTAAATATATAGGAAGGGCATTTCAGTAATCTGATAATTGCGGATTTTAATTCCTAAAATTGGTAGGGATATATTTATTTTGTGGAAGGATATATTTGTTGGGTTATAAAAGTAGGGACATATAAATAATGTACCCTAAATATTTTAATTACCCTCATGTCCCCGAATTATTAACCCACACTGAGACGACTATACCTAGTTGAATCAGTGATTCTAGTTTAGGCGGGATATATAACCCATTTCCCTCCCTTTCTAACCTCATTAGTATCGATGGATATATATCTCCCCACATCCTCCCTCTCTCTCCGTTGGTTCACTCACAGAGAAAAAAAGAAAAACTCAGAGAAAAAAAACTAGACATCCTAAAATCTTCTTCTTCTCTCAAACTCCATCAATGAAATCTAATTAACCCTTTATATTAGAAAACCTCATTTAGATTGAACTTTTACATCTTGTGTAGCAACTAGGTTTGATTTTCAAAATCATCAGGTAAATCTATAATTTGGGTTTTTCGATTGAATTTCTTTTTTTTTCCTTCTCTTTTTCTGTTACTATCGATTTCCTTCATGGGTTTTAACAATTAGTGTTTTGTTTGTTTGTTTCAGGTAAATCTCAACAGTTTCAGTTGTAGTTCAGATAAGGTACAATTAAGGTTTTTTGATTGAAGTTATCTTTTGCTTCTATTTTTTCTTGTAATGAATGATTTCGTTCATGGGGTTTTAATTTTTAGTGTTTCGTTTGTTGATTTCAGGTAAATATCAACAATTTCAGTGGTAGTTCAAACAAGGTATAGTTATGGTTTCTGATTTAAGTTATCTTTTTCCTCTCTTTTCTTTTAAATGATCGATTTCCTTCACGGAGTTTTAACAATTAGTGTTTTATTTTTTGATTTCAGGTAAATATCACCATTTTCAGTTGTAGTTCAAATATTCATCAGGTACAGTTAGGGATTTGGATTTAGATTTAAGTTATCTTTTTCTTTTACTGGTCGATTTTGTTTAAGGGGTTTTAACAATTGTTGTTTTCTTGGTTGATTTCAGGTAGTTACAACTTAAGTTGCAGTTCTGTTTTTCATCAGGTATAGATGATTTGATAATTGGTTAATTTATGAGTTTAAATGTAGTATGTGGATCATGTATTAGGGTTAGTTAAGTTATGTTGTTGATTTGGTTTGTGTATCATATTTTGGGTTTTGTGTTGCTTGAACAGAATTATGTTTTAGGTTTGTAACCCTTTGAGTATAGTTACCCATGTGTTAATGCTTCTCTTATATTGTTTTAGATAGTACTCATGTGTTAATGCCTGCTATTCTATATAGCCTTTACTGATGTCATGTGAAATTTTATGCACTTCAAGGTGACTTTGTAGTAGTGTTTGTCTAGTGTTTGTAGACCTAAAACTACCCCATCCCATTGTAGACTAAAGATTTAAGTTTAAGTTCTTTATTGAGATCAATATTTAGATGTCCTAATTATAATTTTGTTAAGCCCCATCGGTCCAGTCATTTGAATACCAGTTTCATTATAGTTTGGCATGTGTTAAATGTATTTTACATACTAGTTTTATATCTTATTGGCAACATGATTCCTCCGGATAGTTAAGTTTTAGATTGTAATGTTGTTGAATGACTTGAATGCTCTCAAGTATACTTTATGATTTAGAATGATGTTGTTTTTCATTCCAAGCTAGCTAGGTCTGTATTTTGGTGGTTAATTTTTGAAATTGATATTTTTTCAGGTAACTATGCTTAGACATCCTGCAAGTAGCCGTTCCCGGTCTGCAAATACTAGGTCTGCAAGTACTACCCCTAGGTCAAGTGCAGCTAACTGACCGAGGGATTTGCTCAATTCACAAGGGTCTCCATAAACTGATGGTGGTCATGCTGTTGCAAGTCCAACTGAAGGGAGTCATCACGTGTCTTCGTTAAATAGTGATCATTCTCCAATCCATGGAAATGAGAATCAGGCTGAGGGAAATGGATGGCATGAGGCTTTTCATCAAGAAAATATTGAATCTGAAAATACAGAGGAAAGCGGGATTAATGGTAACATATGACATTGTATTTCAGTTTCCTTTATGTCATATATATATATATATATATATAATGCTACCAATTGACCTTCCATTTGTTTTGTTTTCTGTAGATGATCACCGTTTGGTCATTCAATTCAATTCTCTGGGACAACCAATAGAGGATGGTTCTAAGAAATATGCTACCAGAGTTGGAACAATATCCAGGAATATTGTCCCACTATGTATTGAGGATTGGAGGTCTGTTCCATGTGGTCTCAAGGAAGAAATTTGGAGAGCCATCAAGAATGAGTACAAGGTACCTGAAATTATCAAGTGTAAGGCGTTGAGGATGGCAAATAAGTCATGGAAGAACATAAAGACAATTTTAAGGAAATGGTGTGACCAATTTGCTACTGTTGCTGAATGAATGAACAATAGACCACAAGGTGTGAAGAGTGAGGATTGGGTGAAATTTGTGAAACTTCATGATTCAGAAGAAGATCAGAAACTAAGGGAGATAGGTAAGGAATCAAGGAAGCTACTCAAGGTTTTGCATACTACTAGAAGAGATGGCATTGCACGTCGTCGTCATATTATGGAACAACAAAGTCCAACTGACAGTGTGTCAAGAACTGTTGTATACTTGGCAACACATGTTTACCAAGAACTCCCTCAAGAAGCACTTGATGTAATGGACCCTGATTGTTACGAAGTAAAATGCAGACAATATCTCGTAAGTCTAGTTTTCTTTGTTGGTTTTATATTGACTAACATATATTTTATTTGTTGGTTTTCCTTGTAGTTATGATTTCCACTTATACATATAATCTGATGTACATTGCAGGCACAAGTAAGAGAGTTGCATGAAACCGAGCAGTATAGAGAGGAAACCCACTTGGACAGAGATGCAGTTGCCAAGGTGGGTGCACATTAATTTGTATTGTTGTTTGCAAAAAAATGTTGTTAGTTATAGCTAACAAATTTTGTTTACTTCTTAATAGGTGTTTAGAGTTGATGATAGGGGATGTGTTCGAGGAATGGGAGGTGGGATATCAAAGACTAAACTGCTTGCTTCCACACTTCCTAGGGAGCAATTAAGACAACAAGTGATGAAGACTAGAGCTATAGAAGATCGTATCCGTACTCTCGAAGAAACTGTTGAGACACTAATATTTGGTTTAAGTTGCAATCCTAACCCCAGTACTTCTAATGCTCAGGTAATAACATTCTATAACTAGTTTTTTAGTTTGCAACTCATAGACATTGTTCTAAAAATTTTGTCTAGCAAAAGGAAATATTCATTTTTACTTAAAATCTCAGTAGGTAGTGGTCATTTTGTTTAATTCTTATTTGTATGCTAGGGAGCGATTAGATGAATAACTTGGTGGATATGGTTGTTTAAAAATAATTTGAAGTATGTTATACAGTTAGATGAGATTGGACAAGGATGCCACATATATACTTACATATTTGTATTCATTTACTTTTGATCAGTTGTATTAGCCATAATAGATGTGTTAATTGTTGATAATAGTTTGGATTCAAGAGTGTGTTATGTATACATGGTGTTGTTTCTGTTTTCATAAACCATCTTTTTATGTATACCAGTGAAACCTTATTGATTATTTGGGTGTGCTTATATCTTCTGCAGGGTATGAATGGTGGTGGTTGTCAACCAGCTGGATCTCAGAAGAACATGAGAAAGAGAGCTGTTGCAGTAGGCTATATATTTACCAATAGGCCTCCAATATATGATGAATGTCATTTGGTCCTCATTGATGAATTCTGTTTACCTTCTGAGAATCTCTATGAAGGTGATGGAGCTTTTAGAGATGTTTCCATAGGTGACAAGGTTATGTGGCTACAACAGTTTGTTTTCCCAGTTGCCGCAGGTGGTGCTGGCGTTTAATGGATTTGGAGTTATGGTTTTATGTGGAGGTTTGGGACTTTTTTTGGGTATATATATACATGGTATACATGTAAGTTTTTTGGATATATTACGTACTCGGAAGTATATGTAACTAGGTATGGGTTAGACTTGCAAGTTTGTATCGTTTTGAGTCTCTTCTCTTCTTTTTTTTGTGATGAAGAAGAAATTCAAAACATGTAAAGAAGCGTCTTGCAACGTACTCGGCAGTATATGTAACTAGGTATGGGTTAGACTTGCAAGTTTGTATGGTTTTGAGTCTCTACTATTTTTTTGTGATGAAGAAGAAATTCAAAACATGTAAAGAAGTGTCTTGCAACTTCTATGTATATGTAGCTTCAGCAGGTTTAAGAGCGCTGCTTTTATCTAATGAATATATTAGTATCAATCTTGTTCAGTTTTATCAAAGCTTTCAATTTCATTTTTCAGTCTTCTACAAAAAATTCTTTGCATTGCTTTAATCACAAACATAATATTATTGGATGCACAAACTTCAGATGTGTACTTATAATCCAAATTCATAGAAATGGCAGATAATGGGAAGATACACAATCTCCTTTCCATGAAGCAGCTGAAAAGTGATTCAGCCAATTCAGCTGAGTCAGTTATAGATCTGACTCGTTTTAGGCCACAAACTTCTTATCTAGAAAAAAAGCACAGCAAATCTCGATCACGATCACTATTATTCTCTATCTTATCTCTTTTCTTTCTTTCCTTACTCTCTCTCTCTCATTATTTTCTCATTCTGCAAAACTTTCTCAGACAATATCAATTCTCATCGGAAAATTATATCATCGAATTGATATGCAGCATTGTAATTCACAACAAATTATGAGGTAGTCAGGGTCTTTATTACGCGACAAACTTGAGAGGATTTATGAAGTGAAGAAACAATGATTTGATTTCAGAACTCAACAGATCAACAATTTTGTAAGGTAAATTCTTAATTCTAAGTTAAAATTTGTCTGGGTTTTGCCCAATTTGAATTCCAGTTGGAAAGTTTTGGTTAGTATACCCTAGGATTTGAGTTTTGGCTGATTTATGTTATGAATATGATGTTAAATTTGGGGTTTTGGAACTGTTCAGTTCTGTATTTGATTGTTATCAATAGAATTTGATATTGCTTTGGCTAGCTGCATGATTATCGAATTTGATCAAGGTTTTCGGATAAAAATCATAAGATTTAGGAAATTTGAGGACTAACAACAAACTGATTAATCTGCTGAGAGATAGATTTTTTATGGTTCCACATGTGCCTAATGTTGTGGTATCATATATTGGTAGCTAGAAAGCTTGTTAATGTAATGATGATTTATAGATCAGATGAGGACTATTTCAGGTTTCACAACCTATCACAGATGAGGTTTCAGGTTAAGTCAGTGGTGACTGCACAAAATGACCTAGGAAACTAGCTTCAAACAGTTCATGTTCACAATGGGTATCAATTAAGTTTGCATTATACTTACTAGTCAGGGTTTTAGTTCTGCGACAAATTTGTTAGAAGGATTTATGAAGTAAAGGAACGATGATTTGATTTCAGAACTCAAATATCCATCTCAACAAGATATCACGGTAAACACTTCATTCTTAGTCAAAATTTGTTTGGGTCTAGCCTAATTGATTTGAACTTCAGTTGAAAAGTTAAGGTTCCGAGTTTTTATATGCTGCTTTGCTTTTTTAACATATGCTACTTTGCTTTTTTAACATTGCATTACTTAAAGCTTTCCGGTAACTCTTTGAGTTTATTTTATTTTTTGAATAAAAATGTTGATTGCATCCATTAAGAAATGAAAATTTCATGCGTGCTGGACCACCAGACAAGTCGTACATAATCGGTTGGATAGCATTTCTATGTAGAGCATACTGACTGGTAGTTTGCTAATAGTGTTTTAAACGGTCAGTCCACTTTTGAAATACTTTATTCCTCTATAAATTCCAGCTTTTGCTCTCTATAGCCTGCTGTTATGGACACAATCACTCGATACTGCAGCTATACATGTACAAACTACACAATAATTAAATTTTGGAGTGGTGTGAGTCATTTCATATAGACTTCATTATTTTAAGCTTCATTGATGCAGACCCTTATGTTATAATCTTCCTTGATGCAGACCCTTATGTTATTCATATTTGTTGCTATACGTTCTCACTTGTCGTTGTCGGTGAAGGGTGTTGATCCAAGCATTAGGGTATAGGTTTGGCCATTTCTCCTTGGAATGTAAGAATTCTTAACCCTTGTTCTTCTTTGATGATATCTGCATCCATTCTGTAGTGTAGATCATTGTACTTTAATGTAGTTTCATCTGAATTCTGGGTTCTGATTTATATACGTATTTTCTTTGTTTTGCAGATGTCTCGGCATCATGTAACTACTCCAAATAAAGAATGGATGACAGCACCCAAGGGTTCACCTAGATGGATTATAGGTGTCGAATCTTTCATCCAATTTACAACAGAGAGTCTTGGCAAAGGTATCAAAGAATTTAGATGTCCTTGCATGAAGTGTAAGAACTTTGGTAGTTTACCAAAATCTCTGGATTTTGTACATGGGCATATCCTAGATCATGGGTTCGATGTGTCATACTGGACGTGGATTCATCATGGAGAACAACCTGGGGTGAATAATGTTAATTCTCGCACATTACCTGCAAATAATGTTGCGAATTATGATGCTGCATCTCATTCAAGAATATATGACTTGTTCAATGATTCACTAGGACATGTAGCTGGTCTTGATAACCCTGAAGAATGCCTTAATGATTCTGATGACCTGCCAAGTGCTGATGTTGAAGATGGTTCTGGAGGTAATGTTCAAGATAGGGTTATTGTCAATTGCATGAAGAGGTTGGAGGATTCAGTGCTACCCTTATTTCCTGGATGTGACAAAGAACATACAAAACTGTCAACAACAGTTGAGTTGCTCAATATGCAAGCTAGGTATCAATGTTCTGATGTTTTCATGACTGAGTTATTAGGATATATGAAAACAATTCTACCAATTGGAAATACGTTACCATCTACTTGTAGTAAAGCTAAGAATATGATTAAACCATTTTAATTACCTGTGCAAATTATTCATGCTTGTATTAACGATTGTATTCTCTATCACAAGGATTATGCTAATGAAGATAAATGTCCTAAATGTGGTGAAAGTAGATGGAAAAAACCACCAGAAGGGAGTAGTCCAACTTCTAAAAAGATTCCAGTGAAGAAATTAAGGTATTTTCCAGTCACGGAAAGGTTGCAACGTATGTATGGAACAGCGTGGATTGCTGAGTTGATGACGTGGTATGCTAAAGTGGAAGAAAGTGCTACACACATGAGACATCCGGTGGATTCTGCATAATGGAAGTCTATTGATATGAAGTGGCCTGAGTTTGCTTCATAAAAGAGAAACGTGCGTCTAGGACTAGCGATGGATGGTTTTAATCCTTTTGGAATGATGAGCACGCACAGTACTTGGCTTGTTATGCTTGTTTGTTATAAACTTCCACCATCTGAATGCACGGCAAAAGATTTCACAATGTTAACACTGCTAATTCCTGGTCCACTTGGTCCCAACCATAACATTGATGTTTATTTGCAGCCATTGATCGACGAGTTAAATGAGTTATGGTCACTCGGAAAGGTAACTTACGATGCTCATACGAAGACTTACTTTACAATTAAAGCGATGTTGTTGTGGTGTATACATGACTTCCCTGCGTATTACCATGTTTCTGGTTTGCGAACTTCTGGAAAGTATGGTTGTCTTGTGTGTGGAGAAAATACAGAGGCAAGGTGGCTTAAATGTGGTTCAAAGTTTGCTTATATGGGTCATAGAAGGTTTTTAAGAGATCGGTCTCACCCTTATAGACGGAAAACATCTCAATTCAATGGATCAAATGATCTCAGGGTTGCACCAAGACGTTTGAGTGGCGTCGAATTGTTCAACAAGACAACAACTTCTGATAAAGAATTTGGAAAGTTGGTAAAGCGGCCGACAATTGACTCTCCTTGGTCGAAGAGGTCAATCTTATTTTGTTTCCCATATTGGAAGGTAAGTTTAGCTTGACCTATTATATCTTGTAGTTACTTTAGTTTAATAAGTTTTGTTTTTTGTCATTCTAACTTCATCAATCTTATTAGTTTCTACAAATCCGACACAATGTGGATGTTATGCATGTGGAAAATAATTTTGCAGAGAATTTGTTTGGAACATTTATGTGCCATAAGGATAAGTCCAAGGATGGGGCTCCAGCACGCAGAGATTTGAAGCTTCTAAAGTTAAATCCTAGCTTGTGGTTGAAGGAAAGGAATGGAAAAGAGATACTCCCTCCCGCACCTTATTGGATGTCCAAGAAAGAAAGGGAAGTTGTCTGTAAAACTTTTAAAACACTTAAAGTTCCCATTGGTTACAGTAGTAATTGGAAGAAAAGAGTATGCATTAAATAGTTCCAATTGAAGGGTCTTAAGTCGCATGATTATCACATTCTTATGCAAGGTTTAATGCCTCTTTTTATGATGCATTGTTTCAAGAAACATAAGCCATTGCCTGAGGCAGTTAGAAACTTATCGTTATTTTTCAAAGTCCTAACCTCTAAGGTTATTGATCGTGCTGAGATTCGTATAATGCACGATCGTGTTGTAGAGTCGATATGCGTGTTTGAAATGTACTTCCCACCTGCATTTTTTGTTAGTATGAATCATGTTGTTGTACACTTGGCGGAAGAGGCACATCAATTGGGGCCTGTTCAATTTAGGTGGATGTACCCTTTCGAGAGGTACAATCCTTTAGTCATTAGCATTCTTTTGGTTTATTATTTTATAAACTCAGTAAGCTTACAAATATTTGGTAACTGATTACATGTGCAGGATGATGAGGCACTACAAGGTTCTTGGTCGCAACAAAAATTATATAGAAGGGTCTATTACAAAACAGTATTCTGTCAATGAAGGAGCGCGCCATTGTACAAAGATTCTTCCCGAGGCGAATCGAAAGTATTTTAAGTGTCGTGGAAAGATAGAAATGCCCAGTGATGCTTACGAAGGTCCATACCCAGTTGATTCGCAAGGAAAACCATGTTCACTAACCAATTTACAGTATGAACAAATCCGTTTGTGGATATTGAGACATTCAGATGAAAATACTGAATTGGAAGCGAAAGTAAATTCTAAGTTGATTTCTATTTCAATGGCTACAGGACCAACTTGAGGAACTTAAAGGAAAAGTAACCTTCTCACTTGTCTCTTTCTTTATTTTCTTTGTTTTTGTTTGACAGGAAATACGATACATATGTTCATAATTTTAACCAAACTTGTGCGGGAAGGATGAAGCCTTTAGACTATGTTCCATGGCTACATGACCAACTTGAGGAACTTGAAGGCACTACCATGATAGATTTCCGTAGGATGGCAATTGGTCCTTCCTTCTCGGCAGTTTCGTACAATGCATATTTTGTTAATGGCTATATTTTCTATACAGCCGAAGCTGAAAAACACTTTGTTACACAAAACAGTGGAGTTACCATGAATGCTTCTACCAGCTTCAGAGCAAGTGCCAGAGATACTAACCTGGTTGATGATGATACTACCTACTATGGCATTCTGCAAGACATATTTGAAGTGGACTATGGAATTTTTACAGAAGTTGTTTTCAACTGTGATTGGGTGCGAATGGCAGACAAAGTAAATGGATCATATGTGGATGCAGATACAAAGTTAAGGTTTGTCAACTTTAGGAAGTTTATGAACAACTCAAGAGAGGTCGACGAGCCAATCATCCATGATTCTCAAGCTAGGCAAGTCTTTTACTGCCGAGATGTGACAAGGCAGTATTGGAATTTGGTTTTGGAGTCTCCAATAAGATCAGACCCCAACAAGAACGCTTTAGAAAGTGAAGCTCTGTCAATTTTGGCAACTTTTGGAGAAGATGAGTTTTGGAATGAAGATGCTCCGTTAAATGATGAGTATTTGGATGAAGATTTTTAGGTAAAAAATTGATATTCGGTACTTGTATAGTTTGATTTTTTTTTTTTACATTATTTATGTACATTGAAATTTGAGCATTTATTCAAATTCTTATGTTGTCAGGGAACTACCTGAATGTGGATCGTGAAATATATGGAATCATAATGTTTTGTCGAGGTATGTGTATATTCACAATTCTCTTCATTACTTTGCTGATTTTAGCTCAATCTTTTATATAATTTGTTAAATAAAAGTATATGTATTTTTTCTTTTAACTTCTATTATTTTGTTCACCTGCATTTTCGTACCATCATCATTGTCTTAGAAAAATAAGATTAGTCTTGTATTCTGTTTGGCAAAGTAAATCTTCTATTGTGCTTCTCAGTTGAGCAGTTCACTAACATCTGTAAATAACCATCTTTAGACTGCTGAACTTTTTGATTGTGCTAGCCATTCCTGATTAATACATGTTATAGAAGTGATTATAGTGGAAGCACTGATTCTGCTAGTTGACTACATCTCACAGTTTTCATTAGAAAAGAGATACTCAATCCAGCATCAGGAACCAGGATTCTGTTTATACGTGTTGTGTGTTGTTTCTCTGTTAATTACTTGTTGCTTTAACTCAACATTTGGGTTAGTTACAATTTGTGGAATTCAGTTACCATCTCTTGAACATTAAACCTGCAAAAACTGACTTGTCGTCATCTCAGTTAAATCTCCTTAGTGTTAACCGACTCCTGAGCTGTGTTAGGTGTTAAACAACTGTTGTGTGGTGTTTTTTTCACGAAAATTGCATCTGTAAGGTGGTAAGCATTGGAGCTGTTCAGTACTTTGCATATCATACCTTATTATACTTTGCCATAATTGGTTTAATTTGGTGAACTGATATAAATTTGAATGTATGCACTCCTGTGTGTTATATTGTATGTTGTGCTGCCATCATATTTCAGCTTCTTGGTTGTTAAGGACCTTAAGGTTTGCTACGTGTCTTCGATTTAGACACATTTATGTGTTAAAGTGTTTAGTTTCTCTAGACATCATCGGGTTATTTCTTATGTTAGTGCACTGTTTGATCAAAACTGCTGGTGCAGAATCAAGGTTTTGACATTTGTTTGTGAACTGGAAAATGATCTATTGATTTTTTGTTTGTAGTTATTGGTATCCTACTTTAACAAGGATGCTACACATGAAGATTATATCACTATCAGGGTATGTCTTTCTTTGATGTTTCAGATTATTAGTTGATTAATGATAAGATAAAAGTTATCTGAATTTTTCAGTTGAGTATTATGACCTCTGATGGTGGAACTTATTTTTTCAGTGCAGGTACACCATTATTAATCTATCATTCTATAACAGAATCTTAGAACTTAGTTACTTTTATTGTTGTATTGCTCTGAACCATTTATTTTTTGTAATTTGAATACTTTTTTTTGTTTTGTAATTTGAACATGAATCAATGAATGTAATTTGGTTTCCAATTGAGTTTAATCTGATTCTCATTTGAGTATAATTTGGTTCCAATTTGACTTTCATTTAGTTGTTATTTGGGTTTAATTTGGTTGTCAGTCAGGCCAGACAGATTCAGTCAGGCAATCTGAGCCTATTTTTTTAATATTAAAATGTATATCAAGGACCGTCCAAGGTCAGTCATAACACCTTGACAGTTAATATCGGTCATTGAACCGCGACCCCCTCAGCCACGTCACAGTTAAAAAAGACGCTCAAACAATGACCCTTTCTTCGACCGCCAAAGCAAGTCATAAAAACGAGTTAAATGACTTGCTTCAGCAGTCGCGAAACTGCTGATTTCCACTAGTGCAAACTTTAAAGTTACAGAACAAACAAGCTTACACGGTTGATCCTTGTTTCTTCTTCTTTTGCAAGGAGGAATTCCCAAGATCCCAAAAATATCACTATACTTTCTCAATTCAAATAGCATGCCGCACAATATAGAGCATGATTAAAGTTATTCTTCCACCTTTTCTCAAAGCAGGCCTTAATTACAGCCCAAGTATGATCATCTTCACTGAAATTCTCTTCTAGTTGATCCCTTTCTATTTTCATTGCATCATAAAAAGAAGGCATTGTAGGTTTGCGCTTGATGTCCACTAACCTTACAACCTTAACTAAAGGCTTCAGCACACTACAATCATAATAAATATATTCCCAAAATGTACTACTTGTAACAATTTTAAGTACATTAATTCCAACATTTTATTTTTAAAATCTAGTTTTTTCCCACCTATCATTCACAAACACCATTTGTAAAGGAGTTTTATACTTTTCAAGACTTTCTAGTGTGTAATATTAGGTTGCAAATCTAGTCTTTGTAGACCTATGTAAGTTTCCATGTGTCAAATCCCTCATCAAGCACAATACTTGACAATGAGCATAAATGTATGTAACAAGTCTTTTACCTAGAATGACGGTTGTCTTGATTCATGTAAGCTTGTCACCAAGTTCTTCTAGCATCAACTGGACACAATGAGCACCACAAGGAGTCGAAAATAGATTAAGGTATTCAAGCATTAAATCTTTCCAGCCTTTTAAAAGTTTGAACCATTGTCAGTAATGAATTGAACTACATTTTCTTTCCCAACATCATCAATTACCTCCTTTACAATCTCACGCATGAAATTAACACCATTGGTTCTATTTGACGCATCTACAGACTTCAAGAGAACTGACCCTTTCAGATAATTCACCAAAAAGTTAATAAGATGTCGCTTTTTCCCATATGTCCAACCATCAGACATAATAGAACATTCATACCTCTTCCAGTGTACCCTAAATGTTCCAAGAAAACATTTGTACGAATCTGATGGTAAAATGGCGCGGGCATAGCTAACATTAAACAAAGTTGAGACAATAAGAATTTAGCTTATAAAATTGTCTTTATCAATATTTCAAGTCATTAAGTTGGGACAATAAGTATCCTAATTTTAAAAACCTTAACTTATGCTAGTCGTCGTTGTCACTTCACATTTATGTCCATCGGATAATCAATTTCTCAAGATAAAAAAACTGTGTTCAATGCAGGAAGCGACAGAGTCATAATCGAAAGAACCCATCACTAAACATAAGTGAAGGACCAACATGCGAAGCAAAAATAACATGTCAACTCATAGGAAAATCCAAACATGTGCAAAACACATAATCCTGCATACTAGGTGGAGAAAGCGCCCAATATGACCAAATAAATGGTTAATTTTATCTGTCTTCACCAAGGTGTTCGATACCAGTTCACCATTTGAAGTACCCACAAAACACCAATTCAGTGAAACTCGGCAATTAAAACTATAAGACAACAAAAAGGATCATCGGATGTTCTCCAAACTTAATAAAAGTTATTATACTATAACCTAAAACCAAGCTCAAAGACCATAATATAGTCAAGAAGTACGGTTAGCTAAAATGCTACCTAGACAGAAACTTTAATAAACCTGGTTGTCAAACCATAACCTCAACTTGGAAAAAGAGATAGAGATAGAGACTCCAGGCACAATATTGTATGAATTCATACTCCCATAAAATCAGGTAATAAAAGATTACTGGGAGCACAACATGCCTTTCCCATATTCACCAATTGCATAGATCATTTCTTGGAAACTTGGATAAAAGATATCGAATTCTCAGTTATCCAAGCTGAAATGCTTTTCCACGCATCTTTCAATAACTTCTATTTCGCTGAACAGTTTCTGTCAAGAGTGGCTTGCTGAGTTTTCTGGTGGACTGTCTACATGAGTAAATCCATTGAACCCCTATAATTACTTTGGCTATAGAATTTTATCTTTCTCCTACTCTGAACAACTACTTGACTACCACTACTGCTGCCCACATTAGAATCCTTTTCAACTTCTTGTACCTCATGGTCCTCATCATCAGTATCAGCACCAGACTTCTCATCAGATAGTGTACGCCGATACATAACATCAACATTATCCCTGTGAGATTTCTTTAACTAACATCAACATTATCCCTGTGAGATTTCTTTAACTTATTTATATTGTCATTTTGTATAATTTAATTTATAATTTCAACTGTTGATTTCATACATGATGAAACGTTCTATTTGACTTGTGTGATATACTGCTCAATCCTAGTAATTCCACCACCACGCATTTTTTTGTTTCAAAGCACATAACTTAGTTTCTTTGGAAATGAAGTATCTTTGCATGTAACCCATTTCCATGCTGGATCTCTAGTTTGAGTCTGAATAGAAGATTGAGGAAGTATTGACCCAAATGTGGGGTTTGAGTTGTTCGAATTAGATAAATTAGAAGAATCCATAATCACAACCTAAAATTAAAGAAGTTCAAACATATTAAATGTTACCCTTAACAATTATGATCGAGATAATGTCAAATTGAAATTATGAGAACAATTCTTCCATCAATGAAAGATTAGAGAAAACTCAAAGACAACAATAAGCAAACTCGAAAATAAAAATCTATTACCCAACTGAACTTGGTTACAATTGGGATCCTTCTTATTTTTACACCACTGGCTAATACAACCAATTATTAGTATTCCTACTTATGAACATAGATGCATGGTCTATAAATTGATGTCAGATAATGACATAAACATCACCTCAACAACATACACTTTCAATTTTTTGTTACTATTTCCTACATAGTTTTGAGGTAAATTATAAGAGAACAAACAAATACAATGCAAAAAGCTTTATAAATAAAATTAAGAGCAACATAGAATGGATGGATACCTCGGATTTGCATCCATCTGAAAGAAGACTATTACTTGAGCCATCCAAAGCAAAATAAACACTTCTTGAGCTTAACCATCATTTAATACTTCCACCTGAGGAAATCGAACACCCAATTCTTCATTACTAAAGAGATCAATAACAATTAAGCCTTCAATTACTATAACCCTAACATGAATCAAACACTGTCACAACTCTGAAGTGAACTCAATCTTTAATGACCTCACCGACAAATCAACAAGAACCCATAAAATACAAATTCAGTAATTAAACAAAGATGACTTCAATTGAAATTCGAAACACTAATCTCAAATTAACACCACAAAACCAAATATTAGTAGAACTCACAATATGATACAAAAGCAAAGAAAGGTTTTCAAAATATACAAAGCTAGCTTCGATTAACACCACAAACCAAAATCTTAATCTTTCTTCGATTCACATACCTTGATTCGATTATGCGAGATATACTGAAGAAGAAACGAAGTGAAGTACTGAAGAGTGAATGCGATTTAGGGATTATAGGATTATTTAGGTAGAATTTACTGAAATACCCTATCTCAGTTGACTCGTGTCGGCGAAATTTCGGCCGAGACAACCGAGTTTTCCGGTATCTTTCCGTCTCGTGAAATTACTTGCTTCGCTATGCTATGAGCCGAAAAGGAAAAAAATCAGCGGAATTTCGGCCGAGATGGCCGAAATTAACTACATTGGGACAAACTAAAAAATAATGTCTTATATGGATTTTAGTACCCTATCAGTAATCCAACGCTCCTATCAGCAATGTTGAAAAAAGTGGGTTAATTATATTTTTACCCGACGGGTCGTGGGTTGGTAAGGCCTATTTCTATGCACATGCCAAATAACAGATTTTTCCATATATGCACCCACTATGGGTATGCCAAACATCCAAACGTGTATGCCTATATGTCAAAAATAACATATAGCCATACACGATGGAGTTTCCAGCGAGCGATAGAAAGTCCATCGCTATATGGTCACAAAAGCGCGCGCTGGTCATTCAGCGCCAACAATGGTTTCTATGTCGCTCCCTGACTTGAGCATCGCTCATCAGTTCCTCATCCAACAACTACAATTCTTCCCCATTATAAATACCCAATTTCAAACTCATTTCAACTCACACCAGAATTTCTAAATATCTCTAGAAATTTCTCAATCTTATTCAAATCTAAAACAATCACACCTTCTCTACAATTCTTTATTTCTTGTAATATAGATTCACAAACTCAAAGTCAAGGCAAAGGTAAAAAACCAAATTATGTGGTCCAAAATACAACATGATAGAAGATGAATGCATTTGTCGTATTTTTTTTTTTACCCAAGATTGTATCGTTGGTGCACAACAACATTGTAACACCATGTGGGAAAATATGTTTCATAAATATGAAGAACAAACCATGAACATCAATGGTAGTGATGCAAAAGGATTGGCAAAACACTTCATTGTAATCAACAGGGAAGTAGACGCTTATGTTGCATTGATAATGCAAGCCAAGAGAGGAGGCAAGGAGAGTGGTCAGGTGGATGTTGATTTTGAAAGACAAGTTCGTACAGATTGGCAGTGAAAACATGGTAAACAGTTCTCTTACGAAAGTTGTTATCATATTTTGAAGGTGTTGAACAAATATAATCCATATTTATTAGCAAGTAATCAAAAAGTACCCGAAAGTCACCATATAATTCTTCTCCCTCAACACCAAATTCTTCACCATTTTTACTAGGTCCATCAAATTATTCACCAGATAATGCAATAAACCCAAATGATAACTTAGTTTTTAATAATTATGATGATGGTAAGAGAAAACTTCCAGGGAGGAACAATGAAAGACTGGATAGAAAATTATCTCAAGAAGGAGGGAGTTCCAGTGGATTTAACATGGCGGAGTATATGGAACATCAAAATACCTTCGAGAAGCAAATAGCAGTTGATAGGAAATTTCAAAATAGGGAGAGTAAAAAAAGTCGTCTGTCTTAAAAAAAATTGGGTTTGACTATGACAAGCATAACATTCTTCAAGCTAACACTTCAATTATGAACGCCCACTAAAAACTTGTGTGGCAAATCGAATTTGACAGGATTCAAGCATAGATTGAACAATAAGATGGATTTACTAACAACCAACCCAATGGTGGTGATGATGAGGATGAAACTGATGATGAGTTTGATGTAGTAAATCTTCTAGATGATTGACGTTTTAATTTATTGCATTTTAATTTGATATGTTGTTGTTGCATTTTACTTAATATTAGTTTGAAATGAAAAGTTGATTAATTTGAAATGTTGTTACTCATTAACTTAAATAAGTCTGTTGCTCATTAACTTAAATAAGTATATTGCTCATTAACTTAAAATAAAATACATAACTTAAAATAAAATACATGACCTAATCATTGTCTTCCATGCTCTGCCCAAAGATTCTATCTCCGATCATCTCTTAAACTGTCATACAAATTTTGGTTCTCAATGTAATTAGTCATTTGAGCATAATTCCTTGTAGGGACACCTCTTTCTGGTTGAATCTCCGGCCTCAAATCTTCATCTTCATAGTTAGTCCACTCCGAATCACAACGGGTTTCCTGAATTACCATGTTATGAAGAATTATGCAAGTGAGCATAGTTTTGTGCATTTCACGATGACTCAACCCACGATATGGGCCACAAATGATAGCGAACTTCCTCTTCAAAATTCCAAAAGCGCGTTCCACTTCCTCAATGCCATTTGGGCATCGTTAAAATGCCGGTTTGAATGGCCCAATGCGCCGACATGAGGCTGGTGGTAGCATTGAACCAAGGTGGGCCATTTTGGGTACATACCATCCGCAAGATAATAGCCATGAGTGTACCGATGGCCGTTCATCATGAAACAGACTTGGAGACTAATTCCATGCTTCGGATCTTCAAACATATGCGACTTATGCAAAATATTAATATCATTTTGTGAACCCGGAAGACCAGAGAAAGCGTGCCATATCCAACAATCATAAGAAGCAGCGGCTTCAAGGATAACTATTGGTTTTGGATAATGACCCTTATATTGATCGGCCCAATAAACAGGGCATCCTTTCCATACCCAATGCATACAATCGAGACTACCTAGCATTCCTAGAAATTCCCTTTCCTCATTCTCCCTAAATATTTGTCTAACATCTTCCTTGGTTGGTTTTCGTAAATATGTTGGACCAAAATTATTAATCATTACTTCATAAAACAATGAAAGGTAAGTGAATAAAGTTGTTTTACCTATACGAAGGCGCTCATCATTCGCATCCTCCGGTCTTCCATAACCCAGAATCCTTAAAGCCGAAGTAACTTTTTGTTAAGGACTATGACCTCTAATATTCATTGCATCAAAATGATAATTAAATTGAGGTTCTACTTGACAAATCTCTTCAATAATATTTCTCACCAGATGCCGAGGCATGCAAAATCGACCTTGAAAATCTTGATCAGAGTACACATAATTGGGAAGGAAATAATCGTGCATCAACTTCTGATGGTAAAATTCCCTCCCTCGATACTATTTGTACAATGTGTAAAATACACAGAAGGCCCGTAAATCAAGACCGCGAAGGAAGATTCCAGAAGTCTTGTTGCCTAAGTTGCTTGCACATCAAGTTTATATCAGAATTAGGGTTACATACACTCTATAAATACATGTATCCTAAACCCTAAGAAGATACATAATCCAAGTTAGCTAACCATACCACAACTATTGTAATCTCATATCAATACAATACTCTCCCTATGGGATTCCTCCGTGGATGTAGGCAACACTTGCCGAACCAAGTTAAATTCTTTGTCTCCTTTATTTATCGTTTTCTAGCCCTAATTCTCATAATCATCATCAAATCATCGTGTTTAGTGCCTAGAATTATTTTTGGCTACAAACAGATACGTATATCTTCTTGAGAATACTTCTTGTGGCTCTGGAACTCTAGGTATTTGGCACTTATGTACTAGCATCAAAGTGTCGATTAGTTTATTATCTCCATCTTCCTCATCGTCAAGTTATTGCAACCTCCTCTGATACATTTCTTGTGTAATCTAAACCGATTCATGATAATATTTCACTCTTCATTGGGTCCCGCCATTTATGAAATTTCAAATTGATAATAGAGATAAAGAAATTGGTGAAATATACGTAGAAGTAGGTGTGAGTAACTTGGAGAAGTACAATGACATATATATTGGAACCAACAGGGTGGAATTAGCTGTTGCAAAATAACTACTGGTCGATAATCTTGATATCACCAGAGTTATTATTTATATCGCGTTGGAATGTCTGTCGCCAGCGATATTCTAAATATCGCCAGCGTTTTTGAAACTAACGCTCTATAGGAACTCTGTCGCTCAATGGTTTTCCCATAGTGGCGCAACTCGTTTGCCATGCCACCTGGTATGCCAAATAACATTTTTGTTTGCCATACCCATAGGAATAAGCCTAAGGAAGTGAATTGAGTCAATTGACATCTACTGTTTTAAAGATAAAGATAAACTGATGATGATGGTGGCAAGGGGTTGGTGAACGTGAGATCATGGGAGAGAGCGGTGAGTGCTAGGACATTAGATGATAGGTAGATTCGATTCTACTTCCTCGTCAAATAAAAAAAAGCAACATTTTTCTTTTTATTCTTTTGAATTTAATGTATATAATTTATTTGATTTTTTTAATCGGCAAATAATTCGGTGCTGGTGAGTTTCGAATTCGGGTCACTGATATTATCACCAATGACTTTACAGCTTACTAAACTGACACCGACTTTTATTTTGAGTTATTTCGTGTTTGGGTTCTGTCGTAATGACCAGTTTACATAAAAACAATTTCTCAAACTAACCGGTCTACAATGACTTGTTTGACAGATGGGAAAATTGGTACTCAACCAAATAATCAACAATGTGCTGTGCAGAGATTTGGATATTTTATTATCGCACTATGACTCTTGGACTCTAAGAGTAAGAGATAATAAATAAAGAATCCTATTATTGGGGCTACTTGGGGGTGAGTTTTTGGGGGCTAAATTGCTTTGTGTATCCAAGAAATGGATAGGGGGAGATCTCAAGTGATTAAAAAGTCATATTTACCCTTTCCTAATAAATCAATTTAAAAAACAAATTTATATAATTAAAACCTATTCCTAATTCAAGCCCCAAAAATCAAAACCATTTCATTTAATTTTTCTCTTCTCTTCTTCTCAAAAACACTCTCCAAAACCTGTCAAAAACACTCTCCAAAACCTAACAATATCTCCCTTTATTCTTCACTGATTTCTGAAGCAGCTCAAGATGGCAGCAAGATCAAGAGTGACAAGATCCGGCCGATTGAACCCTGATTCTCAAACAGGGAAAGTTATTGATATTCCTTTTAATGGAGATGTGGTGAACCAATCTGTTCAAACACCTGAAAATCCTCCAAAAATAAATCCTACTAGGTAAGAATCGAAAAACCCACCAGTTATTTTACCATTAGATTGAAAAAATAGGTTCGATTGATGGTTTTAGGGTTTCCAGAAATGGTTTTCTGTAGCGTTTATGTCTAGGATATCTTATCATCCTGGCCGTAATTATACCTAATGGTTGGGACATCAAGAACTCCCAGTCGTTAATTTCTAACGCGGTTAGGAAAATTTGATAACCCAACCGTTATATACATTTACAGATGGGTCTTTCCAAGCCGTAAGTTGTCCTATGTGTGCAGAGTAAAATTGAGTAATGAGTGTTTCGGCTTGGAGTTTCCGAACCGTAAATAAATTTTCCTAACCGTTATGTTTATTTTCGAGCCGATATTGTGTTTACGGCTAGGTCTACTGCAAATTTCTAAGCCGAAACTATGTTTACGGATGGGTTATATGTTATTTCAAAACCGTAATTGTATCACCCTGTGTGAATTGATCATATCTTCTGTTATGTTTTATCTTAATTTTTAGGAGGAACTCTGAAAAGGAGAAAGAACCTCAAGAACTACCAATGTGTGATATTGCTACGATGATGGTACGTAGGCTAAGTATATGATTCATTTTTTTTTTTTGCATACGTTGCTCAATTTATGTACCACTATTAATTGAATGATGTGAAAATATGTCAAGAGAGCTAAGTGGATTTCCAGGGGACTGATCCGTAACATTTAGGAGGTTCTATATTTGGATTGTGACGAACAAATAACACTGATTAGGAGGCTTCAGGAGTTACATAATCCAGCGAAGGATGATCTCTATACTAACGATAATGATGATTGGATCAGTCTTTCCCAAACTCCCGACAATTGTTCATCATCTTCTGAGGAAGTTCCTTCGATTGTTGGTCGTAGTGGATGATTGTAGGTTATATATTTGGATGATTGTTTAAGTCATTGCATCTTATGTTTATTTAGACTTTTAGCATGTTTTAGGTTATGGATTTGGGTGATTTACTTTTCAGACTTACTTTTCATTATGCAGACTTAACTTTGAATGAATGGATACTAGTGTTTTGATTCTTAATGTATCCGATTGTTGTTTAAGTATAATATGATACCAATTACGGCTAGGATTTACAGCCGACAGTTAGGTTAACAACTAGGATTACCAGCCATAAAACTGATAGTACCCATATTTACGAGGAGAAATCATGGCCGTATTTGGTTTTACGGTTTGGTTTCTCAGCCGTAACAAAGTATAATCTGAAACTGATATTCCAGGAAGAGTTACAGCCAGGATTATCAGCCGTAAAACTGACAGTACCCAGAAATACGGGTAGGATTCCTAGCCGTTACTGAGTTTCAGTGAGGTTTCCCAGCCGTGATGCAGAAGAACATCTCACTTGGTTAATTACGGCTAGTTCATGTCAGCGTATGACCTGGCCATAAATACCTCTAAATAACCACCTTTTATCATATTATCATTACAAACACAAAATAAGAGTAAAAATAGATTCTTCATATATAATGGGTGATTCAAAAAACATAGGTTCACACCACATTGTTATCATATTATCATCTTAATCACCAACCTACAAAAAAAATTGTTATCATATACCTTCACACGATATTTACTCATAGTCATCCTTATCGGAACTCATTAATACACACAACGGGCCATCCCTCGACAACTGTAATGCCTCCCACAAATGAAATATTTCCTCGAACCTATGACACCAACCCATCGGTATTTCTCCGTCACATCCGTCTACCTTCCTTAATGGAGGTAATGGTCATCCATCTTTCAATTGGAGGCCGATATAATGGGTCATCATCACGAACTCCATGATGACTATCTTTGGAGATTCTTCTTCGGTAAAAATACGTCTTGTTGGTGCATATGTAACACTATGTGCATAGGAGATGGAATGAATAACGCAATGGAATGCATTGGCGAGTAGATGGCCACATATTGGCATTCTCATCCAATATTCACTTATCAATGTAGTGTTGCCCATTAAACGCCGTTCAAATGCTTTGAACTCATCGTTTAACATCGCTTCCGTGTCAGTTCTTTCGAATCTCATCACTAGCTTGTAGAAATCGGGGAAACCACGTAGTTCAAGAAAACACTTTTTCCTTACATAAGTAATTTGGTAGTCACCCCATTCTTTTGCCTCCTCAAAAGGTCCAAGTTGATCTACAAACACATGGTAACCACAATTTCCATTTCCCTCAACATCGTCGGTGGACTTGATATACTGACGAATAAAATGTAGTATAAAGTGCTTGTAATTTTTGTATATCGTGTAAGTAGGTCATATATAATTACCTTCCTCATCTATATGGGGTAATTTCATCGGACCTACATCCAAGAAAACCGTCTCTTTCTCACCGTCAAGGTTACTAACAACTCTTTGTGGGACGATTTGCGATGGTTCGACCATCAGTGCTTTTCCTTTGACATAATTACCTCGGCTTCTCACTAATTTCTTAATACCAACCGCACCACCAAATTTTCTTTGGACACTACTAGCTTCTTTTGTTATTAAACCTTGTTGGGATGGATTTACCGGGTTTTTAATTTTGACTCCACTATCAACTTTTCTTTTTGAATTCTCTTGAGATGCAACAACCACATTCTTCTTGCGGGTTTTTACCTTCGTTCCACTAGCTCGACTTGGTCCGCCTTTTCCCATTTCCTTTCATTTAAGGGTGTACAGCTCATTCAACTTCTCAAAACCCGAAAGATCTCTTCGTATTGAAGGAGTTAATTGTGGACCCTCCTGAACCTTTCTCTTAGCTTCTGCCCTTTCCTGTTTCTTTGTTATCTTCTTCGAAGGCCTACCCTTGCATTGCCCCTTGTTAAGTTCTAAAATATTATCTCTAGTAGTGGACGGTTGAATTTCCGAATTTCATACAACCAAAGTTGTCTTTGCGCCGGTAGTAAAGAAGCATACTTTTGAAAAAGTTCCTTGTGTACCTCCGTGTCGCAAAACACTTCCCCAAAACCTTCATCGGGTGATAGATCTTTAAAATCTAGTTTTTTCCAAAATGAATCTATATCTTGGATCGAAATCATCCTTGTGGGATAATTTGCTACCGCATTCCTATATGGGAGCCCCATATACGACTTAATGGGACAATTACATCTCATTCCCGGTGGAAAAATGTGTTCCTCCCAAGCCTCCACTTCCGTTATCATTTTTAGGATTGCTCATTGAGAAACATATAAACTTATTCCCCGCAACTAAGGGCTTTCCCGGTAATCGACAACCATTCTAGATCGACTCTTTTCAAAGTCCCCTTTAATTCTACGGAGATCATGCGCGAAATACTCGACCATAGCTTCGAAAACAACAATGAATCCACCATCACAACCATTTAACTTACTCTTGAACCAATAGTGAGCCGACTCCACCATGCTTGTGGCTTGATTGTCATAATGTCTATAACGGTTTACCCATGCACTAACAAACTTTTCTTTGTGGGGATCCAATAACTCGTTCTTCAAATATGTTATAACATCTTGGTAGGTTGACCATTTTTCCATTACAAAACTCTCCATTTGGAAATATAGTGGTTCCGTGAGCGACCATATTAGTTCTTCCTAATCTTTTTGAAAATCCTCCCAAAGCACCTCGGGTATCTTGTCATTCATCTCAAACTTTTCCTTTTCTTCTTGTTGTTTCTCCAACGGTAGATTTTTAATCCTCTCCATCTCGGTCTTCTTTGCTAGCCATATAACCCTATTGCAATTAGTTTGCACGTTGTTCCATATATGAAACGTGCAAAGATGATGACGCGCATAGGGGAAAACACGGGGTATGTACCACATCAATGCTTGCTCCTTATCCGTAATCAACACCCGTGGAGTATAACCTTCTTGATACAATAACTTCACCTTTTGCAATGCCCACAAATAACTTTCCCTCGTCTCGTCTTTCAAGAAACAAAACGCAACGGTAAATGTCGACTTGGTAGATGTTTGCCCAAAAAAATTCAATATCAGCATGTTGTACTTGTTAGTTTTGTACGTGCAATCCATAAAGAGAATTTGATGAAAGCATCTTTCCAATTGTACACATTACGGATTGGTAATGAAAAGATATTCTACTTCCTTTTCTTCATTCGTATCATAGGCGGTAGAGTACTTTGCCTCATCAAACAAAAAAATAATTATTACATAAGCACTCTCTCTTTCCATGACTCTTTTCTAAATATTTCTCATTCGTTATAGATAGTTGACAATGAGGATGAGTTTTGTGGGTTTAACACCTGCACACCACTAAGAATATCAATAGGTCTTGTGCGTCTTTTATTCAACACGTGTACTAACTCCTTTTTTAAGGGGTTGAGCCTTGCCGAATAAGGATGGTTGATCAAACTCTCCGGAATAGGATGAGTATGAAAACCCGAGACGACTTTATCCATATACCACACTTTCTTATCGTCGTTAAGTTTAAATTGAAGCTTAAAAGGGAATCCACACTTCTTCATATTATATACTCCCTTCTTCCTTGTGGTTTTTCGTATATACTCACTACTCTTTTTCCAATGGCTCTTATACTTTCCACTACACTCACAAACCATTTCAAAGATGTTGGATTTAACTTGTTTATTCTGGACTATGATGCACATCTTTTTCATCCCTTGTGATCGAGCCCACTTCTTTGCATCTTCTTTATCAATCCACTCACAATTATTTGCATAATAAGCACTTGTGTCCTCGGAAACTTGCATAGGTTGGGGTTGATCTTGTATAACCTCCTCTTGCTCTTCAATAATCACCTCTTCATCTTCCATACCTATCTCTTGGTATTCCACCAGAATGTACGGTACAATCTATAATAGAATGACATATGTCACATAATTATTCACAAAATAAATTTAAACACACACAAACGCCTGGGTCAACCAGTGATATTCCAACCGTCATAGAGTATACAGCTGGGTCGATAAGTGATATCCAAACTGTCATTACGTATACGGCTGGGTCGAAAAGTATTATTCCAGCCGTCACAACTTACACGGCTGGGTCGAAAATATTACTCTGAACCGTAAATCTGTTACGTCCAGGTATTCCAAGACGTAAATTGGCATGTATCTGGAAGAGTCGGCTTACGGCCTAGAAAATGAGACGTAAAACAATTTAAGGCCGGGTAACCCAACCGGCACAAACGTCATTAAATAGCATTTCATATTTTCGGCCAGGATACCAAACCGCCACCGAAACTATTAAATGCTTCCCATGCACGTAGAAAAAACCTAGCCGTAATTTTTTAGTAACGACCAGGATAATTCATCGTCCCAGCCGTAACTCTTTGATAACGGCCGGGAGTTCATTAATTGTGAGCCGTAACACAGGATAACGGCCAGGAGTTCTTGGTTTCCCAGCCGTGAATAGTCCTGGCGGCTAGAAACATAGGGTTTTCAGAACGAAAAAAACGAAACTTCTTGCCTCTCTGACCTTAAAAACTGAAATTGGAGTTAGAATAGAGGTATACCTGGTAATCTTGAGCATTGATCTCTTCGATTTCTTCTGCTTCTTGGGTTGGTCCTTCGAAATCATCGTAAGGTTCATAAGGGTTAGGTTGAGTTTGAGAAAAAATTTCTTGATTTTCTGAAAAATCAGCAAAGAACTGATCGTTGTTGATGGGTATTAATATGTTATCATATTTTTAAGATGAAGGCTCACCTACATCAAAAGTCTTGCTTGAATCACTCATTTTCCAAAACAAATCCCCAATTTTTTTTATTTCCTCTTCTTCTTCTTCTTCTTCTTCTTCTTCTCTTCCCTCTGATTTTTTTTTTCATTTCATCTACACCTAACTTAAAGAGATGAATTAGTCTTAATTCATATGCTAATCATGATTAATAATCTTAATCAAGTTTATTATCTAAAATCATATGGGGGCACTTTAGTCATTATATAAGTATTGGATAGGGGGTATCCCAATTATTATTTGGTGACCCAAAATAGCACCCAAAAGACCAATACTTTAGCAGCTTCAATAATAATAGGATTCTAAATAAAAGGCATCTTTCTCTGGATTTTTGTCTAGTATACTCACACAGGTATTGAAAGCGTGAAGCGTTTTTCATTTTTAGGAAGCGATGCGTATGTCGAAGCATGAAGCGTCGCTTCATGGTTGATGTTTGAAGCGGATGTTTCCTTATAAATAAATTAGTCGTAATTAGTAATTATAAATTTATTAGGAAGATAATATCATATAAATTTTATATAAGTCTAATTTTTATCAAAAATAAATCGTGTGTACACCAATTCAACCTACTCCAGACGAGTGGGAGGTGGGGTGTTCAATTCCCCCTTAAAACATTCATTTTTTTTTTTAAAAGCTTTAAATAAGAGGTGGGGTGTTCAATTCCCCCTTAAAACATGCATATTTTTCTTTAAAAAGCCTTAAAAATTTCGTCGAAATGCTGAAATTCGAAGCGCGAAATGCTGAATTTAAAGCGTACGCTCTGAAGCGTAAAGCATACACTTCATGAAAGATGCGCTTCACATGACCGCTTCAAAGCGAAATGCTGAAATTTGAAGCGAAGCGTACGCTCCGAAGCGTGAAAGTACGCTTTTAAAAACCATACTTTTATATTCATTTTGGGCTCTATGCGGCTACCAAGGCCGCCTAAGCCTTAAAGATCAACGGACTGTGATTAGATTTTGTTTTTGATAAACGACTGTGACCAGAATTGACAACAGAAAAGAAACTCCAAATTCTGCAAAAATGTAGATAGAAATGTCAGTGAATTATAAAACAAACCCACCTCCAAACTTTGATTCATGGGTTCCAACAAAGTAATTTCATTTTACCAAAACTTGTAAGTTTCTCTACTAAATTCAGTTCGTTAGATTATCTGCTCATAACACTAAGGTTGAATGTTTCTTACAAAAAATAAATAAACCATACAGAGGAGCCTTTTTTATTTATAATTTCACGAGAGCTTCACCTGATAACTTCACATTTACATTTCGTTTTTAGGTCCTGTCATTAATTATGATGATCTTGGTAGAGAATCGCTAACCCATGTTGTAAAATTTGGATTACGGGCTAATGTTTTTGTTTAGAATACTGTTTTTGATTTCTACTCCAAGCGCAGTGAGAATGGGTATTCACTGTATAGTGCACTAAATGTGTTTGAAAAAATGGCCCAAAGAGATGCCGTTTCTTGGAATTCTTTAGTTTGCGCTTATACGAATTTTGGGGAGACAAAACTGGCTATCGAGTTGTTTGGGTCTCTGGAATAGAGAACTCTTGTTCTGTGGAATTTGGCTATAAGTGGATCGGCGAAGACTAGAGAAGAAATGGAGTCGGCTAGGTTGTTGTTTGAAGAGATGATAACTTGGACTTTTCAAAAAAAATAAAGAAAAGAAGCTAACTTGGAATGCTGTGATGAAGAAATGCAAGGTTGGTTCTTGATAATAAACTATCTTGGAGTGCTACTTCGGGTTGAATAAGAAATGGTGATGTGAAGAATTGGTTTTTGATCAAATGCAGGTGAAATCAGTAGTTTCTTGGACTAAAATGAATCCAGGATACGCTAAAGTTGGTGATGTTGGAGAAATGAACAACCTCTTTTATTCAATGTCAGTTAAAAATGTCTTTAGCTGAAATGCGATGATTGCGACTTTTGTTCAGAATCATTAATTTGATCAACATTTGAAATATTTCATAGAACGTTCATTTATGGAGAATGTAAGCCTGACAAGATTACTCTTTTAAGTGTTCTCTCTGCCTGTACTCACCCAGGTGCTCATCAACAAGGAAAACGGAGCAAGTCTTATATTCAAAAGCTGGGTATTCAAGTTTCTAGTTCATTAGGGAATACCTTGATGTATCTTTGCAAAATGTGGTGATCTTGAAAGCGCAATGTGAATATAAGAAGCTTAATCAATCAGATGTGAAAGAGGTGCATAATCATATGGACATCAATGGTTGCAGGCTTAGCCTTCAATGGACAGTGTAAAGAAGCTTTGATCTCTCCTATGAAATGTGTGTGGAAAGAATACAACCAGATGATGTCATCTTCATCGCTGTTCTCTCCACTTGCACTCTTGGGGAGACTGGTAGAAGAAGGAAAATGGGGTTTTAGTCAAATTGTGAACAATTCTTAGCCGAGCAGTGATATTAGAGGAAGCATTAATGTCAATTACGAGTATTTAATGAAGCCAAATGCCGTTATTTGGTTTACTTAACTTGGTTTTGTAAGTTGTATGGACAAGTAGAGATGTTCGAGATTGTGACAAAGAAGATCCTCGAACTGGAGGTGTGAAATCCTGCTTATATAATGCTGATCTCAAATTTGAATGCATCGATCGGACGGCGGGAGGATGTTTTAAGTGTTAGAGAAGCAATGACGAAGGAGGGTGAGAAAGTTCCCAGTTGTAGCTCAATTCAAGTGTAATAAACTTCATGAGTTTCTGGTTAAGGATACCAAACATGAAAATAGGACGGAAATCTTTGAAACTTTATTTTCTCTACAATCAGTTGAAACAGATGGAAATACGGAAAAGAGAGAAAATGTTCAGGGTTCATATGAGGATAGATGATGTTAATAGTTATTGTTCAACTGGAAAGAAGTTTTTCTGTTTGATCTCGGAACAGCTACTTCAGAGACAGAAATTTTCACGAAAAAGACAGCTTACGAAAAAATTTCATTTAGTAGACAAGTTACTGAAGTTGAGGAAACTTCAAGGTTAAAAGAAGAAACAGACTGCCACACAGCTGACCGAGGTGGTTGACATGTTGATACCAACACTACACACTTCTAACGAAGGCCTTCAGCTATTTATTTCGGTCATAACCAGAAGGGCCCTCTCTACGTCAAACCATGTCCATATTTCATGATTCTAGAATGGCAAGTAATAAGTTATAAATAAACAGACACTTGTAATATGTATGGTTCCCTAGAGTGCAGTCGAGGCTTTAAAACTGATTGAGAGTGACTCAGTTTCTGACTTGTAATATATGATCTCGTCTAGGTCCATGTCCGATGTTGATTCATCATCTTCAAGAAGGTGCTCTGCTGAGTGAAATTGTGATCACTCTAAATGACACTCAACTGTGAATGGGTTATTGGCGGATGTGATCCGAAGCACAAGAGGAGTAATAATCAGAAAGAGTTGCTACACGGACACACTTCGAAGGTATGCCAACTAAATGAGACTCGCTGCTAAGACATAGTTTGATTATGCATTTATAATTCTCATTTCATCAATGTCTACGTATCATCAATTTGTATTACAACTGTTCACTGATCATCCAATTGAGTCATCGTATCCTGATTTATATGCTTTTCTGAAGGTGAGCCGCAATTAATAAATTTCTAAAGTCATAGACTACTGTTTTGGTCTTCTATTTTCGTAGTATGTTAATTAGGTTCTGGAAAAGAAAAAGGAAAAATTTCAAATACATAATTGCATAACACGAAACTGAAATGGTCACTTGAACAAACAGAGACACTTGCAACAAACCACCCAAGAAAACCATAGACACCCGTAGGCTATATCAGCTAATTACCTGACAATTTAAAGTAATTCAGGGTGGAAACACCATCACGTTTTTTCCTAAAGAAATTCTCAGTATATTCATTCATTGTAATACTTTTGTAAATAGGGGGACTCTCCTCCGTTAATATCTCTTTGATAGGACCATAGATCTTTATGTTGTTACTGAATTTTGCATTCAGAAAACATGCCACTGATATTCTTGGTCCATCACGATTGGCTAGTACTCTATGTTCAGCACCTTTGAACTTGTCATTGCTGATAAGCTGTTTGAAATGGAAAGGTAAGTCTATTTAGGCAATTATGCAGTAGATAATGAGGGTTGAAGAACATAATCATATTAGTTCAAACTTCTGGATGAGAAATATTTATTTACCTGAAGAAGATCACCAATATTTACTATTAGATCTCCAGGGATGGGTTTTACAGTAACCCACTGATTCTGATGAAGAAATTGTAGCCCGCCAATATGATCTTGGAGAAGAATTGTAAAGAAACTCGGGTCTGAATGCTTACTTGTCCCTAAGGTTAGTTCAGGTTCAGGGCATGCTGGGTAGTAATGACCACTAAGTACCAAGCAATCAAGATACATCCTTTTGAGGTGGTCTTGTTTCAATCCTAGAGCCTCTGATAACAACCCAGCAATTGTATCTGCCAACTTCGTAATATGCTTCCAGTACTCAACTATTATGTCTCTGAGATTAAGATGGATGATAGGTCAGCTTGCGAAGAACAAAACAGCAGTAGAGAATAATACTGGATTCGACCAACTACAGTGATAAGAATCAACTCCCATATATGAGTCAACATATAGTACTAGAAGTACACTGTTAATAGAGAGTAGATTAATTATTACCTGCTAGTGTCTGGCAATTCTTGCGGATTAAGAGGATCAGGAGATAATAGGTTACATCTGAGACTGTCTCTCCAGTTCGCATATTTTGAGACATAGAGATCAAAATTAGTATGAAACATGCATCCTTTTTTGAGATCATTTGAGAAAAGTTCTCTCTTAATCTCTGTATCTTGCTCATGAAATCTTTTCACACCTTTGATAATCTCATTCATTACAGATAAAGGAATTCCATGATTCACCAATCTAAAGAAACCACAAGTCTCTGATGCACGCTGGACTTCATCAATAACTTCCTTGTGTCGCAGATGGTCACTTAAATCCACGCTTTTGATATCAATCAAGGGAATCTCAAAATTGCTATTTTCATGTTCAGTATGATCTAATTCTTCAGTGAGCTCGTCCAGTGGCCTAATGAACATTCGAGGGATCTTTACAATTCCAGCATCAACTAGTCCTTTCACACCGGTTTTTGATTCTTCAAAGGCCTTCAATTCCTTAAAACGATCATATTCCGGCTGCTGTTCTACAGCTCCAGTAGTCTCCATAGTTTGATGGCCGGTCTTTGTCCTCCGTATCTAGCGGTATCAACAAACAAGATCAGTTCTCTTGGAGTGGTTGGTAAAGCTGAACTCGCCAGGTTGACTTTTTTATCAACCTCAGAGTCTGGTATATTTTCTTATAACTTGTTTGATGTTGCTGGTTATTTTTTTTCTTTGATGAAAAGGTTAGAAATATATTAATCAAACAACATGATACATTAAGTTTACAATTTCATTTTTGTCAAAAATATTAGAAATAATGCTGGCTTTTTGAACTCTTTGGTTAATATGCAAAGATCTATGTTGAATTTTCCTTCTCCTTGCTTCTTTTGCAATCGAGTCCGCTGCCGCATTGTGATCTCTACTTATGTATCTGACTTGCGCTTGAGGAAGCTCTGCTAAAGTAGTAATGATTTCTTCGATCGTATTCTCTGCTAGCCAAGAAGTATCCTTATCTTTGTTGTTGATAGAATTTACTAAGATTTTACAGCTTGTTACGAAAGTTACACTAGATTGAATGTTGTTTTCTAACCATCTTATTGCCTTTATAAGAGCTTTCGCTTCCGCGTGAAGAGCTGACGAAGCTAAACCCGAAGCCACCGTAAGATTATTAAGGCATTTTGATCCACTGAATACAGGATGAAAGCATAACCCATAGATAAATTCTCTTTTTTAAAAGAAGGATTAATTAAGGGATATTTTACTGTTCATGCTGGCATGTAAAAACCATACCGGTTTTGATTTCCGGCATTGAAAAATCATGTCGGCATGAACAGTAAAATATCCCCCAATTACTTTCCATATCCCCCAATTAACTGTTCTTTTAAAAGAGGCATCTGTGAATATTACCTATTCCATTTTTAGATTTGACCATGAATATTTGGTATTCTTCATTTTTTGAATTCCATGAGTTGTATTTTTTCAATTAGGACAGTTGGATTTGGGTTTATATTTCCAAAAACCACTTCGCACCTATATTTCCATAAGAACCATATGATTGTCGCGCTTTTTTCACTGAATCGTGATAACATTGCATCTATAATCCACTTTTCTATCCATGAGGTTATTGAATTCGTTGAAATCTGAGAATTTACTGCGTCTAAAGAACAGCCAAACCATAATGCTCTAGCAAAAGGACAACTTCGGAATAAATGATGTATGTTTCTGATACTTGTAAGTTGCACATTTGACACTCTGATGAGATTTTCGGGTTATGTGCTGCTAGTCTACTAGTCGTGGGTAGAGCAAGAATAGCAATAATTTTTTCTTTTATCTCTGTAGTAAAAAGATCTTCTAATTTTTCATTATCTTGATCCCCTTCTGAATTCATTAGCTCTTGGATTTTTTCCGGCAATGGGTCTTCTTTATCTGTCGGTTTGTGGGGTTTATCTGAATTAGGTATCCAGCTGTCTTCCCAAATCCTTGTATTAGCTCCATTTTCTATTTTCCAAACGAAATTATCCTTGATAATATCAAGACCTTTTTGAATACTTGCCCAAATTCAGGATAATTCATAATTTCTTGTAGGCTCCAATGGGTTGGAGTTTTGGAAATATTTTCTTCAAGAAATTTTACCCAAAGTTGATATTTCTCCGTCATTAGCCTACTTGCCAACTTTGATAGAAGAGCTATATTGAATTTGTGAGGATTTTTGATACCTAGATCCCTTTCGCTTTTGGCTTGCACATGGAAGTCCACACTTTTATATACCCACCTTTTCTTTTCTCCTCTTTTTTATTCCATCAAAAATCTCTTTGAATCCTATCCATGTGATCTAGAGTTTCTTTAGGAAGAGCAAGAACTTGCATTTGATACGTCGGATAAGCTTGGAGGATGGATATTGAATTAAGATTATCCTACCTGTTTGAGATAAAACTTTTGCTTTCCGACCTTGTAGAGTCGCATAATATCTTTGGAGCAGGGGTTCAAAATTTTCCTTCCTATTTTTATCAAAGAAGAGAGGTGTGCCCAGATATCTACCTTTTTTCGTCATCAAGGGAACTTTTAGAATCTTCGTTATAATTTTTCCATGTCTTGGATAAATCTTAGGACTGGAATAAATTCCTGATTTTTGAAGGTTTACCATTTGCCCCGTGATTTCTCCAAAAGTAGATAGAATATTTAGTAATTTTTTTGCTTCTCCCAGATCTGCTTTGGTGAATAGGAAACAATCATATGCAAAGAATAGGTGGGATATTGTTGGGGAATGTCTATTTATTTTAATCCCTGATTTTTTTTTATCCTATGTTGTTTTTTCAAGAAGTCTTGAAAGTATCTCCATCCATTTAGCAGAATGGAAAAAGAAGTGGTAGTAATACACTGTAGAATCATGTTAACCTAGGCATCACAAAAACCTAAAGAATATATGGATTTTTATTGATGAAAGGCCACTCCATCATATCAAAAGCTTTAGATAGATCTATCTTTAGATCCAGAAATCCTTTTTTACTTTGGAAGGTTACCCATAAAGCTCGCTGGTAGGTTAGTAGCGTAACTTGTTCCGTTAATGTAGTAGTATGTTGTTAGAGCTTAGCTTGTTAGGCTTCCAACTAGTTAATGTAATACTCTTTTATTATTATTATTTTTATTTATTTTTTTAAAATTTATTATTATTTTATATTAGTACATGAAACTAGTTGGAAGACTAACAAGCTAAGCTCCAACGACATACTACTACATTAATTGAACAGGTTGTTGTGCTAACCTACCAGCGAGCCTCATGGGTAACCTAGCCAAGGGAGCCGAAACAGCGGGAGGTGGGGCTAAGATTATGTCACAAGGGGGGCAAACTAACACATGGGGCTTTTATTAAAAGAATAAAAATGAGTCAATAATTATACGTGCGTGTTGGTAGCCTAGCAACAAGCTGGGCTAGGCTAGTTGGAAGCCTAACAAGATAGGGGGGCAAACTAACACATGGGGCTTTTATTAAAAGAATAAAAATGAGTCAATAATTATACGTGCGTGTTGGTAGCCTAGCAACAAGCTGGGCTAGGCTAGTTGGAAGCCTAACAAGATAATCTCCAACAACATACTACTACATTTTGAACAGGTTGTTGTGCTAACCTACCAGCGAGCCTCATGGGTAACCTGTCCAAGGGATCCGAAGAGGATGGGGGGATGAGATTGTGTCCCAAGGGGGGGAAACTAACACTACCTTCCATGTTAATTCCTGCAATATTATGCCATTGTGGGCTTGAACCTGGGACCTCTTGGAACGCATGAAACTTTGGAGAACGGGGATGACCAGCTGATCTAGGGTCTGTTCTTATTATTGGATAATGATTATTATTATTATTACTTTTATTATTAAATATTATTACATGAAACTAGTTGGAATCCTAACAAGCTAAGCTCCAACGACATACTACTATATTAATTGAACAGGTTGCGGTGCTAACCTACCAGCGAGCCTCATGGGTAACCTAGCCAAGGGAGCCGAAACGGCGGGAGGGGGGGCTGAGATTGTGTCGGAAAGGGGGAAAACTAACGCTACCTTCCATGTTAACTCCTGAAATATTACGTCATTGGGGACTCGAACCTGAGACCTCCTGGAGCGCATGAAACTTTGGGAAATGGGGATGACCAGCTGAGCTAGGGGCCCGTTCTTCTACATGGCCCGTGCATGAAACATTTATTATTATTATTATTATTTAAAATAATCCCCTTAATTACGAATTAAATATTATTACATGAAACTAGTTGGAAGCCTAACAAGCTAAGCTCCAACGACATACTACTACATTAATTAAATAGGTTGCTGTGCTAACCTACCAACGAGCCTCAAGGGTAACCTAGGGGGGGGGGGGGGCTTAGATTGTGTCGGAAAGGGGGAAAACTAAGACTACCTTCCTTGTTAATTCCTGCAATATTACACCATTAGGGACTCGAACCTGGGACCTCCTGGAGCGCATTAAACTTTGGGGAACGAGGATGACCAGCTGAGCGCAATAATAATAATAATTAAGAACGGGCCCTAGCTCAGCTGGTCATCCCCGTTCCCCGAAGTTTCATCCGTTCCAGGAGGTCGCAGGTTCAAGTCCCCAATGGCGTAATATTGCAGGAATTAACATGGAAGGTAGTGTTAGTTTGCCCCCCTTGTGACACAATCTCGCCCCCCCATCCCGCTTTGGCTCCCCTTGGCAAGGTTACCCATGAGGCTCGCTGGTAGGCTAGCACATCAACCTGTTCAATTAATGTAGTAGTATGTCGTTGGAGCCTAGCTTGTTAGGCTTCCAACTAGTTTCATGTAATAATATTAAATAATAATAATAAGGCAAGAGTAACTGCTAGAAAAGAAGTATCCTTTGGACCTACGGCTGATAGACACAACCCTCCTAAACCGGCGGACATCATGATATACAATTGGGAAAACGGACGGGATGTATGTTTCGACGTCACTGGTGTTTCACCTTTCTCAAAGGGAGGTAACCGTGCCTTTACACCTGGCCATGCCATTTCTTCTGCCATCACCCGTAAACGAAACAAATATGCTGACCTATGTTCGTCTCATGGATGCGGTTTTGGTGTTCTCGCATTTACAACTTTAGGGGAATTGAGTGATGATATTATTATGCTCCTGAAAAATTGAAGAACTGCATGGCTATCCACGATGTCAATAATAATTTAGGCAATTTTCTTTTTCATAGGTTGGGTATTTTCATTCAGAAAGGTATCGGGGCGCAACTTGTAGCGCGTCTCCCGGCCAAATCTTTGTAAAATACTTACGTTTTATCGTCCTAATAAAAGCCTGTGCGGCCCCCTTTCATAATAATAATAATTATTATTATTATTATAAATAACAAAAGAATCAAATACAAGGTACAATGTCTATAGAGGGCAATCTAGAAACAAGTTGAGCCCCTACACCTTTTTGAATTGAAATACCTACTCTATAAAAAAAGAGAATTACCTATTTTGTAATTGAGGTCGTAATTAGCTATACAATTTCTTAACCTATTCAAGAAAATCACCATGTCTTCACTAAGTTCGCCTAAAGTGGAGAAAGAAAGAACGCCCAAACCATACCCATGAGCAGACACTTTATCCAAATATTTTTCCCGCTTGCGTGAAATAACATTAGAAATGGAGACACTCGGAAGGAAAAATCCCGACCATTAATACCGGAAAAATGTGAAATACCAGTAACATCAAAACAAACATATTTCCCATTAACCCAATTATATACAAGAATGTCAGCGGGCTTTCAATCCTTGGCATCATCCGATAAGAGTCCAAGATTGACCTCCTTTCTAGCTGCAACTCCATCCTTGTACAATATATCCGAAACAACGCCCCTAACAAAGTCATGCCTAAACTTGATCCCTACCTCACTTGCACAATGAAGTGCATGATCGCCAAAGGAATCCATGTTCCTTTTACAACAAGCACAAACATCTATATTTTCAAAGATAGGTATACCAAGTCTGTAACAGAGTACTGCCCTAAAATTTCGAGGCCCTAGAGTTTGATTAAGCCCATATATTGGTATAGCTTTGAGATAATCCTGAGCATGATCGAGCCTCTTGCATTTCCAGAGGATAGTGTCACGATCGGTCATAGAGAACTTGTAAGGAATGTCATTCTTAACGACTTTAAAATACTACATTGCCAAGGATTTCATGGGACGAGAGGAAATAAAGTTGATGTTGAAAGAAGACAGTCCACAAACCTGCATGAACTGAGACAAAGCATGCTGAAAAATAAGACATGGATCTGAGTCAGGTGGAATCACAAGAATAAACTCCTGCAGATTTCTTGTTTGAAAACAAGAAGCAAGATTACAAAAATTGCTTGTATCTGCCATCGTAAGGACACCAAGAACCCCATATTATTATTATATCATTGGATAACGATCATTACATGAAACTAGTTGGAAGCCTAACAAGCTAAGCTCCAACAACATACTACTACATTAATTGAACAAGTTGCTGTGCTAACTTACATTATTTTTTATTTTTTTCATATGATGATTTTTCTTGAAATTTTTGAGTAACTGATTTAGTGTGTTACGGATTTTGATCGTCGTGATTTTACTATCGGTTTTGGCATTTGGGGTTCATGCATATATTTAGAGGATGTATTGTGTTGTTAGGAGATTTATACTTACGTACTAATATGTTTATGCTTGACATGGTTGGTTTTAGTATCAATTCTTGTTCTATTTCGAGGCCGAAATCGTTTTTTTTAGGGGGGAAGAATATAATACCCCTAGTTAATAATCATGAACCATAGGTTAATTTCCTACTTGGTAAGTGTGTATTGGAAGTGTAAGATAACTCACATCCAATTTTATTTTTTTGTGATAGATGGGTTTTCCCCTTATCATTTGGGAAGGGTTTGGTTATAAGTTTTCAAACTAGGGTGTTAACAAAAGAGATAAACCTAGATTTGCATAAGACATTAGGGATTAGAAAATTGAGAAAAAAGGGAAAACGCCATGCGAAATAAGAAGGAGCTAGGGATGGGTTGATTTATGATTTCATTCCCTCGATTGGTTTGATTCGTCTCTTCTCTCTACTTAGAGGCAAGTTTATTCTTGCTTTATCAGTTTGATTTTGGTTATTTAAGCTTTTAAATTATCATGGTAGTTCATAAATCTTCATAGGATAAATCATAAATCATCATATCCTTGAAACCCTAAATTGTAGAAAACGTAGTAGGAATCAATTAGACTTTAAATAGATTTTTAACCGTTGGTTAGGGATGAATTTTGTATATGTTGTGTTTTAGTATCTCATGTATATTCAGTTAAATTTTGATAACGATCGGACAGTGGTAAGGCTCCGAATCAGTTGATTTTCGTAACTGCGTTTCTGCAGAATTCTGGTACCATGTAGTTATTTACAATCTTATAAAAACCATATAGAAATTTCATAAGGATTGGTCATGGGTAGGTACCCCAGTTTCCCTCGAAATGTTGACTTCCTCTACATATTTTCACCCTAAGACAGACTTAAAGAAGGCCTGGTATCTCAGGACTAGACCGTTAGAATTCCCTGAATTTTTTATATGTTTCACTTTAGGTCCTTGTGAGATTTCTGTTAAAATATTGTGACGATCGGGTAAGCGGAATGTCAGTTGATACTAGGAAAGTTAGACAATACAGTTTACTTTGCTTGTTTCGCTTTGTTATATTCATTCTTGGTACGTGTTGAGTGCTTGGATGCTTCCAGTATGTTACGATGTCCGAGATCAGGTCTACATGTATGTGAGTCCTTTAGGCAGTGGTTACTTGTATGTTTTGTTATTTGTCGAGATCAGGGCTATATGTATGTGAGTCCGGTGGGCAGTGGTGACTTGTATGTTTGTTAGTTATTGAGATCAGGGCCACATCTATATTGAAAATAGAATGTGCGTCGCTGTGGGATGTGGTTTGATTTTGTTATTTGCCGAGATTAGGGGATACCACTATGTATTGAAGATAGCTTGTGCGTCGCGGTGGGCAGTGGTATGTATGTTTAGCTTGATATTCGTTGTTGTCAGGGATACAATTATTCAATAAATAGCTTGTGTGTCTCCGTGGGATGTCCTTATGTATTTGGTTGTTTTATGTGTATGTGGTTTTAAAGAGTTACATGGTAAATAAATGTTTCAAGCTACTGAACTTGATCTTTGTGGAAGGTTACAGACTAGTGAACTTTATTAGCATATACGATGCCATCTCATAACTAGTGTAATTATTCTTACATGATTCTTTGATGCTTTTATATTCCACGGTTAAACTGGTGGACTAAGAGTGAACTTGCAATTTAAAAGGCTCTGACCTTGTGTTGATTTTCAGTTTCAGGTAGGTGAGTAAGTAAGTGATTAATCTTGGAGTTTTCTCGAGTTTTCGCTGCAATATCTGGGAAGAAGTGGGACCCCTTCCTTGATGAAGTTTTCTTCTGAATTTTTTTCCCTTATTTTCAACAAGATTATCACATTGTTAAATATTTTTTTCTTAATGAGTTTTCTTGTTGAAACTTTGTTAATACGTAATTCTTTCATTAGTGGAATGTGTTAGTCTATTTCATCACTTGTTAATGTGATAAAAATTCTCTCTTTTCTATTTTATTTAAAACAAATATTTTTTCGAGCTTGTGTGAACTATGTGAATCTAAGTTCATGTAGTGAAAACCTTGAATTACTGATAATAGGGACGACCTGACTATTGTTATTGATTCGGGTTATCACAGTCCCAATACCTTGGATATTCCACGACAAGAGTTTCATCACCAAAACGAGGAAAAGAAGTTAAATTGGGATAGAACAAAAGAAGAAAAAACAAAAGGAAATTTGAACCTCGAGAAATACCAAAGCAGAATCTAGTGAAAAAATATTTTAAGAAAAAAAGATACAACTTGGAAGCCTGGGAACACAAGAAATCCCTAGGTATAAGGGAAAGCTAGCATAAACTATCGAGAATATATGCAGGCTAAACAGATCCAAGAGATAAAGTTAAGAAACTGCACCTGATGGCCAAGATTACTGAAAAATAGTATATTTAAAAAAAGAAGATTAAAGTTGGCAATGAGAAAGGAAGCAATTGAATTAAGAGATAAAAACACGGAAAGAAAGAGCTAAAGAAAAAAGACAAATGAATAATAAGAAGTATGACCAAATCCCAGGCTAACTAAAGAGCAGTAGCATTAAGCGGTTAGAAATCAAAGATATTACAAACTAAGAGCAGAGCTAACTAACTACAAAAAGGAAATACAATAGAAACAGACAAAATAAAAGAAAATGTAGATCACATGCTCTGATAGCTTTGTACATGTTGCTAGTTATTTTGACTATTCTAATTGTTTAGTCTTTATTGCTAAGATATTACTTGAAAATTGGATTGAATAGCTTCAGGAAAGTGTTATGATAGTAGAGATGAAGTTAAGAGTAAAAACCTCTTTTATAAGAAGATGCCTGCTACCAGCAACCGTAAAGAAAAAAAGAGAAAATGAGGAGAGAAATGTGCAATGGGTGGCTTTACTGACATAAAAAAAGAGGAGTCTATTTTGTGATATAGTTGTGAACCTTGGATAGAAATACATACTACCTGTAATGGCAGGAAATCCCACAATATACCCAAATGATGATCTCTAACAATTATTCAAGTCATATAAAACATAACTCACAACTCTATTGTGTATATAATGATATTAAAGAATAATATTTACACAAACTCTCCCTGAACACACAACTTTCTCTCCAAGATATTACTTTGACTATAAAATAACTTAACCCTTTTTACATTGATCTTTTTCCCCTTATATATGCATTTACATAATGTATTACAACTACTGAAGCCTACTACTTTGCATATAATGTGATCCCTTGCATCATATCATTCAACTTCTCATCAATATTAAGGCTTTGACTCCGCGTGTTAGAGCACTACTCGGTCGAACTCACAAGCATTGCTATCTCAAGATTGTTTTTCAAGTTTTGTTAGAGCATAGCTCGGTTGAATCCACCAAGCGTTGGTATGTCAAGTTTGGTTGTCATATTTTAGTGAATCAAAACTCAATTAAATATTCGCTTCATTATGTACTAGAGATAACTTCATATATGTTAGGCTATAAAGATTAGGATAATGAGACATACAAGTATTACTCGAAGACTTGAAGAATGTAAATAAGTAACAAGCTACATCGACGACATCATCCTTCCTCTTGAGGTTAGTAATATTTTGACTTGAATTGTTTCATTCCTAACATATCTTTCAAGTCGTGCTATATTGAAAACATAACTAAGAAGCTATAAATGATTATACTATAGTAGACATAGTATTAAGGAATTAGGATACGAAGTATAACGCTTATATTTTGAACTTTGTATATTAGACATCGACATAATCGTATGAATGATATTGTGATTATGTGTATGGGTATGGGTGAAGATTTCTTCCTAGGAAACAATGTTTACATTCGTTTAAAGGAAGAACATTCATGAACCTGTGTTATGAATTGAAAGGGAAATTGATAGGCTTATTGGTATTATTATTCATTGCATATCTTTGGATTACCAATATGTGTGAGTTAGTAGAACTGATCATAACTTGTTATGTATCTTGGAAAAACTAGTCACAATGCCTGACTTATGTATTGGTATGACTTTTATTAGTGTAACCGATCCTAAGTAATCACCTAAGATGGTATGATTGATATTTGTAATTGGTGTGACCGATCCTAGTAATTGGTGTGACTAATCACAAAAGAGTGTTTAACGATCCTTGTAACTGGTGTAACCGGTCCTGGTAACTGGTGTGACCAATCACAAGTAATACCATGAGAATATGGTAACTGGTCCTGGTAATTGATGTAACCAATCCTGGTAACTGATATAACCGGTCCCAATAACCATATTAAGGTAAAACCGATCCTTGTGTTTGGTAGAACCGTAAACCCATGATTAATGTATTGATATTTGATCAATCACATAGTTCTTGGAAATCAAATGAACCAGTTCTAAACTTGTTTGGAAGTATGGTATAATCGGTTCCAATATTGTAAATATGAAAAAGTATTTACAAATAAATAAGATGTCGACATACTTTGCACATGTTCAGTAACTCTTATCTTTTATTGTTCAAAGATATTCCTTAATAACTCAAGGAGATCCCGGACCGAAATAATTTGAGAATCTTTTAATTAAGGTTGTTAATTTTATATGCTTTTAGTTACCAGCAATTATAATGCATATCTCTGGAAAATAAAAATTGGTAATGTGCATTTACTAATTGGAGATTTTCAAGTAGGATTTTGATTATTTTTGGACAGAGCATTTCTAGGAATTATGAAAACCGATTTGGGAATATTATTGCATATCTTAAGAATATTTCTGTTTTGGAAATTCCTTGGTGTCCAAACTTCCCTGGTCTATAAATACCCAAGTTTGCATTTCGAGCAAACTATCCTAAGAGCCTGCAAAACTACCTTGTTGTGTTGTTACTGGTGGAGCCGTCTATTTGGAGAGGAAAGTACCCAAATTAGGCGAAATCTCTTACGACCGCTCATTTAAAGACTTCTGTGTGATCAAGAAACTCTACGAGCACCTTTGGTGGGAAACTAGATAATTACAATATTATTAGTTTTCGATTTGATTTAATTGATTAACGGTTATTGAACTTTGATTGCACCTAGTTTGTTTATTCTTTATAAACTTCTCTTCTCATATAAGATTCACTCAAACTAGATCGAAGTATCGACGGGATCTTTAGAACTTTTTGTAGATCTAAAGACGTTTTTCCATTGTCAACAAACTCCGTTCTGTGCGTGATTGATCACAAGAGACTCAAGTTGTGGTGTGCAGGTACTTATTGAAGATTTGAAGAAAAAGAATATTTCTTATTGGTTTCATAATCTTTGGTGTGCACAAATCTTGATCGGCTGGGATCCAACTATAATCGGTTTATCTTTGATATATTTTAATAATTAGTTGCGTAGATCAGCATCAGTATTTAGTATCTTGGTAGATCCTATTATTGATTACATAATCTAAACACAATTACTTTGGTAGTTGTTAATTAGATTGATCTAGAACCCGACAAAGGAGTTATTGGATTAAACAGAATAGCCTTTTTCTAACTCATATCACTGAGATTGAATAGATTTGTTACCGAACAGATTTTTTGTTCCTATACTCTTTGGAATACGAACCAAAGGAATTATTCCAGTGCGTGCACTTATTGAATGTCGGAAGCGCAAGGATACTGAAGAAACTAGGTGACCTATAGGTTTAGTTATCTCAACTATATGAATTTGGTGTGATTTTGTATAACGGCTTAATTCTGAGAGTATTCAATTCTGGACTAGGTCCCAAGGCTTTTCTTCATTTGCAGTTTCCTCGTTAACAAAATCTTGATGTGTCATTTACTTTTGTTTTCCGCAATTATAATTGTTGTTATTATAATTTAAAGTAAATTACACAAACGTTAACTGCGTATTACTTGATAGTGATCCTATAGAGTTTGGTTAAGTCCGAACCTATTATCAAGTAATCACACTTTGTATTGTCTCGATCTCGTATCCATAGATGATCACACAAAGTGTGAATACCGATTCGTTGTATTGTCTCGACTAAGTCCATTGAAAATCACTTTCGGTTAGAGGACTTATAAGTGATTTTTTTTTAGATTGAGGTATATTTGGGTACCCTCGTCTTTTCAAGTTTAGTTGCCAAAACTATAAGTCTTGATTTCTAGTCAACTTATAACAGTCTCGAATTAGGATAGTAAGTGTAGTTGAGATTTAGACTTCACGGCGTTCATTGAATGAAGACGAAAATCTACTCAAGGGAACTTGTGGAACTTCATCAACAAAAGGTATGTGGAGACTTGAACTCATCTATCACTCAAAATTATATCTATTGTATCTCCTATTTGAGACAAAAAGTCGTATTGTTATATAGACTTCAATTATACCCATTTGGTATTTCGAGACGAGTTTATCTCACTTATCTATTTCTCAAAATATATGTTGTTAAGCTTTCGCTTTAACCAAGTTCATCTTTTATTCTTGACAAAAGTCAAAAGATGATCATGTAAAAATTTCCTTGTACATTTTACATGATTTGTCATTTGATGTAGACTCGGAATATTTCATATTGATCATTCGATCACTAGAAGATTGCTTTGAAGCTAATTGTTTGTGTGAGATAGCTATTGTCGTCTTTCAAGAATGTTCCAATAATTGAAATGAGGGTTTAGAACATGTAACCATGATTGGATATAAACCATGGTATGCTTACCCGTACAAGTACTGGTAGGTTGTTGGAAGTTCGTAAAATAAGTATGCGTACCCGTACACATACTGGTGGAAGTTCAAATTCCGTGAATTTCTGCTGGAGATTGGTAGTGTAAATGGTATGCGCACCCATACGCATACTGGCGTAACCAAACTCAGTCCGGCTACTTAGGTATGCATACCCGTTTGCTTACTTAAGTAGGTTATGTTCTAAAATCCATTTTTTCATGGACTAATACATTTATATATAATAAGGAATGCAATCTTTTGCAAACCATGACTATAATGTTCATGAAATGATTCGATTGAATCAAAATTGATTTTGCTTCAATTGTGTCTTGTGTACTTCTATGAGAATATAAACAATTAAACAACTCTCAAACTAGTTTCATTTAAGTCATTTGAACTAGTTATGATAAAGATGAATAAGGTTGATATTAAAGTTCTCATATGGATAACCATTGGTAAACTATTGTTGAACCAACTAAGTGTACATGTTTAGGTACGGTTACCTTTATCTAAATGATGGTACATTTCATTTGTGTATAAAAAGCTAAGTTTGATCTAATGGTTGAAAGATTTTAGCTTGAATCTAATCAGGTTTTCACTTAACGGTGAATATTGAATGCTTTGTTACCAAGGTAACATTGATTGGAAACCATGATTTGAATACTATATAAATAAGAACTCAAGCAACTAGGAAACCTAATCCCCACACCTACTGTGTGATACTAGTTGCGACTAGAGTCGATTCTCCTTTAACCTTAGGTTTTTCACGAAACCCTGTAGGTTAACGACTTAAAACTTCATTGGGATTGTGAAGCTAGACCCAACTATTTCTCTGTAGTTACATGTTCTGATCTTGCTATTTTCTATCGTGATTCAATACTATCTTCTTTAAGATTTGCTCGAGATTTATCCTCCGATAGGAAAGATTGAAAAGTAGTTATAAACATCTCCGTCTCATCGTTTGTGATTCCACAATATCTTATTTCGTTAATCGATTAAGATTATTGTGAGGTGGCTGATAATACTAGGTTTTTCTTCGATAATATAAGTCCGGTTTATCAATTGGTTATTGTTCACCTTGATTTATCAAATGACGGAACAAAACTCATAGGTATATCTGTAGGAGACAAATTTATCTATACAATAGACTTTTATGTGTGAAACAAATTTGTTTATCAAGTATTCGACTTTGGGTCATAACAACTCTTAGTTGTGAGTGAGATCAGCTAAGGGAATCAAGTTCTTAGAGTTCTACTGGGATATAGAGATGTAAGGAAGGCAACTGTACCCTGATCAGTGTGAGACTTATTAGGGCTCAACTACATTCCAGTCTGAAGTTAGCTTGGTAGTAGGATAGTGTCTGTAGTGTCTTAATACAATGTGGTGTTCAAATCTGGACTACGTCCCGGGATTTTTCTACATTTGCGGTTTCCTCGTTAACAAAATTTCTGATGTCTGTGTTATTTATTTTCTGCATTATATTTTTTTATATAATTGAAATATCACAGGTTGTGCGTAATTTCAATCAATTGTGAATCCAACCTTTGGTTGTTGATTATATTGATTGACACTTGAACATTGGTCTTTGGTACCGTTCAAGTTATTTCCCATAATAATCAGGCTCACGGATTTCTATCTGTTTAATTTGCTGATTACATTGTGAAACAAAGATACGAACTCTTGGATATATTTTTCTTGAGATTGAGTCTGTCTGCCTAGTTGATTCTCTCGAAAGTATATTGGAGTTTGTCCATAAGATTTCTAAGCGAAATATTGAGTGTGTTTGTTATACCCCCCGCTTTATCAATTAGTATCATAGCAGGCAAAGACGTTAAAGACCTCATAAGTCTGTGTTTGTAACTATATGAATTTATGGACAGTAAAGTCTCTATAAACGCTTCACAAGGATTTAACTCTGATCTTAGAGAAAGTTATGATGAGCTTTTTATTCTCCAGAAAAAGTTAGATGAACAAATCCGGATCAATTATGATCTTGTTGTAGAAATTGCAATGTATAAGTTTTTGGAGTCTGTCAAAGTTCATTCAATGAATTTAAATAACTTCTCTAATTCTTCCTTGAAGAATGGTCGCAAGTCAGGTGAAAAACGAGGTTTAGGCTTTGTGAAACCTGATAGGACACAGAACTACTCAAACAATATTAAATATGTTGGTCCATGTATGTTCTATGACTCTCACAATCACCTTTAACATACATGTACATATTTCCGAAAAAGTTTAAAGGTTGCGAGTAATCTTCATAAGAAAGCTGAACAACTGTTTACTTCTCTAAAAAAGGTGTAGAAAACTAACAAGAAATCCTAAACGGGATAATTGTGTTAGTATGGGAGGTTTTTCTCTAAAATCAACATCACCCTTTCAATGGTTTCTTGACAGTGGATGTAGCCGACATATGACTGGTGTAGATGGGGAGAAACGATTTGCTGGACGTTAAAGGTATGACTGCAAACCTTCTTATTATTAGTAAAATTTGTGACAAAGGCCATATAGTTGTTTTCAATGCAAATGGATGTGGCATTGTGGTCAAAACTGGAAAAGTAATTTTTCAGGGAACTCATGGTAAAAATAACTGTTATCTTCTTGATACTCAGTTCTGTAACTATTGCAATTTGACTAAGGTAAAATCTACACATCTTTGGCATGAGCGTTTTGGTCACATAAATTATCGCCTTCTAACTAAGATCATTAATAAAGAACTTTTTAGAGGCGTTCCCAAAATCAATGCAAAGATTGACTGGTGTCTTTGGTGCCTGTCAAAAGGGTAAACAAACGAAAGTTCACCATAAATCATCTCGAGACATTCTCACTAAAGCTCCACTTGATTTAATTCATATGGATCTCTTCGGACCTATTCAACAACCTACAATTGCTGGTAAGAATTATGATTTAGTTATGGTAGATTATTACACCAGATTCACTTGGATGGATTTTTTTTATCTCATAAGAATGAAACCCTTGATGAATTCAAGATTATTGTTAATAGAATCCAGAATGAACAAGGTCGCAAACTAAATAAAATTAGAAGCGACCTTGGAACTGAATTCAAAGACACCAAGGTGTTTAAATTTTGTGAAAAACTGGGGATTATTCAACAATACTCACCACCTATTACTCCTCAAGATAATGGACTTACAGAAAGAAATAATATGAATATTCAGGAAATGGCCAGGGTAATGCTCCATAACAAAAACTGACCTTTAAGATTTTTGGGAGAAGCTATTTTCACAACCTGCTATTTGATCAACCGTGTATACCTACGGTCGAAAACCATAAACACTCCTTATGAATTGTGGTATGGTAGGAAACCCAACTTACATTATCTTAGAGTGTTCGAAAGTAAGTGCCATATTCTGAAAGATCGAGAACAAAGAGGGAAATTTGATACTAAAAGCGATGAAGGTATCTTTCTTGGCCATGCTTCTGATAGTCATGGTTTTCGAGTTTTTAATCTCAGAACCCAGGTCATGATGGAATCTGCTAATGTTATTATTGATGATCTAAGTAGTTTTCATCATGATGATCCTCCTGCTGAATTGCCTCCAACTAAGACATTTGAAAAAGTCAAATAAATCCCAGAATCAGTTGAAGTTGTCCCAACAATTACTGATCCTGATATTTCTAGTAACGAGGAGAAGAGCACTGATCAGGATACTCATGTTGAACAGGAACGTGTCTCTCCACAACACCACTGGGTTCAAAGGAATCATGATACCAACACTATTATTGGAGGAAGAGATCGATTCTACTATACTACAATATGACAGCTTCAAAATATTTGTAATTTTGGCTATTATCTTTCACAAGTAGAACCAAGAAATATTGATGAATCTCTTAGCGATCCCTTTTGGGTGAATGCAATGCATGAAGATTTAAATGAATTTCAAAGACAAGATGTATGGGAGCTAGTACCTTGTCCCTTCAATATCAATATTATTGGTACCAAATGGATATTCAAGAACAAGTCCGATGAATTTGGCACACTTGTCAGAAATAAAGCTAGACTTGTCGCTCAAGGATATTTACAGATTGAAGGTATCGACTTTGACAAAACCTTTTCTCCTGTGGCACGCCTTGAGTCCATTCGGTTGTTATTATCTCATGCTTGTTTTCTTAAGGTTAAGCTGTTTCAAATGGACATAAAATTCGAGTTCCTAAACGAAAATTTAAAGGAAGAGGTCTATGTCACTTAACCTAAGGTTTTTGAAAATCCTGATTTTCCAGATCATGTCCTTAATCTCAAAAAGGAATTATATAGGTTAAAACAATCACCTCGTGCCTGGTTCGAAAAACTAACTACTTCCATTCTTAGGAAAGGTTTTTTGAAAGGATGAGCTGATAAAACCTTTTTTTACCAAATGAAGTGGGAAAGATGTCGTCATTGCTCAAGTATATGTAGATGATATCATCTATGGATCAACTTCTGAGAAAATTGCAAAAGATTTTCAAGTCCCTCTTGGCAAGGAATTTTAAATGAGCAATCTTGGTGAATTAAATTTCATTTTAGGATTACAAATTCAACAACATAAGGATGCAATTTACTTATCTTAAGAAAAATATGCCAAGAATCATATCAAGGTTCGGTCTTGATAAGTCAACTCCAAAACTGACACATATGCCCAATACTGGTAAACTACATCGAGATGAGAAAGGAGTAAATGCGGATCAAAAACTTTATCGATCTATCATTGGAATCCTTTTATATCTTACATCTACTATACCTGATATTTCTTTTAGTGTTGGTTGTAATGCTAGATTTCAGGCTAATCCAAAGGAATCTCATCTTGCAGTTGCAAAGAGGATCATACGATATATTCAACATACTAGCGGGTATGGTCTATTCTATACTTTTGATACTAATACTCATCTTACTGCCTATTCAGATGCAGATTGGGTAGGATATGTGAAAGACAAAAAAAATTACTTAAGGGGGATTTTACTATATTGGTTTAAATATTGTGGCTTAGCATAGCAGGAAACAAAACTCACAATATCCATGTCTACATGAGAAGCAGAATACATTGCAGCAGGTTCGTGTTGTACTCAACTTCTATGGATGAAACAAATGCTTGCTGATTATGGAATTGGCTCTGGTATAATGAAGATATTTTGTGACAAATCAAGTGCGATTCATATCACTGAGAATCCTGTTGAGCACTCAAGAACTTAACACATTGATATAAGGTACCATTTCATTAGAGATCTCTATGAAAATGGTATCATCAATATGGAATTTGTGCCTTCAGAACAACAATTGGTTGATATCCTCACGAAACCTTTAGACACTGCTACATTTCAAAACTTACAACAGTCTATAGGTGTTGTTTTGGTTCATTAGTTCTCTAGCCTTTTGCCCCTGGATTCATTCATATCTTTTGGGAAATCAAGGCTTAGAATGCCAGTGTAGTGTTATCTCAATTTCGTATTTGTTTCTACGTAGATAACAGTTCTGTTTGGTATCAAAGTATTCTTTTAAATCCTTCTTTTCTTGTGAATGTAAGGTTGCCCTTGTTGTTCTTTCGGGAATGACATATTATGGGGGAGATATCTTTTGAACTTGTGCTTAATTTCCATATATTTGTGGGGAGTGCAGCTGTGGAATATTATAGGGGTTATCTTATATCTTTATAAACTCCTTGATGAATGCATTTAGCTTCAGCTATATGATATTATGATTTCATCTAAAAAACGTTGATATGTGGTTTTCTTTTGGTCATGAAGTATCTTTATGGAAATTTCATTAGGATCCCACTAATTTTCGTACCTCTGCCAATTTATATTGACAAAAATGGGGAGAATTAATGTGTAGTTCACACTACAAATACATATGGTTTACGGATCATTATGAAAGGGGGAGTGGTTTTCATGTGAGATGAAGAATTGACTAAGGGGGAGTGATACATATCACCATAGTATTGTTTTCAAAGTTGTGATACAATTGAACTTTGATGATGTGTAATAATACTATGACACTGTATAACAATGATTGAGAGCTATTGTTTTCTCATTGTTATAACTACGGATCTTCAACAACTATGATTCTGAGTTGACCATATTTAGAATCATTGGAGTACTTAGAAGTGACGAAGATTTCGATTAATGTTGAAGAAATAAGGAGATCAAGCATTTGGATTAGAAGCTACAAAGTTTATCTATTTTTTAATCCATATGTATTGATAGTTTTGTCATTAAAATTGACAAAGGGGGAGATTGTTAGAGCACTGATCAGTCAAACTCGCAAGCGTTGTCATCTCAAGCTTGTTTGTCAAGTTTAGTTGCCAAAACTACAAGTCTTAATTCCTAGTCCACTTAGTCTCGGATTAGGATAATAAGTGTAGTTGAGCTTTATACTTCACGACAGACTTCAATTCATCTATCACTCAAAAGTATATCTAATCTATCTCTTATTTGAGACAAAAAGTCGTATTGCTATATACATTTGGTATTTCGAGCCGAGTTTATCTCGCTTATCTATTTCTCGAAATATGTGTTGGTAAGATTTCTCTTTAACCAAGTTCATCTTTTATTCTTGACGAAATTCAAAAGATGATCATGTGAAAATCGCCTTGTAACATCTTACATGATTTGTGTGAGACAGTCATTTGATGTAGACTCGAAATTTTCGTATTGACCATTCGATCACTTGAAAATTGCTTTGAAGCTAATAGTTTTTGTGAGACAACTATTTTCGTCTTCCAAGAATGTTTCAATGATTAAAACGAGGGTTTATAACATGTAACCATGATTGGATATAAGCATAGTGTGTATTCACATTTGTGTAAAGTCCAAAACTGGGAACCATGGTATGCGTACCCGTACGCGTACTGGTTGGTTGTTGGAAGTCCATAAACTAAGTATGCGTTCCTGTACGTTTACTGGCGGAAGTTCAAGTTCCTTGAATTTCAGCTGGAGTTTGTAAGTGTAAATGGTATGCGTACCCGTACACATACTGGCGTAACCAAACTAAGTCTAGCTACTTAGGTATGCGTACCCGTTTGCATACTTAAGTAGGTTATGTTCTAAAATCGGTTTTTTTTATGAACTAATACATTTATATAATAAGGAATGCAATATTTTGAAAACCGTGGCTATAATGTTCATGAAATGATTCTAGTGAATCAAAATTGATTTTTCTTCAATTGTGTCTCGTATACTTCTATGAGAATATAAACAATTGAACAACTCTCTAAATAGTTTCATTTGAGTCATTGGAGCTAGTTATCATAACCATGAATAAGGATGATATGAAAGTGCTCATATGGATAACAATTGGTTAACTATCATTGAACCAACTAAGTGTACACATTTAGGTACGGTTACCTTTATCTAAATGATGGTACATTTCATTTGTGTATAACAAGCTAAGTTCGATCTAACGGTTGAAAGATATTTGCTTGAATCTAATCAGGTTTTCATCTAACGGTGAATATTGAATGCTTTGTTACCAAGGTAACATTGATTGGAAACCATGATTTCAAGAACATATAAAGGAGAACTATAGAAACTGGGAAACCTAATCCCCACACCTCATGTGTGATACTAGTGGCGACTAGAGTCAATTCTCCTTTAACCTTAGGATTTTCACGAAACCATGTAGGTTAACGAATTAAATACTTCATTGGGATTATGAAGCCAGACCCAACTATTTCTATGTAGTTGTGTGTTATGATATTGTTGTTTTCTATCGTGATTGAGCACTATCTTCTTTAAGATTTGCTCGAGATTTATTCTTCGATAGGAAAGATTGAAAAGTAGTCACAAACATCTTCGTCTCATCGTTTGTGATTCCACAATATCTTGTTTCATTAATCGATTAAGATTATTATGAGGTGATTGATAATACTAGGTTGTTCTTCGGGAATATAAGTTCGGTTTTACAATTGGTTCCTATTTACCTTGCTTTATCAAAAGACAGAACAAAACTCATAGGTTTATCTGTGGGAGAAAGATTTATCTATACAATAGACTTTTCTGTGTGAGACGGATTTGTTTATCAAGTCTTTGACTTTGGGTTGTAGAAAATCTTGGTTATGGGTGAGATCAGCTAAGGGAATCAAGTGCGCAGAATACGGCGTGGTTCAAGAGGCGTAAGGAACACTAATGTACCTTGATAAGTATGAGATTAATTAGGGCTCAACTACATTCTAGTACGAAGTTAGCTTGGTGGTAGGATAGTGTCTGTAGCGACTTAATATTGTGTGGTATTCAAATATGGACTAGGTACCGAGGTTTTTCTGCATTTGCGGTTTCCTCGTTAACAAAATTTTCGGTGTATGTGTTATTTCTTTTTCGTATTATATTTTTTTATATAATTGAAATATCACAGGTTGTGCGTAAGTTCAATCAATTGTGAATCCAATATTTGGTTGTTGATTATATTGATTGATACTTGAACATTGGTCTTCGGTACAGTTCAAGTTGTTTCACATAATAATCAGTCTCACATATTTCTATCTATTTGATTTGTTGATTACATTGTGAAACAGAGATACAAACTCTTGGATATATTTTCCTTGAGATTGATTCTTACTGTCTAGTTGATCCTCTCGAAGTATATTAGAGTTTGTCCATATAGATTGTTAAGCAAAATATTTGGTGTGTTTGTTAGACCCCCGCTTTTTCACTATGGTTGAGGTTGAGATTATTGTTGTTGAAAACCACTTTTCCCCGCATAAAGGTTAGGAACTACAACTTGTGCATGCTTATTTGCATAACTGAAATTTGGGTGATCTTTCCAACCAGATTTACAGGTATTAGAGTAGGGATCATACCTTGGCGGTTTGGCCTTTGATTAGGGAACATAATATTCACATGTTAAACCCCTTCCTCATAAGGAGGAATAATAACTGCAACCATTCGTTGTACTACCTTCTCTATATTGTTCAATCGCTACCCTGATTGTGAGGATCCTCCTATTTCACTAACTCTTATGATATTTGAGTCATTTATGGTATAAAACTATGTGCATTTGAAGCCATACTCTCAATCAAACTAGTTTCTTATGAGAAAGTCTTATCACTGAGTGTACCACCTAATGCTGCATCAATCAAATACCTTTATTATGGAAGTAACCATTCATAAAAGTATTGAATGGTGATTGTTGGAGTGATATTGTGGTGTGGGTAACTTGGCAACAACCTTTTGTAACTTTACCAGTATTCATAAAGAGTTTCTCATGTAATATGCATAATAACACTGATCTTCTTACGGATTGCTGCAGCTTTAGAAGCAGGAAAATACTTGTCTAAGAAGGGTTTCTTCATGTTGCACCAGGTTGTAATACTTCCATAAGGAAGATTATATAACCACAAATCTTCCTGGTCTAACAATGATAATGGAAAAGATTGCAACATAGCCATTCCCCTGTATTCGGTACGTTTCCGTAGACTTGTCATCACATTCTCAAATACTGTAAGATGTCAATTCAGATCTTCGCCTGGAAGTCCCTTGAACTTTGGTATATGGTGAAGCAAATTTGACTTTAGTTCTGATGTGTCAGTCATGGTAATACATAATGGTTGCGAATCTAAGCATGGATATGTCAATTATCTCATCTTCTTCTCCATAGGTGGAGGATTTCCGTTCACCATTTCTAACGACGGATCTTGTAGAATTGTTCCGCTTCGAGCAGTAATACCACAATGTTTATAACCAACGCGATAACCGGGAGCCAGAGATTAAGCACCTGAAAATAAAAAAAAAAACTTGAAAATAATATCAAAAACTAACAATAAAACCTAAAAGAAAATAAAAATAAATAAAAATAAAATCGAAAAATAAATAGCAATTAAAATTAAAAAAAACGAAAAATAAGTAACAACTAAAATTAAAATAAATAACAATTAAAAGCTACCGACTGCTCCCGGCAGCGGCGCCAAAATCTGATGCGTGTTGTGAGTGCAACATATTAAATCACTTATTTCCACACAATTAACTGGTAACATAATGGAAGCAAGAATCGTTACCACGAAGAGCATAGAATTTTCAGTTGTCAAATATCACAAATGAGGGGTTTTGTTTATAGGTTGCAAATACAACAAAGTAAATAAATTAAGATGCAATCAAGGATAAGGAGTATGATCGAGGAATCCTCCCTCGTTACTAAACATTCATCAAATTAATATAATTATCTATTTGTCATTAATCATAGATTATCACCAACTGTAGGGTAACAAGTACGCTTAGCTACCCCCAAGACTCCTAATATCAACGAATAACAGGTATGCTTATATATCGGATTCAATCTGTATGAGCCACCTTGAGGTACGCTTACAAGATAAAACTCAATCGAATGCTTTAGGGTTTATGAATCTAGGTTCGGTCTTAGATGTTAAACTCGGTACGATCGGTTCACTTACTAGTATTGTTCCTACAAGCGATCTCTCCAAAGAATCCCTCCTCAAGGTCTCACGTTTTCTACTTGTGTAAGGATTATTCAAGAATTACGGATATCCTAACTTGTTACTAGCAATAGATCAATTGAGGGATCAGTTTAGTAGGCCTCTTAAATCAATCAATCAATCAATCATAGTAGAAACAAACGATAAGCTTATGAATAAATCAAAATAGGTTCATATATTAAACCAAATCATGTTTAAAACTTAGAATTCATCCTTAATCAAATAGGAGTTTAGATACTCATGGATTTAGTGAAACCCATGATATACAAATGATAAAATCAAAGATAAATAGTTTCGGTAATGGAAGAACCCAAAACCAAAGCTTTCACTCCTTCTCTTCTTGTCTCCACTTCCGTATGTTGATAAAATCTCTCTTCGGAACTTTCTTAAAAAATATATTTTTGTCTCCTTAAATATCCCTAAGAATATTAAGGTTTGGAAATACTTCAGAACTAAGAAATCCAATTTTGGCAAGTATTTTTTTCCACTTCTTGGAAGGTGTGATCGGTCACACATGTAGGTACGGATCTGTCCCAACTTGATCCCAAACTGTTTTTCCCATAGATTTTGCATACGAACTCCGAATGACCTCATTATTTTTGTGTTATTTTCGTCTCTTTATTCTTTACAAAATAGAGTTGAATATACCTGAATTTGTTCGGTAGAACTCGCAATCGTTGCTATATCAAGCTTGTTTGTCAAGTTTAGTTGATCAAAACTATATACTTGATTGATACTCTACTTATAGCTACGTCTCAGATTAGGATATAATGCGTAGTTGAGCTTTAGACTTCACGGCGTTCACCAATATAAGACGAAGATCTACTGAGGAGCTTAGAGGAACTTCATCAACAAAAGGTATTTGGAGACTAAAACTTATATTTCACTCAGAAGTCTATTATATTCTATCTTCTAATGAGACTAAGTCGTATATATATATATATATATATAGACTTTTACATTATAAAAATTTGATATTTCGAGTCGGGTTTATCTCACTTATCTATTTCTTGAAATATGTGTTGGAAGCTTTTTTTTAGCTATGTTCATCATATTCTTGACGAGTTTAGTTGGAAGCAATTTATCTATTGGAAACTAAATATTAAAGTCAAAAGATGATCATGTGAAAATTACCTTGAACTTCTTATATGATTTGTGTGAGACAATCATTTGATGTTAGCTTGGGAAGTTTCGTATTGATCATTCGATCACTTGAAAATTACTTGAAGCTAATAATATGTGTGAGATTACCATTGTCTTCTTCCAAGGATGTTTCAATGATTGAAATGAGAGTTTAAAACAATCAGTTATGTCTGGATACAACACGGTATGCATAACTATATGCGAACGGTATTGTGATAACTCAAGTCCGGAACTCTTGTTTGCATACCTAGTATGCGAACGGATTTACCTGAGAAGGTTAGGAAATCTTGTTTGCATACCTAGTATGCGAACAGGTTTACCTGAGTTAGGTCCGGAACGGTTATTCGCAAATCGGGTTTGCGAACGGCTTGACTAGACCAAGGTCCGGAGATGCTATTCGCGTACCTGGTTTGCGAAGACAATGGTTAAGTTCTAATATTGGTCATGTATGATTCTCATTCTCATGATCTAAAACATATATGATTTAAGGAATGCAAATTAACTTTGAAAAATGTGGCTTAATGTTCATGAATTGATTCTTGCATAAGTACTTTGTATGATTACGAATCAATTCGATTTTGTTAAAATTTGTTCATATATATTTCTATAAGATATTGAACAATTGAAAAAAAAATATTTGAAACACAATTAGATTCATTTTATTATATATTTCATGATTGATTGATCATCATAGTTAATCTAGAAGTGTTGGATGAATATGGTTAAGTTAAAAGTGTTCATATGGCTAACTTCAGTTAACTGTTATTGAACCAACCCAATATACGCATTTAGGTACGGTTACCCATATCTAAATATAAGTATATTTCATTTGTGTGTAACAATCTAAGGCAATCTAACAATGGAGTTTGATTGCTTAATATCTAAGCAGACTTAGCTTGAATCTTAAATCAGGAGTTCATCTAACAATGAATATTGAATGCTTTGTTACTAAGATATCTTAGCTTTGATTGTAAGCAACCATGATTTGAAAGGCTATATAAGGGAGAACTCTATAAACTGGAAAACCCAATCCCGACACTTTCCTGTGTCCTAGTTGCAAACTAGAGTCGATTCTCCTTTAACCTAGGTTTTTCCAAAACCATTATTAGGTTAACGACTTGAAGACTTCATTTAGGATTCGTGAAGCCAGATTCAACTATTTTCTCTATAGTTGCGTATTCTGATCTTACTTATTCTATCATATTGAGTTTTATCTTATCTAAGATTTACTCGAGATTTATCTCTGATAAGTAAGATATAAAAAGTAATCACAACAGTTATTCATCTCAGACTCTGGTGATTTCGCAATTGTTTTGGGGTAAAAACTCATTCTGCTGGTTTTGGTAAATTTGGGTGTGCCACCGAGAAACGAATCTAAACCCTAAACAAATGCACTACACGGGAGTACTTTATATTTGAGAGATCAATCTGTGCAATCTTGGCCTAAACCAAGAAATGGTCGTTCTAGTATTTCTTTAAACACAAACTGAAGGAGAAGGGTTTATCTTAGGGAGGGAAGCGAAGAAGTTGTTGAGATCGGAATGGTTAACTCTGAAGTTGTGGCTATTTTATGAATTGTATCAGAATATATAAATGGCTTGCAAAATGTAAGCTATCAGTTCCTGGTGTTTTTTTGTATACTTGTGTTGATAACACTTGTGTGTTTGTTGAAATTGGTTGAAAACCTATTTTTACAAGTCATGATTGAGCGCACCCTGATCTCGTAGGAAGTGGAGACATTTAAGTAGTGGAGAAGTGGGGTTGTGTAAAAATTGGTAACCATCACATTTGCATCATGAGGGAAAACTGGCCATCCTTACACCCACTACTTTCTTACTACTATTAACCGTCCGCCCTTTCCTGACACTTTCTCATAATGGGTGTGTTGCACGCCGGACGCTGTAAACAGCCAGACCAATACCCTGATGAACTTCCCCCTGTTTGTGACATGTTTGATGTCTCAAGTATTTTGGTGGAAAATATGCAGCAGGTTGCTGAGTGGGTCTTGTGTGCAAGACCTAGTTATTCTGACCAATCACGCGCAAGCTAGGCGGCGGGCGGTCATATTTGAGCAGCTTCCAGGAGCTATCCATGTACATTAAAGATGTGGTGGTCGGTCCCTATAGGAGAATGATAGCTGGTAGCCATTTTGACATCCTATTGGTTGGCCCAAATTAGATCTAAACCGGTTAAATTGGCTAGCCAAGTTGGATGGATGAGATGATTTGCAGAAGTTTGTGTTAATTCATGAAATTTCGTAATCAGAAAATTCAGATGTGAGACCCTCACTAAAACTGCTATAGAATTCTCATACGAACTCGGATTTAGATGATCCGCCACTCCATTCTTATCAGAAAAGAATTTCCTATTTTTCTACGCTTGAATATTTAGGTTTTGAGCTCATTTAGGAGGTGAAAACATCCTGACAGTAAAAAAATTAGGAAGAATTCAGGAGGAATTCTGTCAGTTTTCAGCCATGACCTAGCTAGCCTTTTAAGCTGTATCTTTTAGCTCGTTAATCCGATTGATGCGATATTTTAGTATGCTATACTAGACATCCATATGAAAATTTTGGCATGTAGGCCATACTCAAATTATTTACCAAATGCTCCCAGATGTTCATCCAATCTATGGTGACCTTTTGGATATCGTCTGACCAAGTTGAAGAGATATGATTGGTCAAAACCTAAGATGGTCTGTCGGCCACCTTTAATTAGAAGTGTAGGTTACGTATTTGGAGTGATTTGATTGGATGATGGGAAAGAGGAGCCCACGGGTGTGTACCACGGATCTTGTCTGGTCGTGTTAAGAAGTGGCTAGACTTGATAAATCGACTGGACAAAATGTACGGTCGTGATCGTTTTAAGACTGACATGGGAAACCTATGTTAAATAATTCCCTAAGGAATTAGGTGCGTTAATCAACCAACTTCCAATTTCATTAAAAGTGCATGTGGCGCATTTACAAAGATCTGATTGGTCGACAGAAATGGGCCGGCAAGCGACAACATGGAGTGTGGCCGATCGGCCACGGGTGGTGCCTGCTGGAGCAGATAGGTCGTCCAAGTGGCATGGCCATGCCTCCCTTTGATGCTGCTTTTACTTGTTGTAGTTCTTATTTATTTCTTGTTTTATTATTTTAATAGGATCTTGCTCATACTGGCTCCATAATGGATCAATTTACTAGTTTGCCTAGGTTTAGTTTCGACCAATAGGGTTCAAAATATCGCGTAAGGCACAGAAAACCTAATTTTTTGCAAATAGGTAAAATTAGGTTAGAAATTTGAATTTCGTGAGCTGACACAAAATTAAACAATTTTCGATAAATTATTTGTGCGTTGGCACAAGAAACCTTTTTATCAGAGGGCGGTGCAACTTGCGTGTTCCTGAGTATTTTCATGCAGATTTTAATACTGACACTTCGGGATATTCATGCTACTCCATTGAGAGTGAAAAATAATTATCATGTCATGCCAATATTAAGAGTTCAGCTGGGGAACATAGCATAGGAAAATACTCGACATGCTATACATTAGTGAATAATGTAAGCGAGATTTTTAATAAAATTTATAGAATATATGGGATTGTTGCTACATGCACCATTCTTGATAAATTTCATATAAATATACTGAGTTTCTCAATACATATTTTAAGTGAAGAGACCTGAGCTCTAGTCACTTTTAAATGGCTCTGGTTCTCTACGAAATGAAAGCATATTAAGCACACAGTTTCACAATTTTATCCCTAAACTAAAAACCACCATCAACAACAATAACTTCTTTTGTTAATCATCTAGGTTATTATGAGGTGAGTAATATTTTTAAGCTGCTCTTCGAGAGTATGAGATCGGATTATTAGTTGGTTCCTATTCACCTTGATCTTTTTATTAAAAGATAGAACAAATACAAAATAAAGAATATACATATCTGTGGAGACAAATTTGTTTATAAGTCTTCGACTTTGGGTCATAGCAGCTCTTAGTTGTGGGTCAGATCATCTAAGGGAATTAAGTGAGAAGAATTAGGCGTGGCTCTAGAGGCGTAAGGAACGCGACTGTACCTTAATCGGAGTGAGACTTGGTTAGGGATCAACTACATTCCATTCCTAAGTTATCTTGTAGTAGGCTAGTGTCTATAATGGCTTAATACAATATGGTTTTAAAATATGGACTAGGTCCCGGGGTTTTTCTGCATTTGCGGTTTCCTCGTTAACAAAATTTCTGGTGTCTGTATTATTTCTTTTCCGCATTATATCTGTTTATATAATTGAAATATCACAGGTTTTACGTAGTTCAATCATTTGATGAATCCGACCTTGATTGTTGGATAGATCTTGATTGACCCTTGGGAATTGATCTTTGGTACCATTCAAGTTATTTCTCATATCAATCAGGCTCATGAATTACTATCTGTTCGGTTTGCTGATTGTACTGAGAAAGAGAGATAAATATCTTTGATATATTGGAGTTTAGTCTATACAGATTGCCGAACGAATTATTGGGTTTGGTTGTCATACCTCTCTTTTTTCAATTGGTATCAGAGCAGGCAAACACACTAAGACCTTATAAGTCTATGTTTTTAGCAATCTGACTATATAGACATAAGTGTTATCTCTATAAACATTCCGTCAGTCTTCGATGGATCGAATTACTTATGGTGGAAAATTGATATGCGTACTTTTATACAAGCGTGAGATTTTCAATCATGGGTTCCTATTGTTAATGGCTATAATCCTCCAGTAGTTACAGTAGCCAATGTAACTCTTCAAAAGGATATTGGCGAGTATGGTAGAGCATTTCTTGGTCGAACTCGCATGCATTACGGTCTCAAGAATGTTTGTCAATGTTAGTGATCAAAACTATAAAGTCTTGATTTCTAGTATACTATATCTAAGGTCTCAGACTAGGATAGAAAGTTTAGTTGATCTCAAGAAGTCCATGGAAATCATCATACAAGACGAAGGACTACTCAAGGATCCAGTGGATCTTCATTGACTAAAATGTATGTGGAGACTTGAACTTATCTATCTCTCGAAAGTCTATCTACTCTATCTCCTATCTTGAGACAAAAGTCATATTACTATATAGACTATGAATATACACATGTGATATTTCGAGCTGAGTATATCTCGCTTACCTATTTTTAGAAATATGTGTTGGTAAAGCTTTTGCTTTAGCCAAGTTTATCTTTTCCTAGTGACGAAAGTCATGTTATGTTTCAATCACTTTGGAAATTGCTCTGACGAAAAATAGTTTGTGAATAACAACTAAATGACGTCCTTTGAGAATGTTTTAATGATTGAAATGAGAGTTTAGACAATATAACCACTAGGGGATATAAACATTGTTATGGTAACACATATATGTATAAGTCCTTAGCACTTGAACCGAAGTTTGCGAACTTTTTTGATCAAGTGAAACCGGAACTTGAGCAGCCAACTCATTCCGCGAACGTGCGTAGTTCTCGAACCTGAGAATTTCTGCTGGAGTTGTAGCTCGATTTCAGTTCGCGAACTCAGTCCGTGAACTGACGAAATTTCTTGAACCCGAGAATTTCTGCTGGAGTTTGTGAACTCCAACCGGTCAACTTGAGACCATGAACCCAGTCTGCGAACTTGAGTGTTTATGTTTAAAAACGATGTTCGTGAAATTATATAAATTATCTAAGGAATGCTATTGCAAACTGTGTCTTTATAGTTTTTGAATCGATTCGAGTGAATCACATCGTTTTTGCTTCAATTATGTCTTGTGTAGTAAATGAGATATCATAGAAATTGAACAACTCTCTAACTAGTTCATTGGAGTCATTTGGACTAGTTATGGTGAAGAAGAATATGGTTGATATGAAAGTTATCATTTGGCTAACCATTTGGTTGACTAATATTGAACCAACTATTGTACACATTTGGGTAAGGTTAGACAAACCATCGTCAAGTACATGTGTGTATGGAAAGCTAAGTTTTCGATCTAACGGTTGATAAATATTAGCTTGTATCTAATCAGGTATTTATCTAATGGTGAATATTGAATTCTTTGTTACTAAGCTAACATTGATTGCAAACCCTGATTTGAAAGATTATATAAGGGAGAACTCTAGTAAATGGGAAACCTAATACCCACACATTCTGTGTGATACTAGTTTGCTAAGCTAGAGTCGATTATCCTTTAACCTTTGGTTTTCTTTTTCTAAAACCAGGTTAACGACTTAAAGACTTCATTGGGATTGTGAATCCAGACCGATACTACTTTTATTGTAGTTTTGTGATATGATCTTGCAGTTTCTATTATACAAGTACAATTGTAATAATTGTCTTGATATTTCTATCTCCGATAGGCAAGATATAAAATTAATCACAAACATCTTCATCTCATCGTTTGTGATTCCTCAATAATCTTCTTCGCTACGTCGATTAAGTTTATTGTGAGGTGATTGATAATACTGAGCTGTTCTTTGGGAATATAAGTCTAGTTTTATTGATTGGTTCCTGTTCACCTTGATTCATCAAAATACAAAAAAAAACTCATAGGTTTATTTGTGGGAGAAGGATTTATCTATCTTGTAGACTTTTCTGTATGAGACAGATTTGTTTATTAAAGTCTTCGAATTTGGGTCGTACCAACTCTTGGTTGTGGGTGAGATCAGCTAAGAGAATAAAATGCACAGTGTCCTGCTGGGACCAGAGGCGTAGGAGCATAACTGTACCTTGGATCAGTGTGAGATTGATTGTAGTTCAACTACAGTCCATACCAGATTTAATTTGGAGTAGGCTAGTGTCTGTAGCGGCTTAATACAGTGTATGTTTAATCTGGACTAGGTCCGGAGGATTTTCTGCATTCGCTGTTTCCTCGTTAACAAAATTCTGGTGTCCGTGTTATTTTTTTTCCGCATTATATTTTTATATAATTGAAATAATACAGGTTGTGTGTTGTTCAATCAATTAGAATATCCGACCTTATTGGTTGTTGATTTTAATTGATTGACACTTGGATATTGGTCTTTGGTACCATCCAAGTCATCTCTCTTTGATTAAGACTCGCGAATTGTATTTGCTTGAGTTAATCAAATTGAGAGATTGACTTGAGTATTTTCTATTGATTGAGTCTAGTTGATTCTCTAGAAAACAACTCGGAGTTATCCATACAGATTTCTAATCGAAATATTGGGTATGGTTGTTAGACCCCCGCCTTTTCAATTGGTAACAGAGCAGGCAAACACGTTAAAGACCTTATAAGTCTGTGTTTGTATTGATCTGATTATGGATGAGTCTATCTCTAATAACATACTAGTTCAGAAATTACCAGATGATTCTAAAAGCTTGGATTCACCTGAGAAAACTGTCGCATCTAAATCAATATATAAACATTCTCTTAATATAAAACCTGTTGAATTCTGGGAAACACGCCTAGAAGAACAGTTGGATGAACTTTCTGATGAAGGTGATTCAGATATTGATAGAGATGTTGATGAGGAAGTTTCAGAGTATGTGAGGATTTTGAATTCGTTGGAAAAGAAGAAGATGAAAACTTCTCATGTCACACCTCTTCTGATTCCTCTCTGTCGAGAAAACAAGAAATTGTGAAGATGTTGTGCAGGTGTTTTTGTTTTGAATCGCTCTAACGAATCGATCCTCAAGGATTTTGAGGAAAACCTACGTATGAAGTCAATTGAATGTGATAATGTTTATCAAAAATATTTCTTGTTGGAAGAGAAAATTGTAGAACATCAAGCAAGTTTTGATGACAGAGAAAGCGCTTATCTCGCTCGAGAAAAACGTTTTGAGACTGATTTAGCTATTGCTCTTGATAAAATCAAGATGTTGGAAGATGACTTGAAAAAGTTCGACACTAGTTCAAGCAAATTAACCACTATGCTAGGAGCAAGTAAAAATAATCGTGATACACGAGGATTGGGCTATAAGGGAATAGATGCTCCAAGTATTAGCAAAGAGGTAAAATTTGTCAAGGCTAGTGATTCTTCTCAACAAAAGGTTTTCACTGATGGAAAAAGTGAAATACCTCCACTGTCAGTAAAAGTTCGAAAGAGCAATGTATATCAACCTCCAAAGCCAACACATACAGATCGAGGTAAAAACATTCCTTATGTTTGCCACTATTGCGGAAATAAAGGTCATCTGGAAAGGAGATGTCGTTTTTGTATAAGGAATGAGAAACTTCATGATGTTCTTGTTTGGGCATCACAAGAAGTTGTGAAACCAAGATCATATGTTAAGACTAATCCTATTAACGTTACAGGTTATAACTGTCCAACCATTAGGCAAAGGAATCAGTACTATGATCAACATAGATTTGCCTATAAGCATCATATGAAGCCTTTTCATAATCGTAATGGTTATAAAAAGAATAACTTCGTAAAGACGAAGACAAGATCCGATGCTCCCAATTGGAGAAATACTAACTTGCAAAAGAATAGTCAATCCAATTCTCTTTTGAGAAATCTAGAAGAGAGTAATGGGAAGAAAGTTCCGGTTGTTCCTAAATGCACTCAGAAGTGGATACCAAAGAAATCCAATGATGCTTTAAGTATGAAAAAGAATGATCTTCCAGAAAATTCCATGACTATAGAGAAGGCAGTATCCATTATGTTGGAACTTAACAAGTTTTTTGGAAAAAATGGAACTGGATGTGAAAGGTTCTAAAAGTGATCTCTTACATGATAATCCAAAGGTCACTTGTAGTGAGCAAGACATTTTTCACCCCAACACAACTTAGTTGTATAGTAATTGCATCCTCACCAAGGAATGCCCTGCTATGAATACGGTGTGGAAAGCACGAAAATTGGGGCACACAGATTATGTTCGATAAGTCGATTGGATTAGTATAAAAAGGTATGTCTATAAACTTAAGCAATATTTGTGTTTTCATTTTCTTAGAGTAGTTATAATGATCCATGTACCTTTCTTATCGTTCATTTCTACCTAACTTGATCTGTGTTTAAGGTTCTTAAATGTTTAGGTTTGAAATTAGTGGTTTGGGATGTTTTGACTTCATAGTACACATACCAAGTATGCATAACATCTTTTAAAACCAAAATCCAGGAGTTTAAGTTCGCGGACTTGAAAATTCGTGTGCAAACCCGTAAGTTCGTGGACTTGCCTATAGACGTCGATATTTAGTTCACTTGTTTTGGTCGTAACTTCTTCGTCCGAACTCGGAATGAACTAATTATTTTGCACTCTCCTCCTATTTAAATTATCTTCAAAATGAAGATGATAAACCTTGAATTTGGATGAGTTAAGATTGGTATTTGTCCTATCTCTTGTTTTTGAGTATTTTGCTCCATTTCATTGCACTCGTTCCACTTCTCTTGAACTTTGGCACTTGGATTATTGGAGTACTACACTTCTAAGCTAATTTGTATCTTTTACAAGAATATTGTTGGAAAATCTTTTTATACGCCTTTGGTAGCTATTATTGGTATAAATCCGGGCGAAAAAGATTGATTCTACCCTATAAGGACAAATCATCTTATATGTGCATTACGAGTTTGTCTTGGTGCCTAGTAAACTTCTTATGAGAATTTATTCTTGTTTTTGAGAAGGATTACTAGAGTTCGGAATAACAATTATTGTGATTACATATAGCTATATCCAATGTTTTTCATCTTCTTGTTTTTAGATTTATTGGTTTAAATTCTAAACTTGTTCGGAAGATGATGGTTGCAGTATTAATCTTTTGCAATATTTTGATGGGATATGTGTGTTTACGTCTGTGAACTTGATCGTCCCATATTTTGTCAAAAGTAAAGTCGTTCGTGAATTGATATGCAAATATTGATAAAAGGATGAATATACTTTTGACATACACAAAAGTTAAGCTTATATTGTCAATTATTGATGTAATACAGGTTAAAATCTTTTGTGATTCAAGGATTATGTCTATTGTGTGTCATTGTGCAAGTGGTGATGGAAACATAGATTGAATCCTTGTGTATTCCGCAGTAATTGATCTTCCCTGATCCATATTTTGTGTATTACTGTGAGACTTCATATTGAAACTTATGTTGAGCATTAGACAACCAAAGTTGATTATTTTTGTGATTAGCTTAGTTGTGTTCCGTAAGGTACTTTACGTCGAGTATTTTGAACTAAATCAATCATCTTGTGTGATTATTTAGTTAGCACTCCATAAGGATCTTTTCATGTTGAGCATTTCTTTAACTGGGTTGGTTATTCATGATTAACTTAGTCATTGCTCCGTAGAATTTTCTTATGTCGAGTATGGCCAATTAAATTGATTACTCTTGTAATTAGTTTGGTTGAGTATGGTAATTAGAATATTTGCGAGTTTTATTGTGATTAATCTAATTGATTTATTAAGTCTCCATAAGTTTACTTGTGTTGAGCATATTTAGTCAAATTAATCTTGGTTCGCTTTGGTTTATTTGATTGAATATTTCTTGTTGGATTCCAAATTCATAATTGTATGTAATTTGTTGAGTCTAAAGAAATCCTTCTTTTCTTTTAAAATTAAGGTCGCTCTTGTTGTTCCTTTAGGAATGACATATTATGGGGGAGAGATCTTTTGAACTTGTGATTAATTTCCAAATATTTGTGGGGAGTGCAGCTGTGGAATATTAGAGGGGTTATCTTGTGTCTTTATAAACTCCTTGATGAATGCATATATCTTCGACTTTATGATTGCATCTAAATAAGATGATACACATTTACCTTTGGTCATGAAATGTCTCTTACGGAAATTTCATTAGGATCCCGTTCTTATACCTTTGACAATTTTATTGACAAAAAGGGGGAGGATTAATATGTAGTTCACACTACAAATACATATGGCTTTCAGATCATTATGTAAGGGGGAGTGATTTCCATGTGAGATGGAGTATTGACTAAGGGGGAGTGAAGTATCACCATAGTATTGTTGTTGAAGTTGTGATGGACTGTGATGCTATGTAATAATACTATGTCATTGTATAACAATGATTGAGAACCGATGCTTTTCTCATTATTATAGCTACGGATTTACAACAACGATGATGCTAAACTTAGAACCTTTGGGATCATTGGACTACTTGGAAGTGACGAAGATTTTGAATATTGTTGAAGATTAGACACATGGAATAGGAGCTATAAAGTTTATTTATATATGTTTTGTATTCCATATGTATTAATAGTTTTGCCACTAAAATTGACAAAGGGGGAGATTGTTAGAGCATTGCTCGGTCGAACTCGCAAGCGTTGCTATCTCATGCATGTTTGTCAATGTTAGTGATCAAAACTATATAGTCTTGATTTCTAGTCTACTATAGATAAGGTCTCGGACTAGGATAAAAAGTGTAGTTGAGCTCAAGAACTCCATGGAAATCATCATACAAGACAAAGGACTACTCAAGGAACCAGTGGATCTTCATCTACTAAAAGGTATGTGGAGACTTGAACTTATCTATCACTCAAAAGTCTATCTACTCTATATCCTATTTTGAGACAAAATTCGTATTACTATATAGACTAAGAATATACACATGTGATATTTCGAGATGTGGGAATAAAGTGCACAGTATCCTGCTGAGACCAGAGGCGTAGGAGCATAAATGTACCTTGGATCAATGTTAGATTGATTGGGGTTCAACTACAGTCCATACCGGAGTTAATTTGGAGTAGGCTAGTGTCTATAGCGGATTAATACAATGTATGTTTAATCTGGACTAGGTCCCGGGGTTTTTCTGCATTTGCGGTTTCCTCGTTAACAAAATTCTGGTGTCTGTGTTATTTCTTTTCCGCATTATATTTTTATATAATTGAAATAATATAGGTTGTGCGTTGTTCAATCAATTAGAATATCTGACCTTATTGGTTGTTGATTTAAATTGATTGACACTTGGATATTGGTCTTTGGTACCATCCAAGTTATCTCTCTTTGATTAAGACTCGTGAATTGTATTTGCTTGAGTAAATCAAATTAAGAGATTGATATAATAACACCTTGAGTGTTTTATATTGATTGAGTCTAGTTGATTCTCTAGAAAATAACTCGGAGTTGTCCATACAGATTGCTAATCGAAATATTGGGTGTGGTTGTTAGACCCCCGCTTTTTCAGAGTATGATGATCTTGAGATTCTTGCTACAAAGCAAAATTCTGGTGACTCAAGTAGGGCGTGGTACACCCTGATGGCGTGAGAGTGTCAGATTCATCGTTGTATGGTCTCAAACAAGCACCTAGGGCATGGATTAGAAATCGTATATGCACTGATTTTTATAATACCCGGGAAAATGAAGAATTATATTTGCACCCTTGCATTAGGAGTCCCAGTCCCTATGACTGGTACCACTGAGTGTTATGGAGGTTTTTAGAATCTCAGTATCTCTAGAAAAAAAAATCTTAGGAGGGCTAAAATAATTTTATGAAAAATATAGGAAAAAATTTCATGGAGAGAGAAATCCAGAGAGGCAGTGGATAAAAGAAATTATTTCAATTGGAAAGGAAAACCATTGAGATTTCAATTGAAACTCAACGAAACATTGAGAAAATGAAGATTTAGAACAAGGAATGAGAGGGTTTAGTGCATGATTATTCTTTCTGAAGGAGATGGTACTGCGGTTGATCCAGAAGTTTCAACAAGTCTAGAAGAAATAAAAAAATAAGAGAAGATTTGAAAGAATGGAAGGAGATTCGGTGTATGAGTTAGGGTTCAAAGAAATAATGAAGGTGAATATGTTAGGGTTTCTAGAACTGAGGTGGAGGATAGTGGTAGATCTTATATCTTTTGTATTCCGGCTGGGGAAGTAAGATGTTGTTGGCATTTATTTTCAGAAGTTTTGGATAAGTTTATGGATGATAATGGTTTAAAGGAGAAACATATTCAGACTATTCCATCTGAAGTTGAATTTCCTAAGGAGAACTCAGTTAATGTTGGAATTCAGAAAAGAATAGGGGTGGTGGTGATTACAAAGAGGATGAATTGGAATCAGGTGGAGTATTTGATTAAGAAGAAGATGAATATGTCAAGATATTTGGAGATTTCAAAGCTAACAGATAATGTGGCTTTGGTTCTATTGGAGGAGGATGAATGGCATAATATTTGGAAACCTATAAAATGGAGTTTCAAAGATATTGCTCTTCGATTATCTCAGTGGACTGGTAAGGCAAAGTTTGGAGGTGAGGGGAAGGTGGAAGTTAAGAACAAGCAGAATATTTTTCCAATTGAAAAAGTAACTCAGGAAATTCATTGGTTAAAGATTAGAGGTTTGGCTAAGGCGAAGTGGAGTTATGAGGTTTTTGCAAAAATTGGAAATGAAATTTCTCTTGGTGGGTTCAATAAGATTGTTGTTGAAACATTAAGATTGGAAGGTTTTCATTTCTTTAGGATTGGTATTATTGATAGTGTCAACCAAATACCGGCGGTGTTGGTGATGGAAGTGGTGGAAGAGAAGGTGTTACTGACGGTGGAGTGGGATCCGAAGTATGAGGAGAATATCAAGCTAAGTGAGCTGGATTATGGACGTGAATTAAGGAAGATGGATGAGTCAATCAGATTTTTTGAAATTCAAAATTCTGGTACTAAGAATATGACGGAAAATTAGCTTCTATTAAAGGGAGATGTAGATGTTGAAGAAGGGGAGGACATTGCTGAGGTGGATCGAGTTAGTGGTGAGTCGGGCACCTCGGTACAAGGTAGGTGGATTTTTTTTCCAGTTCCAAAATTGGTTCCAAATTCAAATTCAAATCAAATGGTTATTTCTAACCAAAATATGACCGTTGAAGGGGGTCAAATTTAATCAATTTAGATTACCCTACCGTCGAAGTTAATGAAGGGGAATAAGAAGAGGAGGAGAAGGATAAGGTGTTGGAGGTGAATGTCTCACAAGAACAGTTAGATATTATTAAAATAAACCTTCTTTATGACATTGAAAATCAGATTTTCAAGAAGTTAGGAGATATTCAATGATATAATTTATAAAGTATGGAGATGGTGGTTGAAGTGTCTGAACTGATGTTGTTACATTGGAGCAAAAAGAGATGGTAAAAAGGAGTATCATGAAGTAGTTATTGAAATACAAAGAGAGATGTCGCAAGGCTAATTTGGAGAAGATGACTTTGTTAAATGGGATATATTCAACTCGACTTGAAGTTAGTAGTAGAAGAACCTCAGAAGTCTCAGAGGAAAGTGAACAACAAATGGTATGTTTTAATGGATTTTAAAATTATCTGTTGGAACATTAGATGGTTAATTTCTTTTGATAAATTTAATGCTCTTAAGAATTTTATTTTGGCTTAGAGATGCACTGTTTGTCTGATTTAAGAAACCAAAATTATGAAAATGAATCGTTGGTTTGTTAAAAACCTTTGGTATGATGAAGATTTTGATTGGTGTTATATTCCTTTTGTGTGTAGTAGTAAAGGATTGTTGTCTATTTGGGATAAGAGTAAACTGATCAAGGAAGATGAAATAAGGGGTTTCAATAATATTTCGACTCTTTTCAAATCTATGAGTAATGGGTTTAGGTGGTTCATATGCAATGTTTATTCTCCATGTGAATATAATGAAAGGTGATATGAATGCATTCAGAGGTGAAAATGAGATAGCAGGAATAATGCTTTCTTGAATGAGTTGATTTATGACCAGGAATTGATTGACTTTCCTTTGTTAGGGGGTTCATTTACTTGGTCAGATATGCATGATGATCCTTTTTTGTGTGTGGGTTGGATAAATTTTTGTTCATCTTGGAGTTGGATGAAGCTTTCCCTGAAACAGTTCAAATGACATTAACAAGAATTATTTATGATCATAAACCTTTAATGGTTATTACAAAACCTATGGTGAGGTGTTTACCTTATTTCAAGTTTGAAAATAGTTGGATTTTTCATAAAGATTTTTTGAAGAAGATTGAAGAATGGTGGACTATAATGGAGCTTCAGGGAAGTCCAAGTTTTGTTTTCTTTAAGAAGCTTCAGAATTTGAAATTTTTCTTGAAGAATTGGAGTAAGGAGGAGTTTGGTTCTTTTAAGAAAGACAAGAAGGAATTAACTTTGAAGATTGATAGCTTGGATCAGTCGGAAGAGGGGGGAAGGCTTACTTCTACTTAGTTTCAAGAAAGAGTAGAAAATGCATTAAAGCTCAAACAAATTACCAATATGAAGGACAGGAAATGGTACACTAGAGCTAAACAAAATAATTTCAAATATGTTGATTCTAATACTTCTTACTTCCATAGGATTGCATCTGCAAGGAAAAAAAGAAATACAATTGGAAAGCTGGAAATTTATGGGGAGGATTGTTTTGAGCAGGATAAGATCAAGTTAGAAATGAGGAATTACTATGCTTATTTGTTTACTGAACAAAATGATGTCTCATTTTCTATGAATGATCTTGATTTTCCTAAGTTAATTGGTGAAGAATGTACTTGGATGAAGAGGGAATTTTCTGAAGAGGAGGTTTTTTATGTAATTAAGCATTTTGGAAAAAATAAGTCTCCTAGACCTGATGGGTTTTACATGGAGTTTTATAAGAATTGTTGGAATATATTGAAGAAGGATTTTATGGAAATGATGAAGGAGTTTTTCAATTATGGAGGATGGGATTGGAGTCTTAATTGCTCTTTTTTTTTTCTTTGATTCCTAAGAAGACTGATTCTTGTCTACCTAAGGACTTTAGACCATTAAGTTTATTAGGTAGTGCATATAAGATCTTATCTAAATTTATTTCTAATAGATTGAATATGGTGATGAATAAGATTGTGTCTGATTCCCAATGAGCTTTTACCAAAAACAAACATATTTTGGATGAAGTTTTAATTATAAGTGAATGTATTGATAAAAGGCTGAAGAATAAGGTTTCAGGTTTGTTGTGTAAGATTGATATGGAGAAGGCATTTGATAATGTGAAATGGAAGACTTTGCTATGCATTTTGGAGAAGCACGGTTTTGGTACGAAATGGATCAAATGGTGTATTTCTACATCTCACATTTCTGTGCTAGTTAATGGAAGTTCTACAGAGAAGTTTAAGCCTTCAAAGGGATTGAGATAAGGAGATTCTTTGTCTCCATTCTTGTTTTTGTTGGTGGTGGAGATTATTTCTAAACTAATGAAGGATGCTGAGATGAAGGGACAAATTCATGGCTTTAAAGTGGAGGAAGATGGATTAGTGGCATCTTATTTGTAATTTGCAGATGATACATTAATTTTCATCAATGCATATGAGGAGGATGTTAGAAGACTTTTTATTATTCTATCTACTTTTGAAATGATTACATGTTTAAAGCTTAATCTGGAAAAAGTTCAATGATTAGTGTTGGAGCAGATAATATTATTAAAGACTTGGCAATGGAGTTGGGATGTAGGACAGAGTAACTACCAATAAAATATTTAGGAATTCCATTGGGTGCTACTCCTAGAAACACAAATATATGGGAGGAAGTTATTCAAAGAATTTAAATGAGACTTGCAATGTGGAAAAGGATATTTTTGAACAAGGTAGAAAGGCTAGTGATGATTAAGAGTTGTTTGGCTAGTTTGTTATTATATTTTTTGTCTCTGATACATATGCCTGCTAATGTTGAGATAAAATTGACAAGATTGATAAGAAATTTCTTGTGGGGGTCTGATGTGTCAAACATGAAGATGTGTTGGGTGTCTTGGCTTAAAGTGTGCATGCCAAAGGGAATGGGTGGTTTAGGAGTGAAGAATCTAAGATACACAAGCAGGGCTTTGAAAGGGAAGTGGATCTGGAGGTACACTAAAGAAAAGAATATGCTTTAGATAAATGTGGTTCAACAAAAATCTCAAGAGGATGCTTTGATTCCATTAGATGATGGTAAACCTTACAGAAGGGGAATGTGGAAGAATATATTGAAGTCAACAGTGTTTTTACATGAGTATTTTATTTATCAGGTGAAGAATAAAAGGAGAATAAAGTTTTGGTTGGACAAGTGGACAACTAATGGATAATGGACCATTGAAGAGTAGGTATCCTGATGCTTACAAGGCATGCAATAACAAAGCTTGTTTTGTTGCAGAGATAATTTATGAGGGAGTGTTATGTTTGAAGTCAAGAAGGAATTTATCTGCTCAAGAAGAATTAAAATCGAATTTACTTTGTAATGAGTTGGGTCCCATACCTATGTTGGTGGATGATGAGGATATTTTTTCTTGTATGGATGAAGATTACACAGTGAAGAAATGTTATGAGCTACAGATTCAAGAAGACACACCTTTGTAACTTTGATAAGTTCTTACGGAAATCATATATTTCATACAAGGTAAGTTTTATGCTATTGGAAAACTTCCATGACTCTTTACCTATTTTGTGTATGATGGAAATAAAGGGGTAAATATTCAAAATACTATTTGTAGTATGTTCAATATATAAGAGAAGACAACATATCATATTTTTCTGTGATGTGATCTCATAATACAGGTTTGGAATTACTTTGTTAAGGTCTGTCATGTGAACTGGAATTTCCCTTCATCAGTTCATGATTTTTTTCAGTCTTGGAATGGAGTTGTTCAAAATAACAGAAGGAAGGAAGTTTGGGAGAAGCTCATATATGCAATTTTATGGAATTTATGGAAAACATGGAACTGTAGGACATTTAGAGAAAGAAAAAAGCTATTTGAAGAAGTGTGTTTAAATATCAAGCAATCCATTATATTTTGGTGCTTTGAGAAAGATGTTTTTAGAGGGTATTTTGTAAGTCAAATTTTATTCAATTGGGAAATTGTTTTTCACTTATAATGCAGTGTTAAGAAGTTTCCAGGCTTTGTAACTTTTACAGTCTTTTTTCTTAACATAGCCTTCTAAATTCAAAAAAAAAATAAAAAAAAATAGGAATTTTTGGGGACTAAATACAAAAAATAAGATAAAACGTAGGGTGTTTATATAGCTTTTTGATAATTTAGGGGGTGGGGGGTGGGGGGAAAGGTTATTCAACCCGTGACTCTTCCTCTGTGATAGGTGTAGAATACACCGTATTTACTATCTAGATTTTATGCTTTCTTTGCTATTTTTCTTGTGAATTATGTATTTTACGCGTGTTTTTGAGTTATTAGGTACTTGGGAGTCGCACGGAGGAAAAGGAGAAGAAATAATCCAAAATTGAGCAAAAAGGGCAAAGCTGTCATTTTACAGGATAACACTATCTGGAGCCCGGTTAAAGTTAAAGGGAAACTCTCTTTTGGAGGAGTGTTAAACACAGATCAGCTGAGGCTAGGGGGTTGCCATCTGGGTGTCCCTTATCATTGCAAATAACCGTCCCACCTTTAAGACATAATTAGGTCGAGAGAACGGGAATCAATTCCCATTTTCTTTCCTCACTTGTTCTTCCCTTTTTCATCCGAGAAGAGATGATGCTATTCACCTGAAAAATACGGAAATTGAAGTTAGAAATTGAGAGAAGAATTAGGATTAATCTCATGGAAGAAATTAGGGTTTGTATGGAACTGAAGAACAAATCGAGAAATTCAGAGATAGATATGGATCTTGACTGGATTTGTGGTCACTGTTGTTTGAAACGAGAAGAAATTGAGGCTAGGGTTTGCTATGGAGTTGAAATTAAGATGGAATGATGGTGGTATTCATTGTTAGGCAGAATTAGAAGAGATTGAGAAATTGATGGGATAACTGTCTTGAGTTGAGAGAGAACAGATGGTGTGAAGATTAAAGAGGGGTTTGAGAAGCTTATTTGATTTAATGAAGCTGGATGGATTTGCAGTCTTGGGTTTGAATCGAATCCGTTGATTGGCATCAGTTGAACTCGAGAAGATGGTGCTGAAGCTTATCTGTTGTTAAACTGAAAGAAATTTGTGGATCTGATTAGGGTTTTTGAATCTGTGAACAGATGTGGTTTTGTTTGAATTTGAAACACAGATAAAAATTGAAGATACAGGGATGAGGTTCATGAGAAATAGAGAAATGGGTGAAGCTGAGAATGTGTAGCTGTTAGTTAATGGCAGAGAAGCTGGTATAATTGATGTTTGAGGCTTGCAGCTCAGAAAGATGACAGCTGAGAGAATGAGAAGACCCGAGTTGATGGTGGATTGCACTGGCTGCATAAATGTGAGTTCAAATTACAGGGAAATATTGCATGGTATAGATTTTCTCAAAGGGGTTTTGTGATGCTGTGTGTTTGTGGTGCTAGTGGTCTCAACTAATATTGCAAATGTAGCAGGATAGTATGGGTTTTTGAGAAATTTACAGGGTACGAGCTGCAATTGCAGGATGAGAACAAGGTTTGAAGGTGGAGTTTAGTTGGAGATTGAGATGCGGTTCAAGTTGTTGCAGTAAGAGCTCATAAGGGAGACAGATGAACTGAATTGTGTAAGGCATGTATGAACAGCTGGTGCAAATGGTGGTGCTTTGGTTTGAGAAGAACTGGAGGTGCACTTGGAGTGGGAAGTGCTATAGTATTGAAGTGATGGTGGTTCAAGGTTGGAATGAATGAACTGAAATGTGTTGGTACTTGGCTTGACATACAATGAGAAGAATTACAGATGGAAATGGTGGCTGAGCTAAGAGAACTGAAGCAGTATTGTTGCAGCTTACGGGATGAAGCAGGGCCATCATGGCTGACAGTAAAGCAGTTCACAGCCATCATGGCTGACAGTGAGATTTAGCCTGTGCAATGTGTAACCTTGACCAAGTTGACTAACAGAAGACCGTTAAGTCAATGGTTAACTTTAACGGCGCCGTGACGGAATATTCCGTCAACGGAGAAGAATTTTCAGGTGACCGACGACACTTTCCGGTCATGGATTCCGGCCAAAACCCCAGTTTTCCGGCGAGCGTTTTTGGGACAAAATTTCTACACGGGTTTCTCTCACTTGTGGGCTTGGTGGATTTCTATCTAATGGACTTTGAAGACAAAACCTAATTTTGGAAGGAGTATCCTTTATGGAAATTGAGAAACATATAAAAAGAGAAGACTTTTCTCTAAGATCATATATCATCTCTTCTACTTTTGTTCTAGGGTTTACAACATGATAGGCTTTCTCTTTCTTCTTGTTATGAACTCCATTAACATGAGTACTTAATTTCATTATTGGTTATGGAATAGTTGGATTTCACAAAGCATGATTCTTTGATTCAATAAATTAGTTTTGTCTCATATTTATCGTTTACGATTCTCTGAAAATATAGTTATATGATTGACGTATTATAACATGATTTGATTGATTGTTTTGTCAAGTTGCAAATTGGTAGAACCTCTAATCACATCTATTGATAGTTTAGGGTTAATTATACGTAAAAGTGATAATCCTTGAATACAATTAGCATAAATATGATTATAGTTTGTAGTGATATATTCTTATGATCATATGTGAATCGTAACCTTTGTTAAATCGGATTAGTGCGTTTTCCACGTTCGATTGCTTTGATTGGCCTGATTTCATAGAACTTAATGCATCTAGGGAATTAAACTTGATTAGTGCTTTTACACGTTAGGTTGTTCTCTTAGATAGAATTCATACTCGCATCTTTTAATGTGTTTGTTGATAACAAAAGGATATTTGAGGGATATTCTTGCAATCAAGGTATCCTAGGGCTTTTGATAAAAGTTGAGATTAAATATCAATTTTAGTTATTATTAAAAAAGCATGTTAGTGAATGAAGATGAATCCTTAACCAATATCTTTCACATATTCGATTTGTTTGCTTATTTCTTTATTTTATTTCTACTTTACAAAAATCAGAAAACCCCCGGTATTTTATATAGGAAACCGAAACATATTGACAACCTTGTCCTCTATGTGGGAACGATCCTTTCTTTCCCTTGCTATATTTATATTTTGAGTAGTGATAACGTATAATTTATTTTTGTGTTGGCTGACAACCGGTCACCCTGCTTCCAAGCCAAAAAACTGTGGCCTATTCCCTCACTTCCCACTCACATGCTCTATTGAGTGAGAATCCCTAAGGAAAGAGTTTTTAAACGGACAATGGTTGGTCATTTTGAAAAAGATAAAAACAGATAATGATTGTTCGTTTATAGACCAAAACTTTGTAACTTAGTGGGGTCCATATGAAAATAATTAGTGGGGTCCATAGGAAAATAATTACGGTTTTGTTTAAAAATCGTGTAACTTATTTTAAATCGGATAATCATTATACGTTTTGAACTGAAAATTATATAAGTGAGGAAATAAAGTAGAAAACGGATAATTATTGCCCGTTTTCCCACAAGGACGGCTAATCGTTGTCCGTCCATGATGGAAATCGGGAATTGTTGCTGGACCTAGGCTCTTCCTAAACTGACTTGGAAAGTAAATTCAGAATGTCTTGGGAAGAGTCATAAGACCCAGTCTATTATTTATGCCATTCATGGAATGTGACGAACGAGAAATTTTACATACACTATACTTTTACTTCTCTAGAAGCAGAAGTCAAAAATATAACTTTGCTTCACAAAAAGTTGTTTTTCAATTTTTAAAAGTTTTTTTAAATTCTCAATCTAGACTGACTACTTGATTATTAATTTCTGGAAGTCAAAAATTTATTTTTGAATGTGCATCCATACGTGTTAGAAAAGAGCGATATGTTTGAGATTTATATTATGAATTTAAAAAGGAACACTTGATAAAGCACCCCGCTAAAATTCCCTCCACATATTGAAATTCGTTAAAGTGCCATCACGGTTTATTTTTCCATCTAGTTTTAGGTAAGACTTTAATAATTAATAAAAACTGGGAATGGGAATAAACTCCAAGCATGAAGATTAATAAAAATTGTCATAATGTGTCTCTTTTTTTTTTCGCTGACGATTGTTTGACTTTTGCTAAAGCTAATTCTAAAGAAGCTAGAACCCTCTCTACTATCATTCAACAGTTCATCATCTTCTCTTGTCAGTCTATGAATTTTGACAAGTCGGGGCTAGCATTTAGGTCTAAGGTATCTAATAATGTCAAAATGGAGGTTTCTAAAGTTTTGCAGATTAAAATATTGGCTTTGCGGGATAAATATTTAGGAGTTCCCCTCCTATTTCAAAGGAATAAGGTTGAATCATTCATTCCTTTGCTTGAAAAGGTGACAGGAAAACTCCCCCCTTGGAAATCGAAATCTCCAAGTCCTCCAGGTAAAACCACTCTGACTCAGTATGTTTTAGGTAGGATGGCATCTCACCAAATGTTTGTTTTTCACATGCCTAAGAAAATAACACATAAACTTAGTAGTATTTAGATGCGCTTCGGTGGAATAAAAAGGCTGGTGAAAGAGGTTTTTTCCCCGAAACATGGAATGACATATCCATGCCTAAAGAGGTAGGAGGTTTGAACATTAGGAAGTCTCATATTTTAAATCAAGCTCTCTTAGATAAGATCGCTTGGAAACTTTTGCATAAGTCTACAGCTATTTGGGTTAAAATTCTAGAAGGTAAGTACTTCTATAATACTAATCCTCTAGATAGTGAAATTAGTACCCATTGTTCATGGGTATGTGGGGGTATATGTAAGGATTGAAAATAGTAAAACAACATTACTGTGTTGAGGTTGGTGATGGAAATAGTATCTCCATGAGGAAAGATAAGTGGATACCAAATAGAAATGAACCCCTAGATCCCCATATGTTTCAATAGATATGAGAACTGTAGATCAACTAATTGATAAGGACACATAGACTTGGAATCAATCTATAACTAGATCTCTGTTTGATCAGGGCACTTATAATGACATTTTAGCAATTAAAATTGCTTACCCATGTAAGGATAAGCTTAAATGGAAACCTTCGGCAATGGACTATTTTCGGTAAAATAAGCCTGTAGAGCAATCCTTAATTCTGTAACTAATGTCTCGAATCTGATCGCAGTTAGTGATATTGTTTGGAAATCCTTGTGGAAGAGTAAGCTTCCTCCTAGAATATTACATTTTATTTGAAGATATCTCCATAAGTGTCTGTCTACCAAAGAAAAAATTACGGAATTATGTTCTCACAAAGAAACAACTTGTCCGCTTTGTAACTCTGCAAATGAAACTATTGACCACTTTCTTTCGGATTGTATTTTTAATGAAAATGCATTCAGTGTTGTTGATATAAATCTTATAAATTACGATTGAAAATGCGGGGGTCTAACAACCTCACCCAATATGTTCATGAACGGACCAATTTTAGAAAGTAACACACTTAAGTATGCGTACGGGTATGCATATTTAAGTAGCCGGTTTTGAGTTTGTTTTAGTTTCCAAACTCGATAGAAATTCACGGAAGTGAACTGTCCGCCGGTATGCGTACGTGTAGGCATACTTACCTAGTCTCCTTTGACCATTTTGTACACACACAAGTATGCATAGTTTAGGTTCCCGGTTTATGGACTTATACAATAATGTGCGAACACACTATTCTTGTTTGGGAAAATTTATACTGATACCTACAAAAAAACCTTCGGTTTGAAAGGTAATGCAATTTCTTGAAAGGTAAAACTTCAGATGCAAACAAATTATTTATGGTATCTTTTTATCTTGGTTGTTAATGTAGTGTTATATTATAAATTTTGGGCACATAACTTGTGGTGTAACGGTAGCACAACCAACTCAATGTCAGAAGATGTGTGTTCGAATCGCATTAGGTTCACTCACTTGTATATACTTTTTTGGGATCTTTTATCTTGGGGAGCTTGTTCTTGTACATTTTTATTGGAGAAAACTTGTGCAAGTTTCCTTCATTTTGGATACAACTTAAACAAGTTGCTTCCAAATTTGGAAACAACTCATGTAACTTACCTTCAGTTTGGAGATAACTTAAACAAGTTGCTTCCAAATTTGGAAACAACTCATGTAACTTACCTTCAGTTTGGAGATAACTTAAACAAGTTGCTTCCAAATTTGGAAACAACTTGTGATAGTTGGCTCCATTAATTTTGGAAACTTGTTCATGTACACTCTTTTGTTGGAGACAACTTAAGATAATTTCCTCCATGGTTAAAGAAAATTTGGGATAGTTAGTTCCACTTATTTTACCAAATTGTTCTAGTTCACTATTCTGTTGGCCAAGGTTTTTACCAACATGTGATTTAGCTAACTTTTTTATTTGTTCAGCAGATTAGATTTTTTATAAATCATGTTTTTGTAATGGATGTGTAATCTGGTAGGGTATATGATGTATTCAGATGTGGAATAATGTATATATGTTTTGTTGTAAGAATGTGTTCATATTTTAGTTGGACTTGCAGTTCTACATGTTGTAGTGGTGGTGATAATAGTTGTTGTTGTAGCGGTATGATAAATGGTTATTATTGTTGTTATGCACTGGTTTTTATTGCAAAAGTGAGGTAGCAGTGGTGGTGAGTTATGTGTTTGCAGCAACGGTGTTGGTAGTGGTGGTAACAACATTAATGGATAGGTTATGTTAAAGTGAGATACCACATGTTCCTGGACTCCATTTTTTAGAAACAACTTTCCACTTTTGGAGACAACTTGACTAAATTGCTTCTACTTATGGATACAAATTGACTTGGCTTCTTCCATTTCTAAGACAACTTGTGATAGCTACATCATGTTCTATAGATTTAAACATTTTCAATCGTGTTTTATTTATTTATTATCGTAGAGATTTTTTTCTAGTTACAAAGTTTTTCCTAGTGATACTTAAAGTTAGTAGCAAATAAATAACTTAAACTTAGTCTCTCTTTGAAAGCTATGTTGCAGATCATAAAGGAAAAGGTTTACAAGAACAATAACCCTTATTGTTTCCGCAATGGCAAGAAGCATGATGAAGTCTCCGAGACGCGTACATCCTACCGCTCATTGTTCAAAAACTTGTTGGGATACAAATGTTGTTCGGTATCGCAGTTATCATGAATGAGCTCGAAAGAAGAGGAAGTTTGGTAATTGTTCTTTCATATCACAATATCCAGACGTGCTGAAGACCCCTATTGGATGCTCATGTGACAACATATTTTCCGAAGGCGACCTCCTATTTTCAAATTGTGTAGGACTATGTTCAACGTTTAATTTTTCTGAACTTGTCATCTTTGTTATGATATTTATGAAGGTGGCATGTTATGTTTCATTTTTCATTTTTTTAATGTTTCCTAAGTTGTTATCTTTGTTATGAATTGAATCTTTTTTTTCTTTTCTTTTTTGTACTTGTGTTAAACTGTCTGCTCTAGGCACGTTTCTCTCCATATTTTGGAGATAACTGGACCAATGTTACTTCCATTTATGGAGACAACTTGATCAAGTTGACTAAATATATTTTAAATCTCTTGTTCATGTATAATTTTTTCGGAGACAACTTTTGCTAGTTTCCTTCATGTTTGGAGACAAATTGAGCATGTCTTATGAAGAAAAAAAGTGCCTGAATCAGTTTGTATTTTGTCCATCTCCATTGAGTTATGCATACCTGAAATCACATCATATAAAAATGATGTATCTGCAATCAAATTAAATTACAATAATATTATATCCTATAATATCATTCAATCGTTCATGCAAAGACATATTTTGGACAGGTCTACACGTTGTAAACTAAATTTTTTTCCCTTAGAGTTGTATGGATGATTGAGTTGTAGATCATCCATACGCCATCTTCTAGTGCAAACGACAACAATGAAATGGATGAATTCCAATGTACATGCACACGGGGAGCAGTAATTTCTTGTACTCACCATCCATTTTTTTTCTATAAATGAAATTCATTATTTTTGGTTCAGAACATTCCATTTCACTGCATTTTAAGAAAGCATGGAGAAAACATTCACATTTTTAAGCATGTAATAGAGACAACTTAAGCAAGTTGTTTCCCTTCCCGGAGAAAACTTGAGAAGGTTGCTTCTATTTTTGGAGACAACACTATCCTAAACCTAAACCTGAGAATAACCTGAAATACATATATGTTAACCTGACAAAAATGGTAGTAGCAAGACAAAAACACAATGAAAAATGTAGAAAACCATCTGCACAAGATGACCGCATTCAGATTCATCTACTTTTAAAACAACACAGCACAAAACAATAAGGAAAATTGGAACATACTTATAGGTAAAAACTACATTTGTTATTCACAACAATTCAACATTCATGCTAAATACTACAACATATATAGCTAACTAAATTATATTGAAAGTTCAATTCTTTACTGAATTGTGCATTACATATATATCATGCTATCAACATTACAATTAGAGAAAGTCGTTCACAATTTAGAACAATAAAATATGAAAAAGTAAAAACATGTTCAACATTTCTTCAAAAATTAGAAAAATTAACCTAACTACCTCAAAACATCAACGTTAACATCACATTACCAATTGTAACCTAACTACCCAAAAACCTTTAGTATCTTAGTTATATTACAATTAAATGGTAAAATTCAAACTTTATACAACAATAAAAAAAATCAATCAATGAAACAAAATCACTAAAAAATTGAACAGAAACATGTAAATGGTGTGAAAAATATTTAATCAAATAAAATTAGTATTAATTTAACAAAACTCAGTAACGGTGTGAAAATCTAAATATGTTTGAAACTTTTGAACATAAATTATGTAAAAAACCTTAAAAAATAGAAATCAAATTAAATGTAAACTGATGAGACAAAAAGTCGGTTTTTAGCTTCGATTTGATCTTTTCAAAATGTTGTTGTTGAAGATCCATAGTAAATCGATTTATGAAACCAATTTTCTCGTGTGCTTTTTTTTGTGTGTGTGTGTGTTTCAGTCAGATTTGATCTTCTAGAACATGTTTTCTTTGGGTGTTTTAGTAAGATTTGATCCTCTAGAACATGTAATAGTACTAATCTAATCCTCTAACATGTAACAATACTAACCTAATAATTTTTTATCGATTTGGTGTTTGATTTCGAAGTTTTCATTTGTTTTTATTTTTGTACTTCAATCAGATGTGTTTTCATTTGTCTGTGTACTTCAATCAGATGTGTTTAGTTTTTTTCTACGGAGAGATAGAGAAAGAAAGAGAAATGGAAATACATGTTGAAGAAATCAATGATTTGTATTGGTTATGTGTCTGAATGGGTATCTAAAACGAGCCTCATACTAGGAACATATATATAATGTTCCCTTAGTTTTAGGCTGACTGAGCGAAGCGAGGGAGGATTCTATATATGGTTACTTTGTGTCAATGTGAAACATGACTTTTTATTCAATTTCACACAAAAAAATTGGATGTGGTGCATATCTATTAATGAAAATCCGAAAAATGGTCCTAAAAAAGGACTAAGCATAATTTATTTTTTCTTTTCTTTTAGGAAGTTTTGTAGATAAGCCGATAAATGAAGGGTAATGGCGTAAATTTAGAGGACAGAAAAAAGGACATAGAGGTTGGAAATCTTTGAGTTATTGAGGGTAGTTTAGTAAAAATTGAGGTGGAGGTTAGAAAGCGGACCATCTCCATATTATATTTTTTTCTTTCTTTCTTCTTCCTTCTTCTCTCGATTTTGGTTCACAAAACCAAGAACTACCATCTCATTCCTCTTCATCTGCCAAAGATTTATGAGTTCAAAGTGAGAATCGATTGAAGGAATTCAGTAATTAAGTTGTAAAGGAGTCGAGGTTGGTGTTGATTAAGCTCAGGAGGAAGAAGAAAGGGTAATTCAGATAGTGTAATTAGGGTTTTTGAGGGTTGCGGATTGATTCAATATGAAATTGGTCTTGAAATCGAGGGAGTTTTAGGAACATACTATGAAGAAAATATTTAGCTACAATGAGGCACATAATCAGATAAATGGGAAAATTAGAGTTTCGTTCTTCCAAAGTAAAAAAATGGGTTTTCTGAGTATCCACGGGGGAGATGAAGATTGTTGAGTATGGATTAAACTGAATTGATTGGTGTTGATGTTCTTGAGATGAATTGTTGAATAAAGTTAAAGGAGATAAGAATTCAACTCCAACTGAGAGGGAAATTAACTTAAATTAAATGCTACTTAGTTAACATAGTAGAGTTAATCGGTTCCGTTGTTGAGTTATTTTGAAGTTGTGGTTTGAGATAGAAAAAGTGGATATAGAATAGAGTTATGATTTTAGTGTAGGTTTGTTTTGGATCACATGGAATTAGTGTTGATGTCATATTGAACTGCAAATTGGTGTTAAGGATATAAGAATAGTGTTGAAATATAAAGATGTTGATCTGAACTAAACTGTGTCTAGAGTTCAATTCATGGGATTTACTGCAGAACAGATAAAGAAGAAGAGGATGTTGTTTGTCATGCGGTTAGAATAGTTGAATGTTTACTTAAGAGAATGATTACATGTGCAAGGGAAATGGAATGGAGAGGGTAATGAAGAGCTAGAACAAGGATTGCCGTGTAATTGAAATAATAAGTGGAATGGTAAGTTGTGGTTGTTGGAAGTTTCAAGAAAAGAAATGGAAAAGGAGTTTACAATTAAGTATAAGTTGTTGTAACAAGAAATGGAAGTGAGTGAATTCACAGAGAAAAAATATAGTTCTTTTTTCCAGCGACCGTCCCACCGTGGACGTGGTCATCTTGGGTACAAAGTTTTTGAAGGAGGGCAAATGCATTCTAACCATATAAAGATGGCAGATTATTTGTGTGGGTTCTAACCTCATAAATTAAGGTCAATTAAGGATAACATTTGAACAATTTTATAAACAAAAAAAAAAAAAAAAAAAAACATGAAAAAACATCATCTTGGCATGCCTCAAAATGTTCTCAATTTACCAATCTTCACCCTTGACAAACCACATTAGAATGTTCACCCTTAACATCAACCTACTTGCCAATCACCAAGTGGTCTGGTGGTTGCCATGCTCCCACTGCGGAGGTAGGGGTTCGAACCCTGTAATTGCTGAAATCCACTCCAATTTAAGGAGTTTGGATGTAGTCTAGGGACCACTAGTCTAGGGCATCAAAAAAAAAAAATCAACCTACTTAGCTGCCAATGAAGATGCTGACATCCCCAAGGTATGTTGCAGGATTTACAAGAAAAAGAAAGATTGAACATAGTTTTTGAGAGGAAAATTCATAGTAGCAATATGGAGAAATTAGACATTGACTTCTCATACAGCTTCTATGTTGATTCAATTGTCTTTATTGTACCGAGAGGAAACATAGGCGACAATCTGGGTTGCACGGACGCTCCATTTCTTGAGCCGTGTCCGCGTCCGACGCGCTCAGACGCTGACGCTAAAATATGCACTGGGACGCTGCAATATTGGTCTCGTGTCCGCGTCAGTGTCCTGTCGTGTCCGCGTCGCCGCGTCCGCGTCCGTGCAACCCAGGCGACAATACTAGTAGCTCACTGACTCTTAGGCAGGTCCAAACTACATAAAATATTAAACCACAAAGAAAGAAATTGCAGTCAATAAGAAGAAGCGGATAACACCTGCAGAAGTACAGCAACAGGAGGCAACTGCTTACCGAAAATATTCGGTTTCTCCAGTGGAGGCACTCCAACAGCACATTGGCACAAGGACATAATTAAACATCTTTTTGTTGATAAGTCTCTGCAGCAAATTGTTAACAAAAAAAAAACACATCAAAGACTAGGTTATTTGAATTGCACTGGACTTTAGCAGACTTGGGCAAGGAAGAATGGGGACTAAGCAAAGCATCCCAAATGTGGCTAGATTTAAGTGGCATCCTCTGTCACACGTAATCATTCTCCTAGATAAACACTAAGGTGTAGAAACCAGAAGGTATAGACATCCCAAATGTGGCTAGATTCTAGGGGAATGATTACATGTAATGTTGACGCTAATTTTAAGTGTTTGTAGAAACCAGAAGGTATAGACATACCAGAATTTTAGTGGCATCCTCTGTCACACGTACTCCCTCTTCACACACACAAAATGTATCGGTCAGCTGAATGCGCCCGCCTACAGAGAAGTCACATAAGAGGCAATCAAAGACAAGTTATGAGTGTAAGTAAGCTGCCAATGAATCACCAATATATAACATAATAACCCACCACTGAGTTCAACAGGCATGCCTAAATCCTTTAATTTGAGATACAAATTCATTGCATTTGAACGAGGAGGCAAAGTCAGACAATCATTTTTCTGAAACACCATCTGAATCAACATAAGGAAGAAATAGTGAGAACATCGAAGTAAAAAAAAAAAAAAAAAACTATACAAGGACCTCAGAGAATAGCTTTTCCTGACCGGTTCCATCGGTGTCTGGCCTGCCTTTACAAAGTCGAATTCTCTGTATTCCTTAAACTTCCTGCAAAACTAAATCTCATGGGAATTAAAGAAAGCAGTATCATCTCTGGTTTTTCAATAATTATATAAGTGCAAATAACAACATTCTAATAACCCACACTTCAACCCTACCTGAGTACCTCGTCTTTGGTTTTGTCAGTTAAAAGAACAGCAGCATCTTCGTAATTGTAAAGCATCTGGAAAGTTAAAAGGCCAACTGATAAGAACACAGTAATAAAACTAAAGAGCTATCAAAAGTGAAGAAAATGTATTTTTTCCGTACATTTCCAATTTCATGGAGACCAGGACGCAATTCTTTAGTTTTATATCCGCGGTCTCCAGGTTTGAGTTCAGGATTGAACTTTTCTTCTGAGACCAGTCCAACAATCTTTGACAAAGTTTTTTTACGTCCAAAATAAACCCTGCAACACACCAAACACAATAATTAATTTAGATTGAAGAAGAACATAGAGATAAATATAGAATTTTATTGCATTATTAATACTTGTAAGAAGTGTCGTCGGTGAGAGTTTTGATGAACTGCTTGTACACGGAACTTTCAAGTTTTGCATAACCGAAAGAAAAAACATATGTGCTACTGTATCTTTCAATATCCGATATAAAAGACTTCTTCTTCAACGGATTTTTCTTCAGGTACTCCCCCAATTCTCTAGCTTGATTGAGTTCCCTCTTTCTGGCTTCGCACCGGTGCTTATCTACCAGTGGCGCTTCTTTAGCCATTAGATCCTTACGATTTTTATCAAGTTGTTCTTCCCATAGGCGTCTCCTTTCAGCCGCACTTGTCTTCATATACTCATTAAATTGGTCCCCAGCTGAAGATGAAAGCAAAAAGTCGAGTTAAAGTAATCAAAAACAGAGAATGCAGAATGAATCTGAAGTAGAGAGACTTGAAGGGGGGAAAAGTAAAAATATTTGTCAAGATTCGATTGATGAAAGTCTCGAGTGTCTTACACATTTTGCTAAAGTCTGGTTGTTCTTCAGGCATCATGGACCGAGATCCAACTATCCTCTCGATAACCCATTCTAAACCTGGACGTCAATAGAGAAAGAACATAATTAGAGAAACAACGAAATTAGAGAAACAACGCAACAAAGACATATGAGAGTCCTCTTACCTTCCATTGGCACAGGAACTGGTTTGTCTGAAGTCGACATCTTGTCTATCGGTTGCACAAAGACGATTTCCTTGAGGCGGTTCACTCAGATCTTCCTCTCCCTTGGTAGAAAAAATCTCTTTCTCATCTCCAAGAAAAACAAAGTTTATATAGGCGGCTGTCTAGGGTTGTGATGGAAACGACTTCCTTAACTGGGGAAATTACATGAATTTTTTCTAACCGGTGCGGGAGAAATACAAAAAAACATGTTTTTTTTTTTAAAGCATAAAATTATTAAAGAGGTTATAGGGAAATTACATGAGGATATCTAGCATCCGTGGAGTCGCTGATTACAATTTTGACTAATGAAACTTGGGGTTGCATGTTCCCATATTTTAGTTCCAAGATTTTCTGTCCGGCTTCCGTCCGCCGCGTGATTGGCAAGTCCATCTGTCGCCTGGTTCTCCTCTCTGTAGTTGTGTTGAATGGTTGCATGTGGTATATGATTGATGTGGTGCTTTATTTCTGCTATCATTCTTTGTAAATACCACGGTGGGGCTAAAGGTGAGGTAACAAAGCGCGTTAGATTTTCAGAAACGGTCTCGAAAAGTACTCTCATCCATTGTCTCTATGTCACGGTTCTTGTGGCTAGCAGCAATGGTCAGGTTTCTGCAATTAAAGCATTTGTAATTCCCAGTGGTGGCGCAAGAGCCATGATGACTTTCGCTTGTGAATCCCTGCAGATGAAGTTCCCCCTGCAATTCCGTAGTATCCTTTGGCAGCACCATCCGTATTGATTTTTATCCAATCTAGGATGGGGGAGGACCATCCTACCATTACCGTTGTTGTTGTTGTTGGTGTTGTTCCGTTTCCTTTTGAGGGAGCAGACATTGGTAAGTCGCCCGGGAGGATCGGTGGTAAAGATTGTTGAACCCATATGTACTCCTATTGTTGGTTTAGGGTTGAGAATATAATGTTTGTTGTTGCTTGTTTTTGACGGTAGACGAAATCGTTTCTAGTTATCCAGAGGGACCAGAAAAGATAACAAAAAAATGTGATGAATGCAGGAGGGGCTTGTTGTTGTAGGATTTTGGAGATGGTTGTTTGAGGTGAGATTGTGTTTGGTATTGTAGTGGAGGTGTTTTGGGTATTTGTGAGTTGATGGAGTAATGTGTTCTAGGTTGTAATCACTATGGGACATCGTAAAAGTAAATAATCAGCTGATTCTATATCATAGTTACAACGAGGGCCTTGGTAGAGAAATTTTTAGGTTTTCTTTGAACTTCAAAATTTTATGTTGTTAAAATTGTAATTGAATTCTCTTTTATTATAAATTGTATTTAATTTCATGTTCATATTCGTAGTCGTTATTGGTTTTAGTTTTAAGATTTTTCAGTTCAAGATTCAGCTGCGTTAATTTTGGAATTTAGCTGAATCTCAGTGTAATTTGGATTTTGAATCAGAATCATTTCAACCTAGTCAGAATGGCTGCAATCGGTTAGCTGAATCTGATTTTTTTATCAATATAAATTAAATCTACAACGCAATCTCGGTATCGTACCTAGAGACAACTTCGTAAATTTGATTCAACTTGAAAGTGTCGTTCCAGAAAAAAGACACTGAATCTACGACACTTTCAGCGGAAGATCCAAAGTTTCTTATTAATCGCTAATACGACACTTTCCAACTATCTTAAAATGTCTTTTTTTCCACTAGTGTTTTCTTACGGAAGAGGTAGGTTTATATGAAGGAACCTCTTGATTATATTGATCCTAATTATCCTGATCATGTCTATCATTTGCATAAGTCGTTGTATGGTCTCAAACAAGTACCTAGGGCGTGATACACCCGGATTGTGAATAGATCTTCAGCACCATGTGACTACATGCACTCGGTCTAAAGATGCTTGGAATATCTGAGAAACCGTATTTGAAGGGAATACCTTTGAAAAGGAATCTAGGATTCAAAACCTAAATTATGATTGGGAAAACCTTCGTATGGCAGATGGAGATTCATTTGATGAGTTTAATCGCAAAATGTCTGAAATTGTTAAGGCATCTTTTGCGTTGGGTAAGACAATTCCTGAAAAGGACAGTGTGATGAAAATTCTTAGATCACTGCCATCTAGATATGATTCTAAGAAATATGCCATAATAGAAAGATATAACCTTGAAACACTTTCCAGAAACTCACTTGTTAGAAAGTTAAAAATACCTAATCATGATCAGAACACAATCATAACATCTGCGTTTAATGTTGTGACCAATACAAGTGAATCTTCTAACTTGTCTTGGGCTGATGAATGTTTTCCTAATCATGTTGATCTTGACATGTCATTGATTACAAAAAAAAACCAAGAATATTGTGAAGAAAATAAAAAGATCTGAGAAACATCATTCTGTCTCTGATGCTTCAGATGATTCAATACAACAAAAATCATGTCAGTTTGTCAATAATATGCATACTTCCGAAGTTTGCACAGAAATTTTAGCTCTCAGCAGAAACTTCTATTAACTCAATTTTTTATTTAGAATAGGAGTCTGACACTGAGGTTTTGGAATTCTTGGACAAAAATGAAGAAATTCACCAAGAAAATATTGAACTAAAGATTTTGTTAAAGAAACTTGAATCATCACTTCAGGTGAAGAATCTTGAGATTGATAGTCTTAATGACGAATTCACCAGAACCCTATATCTAAAATAAAAATATATTGATACTCTTAAGTGTGACCTGCAAAGGTTGTCTGGGAGCTCTGACAAGATCTCAGCAATGTTATTTGGTTATAAGTCATTTGTAAATACAAATGGTATAGCTAGGGTTCAAAAGCAAGACTGTGAGCACAAACAACTCTTTTGTTCCATCCGGTTCTATAAATATGGATGTAGAATGTTGTGATAAACATGAGGCTAATCGACAAGGCAAAAATTCCTTTCTGAATTGCCTATTTTGTGGAAATGCGAATCATGTTCAAAATAAATGTTAGAAATTCAAGAAGAACAACAAAAGAATTTCCAAGCTTCAGAATGACATGCAAATGATGAATCTAGCATTGAGTAACCAATATGGAACCTCATAATCCAATAAGAAGTCTCGAAGAACCAGAGTCATACGAGGTAAAAAGTCTGTTTATACAATAAACCTTGGTATGTCACCATGTGACACAAGAAGTGAGCATTCTGCTCACTCCATTGCTACCTAAATATAGTGATGTTTGCATCCTCATTATTTGCTTGAGAATATGAGGATTGCATCAACGTTGCTCAAGTATTGTATAGTTGTTTATTTCTATATCTTAAAATTTACACAAGGATATGTAAGTTAAGTTTTGCAGAGTAAATATTTTCTTATCAAAAATAGATAATGGATCGTGAACCATGGAGACTTTTTCTAAGTGACATTTTGAAAAACTCTTTAGGGTTTGGAATTCTTGGTGTTTTATTTATATTCCTTTGTCATCAAAATTCCCTTCACTCTTTTGTTTTTTTTGAAAGATGCAGAATCATGGCTCCTGTAACTAGAGGTACCACAAAAAGGGATATAGTAGAGGTAGTTAATGTTTCTCTATGTGAGGGAATCCAATCTTCAAGAAAGAAAAAGGAGAGGTCTACAAATGATGAAAAAGGATATTCCTCTAAGTGTTTTTTGTCTAGAAGTGTTGGATGAATATGGTTAAGTTAAAAGTGTTCATATGGATAACTTTGGTTAACTGTTATTGAGCCAACCCAATATACAAGTTTAGGTATAGTTACCCATATCCAAATATAAGTATATATATTTCATTTGTGTGTAACGAGCTAAGACCATCTAACTATGGGGATTGATTTCTTAATTTCTAAGAAGACTTAGCTTGAATCTTAAATCAGGAGTTAATTTAACTGTGAATATTGAATGCTTTTTTAATAAGTTATCTTAGCTTTGATTGTAAGCAACCCTGATTTGTAAGGCTATATAAAGGAGAACTCTATAAACTAGAAAACCCAATCTCGGCACTTTCCTGTGTCCTAGTTGCAAACTAGAGTCGATTCTCCTTTAACCTAGGTTTTTCCAAAACCATTATTAGGTTAACGACTTGAAGGCTTCATTTGGGATTCGTGAAGCCAGATTCAACTATTTTCTATGTACGTAGTTGCGTATTCTAAGCTTACTTGTTCTATCGTATTGAGTTTTATCTTCTCTAAGATTTACTCGATATTTATCTATGATAGGTAAGATATAAAAAGTAATCACAACATTTCTTCGTCTCAGACTCTCGTGATTCCGAAATAACTTCTTCTGTTAATCAGTTAGGTTATTGTGAGGTGAGTAATATTTTTAGGCTGCTCTTCGGGAGTATAAGACTGAATTATTAGTTGTTTCATGTTCACCTTGATCTTTGTATCAAAAGATGGAATAAAAACAGAATAAATAATAGAAAGATTTGTGGGATAGATATTTTTTATAAGTCTTCGACTTTGGGTCGTAACAACTCTTAGTTGTGGGTGAGATCATTTAAGGGAATCAAGTACGCAGAATCCGGCGTGATTCTAGAGGCGTAAAGAATGCGACTGAACCTTAATCGATGTGAGGCTTGGTTAGGGGCTCAACTATACATTCCAGTACGAAGTTAACTTGTAGTATGCTAGTGCATGTAGCGGCTTAATACAATATGATGTTCAAATCTGGACTAGGTCCTGGGGTTTTTATGCATTTGTGGTTTCCTCGCTAAAAAAATTTCTGGTGTCTGTGTTATTTATTTTCCGCATTATATTTGTTTATATAATTAAGATATCACAGGTTGTGCGTAGTTCAATTAGTTGATAAATACCCGACCTTGATTGTTGGATAGAACTTGATTAACACTTGGGCATTGGTATTTGGTACCGTCCAAGTTATTTCTCTTATCAATCAGGATCTTGTATTTCTATCTAATTGATTTGCCGATTGTATTGAGAAAGAGAGGTAAAGATCTTTGATATATTTCTTTATTGAGTCTCACTTTTAAGTTGGTGCTCTCGGAATTATATTGGAGTTTATTCCATATAGATTGCCGAACGAATTATTGGGAATGGTTGTTATACCCCCTCTTGAAAAGTCCATGGTACCAAAATACACCATAATATTTTTGTTTCAACCTATAAGTCCTCTTACCAAGTGTGATCGTCTATGGAAAAAGTCGAGAAAATATAATAACTTCGGTATTCACACTTTGTGTGCCATAATCTTTTTGTTTCAACCTATAAGTCCTCTTACCAAGTGTGATCGTCTATGGAAAAAGTAGAGACAATACAACAACTTCGGTATTCACACTTTGTGTATGGATACAAGATTGAGACAATATGACAAACAAAGTGTCATACTTGATAATAGGTTCGGACTTAACCAAACTCTTTAGGATCACTATCAAGTATATCGGAGTTAACGTAAAGTCCAATTTACTTTAATTATAATAAAACAATTATATTACAGAAAGATAAAGTAAATGACACAACAAGATTTTATTAACGAGGAAACTGCAAATGCATAAAAACCCCGAGACCTAGTCCAAAATTGAATACTATCGGAATTAAGCCGTTATGAAAAATATACACCAACTTCATATAGTTGAGACCAAGAAACTACCCTTAGTTCACTTAGTTTCCTCAGTATCCCTTCGCTTCCGACTTCTAGACTCACGCACTGGTACAATTCCTTTGGATCATATTCCAAACAGTAAAGGAACAACAAATCTGTTTGGTAACAACTCTATTGATTCTTTTCAAGATAAAGATATCTCAAGTCATACGCAAAGGCTCTACCGTTTAATCTAATAAACTCCTTTGCCTGTTTAGGTCAATCTAACTTTAACTATCGAAATAGTCAAGTCTATATTCGCAATTAATCAATATAGATCTCAAAGAAAAACTATAAAGCGATGCCGATCTCATGCAACTAATCAATCAAATAAATCTGATTCTAGTTAGATCCCAGATGATCAAGGTTTGTGCACACAATAAGATACGAAAACCAATAAGAAATCTTCTTCGTCTTCTTCGTCTTTTGTATCTTCAAATAACCTGTACAACACCACTTGAATCTCTTATGATCAATTATACACAGAACATAGTCTGTTAACAATGGATTATCACAAGATGTCTTTAGATCTAACAACAAATCTAAATATACTTTTGATGCTTCGATCTAGTTTGAGTGAATCTTATATCAGAAGAGAAGATTCTCAAGAATAAACAAATTAGGTGCTATCAAAGTTTCAACAACTGTTAGTCAATCAAACCAATCGAAAATTAATAACACTAAAATTATCTAGTTTCCGACCAATGGTACTTGTAGAGCTTCTTGATCCCACAGAAGTCTTTAAATGAGCGGTCGTAAGAGATTTCACCTAATTATGATATTTTTCTCTCCGATTAGATGGCTCTATCAGAAACAACAAGAAATAAAGTTTGCCTGGCTCTTAGGATAGTTTTCTAGAAATACAAACTTAAGTATTTATAGACCAAGGATGTTTGGACATCAAGGAATTTCCAAAACCGAAAATATTCTCAAGATATGCAATGAATGGTGAAATTCGTCTTTCCTAGTTCCAATAAATGCTTGTCCAATATTTCTGAAATCTCTCAATAGAAAATCTCCAATTAGTAAATGCACATTACTAATTTTTATTCTCTAAAGATATGCATTTAATTGCTGATAATTAAATCATATAAAATCAAAAACCTTAATTGAAAATATTCTTAATTTATTTCGGCACAGGATCTCCTTGAGTACTAAGGAATAACTTTGAATAATAAAATATAAGAGTTACCGTACGTGTTCAAAGTATGTTAACATCGTTTCACTGTAAATCCTTATTTTATATTTACATGGATTTACATTGTTGGAAACGGTTATACCATACTTCCAAACAAGTTTAGAATTGGTTGACCTGTATTCCAAGACTACTTATGTGATTAATCAAATACCAAATCACATACATAGGTTCAATCAGTTCTACCAATCGCTAGGATCGGTTATACCTAATATGGAAATACTTGTGATCGGTTACGCCAGTTACAAGGATCGGTTCCATATTCCCATGGTATTGCTTGTGATCGGTCACACCAGTTACCAAGACCAGTTACACCAGTAACAAGGATCGATTACACAACACTTGTGATCGATCACACCAATTACTAGGATCGGTTACACCAATTACAAGGAGCGATCACATCATCACATGGTAATTACTTAGAATCGGTTACACCAATTAATAAAAACCAGTTATACCAAATCATAAGTCAGGTATTGTGATTAGTTATACCAAGATACATAACCAAGGTTAAGATCGGTTCTACCATCTCATACATATTGGTCATCCAAATATTTGCAATGAATATCCGAACCAATAAGCCTAATGATTTCCCTTTTGATTCACGAAACAAGTTCGTGAATGTACTTCCTTTAAAAGAATGTAAAACATTGTTTCCTAGGATGAAATATTCACCATAATCCATTCACATAATCATAACAGTATATACAAGATTATGTTGATGTCATATTTACAAAGTTCAAAAGATAAGCGTTATACTTCGCAGTCTAATTCCCTAATACTATGATCATACAATTATGACCATGTCACATCACTAGAGTATTATTCAATATGTACAGTATATACAACTTCTCAGTTATGTTTTCAATATAGCACGAATTGAAAGGTACAATAGGAATGAAACAGTTCAAGTCAATATTACTAACCTCAAGTGGAAGGATGATTTCGTCGTCATAGTTCGCTACGTCTTCACATTCTTCAGGTCTTCGGAGTAATATTTGTATGTCTCAACATTCTTATACTTTCTAGTCTAACCTAAACAAAGTTGACTCTAGTATTTAATCAAGCGACTTTAGATAATTTTTGACGCACTAACATATGACAACCAAACTTGACATACCAACGCTTGGTGAGTCCAACCGAGTTATGCTATGTCACCTCTCTTTTCAGTTACATCACTCTTTTCTCTCCTTTTGGATGATTCTACCTAAATAGGACAAAAAAAATAAAACAAGAGTAATACAAGGTATATTGCAAGAAATATAGCAAATACAAGCATGGAATTGAAAACAAAAGTTTAGTAAATTGTGCACTTATCAGCTCACTGCAAGTAGTTCTCCATCATTACGTGACCAAAATTTACAGACTTTCACCTTGCCTTCACTTCAAGTTGAACAATATCTCAATTACATATCTTAACAAGTTGGTACACATATAAGTCTCTATAAATGTGATGTGTAAACCTCTGAAAGACGAGATTGAATGTAACACCCCGTGTTTTTAGCATGGCGCATGCTAAAAGATGCGCCATGGCCCGAGATGAAGCTTCATCCAAAGCTTCTGTTGCGTAGAAAAAGGAACATTGGTCCTTGTCCAATGGGGTGGAATTAAACAACCATCACGGCTTAACATCGGGTTGGAAGTGAACAACCATCACTAGTGGACATCGAGTTGACAGTGGATAGCCATCATAGCTGGACATCGGTTTGGTAGTGGACATCTATGACGGTTCTGTTGATAGGTGTGTAAAAACACCTCTCTAAGTATCGATTGTCATTGCTTTCTTGGCTAGTTTTCATGTAAAATTGTGTTATTAGCTTTCTTTTATATTTTATGGGAATTTTGGAGCTTATTCCCGAAAAGAACAAGAAATCGTCCAATTTTCCAAAATAAGTGGGCATGAAGAAGCAATCAGCTGATATCCGTTATGAAGTACTGGAGGCGGCAAGAAAAAGCACCGAAGTCGTATGCTTTATTGCGTCACAAAGCCAAATGGAGGCACTCATGGGCTTTACATCAGCATGGTTTACAAATGTTGGGCTTGAAGACATGTGACTGGTTTGGACCACAAAGTTGAAGTGGATTTCACACATAGGCTTGATTAGTGCAGCTTGGAAACAAAAAGGTGGCCTTAGTGGATGGCCAGTGCTGTTATGGGCTTGAAAATGCCACGGTGTTGCTGTGTATACTGGAATTACTGGGAAGCTTGTAAATAGTATGAAGGATTCTGGTGGTATTGCAGCTGAGATATTACTGCAGTTGATTGGATTGACAGTGGTGTAGCTCGAATGGCGGTTGGTTGAAATGAATAGAAGACCTAGCTCTAGTTCATGGAATATCAAAGGAATGGAATGGAGTACACAATGGGTTTTCGAATGTGACGATGAAGTCAGGGAAGCAGATGATGAGGACGATGATTTGGTGGGGCTCGAGTTAACTGTGTATGGACGAAGCTGTGTGCAGTATATAATGCTGCAGGAAATCAGAACTCGAGATGGTAATGGTAGTAATGGATGGAGCTGCAGAGTATGAGTTTTCTTTTGTTCCAGTCTGAGTTGTGCATGGCAGCGTGCTTAGTAGTTGGAGGAGCTCGAGAACGGATTTTAGCAGAGCATAAGGAGTCGATATTAGATGATGATAAGAGAGTGAAGTGTGGCTGCCATTCAGAGATACGTTGCTGGTAAGATTAACAGCTCGGGTTTTGCAGCGAGACTGTTGATCAGAGATGGAGAGAGTAGACAAAGAATGGTGAAGCTGGCAGCTGTAATTTGATAGTAACGGATGATAGAGCTGAGTTGTTATGGTGCAAGGACATCAGAATGCATGGACGTGATTGAATACATGGTGGTTGGCAGTGGAGATGAGGAGATGTTGTTGATAAGACATAGTATAGTCTAGAGGGGCTGTATGGTAGTAATGCTGTGCATTGGAGTCGACTAACTCAGGAGAGGAAGGTGGAAGCAGTGATACCTATATGCATGGCTGCTGATGGGATACGAAGGATATGCTGTATGGAATTGTACTCTGTGGTGTATGGTGATGCTTTGAGTCAACCATCGATGCAATTGATGATGGTGAAAACTGCTGGAGATCGAGACTAGGTGCTTTGGTTTCGAACGGGAAGAAGGAGATGGCAGAGAATATAAAAGTCGTTAGTCTAGCTACAGCGAGATGGAGGTTATGAACAGTGCTGGTAGAAGAGTTGAATATGCAGTTGTATGAAGGAGTATGCAGCTGTGCTGTTGGTATCGACGATGGCATTTGGAAAGAATGCATGGGACGTTTTGGTGCTGCCATTGACAACAGTTACGTGTTAAGAATGGTAGTGGCTGGAAATGGTACGGAACTTGGCAGAAATTAAGTTTCTGTGGTCAGTACATTTGGGCTGACATGCAAAGGACTAAATGGGCTTTGTTAGCATCCCATGACTGACTAGCCAAGTACGAAAAAGGGCTGGGCTTTGTTTGGGTTTTTGATTTTGTCGTGGCTCAGTTTGAGCAGCTTTGGCCGTGAGTTTTTGGCCAGACTTTCGCAACTTGCTTTGGTCCGGGTGTTATGCACGGGATATAATTCTAAGGAGGTGCACTTTCCTATTTTTTCTAGGTTTCCTAGTTTTCTTAAAGAGGAGGTTACAATACTCTATATATAGGGACCCTAGGCACAATTTTATATCTTCTTTACAGATATCTTCTTTTCACCGTTTTTCTCCCCCTTAGGGGGAGAACTATCTCTTTTCTATTCTTTTTATATTGTAAGGATGAATTCAAAGTTCTAATGTGAAGCTCAATTATTTTGCAAGTTTGTTTCAAGTTTTAAATTGATTCATTGTGGATTGTTTTTACCATATCGAAGGTTTATGATTGGTTCTTAGATTGGTTTGGGTGTGCAACCAGATTAGTTTATTAATCATTCTAATGCTAGTAGAGAGTTGAGTCGACCCGTAATTGTCTCTTAACTCCTACACAAGTAGAAATCGCAAGACCTTATGGAGGGATTCTGTGGAGGAATTGCGAGTAAAGACAACACCAGTAAGTGGACCAAGCGTACTGAGTTTAACTCCTGGGATCAAACCTAAATTCACAAATCTTAATGCGTTCTGGGAATTACATCTTGTAGTCGAGCGCTTCCGTGTCAAGGTGGTTCTTTTGAATAGAATTCGGTAGTCGAGCGCTTCCGTATCCGGTGATACAAGGAGTTTTTGGGGATTGCTAAGCGTACCTGCTTTCCTACGGTTGGTGACAATTGAGTCTAACAAGAGATAAACGGGTACAATGTTGAGTTAACGGTTAGTAACTGCGAAGGATTTCTTCAATATCTTTTTCTTTTTATCCTTCTTTTATATTTTCGCCGATTTAGATAACATAACAATTGCATTACTCTTCGTGGGAACGATCCTTACTACTGGACATCGGGTTGGCAGTGGACAACCATCATAGCTGGACATCGGTTTGGTAGTGGACATCTATGACGGTGCTTTCAAGTGGCCAAGTGATGATACGTGATGATGGCGCATCACCAGTGGCTTGGCCAAAGTGTCAGAAGTGCAAGCACTACAAAGTAATGGCGCAATGAGACCATAATAGCGGTATTCAGTACAAATGCATATCTGAGTTGCAGCAAGAGAATGGCATGTGCCAAATAGGGTTTGGACATAGCCAAGGATGCAAGATTATCATCACGAGGTGCCAAAATAGTTTGGCATGTTACCTGTATGCAGCCGTGAGCCGTGATGGCGCAATATTTGGCTGGAAAATGCGTGATCTGGAAACAAGGCAAGATGACATGCGCAGGGCACATGGACTTGACGGTTTAGAGTTGGTTACAAGAGAGTTGGTTTATTTTATGCTTTCTAACTGATAGGAAGGTCCCGTTTGGCTAGTAAAATGGTTTGGAAAAGGTTGGCATAGTTAGCTAACAACCACATGTAAAGTAATTCTGTAACCACCTGGCGGTTAGTTGTACATAGATTTTGTAAGGCTATATAAGACTGATCTTGTGAAGGGAATAGGTAATCCGGAACAAGAAGAGTTTGTAACCCTAAGTGTGCAATAAATAAAAAGGCTAAGGCCTGATTTAAAGAAAAGTTCTGTTGGTGCATATTCCCCTTTGGTTTTGGCTTATTTTTTATGCATCAAGTGGAGTGTGTGCATTGGATTGAGGACTTGGAAGGTATGTGAACAAAACCTCTATTTAGTATGGGATGAATAGAGAATTAGTCAATAAGTTGAAGTATTGGCTAAGTGCGAGTTGGCTGAAATTATGCTGTGGAGCATAGTTGCCATTGTCAAGTTGGTTGTAGCATTGGTGTTGCGAACCTGTGACAATTCGGGTATCAGAGCAATGTTAAGGATCTATCTGTTCACGTTGGATATAAGGCTGATTGAGTTCGTTGATTTTCTAAAGTTTGCTGAGAATTACATTTAAAGTGAAGGATCCACACTGAGAGTGTAAGGCATGGGGAAGCCAAGTAGAAGATCAAATCAGAAGATCACATTAAAGGTATGTGAACACTATATTCCAGAATCTGCAAGTGATAATCATGCACGAAAGATGTCCTCAGAACAACTAGATAAGGGTAAAACAAGTTGTTCTACATATCAGAACTGTACCAAGGGTACCGGAGATGCTGCTAGTGCTGATGAGAAACATCACGGTGCTGGGAAGGCTCATCATGATGTTGGTAGGGGACAACGTCCATAAATTAGTCATTTGCAAGGGATAAAAGCACACAGTAAGAATAAAATATCTTCTGGACTAATGTACGTTGATGTGAAGATCAACGAAAAATGGGTATTAGAGATGGCTGATACCGGTGCTACGAAGTCCTTTATTTATCCAAACGTTGCCATGGCATTGAACTTAACAGTTACTAGCATGGCTAGCACCATTAAAAATGTTAACGCAAAACCACAAGCCAGTCGAGGGAAAGTTCGCAATGCAGATGTGCAAGTTGGAGAATAGAAAGGTAAACTAGATTTGATAGTTATGTTCATGGATGATTATGACCTGATTTTGGGCATGGATTTCGTTTTCGCGGCAAAGGTGTCGCCATTACCTCATAGGAATGGGATATTTATACATCACAATCAATACCTATGTTTTGTCTCTATGGTGAGGCAAAGTGGACCAGACGAGAACATAAGCCATATCTGTCTGCGATTCAGGTGAAAGAAGGCATACGCCAAGGCTTGGCTACTTTCCTAGGAGTATTGGTTGAGATCAAACTAGTAAAGGTAGTAGAAGTTGAGGATGGAATAGCTGAGGTCTTAGAAGAGTTTGTAGACACGATGCCTGAAGAACTGCCTAAGACGCTACCACCACGGCGTAGAATCGATCATATGATTGAGTTGGTGCCAGGGGTGAGGCCTCCTGCACAAGTTCCTTATCGTATGTCACCGCTAGAACTTGAGGAGATGCGCAAGCATATTTCTGAATTGCGGGAGGCAGGATACATACAACCGTCTAAATCTCCATTTGGTGCTCCGGTTCTGTTCCAAAAGAAGCAAGATGGCTCGCTTCGTATGTGTGTTGAATATAGGGCTTTGAACAAGCTAACTGTGAAGAACAAATACCCAATTCCTCTAGTGGCAGACTTGTTTGATCGTTTATCCAAGGCCAAATATTTCACCAAATTGGATTTGCACTCAGGTTATTACCAAATGCGCATATCAGAAGGAGATGAACCAAAGACTGCAATGGTAACAAGGTATGGCTCATTTGAGCACCTTGTTATGCCATTCGTATTGACGAATGCACCAGCAACATTTTGAAACCTGATGAACGATGTGTTCCCCGAGTACATTTACCGCTTTGTAGTGGTATACTTGGATGACATAGTCATATACAGTGAGACTTTGGATGAGCATGTGATGCATCTTTGCAAAGTGTTTGCAAAGCTTAGAGAGGCAAGTTTGTATGTGAAGAAAGAAAAGGGTGAGTTTGCACAGACCACGATTACTTTACTTGGCCATGTGGTATCGCAAGGGTGCGTGCATATGGACCAGAAAAAGGTATAGGCCATTATGGATTGGCCAGAACCTAAGAAGCTTGGAGAGCTTCGTTCTTTCTTGGTTTTAGCTAACTATTACCGGCGTTTCATAGTTGGCTATTCAAAGAAAGTCGCCCCTTTGACAGATTTGTTGAGGAAGGACAAATCATGGGCATGGACTGATGAGTGTCAGCGGTCATTCGATGCATTGAAGGAAGCGGTATCGACAGAACCAGTTCTTCGCTTGCCTAGATTTGAATTACCATTTGAAGTGCACATGGATGCTTCAGACAGGTATCTAGGGGGAGTCTTGGTGCAAGATGGCTATCCAGTGGCTTACGAGAGTCGTAAGCTTAATGATGCTGAAGGAAGATACAAAGTGCATGAGAAAGAGATGTTGGAAGTGATACATTGCCTAAGAAAGTGGCGCCATTATTTGTTAGGAACTTATTTCATCATAAGGACGGATAATGTGGCCATTACGTTCTTTTCCAGCCAGAAGAAATTATCGCCAAAACAAGCAAGGTGGCTTGAATTTTTGAGCGAGTTCGAATACAAGTTCGAGCATAAGCCAGGAAGGCTTAATTTTGTGCCAGATGCGTTAAGCAGAAAGGTGGTAGAAGAATATGTGACATCACTGACCACGATTGAGACAGAGTTGTTGTCTCGAATCAAAGAAGAGACGAATAATGATCAGGCATGTGTGTGCTTGACTAATCAGATATGTAATGGTATCGTTCGTCGATATTGGCTAGATGACGGGGTTATTTATTCCAAGGGAGGAAAAATTTATGTACCTAATTCAGGTGGACTGAGAAGGGAACTCTTGCGAGAGACGCATGATTCCATTTGGGCTGGTCATCCAGGCATGGAACGAACCCACGCTTTGATAGCTCATTCTTATTACTGGCCTAAGATGGAAGAAGATGTTGAATTGTATGTAAAGACATGCTTGGTGTGTTAATTGGAATATACGGAAAGGAGAAGTTTGGCAGGATTTATACAGCCTTTGCCGATTCCATACAAGCCATGGCAGTGCTTGTCGATGGACTTTATTAACTGGATGCCAAAGGTGCAAGGCTTCAGCTCGATAATGGTCGTTGTTGATCGCTTTTCTAAGTATGCTACATTCATTCCCTGTCCCCATTCTTGCAATGCAGACGTTGCAGCGGAGCTATTCTTCAAGAATGTGGTAAAATATTGGGGAATTCCTCGAGATATTGTGAGTGATAGAGACTCACGGTTTACAGGTAGGTTTTGGACTGCATTGTTTGGAATGATTGGTTCCAAACTAAAGTTTTCTACTAGCAATCATCCTCAAAATGATGGTCAGAAGGAGAGGATAAATGCATTTTTAGAAGAGTACTTGCGTCATTATGTGACGACAGGTCAAGAAAATTAGGTGGCGTTGATGGATACGGCCCAATTTTGTTACAATTTGCACAAGAGTTCATCAACAGAGTTGAGTCCTTTTGAGTTGTCTACGGGACAACAACCATTAAACCCTCATGAGGTGCCGAAGGCTAAGAAGCAAGGCTCATGTCCATCATCTTATCATTATGCAAGGTCGAAGACAGAAATGACTGAGCAAGCGCGTGATAGTTTGGATAAAGCGCAAATACGAATGAATAAGTATGCTGATTTGCATCGCATAGATGTAGATTTTGAGGTGGGAGATATGGTGTTGTTAAAGCTAACACCCCAAATTTGGAAGAATATTTCTAGCAAGACAGTGCATAGAGGCCTGATTCCAAGGTATGATGGTCCCTTTAAAGTGGTTAAAAGAATTGGTAAGGTGGCTTACAGACTGGAATTTCCGGAACGTTTGAAGGTGCACCCCTCTTTTCATGTCATCTTTCTAAAGAAACACCATCTTGATTTGCTGGACACTTCGAGAAGACAAACGAGGCGTGAACCACCAGTGATCAGATCACAATTCGACAAACAAGTTGAGGCAATACTTAATGATCGAGTTATGGGGCAAAGTAAGAAGAATAGGAGAACTTATTTTCTGATTAAGTGACAAGGGTTGCCAGACTCCGAAGCTTCTTGGGAGAAGGATACTACATTGTGGAAATTTAAAGAACAAATTCAGGCTTACCTACAGCATAAGGAATCGACTAGGGCGTCGAGTTCAGCTGGTGGGGGAGGTCTATGATGGTGCTGTCAAGTGGCCAAGTGATGATGTGTGATGATGGCGCATCACCAGTGGCTTGGACAAAGTGTCAGAAGTGCAAGTACTATTCCGTAATGGCGCAATGAGACCATAATAGCGGTATTCAGTACAAATGCATATCTGAGTTGCAGCAAGAGTATGGCATGTGCCAAACAGGGTTTGGACATGGCCAAGGATGCGAGATTAGCATCATGAGATGCCAAAAGAGTTTGGCATGTTACCTGAATGCATGGGGCGTGCAGGCATGAAAGCAAGACTTGCATTAGCACACTTGTATCATTGGAGGAATGATACACAACATTTATGGCGTAATATTTGGCTGGAAAATGCGTGATCTGGAAACAACGCAAGATGACATGTGCATGGCACATGGCCTTGATGGTTTAGAGTTTGTTACAAGAGAGTGGGTTTACTTTATGCTTTCTAACTGATAGGAAGGTCACGTTTGGCTAGTAAAACGTTTTGGAAAAGGTTGGCATAGTTAGCTAACTGCCACATGTAAAGTAAACATGTAACCGCCTGGAAGTTAGTTGTACATAGATTTTGTAAGGCTATATAATCCTGATCTTGTGAAGGGATTGGGTAATCCGGAACAAGAAGAGTTTGTAACCCTAAGTGTGCAATAAATAAAAAGGCTAAGGCCTGATTTAAAGAAAAGTTTTGTTGGTGCATAATCCCCTTTGGTTTTGGCTTATTGTTTATGCATCAAGCGGAGTGTGTGCATTGGATTGAGGACTTGGAAGGTTTGTGAATAGAACCTCTATTTAGTATGGGATAAATAGAGAATTAGTCAAGAAGTTGAAGTATTGGCTAAGTGCGAGTTGTCTGAAATTGTGCTGTGGAGCATAGTTGCCATTGTCAAGTTGGTTGTAGCATTTGGGTGTTGCGAACCTGTGACAACATCCATCATGTTGACAAGCGGACAGCCATCATGGCTGGACATTGGAGTGGCCTATGGGACAAATACAGAAATACATCCATCACAACCCTTCACTAGACATGGATCATGAAATGTTCAAGCATCATGGCCGGACATTGAAACTGGCCTGTGAGCCAGAACTGAATGTACATCCATCACAAACGCATCTGGACAGGGGATTCATGTGCGTCCATCACGTCCTTGAGACTTGGTGAATGATTTTTTCTCCCCTAATTTAAGTTGTAAAAATGTCAAGTTAACATATATAGGGAGGGGTACTTGGTTGAAGGTGCATATGCATACCATGCACCAAGTAAGCTTCATAGTTTATCCGGAAGAGTACAAATAATTTTTAGGCCTCATTTATAGCTGTGTATACTTTCCAATGGAACACGTTAAGCATGGGCATTACTATGCCATGCCACGGGCTTGATGTTGCATATCCTTTATGCAATTTTACGAAACGGCCTATACGGACTACGCCATTACCATTATCGCTTGGCCACGTCCTCGCAAACGAGTTGGATTAAGATAATATCCCTTCGTGGATGAAATACGGTCTGTGCTTGATCCCTTTATATTAGGGAAGGGTACGTAGGTAGCCACAATGAGTTGCAGCATTGCTGATCCAACACTTTGTTGCTCATATCATCTAATTGTGAGATGATTGCGACATTTTTTCCTCTCATATCATATGGTTTGGTAGCTCGATGCAAGAGATGATTGTGGCCAAACTTGATGAGGAAAGTTGCATTCTATTCCTTGGATACTGATACTTCCTATCAAGGCGTTCGACTTAGGCATGTTATAGCCTATCTGGAGGCTAAAAACACGAGTGTCGTAATTTATCTCAAGACATGTCTATATTAATTGGAAACGTCCCAACAATCAAATACGTGATAGTATGCATTACACTCTTAGAATTTTATCCAAATTCTATTGTTTAGGGCCTCAAAAGGCCGTATTAGGAAAGTTTTCGTTTTCTTAATAAACCCTTCGCGAAAAGAGGGTAAGTTGAAACAGTGTGGAAGCTAACTTAGTTGCATCAAGCTCGACGATCATGCTTGCAAGGGAAAATGGATGTGCATTTGCCTAGCTTAAAGGCCCGGATGGTAGCATCATCATGGCGCATCGGGGAAGTTATGGCCTACACACCCAGGCGCGACAAGCGTAATTTTTCGGTCCGTCACATTGAACCTTTGGGTAAACCATTGAACCATGGCAAGGATTCCCATGTTAACCTTGATGTACATTACTTTCACAAGACTGCCTCACTATGTCCCATCGTAATAACGAAAGAATATATGATCTAATATGTTGCACTGCATTTCCTGTTCCATTAAAGATACTACTTAATGTGGGTAACACACATTTTGCGTGAATTTGTATATATTTAGAGCTAAAGGAGAATGCCTCGCTTTCTCTATTGCCTCAACTAATTTCATTCCACTTCCTCCACCTCGTGAAGTGTTCATCATCACTCGCATGTCACTTAGTTCGTCCAGCATCGCGCGATTTAAATTCTTCTCACCAGAGTGCCTCATCTACCTTTCCAACTCCTTAATTCTACTTCGGTCCCTTAATTTTTGTAAGTCTCTTTGTTCTCGCAGATTTCTCTCAGTAGTCCTTTTAATTAATATCTTTTTCTTTGTTGTTTTCTATGCAATGCTCGCGCCTTCAGTAATTTCTTTCTTCGCTACTTTCTATGCGATGCGATCTCCTCCTTCGAGATAAACCCATGCTTGTTCGCAATTCCGAATCTCCAGAAATTGTTCGTTGAGAACCTTTCCTTATTAAGTCTATTTTTTTCTATTCATCAAAACTGCATTTCTCCTAACGAGTCTTGCTCGCTCTGTTGCCACATATGTTTTTTCTTCTCTTTCTTATGCAAGTCTCACCCTCGGCTTCTAAATAGTCATGTTTTCTTCATCAATAGGTTCTCAACCTTTATTGCGAGTCGACTGATCATCTCTTTATTCAGTTGATTGAACATCTCTTTCATCGTCATCTTGGTGAGTACTCCAAGTAGGACCGTCGTGTGGTTGGTTTAGCCTATGTATTTCGCATGCAGAAGATGTGTATGCGGTTTCTAATCTTCTTCTTCTCTTGTCTTCAACTCGCTTACTTCTTCATTATGCTATCAGATGTTGGACTCTTGATGGTACCCTCACCATTGATAACTATAGATATCACTTCACTTATAAATTATGAATGATTATGCTACCAAATCCAAATCGCACAACTTACAGATATTTTCCGAACTGCTAACCAATGATTGTGTTGATAGATCCAAGAAAACTTCATAAATAAATGATTGATAATGATGAAAACACCTCCGACAAAGAAAATTTGATGTGATTTGAAGATTCTAACCACAGTTTCACCACGAACATAAAATCCCATACTCTTAAAACTTAACGAGATTTTGAAAAACTTCACAAATAATGAATATCTCCAAAAACTAATGTCGGATAAAAAAAACGTGAGAAAGTTCAAAAACTTGATGAAACTCTTAATAAATGCCAGATCTAAGAACTGATAGATGAGAAACGCTAAAAATTGTGATGAAACTTAAGAGTAAAGAGATTTATAGATCTAGACTTTCATGAAAATAAAATGATAGAAAAATTAACAACAAAACAATGAAAAAAACATGACAAAAGCTCTGAATTCAAACCATGTTTTTCAACAACAAATCTGCAGGTGAGGACGGATCCTCATACTCTCTCCAAGCTATATTCTAGCACCAAAATGTAAGTGCGGGAAATCCCACATTACACCCAAATGATGATCTCTAACAATTATTCAAGTCATGTAAAACATAACTGACAACTCTATTATGTAAATGACGATATTAAAGAATAAGCTTTACACAAACTCTCCCTGAACACACAACTTTCTCTCCAAGATGTTACTTTGTATATAAAATAGCTCAACCCCTTTTACATTGCTCTCCTGCCCCTTATATAAGCATTTACATAATAGATGACAACTAATTTACATAGTGGTTCATTACATCTAATAAAGCCTACTACTTTGCCTTTAATTTCTGTTATCTTTACGCGACGTTGTCCCCCGCCATCGCATTAGTATTCATAGGTCAAACATATCTTCGCTAACGTGGTTCATACTTTTCATGTGAACCTTATCTTCTTCTTTGCGCGATGTGTCTTACCCGCATAAGAGTCATATTTTCCACATAATTTTATTCTTCTCTCCTATATACAATAGTTTTTCATGTACCAAATCCTCTTCTTCTCTCCTATATAGTTTCTCATGTGCCAAATCTTCTTCCTCACATCTCTCTTTTCCTCATTGGGCGGACCGACCGGAGGGCCCGAAGGGAGGGAGTCCCTTTTATGGATATTTTTGAACTCTAATTTGGGGCACACACACTTAGAAGGCACCCAACACAAAATTATAAGGGCTGCCCAAATGATGGTTAAGTTACTATAATAACCCTGCCTAGTTTAAGTTACATTACTACCCTTCCACTTAATTAAATTCTAATCCTAAAACAATCCCACTAATTAACCCATCCCACTAATTAACCAACCACCCACTAATTAACTCACTAACCATTACTAATTAACCCTTCTCTCTCACTCTTCTTCTCCAAAAACACAAACAAAATTCTGAAAATTTCTTTGTTCGATTAAACACATTAATGGCACCTCGTGTTAAGCGATGCCCTAGAAATATGGTGATGAATCCTGGTATTGATTTTGTAGCATCTCAATCTAGGGTTTTTGGAAAAGATGGTGATGAAGAGGATAGTGGATTGATTGGTGTTGGAGAGCGAGAAATAGAGCCTGATTCTTTAAAATTGCACATAGAAAGGTATTTCCCACAAACCCATTGCTTGGTTTTTCGTATTTCGTTGATTTGTCACATGTAATCGATGATTCCTCTGGGTTTTGGAAGTTCTAGAGTAGTGTACGGCTGAAATTTATCAGCCGAACTTCTTTTTTTTTACAGACGAAGAACAGTTCGGTTTCTGTTTTGAAAATCGATTGCGTCGAACCTTTGTGTTCGGCTAATACCTTGCCAACCTTTCTCGGCCGAACCTGACAAATAAAATTTACCCCAGGTGGTTGCCAGGTTCGGCTGACTCGATTAGATTACTTTTAAGCCACACTTATCTCTGTAAACACTTCAAAAATCTTTCTTTGTATGCTCCAGGTTCGGCTAACTCGTGATGATGAGTTATCAGCCGAACTTATCTTTGTACTCTCAAGTTTTTAGATTTTATTTTGTCCATAACTTCTTCGTCCGATGTCAGAATGGCCTCATTCTTTTTGCGTTGTTTTGGCCTTTTCATTCTCTTGAAGATGACAATAATATATCATTGATTTGAATGAGTTTAATTTGGACGTTGATGTTCTCCATTAGTAGACTTCATTATCTTTTGGGGTTAGGTTCGTCTCATTCGCAATACTATTTGAAAGTCGATCTTTGAAGTTCGGCTCATTAGCACATCCTCTTTAAGCCGAACCATGAAATTCATTTAGTGCGAAAATAATTCTATGACAGTTCGGCTTATAAAGAATTCAATCGTACAAACCGAACTATTCTTATTTATCAAGGTTCGGCATACAAATTATCTGCCGAACCTAACTCTGTTGCGCCGAATTACATACAAAAATCAAAACTTTTGATGAATTCAAGCTACAAAACGGACATTAAACAACGTCTACAACCATACCTATGTATTATTAGCATTGAGTTCCTCATCCATGTACTAATCTTCGGGGTTTGGCTCCAAAAAGTCATCATCTTAAGCTTGAGAAAAAAGTTGAGTTTGAGTTTGGGTAAAATCATTTTCATAATCCAACAAATCAGCCATTTCCGGATCTCCATAGTAATTGATATGTATTTTCTTAGCTTTACGTGATGAAGATTCACCTTCCTCACTCGAATTTGTATCACACATCTCCCAATAATCACAAAGATCGCAAACAAAGATATTTTTTTTTCCTCCTCTCCTTCTTTCCTCCTTCTTCTTTTTCTAAAATAATTCACTAACTATCTTTAACAAAAAATTATTATCATAAATTAACACTAAACTAATTTTAATCATTAACAATTAATTAATTTTAATTATCACTAATTTAATACTAATCTCATAAGGGGTATTTTAGCATTTTTGAAAAAAGGAGGATAAGGGCCACCCTTGAAATACTATTAGCACCCCTGTTTTTGTCTTATATGTATGCCCCAAAATTTTGAGGTATGCCCCAAATTAGGGTTCCTATTTTTTTTGTAAATTGAAACTTAACATAAATTTGAAATTTCATAAAAAGATTTTGGTAGTGTGCACTTGATAATACCAAAATATCCCTCCATTTTAGTCAAATTACTATAAATCCTCATGTATCCTATTCTTTAAGGGTATAATTGGCAACCAAACTTTAATATAACATATCTAAAAATCTGTGCCTTGGAATTTTACAAATTTTATCTCGTTGGAAAGGTAATAAAAAAAACTACGTAATGAGTATAAACAACAATATCAAATTTAGAGTTTTTTACGGAAAATTTGGAGGTATTTATCATTTTAGGCACAATTTTAGAAAATTAAATGTATATTCATTATGCAAACCACCACAAATGATACATAATACTTTATGTAGCCATACTTTGGTTTATGCATCAACTAATTTTCCTTTGCAACTAATTAAACGATGTACTCCCTCCGTTTCAAAAAAGCGATACTTTTATTTTAGGCACAGTTCTTGAAAATTGAATGCATAACTATTATGCAAACCATTACAAAGGACGCATAACACATCATGCAACCATATTTTGGTTTATTGTTCGAAGACGTGCGAAAATATCACTTTTTCTGAAACAGAGTGAAAGCATTAATTTTTTCGAAACGGAGCGAAAGTAACACTTTTCTGTAAACAGATCGAAAATAGTCGCAGACAAATTCCAACTTTAGATTCTTCTTTGGTCGGCCTTCCCACTCTTCTTTGGTCGGCCTTCCCACCGTGACAGCGGTTGTACTAGTGTAAAGTGTAGCAAAGTGATATTCTGTATCACATTACCCGACTTCAATCATAATCAAGGGTGAGGAGGAAGATCAAAAGTCGAAGTTCTGTTTTCAATGTGAATTCTTCTTGTTGGAGAGTGTGTACCGTGTCTATAAGCCCATAAAAATGTAATCACCCTCGTAGAAAAGAAATTCTTATACAAAATATATATAAAAATATAGCAACCCAACCAAAATTTATTTATTATTTTACTACTTTATCAGGAACCAAACTCTTAACGTTCACCAATCTACCCTGTATTATTATTCATTTTAAATAAGAAAGAATTGCTAAACAAACTGAGTGAACCTGTGTATATCCTAAAAAGAGGATTTCTCTATACAAATTTAGTTTTATCCCAATCAAAGCTTCATACAAAACTGGAAACTCATGGCACACAATTAGTACCCACCACTATAACCTTGTTCAGGCATACTCAGGCTCCTTGCAGTAGTTTAAAAACCTGAACTGCAGCATTACAATCAGCACAGAGATACAACCACGGCACTGCTTCAGCATTATCGATGTCACTGCACCTAGTATGCTTCCCAACCTCACAAATACTACAAGTTACCATCCTCTCCCCGCCAACATCTTTAGCTCCACAACTACAATCAATAGTCCAACTATCAATGCCACCCTCATACTTCAACTGATCACTCCCTTCACCCAGTCCATTACCCAACACCCAGACATCACCAGCAAAGGAAACAACTTCACCTTCATCCAACCCTTCCGCCCCTTCTATTTCAGTCACATCAAAATTTTCCAACAAACAGTATGTATCCCTAAATGCCCACTGAATTTCCTTCTTCAACTCACCAATAGTAGTACAAAGAGGCACTACCACCAACTCACCTGGTGGTGAAAATGACCGACTTAACTCATATTTCTGTCCATCCTCAAACAAACTCGGTTTGAGTCGACATACAAAGCTCAGAAAGTTATCGTCTTCATCACTCAATGGCCATTCCTTGACAAAATGCTTACCACCTAAAACTGCCCGAGCCGACAATTGACGACTATTCAAATCAGCTATAATCTTCTCATCATACCCTTGAAGAAGTACTTCCCTATAGAGACACAAAACATCATTGTAGAGGTCTAAACCAGGAGTGGTATAAGTAATATGAGCAGCAGAAGTCGCCGTGCTAGTAGTAGTATCAGTAAGTGGGGCTGCAACTGGACCAGATGAAGTACTTTCCGACGCTTTACCCGCTGCAACTGGACCAGATGAAGTACTTTCCGGCGCTTTACATACATCTTCACCATGGAGTTCATGAATCGCGAACTCTAATTTTTTAGTCCTTGGATTTGTGACTCGGCGAACAACGTATTCACCAACAATCACATTGTTGATGGATTTCAGAACATAGTCTAGTAACCCTGTATCGCCAATACTCGACCTTGCTGCTTCTTTTAGTTCTTCACGGGACATTCTAGATCTCTTCGTTTTTAAGGCATTCACAATTATTTTTGCAGCATCTTCTAATCTTCTTGCAGGCCAGTTACCATTAGCCTCTTCTGCAGCAAAAGAAATTAAATTTCTACACTTGCAAGACTTGAACTCATATGTATTATTAGTGTTTGAATTCCTGGATCGGCTAACAAAGTAATCGCCAACAATCAAATTGTCGCTAGATTTCAGAACAAAGTCTAGTAACCCTGTATCACCAATATGAACTCTTGCTGCATCTCTTACTTCTTGACGAGACATTCCAGAATCCTTTTCTCTAAGGGCACCCATAATTACTTCTGCAGCATATTCTAATCTTTTGGCAGGCCATCTACTAGGCATTTCTTCAGCAAAAGAGACAGACATACTGCAAGAGCAGATTTTTTTAGTACTGATTTTGTTGCTGCTGTTGCTACAGTTCCCCCTTCTCTTGCTGTCATTATCCTTGTTCTTTCTGTTGCCGTGTTTGCTGCTGACATCCTGGAATGGCAGGCTTTCTTGAAGTGACCCAGTAATGGGTTTGATAACAGAATGAGGTTTTGAGTCTTTGTCAAGTGATCCAGTAATGAGTTTGATAACAGAATGAGGTTTTGAGTCTTTGTCAAGTGATCCAGTAATGGATTTGATAACAGAATGAGGTTTTGAGTCTCCTGACAAAGCTTTACAGGCAAACAACATGAAACGAAGGAGATCTTTCATGGTAATCAACTTGGTATCACTCAATTCTCTGTAGGTTCCGATAATCTTCTCCACATCTTTATTACCAGAATCTTTGATAATCTTATCGAGATTCAACCAACTTAACATGCGAATTGCTGTATCATAACTGTTTTTAGTGACATTAAAACTTCCACGACAGAATTTGTATCCCCATCTTCCAAACCATGTGCGCCCATCAGCAACACCATAAAGAAGCCTGAGATCCATTGATCCTTTCTTAGATACATCCTCAACAGAAATTTTCCTGCAAATGAGAAACCCCCAGAATTTTACTCAGTTTGAAACGCAAAGGGGCATTTCTTTAAAAAGAAAAACCAAGAAGATAAAAGATAGAGATCATACCGAACTTTGAGAGCAGTACAAATTCGATCCCAGAGATCCATGATTTCTTGTCCAGACAAAAACTTAGACCCTCCTTCAAATCCATTGATACTCAGAAGATGTCCAAATCCATTACAGTGAAATAATCCATGTAAGAGATGAGTTTGATCAAACAGGCTTATATTAGGGAATTTATGCCATTCATCTTGAACTGGAATTATCAGATGATACCTTCTTTTCGATACAAAGTGATGACCCCAACCTAATCAACAAAATTGAACAAATCAAGAACACAGTTTAACCTAATCTTGAATTCAATTCAATTGAATCAAACATACACAGCCAGATAATCATCTACCCAAAATAACAAATCAAAAACTGCACAAGTCAAACAGATATTCAAAATCAAGAAGAAAAAGAAAACCTAAAATCTAAACCCCTGAATCTTAATTCAAACAGAAATTCAATTGTATACATATAACTCAAATTGAAACTGCAAATCAAAGAGAAAGGAGATTCTTACCAGAACTCCGACATTGATCACAAAACGGTTTCTTCGAATGTTTAACCCTTTCTTCAATTGTATAAAGAGGAACCATAACGCGACCGCCATCAGCGTCCTTCATCTTTTCATTAACAAGAAGTGTGCACCAAGTGGGCCAACCTTCGATATCAACACCTTCTTCTTCACCACATTTCTTGATGAATTTTCTGATATTTTGACGAAATGTACCAGTGAAATCACTAGGGTATCCTGGTTCACCAAAGGTATGAAATCCATAATGTTTTGTTTCCTTGAATTTCCTTTTCTTGTTGCAGTTCTTGATCAAAAACTTTTCCAACAAATTTTCTTGTTTTTTCGATCGGGTCTCCATTAAATTTTCTTCTTCCCCCAATTTTTTTTTTCGTCTCTAACTTCTTGATAAAGTGAAACAAGATTTTGAGGCGAGGTTTCTTGTTATATATGGGGTTTTAGGTTAGATGGAATAGGGTCCGGTCCATCACGGTATCGGACTTCTTTTTACGGAAGAAAGTTGAAGGGCCGCGAATTTGAAGGGGTACTTGGGGAGTAGGGTGCACCGCCTATCTTGGATTTACCGTACATGATTTTACTACTGGTGTATATGGGCGCGTATACCTGGATTCACAGACGTACTATTTGAGTGATCGGACTGTTATGATTGGTTACATTTTTTTTTTTTAATAGGAAATATTAAATTTATATTAAAGCTTAAATCGATACACTCAGTTCAACTCTGACTAGAGTTGAAAACCAAACAGGAAACTGAAAAGACCAACTTTGAGTTTCTCTAGTTGATCTGGCTTTTTTGGCCAAACAATTAGCAACCTCATTTGACTCCCTACGCACAAAAGTACACTTCCAACTCCGAAAAGTTTCTAATAAAGTTCTACAATCACAAATAATATTATTATTTGTCCATCTCACAGTACCCTCAGCTCCATTAATCGCTTTCACAATGTTTAAACAATCTCCCTCCAAGTGCAGACATTGAATATTAGCTCTCTGCGCCATCAGTATTCCTTCCAGCGCCGCAAAAGCCTCCGCATGTTCTTCATCTTGGGCTATCCCAGCTTTTGATACTGCACCTCCACAATTTCCTGATTCAGAAAACATAGTTAGTCCTATACCCATATGTTTACTTTCTTTGACAAAGGAGCCATCAAAATTAACTTTTTCAAACCCTTCATCTGGAAGGTGCCATGGAACTTTATTCCTAACTGTGATTGTATTAACAGTTCTAGTTCCTTGTTTTTGAAGAATATTCACCCAATCATTAATGTCATGATTTACCTTTCGCCCAAAACTCACAGTGTTAACTTTAGCCTTATCAAATACCACATCACACCGTAGTTTCCATATGTGCCATAAGGTGAAGCTTACAAACATGATGCACCTAGAGATGTTTAAACTGCCACTGTTGTTATGGTTCAACCAACCAGTGAACAGTTCTTTGACATGTTTACCATGAACTGCCCATGCAATGTTAGAATCAATAGCATGCCACAAGTTTTTAGATACTTGGCATTCAAAAAACAAGTGATTAGCAGTTTCATCACAATTTTCACACAAAGGACAAATGCTAGTACCATTAGGAACATACCTAGCTAGTTTATTCCTAACTGCCAAACATTTCTGAATGCATCTCCACAGAAAGTGTTTAATTTTCTGTGGAAGTTCGGATTTCCAGAATTTTTTCCACGGAAACTCATCGATTTCCTGACCATACACCTCATCCATTATACTTCTGTAGGCAGTCTTAACACTAAAGAGACCATTATAAGATGGTTTCCACCTTAGAATGTCTTTTCCATTACCCGGGATTCTTATATCACATATACTTTTAACAGTTTCATTATCAAAAATTAATCTTAACTTATCAACATTCCATTTACCTTCGTTGGTATCCCTGTTAGTGTTAGTTTTGGTATCCACCCATACAAATCATGTGTTTAATGAGTGATCTGACGGATACGATAGGTTACATTTTAATTTGTAGCATATGGAATGATATCCATGTTAGCCTTGGTATCCTCACATATAAATCATGCATTTTGATGGAATAGGGTCTGGTCCATCACGGTATCTTGGACTTCTTCTTTTCATGTAGAAGTTGAAGGACCGCGAATGTAAAGAATAATTGCGGAGTAGGGTTCATCGAATTCACCGTACAATTCATTATCCTGGTTTATATGGGTGGATACCTAGACTGATAGGGTACCATTTGAGTGATATATCGGTTATGTTCTGCTTGTTGTATAAAGAATGGTACCCATGCTAGTCTTGTCCGCTCATATAAATCATATGTTTCATTGATCGCTAAAACATAATTTAATGACGCTTTGTTATATTTTCATGGAGTTAAAGTTTTTTTTTTCTTTTTTTTCCCACCAAAAAGATGTTTATATGGAAGTCATTCATTAAATATAAATCTTTAATTCATGATAGATTATGAACCAAAATAAGTTGCACGGCTATGGGTTTTGGTTATACAACTTGTTCATAATAGATTGGGTTATTTCCCGCCTAGGTGTTTTTGATAGCATTTCGATTACAAAAGGCTAAGATATTTCTTGTCTACAGAATTTCATGTCTACTGACTAAAACAAAATCTAAAACTTTAAAGTTTATAAAAGAGTTTGATTTTTTTCATGTACTCGGTGTGCCCTTAGTTTAAAATAAATGAGTACTAGTTGTATTAGTGGTTGCCTTTAATATGTTTCATGGCTGTCAAATGATTTTATTATTCTCCGGTTGAAAGTATGAGATGTCGCCACGTGTCTTGTAACTGGAGGTCAACTCTAGGTACTTGCTATTATTGTTTTAAATGTGTAATAAGGACATACGAGAGTTTATCGAAAATCATCAATGAAATTTTACAAAGGCTGTGTTATACTTTGAAATAGATAATCCATATTTTTTTCATTTTTTTCTTCTTCGTTTCTTCACAATTTTGATATCAATTGTATTAAATACAGTACATTTGGAATCATAGTGATATCTTCCTAATCATCATGGGAGGATATGGTGAACCAATAGTGAAGGATGTAGTCGAAATCCAAACAACAATAGTCAAAACTGGATGAATTAGAAGAAAAACTGAATGTCTTATATTTTACAATGATTCCCAAGGAATACCTGCATTTAATTGGCCGAATTAGTTGTGATTTTGACTTCACGCGGTCGTTTTACTAACCAAATATTTGTAAATCCAGGTGGAACAACCGAATCTGATAATACTGTGAAGGTTTTTCAGGTTTTGATAGTGGTGAAAATCTGTTTATTTCTCTTGCAAGTGGTTGAGAGTTTCACCCTCAATCAAAAGTTCCAAAACTTGATTCCCTCGTTTTGATGGTGACAATCCTAAAGGTTATGTACAGAAAACCTGAAAGAGATTTCCAACTCATCCAGATTGATGATTTTCGGAAGGTAAGTCTAGCATTCCTTTACCTAGATGGCAAAGCGGTTAAGTGGTTTTGGGTTTTTAAGTTGGTAAAGATGTTTTGACATGGAAGGATTTATCTGAAGAAGTGTGTGATACATTCGAGAATCCTATCGATGATAATTATGCTGGTGAGTTTGAAAATTAGATCAAGTCACTACGGTGGAGGAATATTTATAGCAATTTGAAGCTCTAATAGTAAGAACGCCCCACCTATCTGAATAACATTTTATGAAGTATTTTCTTAGTGGTCTCAAGGATGAAATTAGAAACTTTGTACTGATAATCAATCCACTACCCTATTACAATCCTTCTCACTGGCTAAAATGCAAGGGTAGAAATGTAGTTTACAAACTAAATATGTCAAACCAATAGATCCTTTGTTAACTCTTTTACTTCCAGTAGAACATACTCCACTTCAAATTTTCCTCTTAAACCCATTAATACTTCCTCAAGTAGCTCCACCTAACTCCATTTACTCAAAATATAAAGCTACTACCCCGCCCATACCACCTGTTGGAGTTATTGTAGGCTATTATAGTTTGCGTATTAGTCAAGTAACGGTCTTTCTATATTTTAGGAATCTAGTTTCTTTCTTTAGATGTTTTCCTAATATGGGTCATATGTTTTCAATATTTATATATATGACACAAAGAGGTTGCAGAACTATCTATGCCTACTCTCTTATTCTTTTACTTCTATTATTTCTCTTATTGTGCTCTGCCAAGTTTAACTTGGTATCAAAGCTTACATTCGGCGACACCGTTTTTTTTAGAAGTATATGAGGAAGATATTTGATGAATAATACCATACTCAGCTAAAAAATTACTCATAAACTTTTGGAGATACTCAGTAGCATTGTCAGAACGAAAGATTTTGATTTTGTTTTCAAACTAGGTCAGGATTTCATTATAAAAGGTATGATAGCTAAGTCTAGATAGTTGTGCAAAAGAGGACAACACTTTATGGTACACCAAGATCTTTTGAGGCTGAAGGAGGAGATGAGGTATATGAGGAATCATTAGAATCTCTTATTGAGTCAGACATGGAGATATCACTACAAGCTTAAACCGGAAATGTAAAAGCTGTGATCATTAGGATTCCTAATATTATTAAGAAACACAACATTTCAGTTCTGGTAGATACGGGAAACACATGCAGATTTATTGACCGTGCTTTAGCTAAGTGTATTGTATAGATTTCTCTTTACATGTTGATCATTATTGTCAATGGTAAAAGAAGCATTTGTTCTCAGTTGCAGTGGACTATGCAGAATCATCAATTTTTTGAAGATCTCAAGTAATTACCATTTGGAGGATGAAATGTGTTTTTGGGAGCATATTAGCTAAGGAAGCTAGGAGATTTGGTGTTTAACTTATCTAAGATGCACATCTCTTTCAGTACAAGGGTAAAAAAATTACTTTGAGCGGAATTCTGACAAGGTTTCATTGAAAATGATAAATGATGGTGCGGTAGAAAATTTCTTTATAAAGCATTCGCATGGACTAATTGGTCAACATTTTTCTATTACTACTTCAACACTTACACCCCAAATTCCTGAACCAATTTTACCACTATCATAAGAATTCAAGGACACTTTTGATGAACCAAAACAACTAACACCAACTAGAAGTTTGGATCATATAATACCCCTCAAGCCAAATTCTGAACCCACTAATCAAAGACCATATAAGTGTCGATACATTCAAAAGTGAGTTGTAGAACAGTTTCTTAGAGAAATGCTCAGTTCAGGTGTTATACATCCAAGCCATCGTCTATTTGCTTCCCCAATTCTCTTACTTAAGAAGAATGAAAATTGTTGGATGTGATGTGTTGATTTTAGGAGACTTAATAACACTACTATCAAGGACATGTTTCCAATACCCATCATACATGGATTTTTGGATCAGCTTCATAGGTTCAATATGTTTACCAAAATTGATTTAAGGTCAAGATATCACAAGATCAGAGTTCATCAACCTGACATACACAAGACTACATTCAGAATTCATCAATGTTTCTAAGAGTTTAAGGTCATGCAATTTGGACTCACCAATATGACCCACTGCAACTTTTCAAGCATTTGATGAGTGAATTTTTTCAGCAGCATCTAAGGAATAGTTCAAGGGTATGCTGTAAATTTCTAGTGGGCAAGATGAGTCACGCTCTGCGAATCGGTGCATGACTCGGCGAAAAAAAATTCATCGAAATCTCAATCTCTGTGCTTCGATTCATCAATTCAGGTGGTTTCAAAAGCATTAATTCTTGGTTTCCATGATTAGTAGTTGTTAATTCAGGTGGTTTTAATGGAGTCTTGTCCTAAAACCACTTGTTCAACAAATTTAGATTCATCTCAAAACAACTCAGTTCCAAAAATCCCAACAGTAGAATTACCAGATAATATTTTTGAAGAAGGATTAGCTCCATGGAAATTCACGCTCATCGGTAGACTATACTTACAGAAAATCAAATTTGTCGATGCAGCCATTATTTTGCGACAACAATGGAAGTTAATAGGTGATTCTAAACTCATCCCTCTTGGAAGAGGTTTCTTCACAATTAAACTGAACAATGAAGTTGATCGTATGACAATCAAATCAGGCCACTGGGAAGTAAATGATCAAGTATTGCAAGTTAGAAATTGGGTTTCCAACTTTAGGCCATCATCACAAAGAACCTATAAAGCTCAAGTATGGGTTCGATTACCTGGTCTAGGTTTGGAATTTTGGAAGGAGGAAATTCTCTTTAAAATTTGTAAGGAAATCGGAACTCCTATTAAAATTGATATTGCTACTGCTAATTGTGAAATTAGTTATTATGCTAATGTTCTAGTTGAAATATATTTTTCTCATTCAATTCCTAACAAAATCTGGATTGGTACAAAATTAGGAGGCTTCTTTCAAGATATATCAATTCCAGTATGTCCTAAATTTTGTCATAATTGCAAAATCATTGGACAAGAAAACCCTACAGTGGATAATGCAGGTGGTGAAGATAATCAGAAGCAATTTACAACACCAATTAAACAGAAGCATATTCCATTTGATATTTGTGATGTCTCAGAAAGGGCTAATGAAGATTCTATAGTGATAAATATTCAGAATACATCATTTCCATCCATTGGGAGTACCTTAGTTCTTAAAGGTAGATTCAGTTCTTTATGTGAAGAAGGTGAGATAGAACAAGAAGCTTTTATTAAATAAACTCCAAATGTTTCAACACCAAAGGAGGTCAATAATTTGGGAGATTCTGTTATCAAGTTTGTGAATGGAAAGACTGGTCAAGTATCCAATGACACAGTTAAAGTGACATCTTGGGCTAAAATAGTTGAAAAAGAAAAAGAATCTGATATAGCATCATCATCAAAAGTCACAAGTCCATATAATATAGTGAAGGTAACCAAACAAAATCAAGTTCATTCTAAATATAATTTCAGAAAAAAATCAAAACCAAGGAAAAGGAGGTCCTAAAAATCCTCCCCTCCTATCAAATGAAGTTAATGTACTGGAATACCAGGGGACTGAGGAGACCTAGGGCTCATGATAAATTAATGTCTTTGGTGAATCAGTTTAGTCCTTCCTTAGTATTTATTGCAGAACCAAAAGTTAAGTGCAGTGCTTCATTTTGTGAAAAACTAAACTTAGCAGGAATGCAAAGAATGGTGATTCACAATTCTACATCAGATCATAAAGGTAATATATGGTTATTTTGGAACAAAAGTATTTCAACTCCTCAAGTAATTTCTGTATCTAGTCAAATGATTACTGTCAGTATTGGAGATGTTATGGTATCTGGTGTTCATGCACATGTGAAGAAGGTACAAAGAAGATTTTTATGGTCAGAAATGGAAGCTATCAGTGATTTAAAGAAGCCTTGGATAGTTTTGGGTGATTTTAATGTAGTTATTTCACTGGATGAAAAAGTAGGAGGTAAATCTCCTAACAGAGCTTCCATGTTGGATTTTTCTACTTGTTTAGACAATTGTGAACTACTTCAATCTTCTAAAACAGGTTTACAATTCTCATGGTCAAATTGTCAACAAGGTAAGAAGAGAATTTTATGTACTCTTGACAGAGAAGTTTTTAATCAGCAATGGCTTCAAAAATATGGAGATTGGGTTTATAAGGTTGGATTAAGAATAGTCTCAGATCATGCACCATTATTGGGAGGTTGTCAAAATATTCCTAAACCTCAGAACTGTCCTAGAAAATTTCAGAAAATGTGGATATATCATCCAGAATTTTTGTCAGTTGTTAATGAGAGTTGGTCTCAAAATATTTTTGGAGACCCTACTTATGTATTTATGCAAAAGTTAAAAACATTAAAAAAAGATTTAAATGATTAGAATTGGAATGTATTTGGGAATGTCCAAGTCAAAATTAAAGAAGCAGAAGAGAGAGTTGAAATTGCAATGCAGTATTCAGATGCTCATCCCTTTGATGAGGAGGCTTTGAGTAATCTTGTATCAGCTCAGAATGACCATGCTAGCAGAGAAGTACAAGCCAATGTGATGCTGAAACAGAAAGCTAGAGAAAAATAGATTCAAGAAGGTGCAGCTAATACTCAATTTTTCCATACTAAGATGAAGATAAGGCAATCATTAAACTTGATTAGTGAGCTTGAAGATAATAATGGCAATATTATTTCAGATCCTTCTCTTATAGCTGATACACTAGTTCATCACTTCAGGCAGAAGTTTGAATTCCAAGAGGTTGACATTTCAGAAAAACTGTTAGATTCCATTCCTACATTAATAAATAATTTAGATCAAGAGATGTTGGATGCATTGCCAAGCCATGAAAAAATAAAGAACATTGTTTTTCAGATGGATCCAGAGAGCTCTCCAGGTCCTGACAGTTTTTCAGGTATTTTTTATAAAACCTGTTGGTCAATTATAAGTACTAATTTGATAGAAGCCATTCAATACTGTTGGAGGAGGAGATACATTCCTAGAGGTCTTAATTCAAATTTCCTTGTTCTTCTTCCAAAATGTCAAGGAGCAAAAAAAGCAAACCAATTTAGACCAATTGGATTAAGCAACTTTTTATTCAAGATTTTTACCAAAATCATTACTGTAAGGATAAACAATATTATGGAAAAATTAATATCACCTCAACAAGCAGCTTACATTAAAGGTAGAAGCATTCAAGACCAAATTCTGCTTGCCTCAGAGATGGTAAATGAAATGAAAAAGAAGAGGAGAGGTGGTAATGTAGCCTTTAAACTTGATATTTCTCAAGCCTATGATTCAGTAAGTTGGAAATTTCTTTTTCAAGTCTTGCAAAAGTATGGTTTCTCTTCTTCATGGTGTTATTGGCTTCTCACTCTATTTGAATCAGCAAAAGTATCAGTAATGGTTAATGGTGGGCCTTGTGGTTTTTTTCCAATGAATAGAGGTTTAAAACAGGGTGATCCATTATCACCTCTTCTTTTTTTTCTAATGGAAGATGTTCTTAGCAGGAACATATCTCATTTGGTGGCTCAGGGTAAAATTCTTCCAATGATGATTAAAAATGGTATTCATCCAACCCATCTCTTTTTTGCAGATGATGTGTTTATTTTTTGCAATGGTGATAAAAAATCTCTGAATAGCTTATTTACATTACTTGATGAATACCAAGCCAGTTCAGGTCAATTAATCAACAAAGAAAAAAGTAAGTGCTTCATTGATGGAGTGTCCTCTACTAGAAAGTTGCAAATATGTCAGTTGGTTAATATGGAGTTATCTAAATTCCCTGATAAATATTTAAGAGTAATTTTAGCTCCTGGTAGGGTAACTTCAGCTATGGTGTGGCCTGTTGTGGAGATGATTCAGCATAGATTAGCTAAATGGAAAGGTAAAATTTTATCTTTTTCAGAAAGGCTTGTTTTAGTCAAATCAGTCTTGTGTAGCATTCCATTATATACTATGAATATTTATAAATGGCCTGCTTCAATCATTAAAGTTTGTGAAAAGCTTATTAGGAACTTTCTATGGTCTGGTAACAGTGAAGTGAGAAAATATAAAACATTATCTTGGAAAAAAGTTTGTACTCCCTATGAAGAAGGTGGGTTAGGTATTAGAAGGCTATAAACCATTAACAAGGCTTTTCTTATGAAGATAATGTGGAAAATGATGAACTCTCAAGATGAATGGGATCTTTTATTCACTGCAAAATTCAAAGATAAACATGGTCAGTGGTTTGAAAATTGGAAACCTTCATTAGTTTATTCAGGACTGAAATGGGCTTGGTCTGTTCTAAAAGATGATATTATTATTGTCATAAATGGTGGAGTTAGCACTGTAAAATGGACTGGAAGCAAAAATGGTGAATTTACTACAACATCAGCAGTGGACAAAATAAGATTTAAGCAGCAGAGACTGGTATGGCCTTCATTTATTTGGAAATCTTTTCTGCATCCTTCTATTTCTTGTAATATCTGGAAGCTACAACAAAGTGTTTATGTTGATGATGATACAATCAGGAATGAAGGGTATGAAATGCCTTCTAGATGTTGTGTGTGTATAGCAGATCAGGATAACATGCAGCATACTCTGTGGGAATGTGATTTTAGTACCCAAATTTGGAATTGGCTATGTTCAGTTTTTGTCTTTTCAAGGCCTTCTTCTTTTGCAGATATCTGTCAAGCATCAACAGCTCATAGTCCTCTCATAATGGAAGTTTGTCTAACTGCAGCTTGCTCAGTAATGAAAGAACTATGGTTCCTTAAAAATGCAATCTTATTTGAGAATGGGAAGGTGAATGTTAACAGCTTCAAAAGCAGAATTGTTCAAACAGTTCATGAAGGTGGAATTAGAATGCAAGGTAAAAGATGGGCTCATAAATATGATTCACAAATAATTAAATTCTTTGCCTTGCAATCTAGACTAGTTCATATTAAGTCATAATTGTTCTTGGCAAGTTTTTTCTGTAATTTCAGTCCAGTCCCTGCTTTTTTTTTTGTAATTTCTTTTAGCTCCTTGTAATACTTTGGTTATTCAATTTAATAAAAAATATGTGATTAAGAAAAAAAAAAAAAAAGCAGCATCTAAGGAAGTTTACTTTGGTTTTCTTTGATGATATTTTGGTGTATATCTCCTCCATGCAAGAACATTGAACTCATTTGCATGTGACTTTCTCCCTATTAAGATCACCCAAATTGTTTGCTAAGATGAGCAAATTAATGCTTCCTTAGCTAGACATAGTTCGACTATTCGGGCCATATCATTTCAGCAAAAGGTCTTATTATTGACCCTAACAAGATTGTTGACATGCAATATTGGCCATTACCATCAAATATTAGGAAGCTAGGGGTTCCTTGGTCTTACATAACACTATAAAAAAAAAATTATGAGATTTACGAAATCTATAGATCACTCATTGAGCTTTTGAAGAATATTTCCGTTTTATGGAATGATGTAGCAACATCTGCCTTAATAAGCTCAAGATTTCCATGACTAGTACTTCATTGTTGCCTCTACCAGACTTCTTTAAGCAATTCACTGTTGAAAACTGATGCTAGTAATACTTGTATGCGTTATCGCACAACAGGGAAAGACAATTGCCTTCGATTACAAGTCATTGGGTCCTAGAGCCATAACTCTCTCTACATATGAAAAAGAATTACTATCAGTGATGATGGCTGTAAAAAAATGGAGAAGAAATCTACTTGGAGTAAAATTTATTATCCAGACATATCATTAGAGTATCAAGTACTTTCTTAAAATAGAAAATTGTTAAAATATTCCAAAAGAGTTGGTAGATGAAGCTGTTAGGCTTTGATTATGAAATAAAATACAAGAAGGAAGCCGAGAATGTAGTTACAAATTCCCTGATCAAGAAAACCACAATCAGGTGCTAGCTGCAATTCCTTGACATCAATAAGACCATCTTGGAGACAAGATATTGTGAGGAGTTATCTTTAAGATACAAAGGCCAATCATATTATCTCTTAATTTTTCATATCCCCCACAGTTATTGAGCACAACACATTACAGGATGAGGTACTGAGGTACAAGGGTAGATTGTACATTGGAAGCAGTTATGATATCAAGAAAATAATTCTTTCTTCAGTTCACTCTTCTCTAGTGGGTGGATTATTCTGGTATGCAGGCTACTGATATGATGGATAAATTTATATTTCTACTGGCCAAGAAATAATCAAGATATTTTGTTGTTTGAGTCCACTTATGACATTTGTCAAAGAAACAAAATAGCCCATAATTTTCCAGGTGGACTACCCAGCCATTAGCCATTAATTCCTGAGAAAGCTTGGGAACATATCATTAAGGACTTCATTGAGGTTTTACTAAAACACTTTATTATCTTGGTGGTGGTTGATAGACTCATAAAATACTATCACTTTATTGGACTACATCAGCATCACCCATACACTGATGCTATTGTGGGGAGTTTGTGAATCAATTATTGAAATTGCATGGGATACTTACTTCCATTGGGTCCTATAGAGATAAGATCTTTAATAACAATTTCTAGCAGGACCTATTCAAATCTCTTGGAACAAGTTTGAATCTAAGTACTGCATATCATCCTCAAACTGATGGACAAATAGAAACAATAAATGTTTGTCTGGAAAAGTATTTAAAATTTGTGACTGGACATCAACCAAGAAGGTGGTACTATTGGATAGCTTTGGGAGAATTAATGGTAGTACAATAGTTATCATACAAGTTTGAAGATGTCTCCTTTCAAGGCTTTGTATGGATATAACCCTCCACACATGGATTTTCATACTTATGCTAATAATTATGTAGCCGTTGTAGAAGACTATATGAAGAAAAGAAATTCTATGTTGTACCTTCTTAAGAAGTCACTGCATAAGGAATACAAGAGAGGATGAAGTTCTTTGATGATAAAAATGAGAATAGATAGGTCATTTGCAGTGTCTAACATGGTATACATGAAATTATAGCCTTATGGGGAAGCTTCAGTGGCTTTTCGTAAGAGCTAGTTATCTGGTAAAATTATGGACCATTTCCTATTATGAAATGAGTGGGATAATTATCTTACAAGTTGTATTTACCTCCTAGTGCCAGAATTCATCATATCTTTCATGTATCACAACTTAAGATGACAATTGGTGATTCCAAAATTCCTTCCCCCAGTCTACCAACAGCCGATCATGAAGGACAGGTTGTTATGTAACCTGGAAGTGTATTGAGCTCTAGAGCACGGAATGTAAGGGAAGTACACCAAGTGTTAATTCAATGGAATAATTCTTCTCCAGAGATTTCCACTTGGGAAGACAAGTATAATATCAAGGCATATTATCCATATTTTATCCGTGAGGACAAGGATATATTCTTAATGAAGTGGTAATGTCATGTATTTAGGGGTGCCCTTAGTCTAGAATAAATGATTAGTAGTTGTATTAGTGGTTTCCTTTAGTAATTTTATGGTTCTTAAGTGATTTCATACTTTTTTTTCTAGTTAAAATTCTGGATGTTGCCATGTATCTTGTTCATGATGGTCGAGTCTAGGTATTTTCTTTTGGTGTTATAAACATGTATGAAGGCCACCTAAGAGTTACCTGAAAATCATTAATGAAATTTCCCAAATGATATGTTCTTATTTGAACCATATAATATATCCTTTCTTTATTTCTTCACGATTTTGATATCAATTACACTAAGTATAATACAAACTTTTTCCCAAAATCGAAATTAATGTTCTATCTATGCTCCCATATTTTAGGGTATTTTCTCATCTATGGGCCTAGCCATCCCATGACAATGGTTGGAAGTTGCAAGTCCATTAAAACTCATTTTTGCTATCCTGCCTACTCTAGTTATTTTTTGGCATCCCCACAACTAGATTCTTACTTCTACCCATGTTCCCATCAGCAACATCAAATTAGAGAAGATTTCGAATCACTTTGAAATAATATGTTATGTACATTCCATTAGGTTGACATTGGAATGCAACTCCATCTCATATTTTTACTAGTTATCTCGTTTGACAGTCTGCATGCATTCCTCTTGCTTCTAAGGAAATATTAAGTACAAAACAAAAAGATCACGAAAAATAATTCATAAAAATATTAGGCTTAGAACTCTGCAAAGGGAAAAGAAATGAGAAGGGATCAGGAAAAACCACAAATGTGATTGTTGTGTAACTCTGCATGCACAACGAGAAACATGTCACTTGATTGGAATCTCGTTTGATATAATTAAAGGCAATAACTGTGATCATTGATAGAAAAAAAAAGAGGATGAATCAGAGGGTCAAAACACTCCTCACATAGGAGTTGCTCTAGGACCACGGGTTATGGGCTTGTTTTGTAGACCTTTTATTATCATGCTTGGTGATAGATAAAGGATAGAGATTGTTGTTTTTGTCCTTAAATTGGGGTTATTCTTCTATATTATAGAGGATGTTGTTGATGTTATGGTTGGTTTTCGTCGATGCTCATATATAGTCATATTGTTCTTAATCATGCAACTCGTTCTATAGTTGCAGAATAACCTACAACTACACCCTCAATAGAATTAGTAAAAACTCAAGAAGTTCTTGATGATGAATAACAATTTTCTTATTAATGTTCTCAATTGATTACAAAGAAGTATCTAAATGGAATTAGAATAGTTACAACTTTCTCTATTCTCTTTCCTAAGATATTTTCTAACACTCACTAAAAGAACCTCCCGAATTTTACATTTGAACTCCTATTTATAGTAAAACTTATACAGCTGTATATGAATTGTGAAGTATCGCAATTCATACTCGCAAAATTACTTCATCCTCGCAAAACTTCATATTTCTCCGCTACTTCTATCATCGTATCATTTTATAACTCTTTTCTCCTTTATTTATTACGATACTCGTGAACTATTATCTTGCGATATTCAGTACTTACATCTTGCCTCTTCTCATGTCAATTCTACGAAGAAGAAATGTCATGAGAATCCCTATTCTCGTAAATTTAGTGTAGTTATTACCACCCATCAAGTTCGCAACACGTCTTTTTACTTTTCCCTTATCTTTCTGACACGTTTCTTCGTAACCGTTCTTTTCAACCGTTCACGCTTACTCGTATTAATGAGTTTTTATCTTCATCAAACTCTCTTATAAATATTATCCTTTGTTTTTTCTTTTTATTCTCTTATTCATCTTCTTCACCACTTCTTCCTCTGCAATCTTTTTTTTTTTTTTTTCTTTCTATTTTCCCTCTTATATTCAATGGCACCAAAGAAGAAAACTATTGAACAAATTAATGCGGAACTTGCTGATAGAGACCTTATTATTTCTGAGATTGAAGGTTATGATAATAAATCTTCTCTCTGTGTGAAGCTCTTTACCAACTATGTTTGGGATGATCAGAAAATTTTAATCTCACGAGGTCAAATCCTCGCAGGTCTTCCTCTTCCTCTTCCTCTTTATGATGTTAAATTTCCTTTATTCTATGAAATTATTTCCCACCCCAATTTTTCTTGTGCCATTTACCAATTGACTGGTGATTGTATTCGCCTCTTAGTTGAATTCGCAAATCGTGCCGCTTTTGGGAAATCTTTGTATTTGATTGATCTTAGGAAACCTGGATTTGAAAATATAGAAATTGTTGCTGCGAATTATACAGTTGAGGGTTTCTTCAAAAATTACACACTAATTCCTGCGAGAAAAGAAGATAATCGTTGGGGTGTTCGTCTTCATCGTAAAGCTAATATCGCAGCAGATGATCTTCTCATGCACGATATTGATTATGCTTCAGGAAATAATAAGACACCTCTTCGTTCTAATGATGAAGATTGGTATAAGTACCCTTTAATATTATCAGGTTCTTATATTTCTAGGATAGTAGAACTTCCTGCGAACCTTCGTAACCGCTATTATCAACCTTGGGTTTTTAGAAATGTATGTACTTCCATCTCCTTATCTTTTTGTTACCCTTTAATTTCAAATGAGGTAAGAAACACTCTTTTATTTTTCTAAACAATATATTGTTGCCTCTGTTTCTTATCCTTATTTGAATTTACAGGTTCCACTTCTTCCTGAGATTTAACGAGTGAAAATAAGAGTTCTAATTCTTCTAAAAGGCTTCTTGCAAGACAACAAACTCTTCGTTCTGCGAAGTTTACCCAAGCTTCTGGTAGTCAAGATGATGCTCTTCGCAAAGGAAAAAGAAAACTTCAAGATGTTGTTTACGAGAGGAGGAAAAAGAAGATACTTTCAACCAAATCTCATTCCAATGTAATTTCTTCTAATGAGAACATTGAGGAAGATTTTGGTGACGAAGATGATAAATTTCCTGAGAAGGATTTTAGTTCTAATTCCGATACCCTTTCTGACGAAAGAGATGATGATAATGATGTTGATGAAGGTGGAAATGAAGATTATAGTATCCCAGAAACTTTTGCCTCAGCAATGGTTAGCATCTCTGAGGCTTTCCTCCATTCTTCTCGTGGATTAGGAAATTCTCCTACAGCGAATGCTCGCAAACTTATTGCGAAGGCTTGTAAAGTTCCTACTGTAATTGATAATAACTCCCTCAAAGGAATTTCAAGATTCGTCTCTCCTGCTTCATTATATGCTTTAGGTAGCATGGTAAGTTTCTTCTCTATTCCTTGTTTATTTCCCTTATTTTGTTGATTTCTAACCCTTTTTTTTTCTTGTTTAGGTTGGAAGAGTTAGTTGTGCTGCTTCGATTGGGAAAGACGTCATTCTATTCTTTGAGAAGAAAACTTTGAATCGTTGTAAGAAGTTAGAGGTTGAAAATTCAAATCTCCGTCAGAAAGTAGAGGATTTAAGTATTGATAACGCAAAATTAATATCCCGTCACGAAGATAATTCACAATATGCGAGCATCTCAATTGATAATTCTTCTCTTCTTGAGGAGAATAATCAATTAAAGCTTGAAAATTCTTCTCTTCGTAATGATAAAAAGCAACTAGAAGGTAAACTCTTTGCGATGGTAATTATTTTGGTTACTTTTCCTTCGTAATTTGCTAACCAATTCCTTAATTTCTCTCCTTGCTGCAGAAAATTATGCGAAGATGAATAATGATCTGGAAATTATCCTTGCTAATCGTAATAAGAAAATTTCTGACTTGAGATCTCAGCTTCTAATTTCCCAGCATAACCATAGTTTATATGTCAAGCGTTTTCGAGCTAAGATGACTCGCAAGATTTGCGAAGATAATGAAATTCCTCTCAAGAAGTACCATACGCTCCTTTGAAGAAATTCCTGAAGATACTCCATATCTGGAAATCTCTGAAAGTGAAGTTGAAGATGATAGTGAAGTTGAAGAAGAAGATCATTTTGATGGAAATAGATCGCCTGACAAATAACTTCAATCTTTTTTGTATATCTATTCTGTAACTTCACTCTTTTTTGTATGTCTGTTCTGTTTCTTTTCAATACAACACTTTCTTCTTGATTGCACTTTTAATCAATCCAACAATTTCTTTTTCAAAGCTTAATTTTGAATTAATCTTTCTTTGATGTTTGTTTCCCTTATTCGCATAACTTGATCATGTGGAGAGAAATAATATATATCTTAAAGACTTAGCTTAGTATTCCCTTTCCCCTTATTATTGCTCTTCAAATGATCAATTATCGCTAGAAGTATTAGAATATCCTTCTTATTGTGATTATGAATAAAAAGTCCTTCCTTTGAAGTATAAGAAGTATAAGCCTTTTGCCTTTTGTGGAATATTGCGAAGCAAATAATAAATCTCCCCTTGAAGTATAGGAAGTATGAAGTATATAAAATATGAAATACCCTTAATAAGTATAAGAAGTATAAAATATTTTTTGAAGAAGTATTAGCAGTATTCAATTCATGAAGAATTTCCCAATATATGAAGAAGTATAATAATTGTATGAAGAAGTATAATAAGTACTTAACCTTCGCAAAATTAAATATCCGTTGAAGAAGTATAATAAATATGATATACTCTAGAAGAAGTATAAATAGTATTGAATTTGTAGAAAAATATTCAATATATGGAGAAGTATAAGAAGTATTTAATTCTCGTAACATTTTACGAGTATGAACTTATTTGTATTTGATTACTATCAAAATCGCATCTTTTGTTAAGTCTTCGTGAAAATTCTTCAATGATGTTATCTTCTTTGATAGGGCTTCTTGTAAAAATTCTTCAATGATATTGACAGAGCTGTCTTCTCTTCAAAACTTCTTAATGTATATTCTTGTAAAATTTCTTCAATGATATTGATGAAGTTGTCTTCTTTTCAGATCTTCATAATGTGTATTCTTGTATAATTTCTTCAATGATGTTGATGCAATGAATTTCATTAATTTCTGTGGTCTTATCATGCCTTCCTAAGTAAAGGTCTTATTTTGCCACCTCTTTTGTAGTAATTTTTTGTATTTGCGATAATATGACAAGTTTGAACATTCTTGCGAACATACAACCTCGTGACATTATCGTCTTGCGATGAAATCGCAGGACGTTCTTACACTTTCATGAAAAAACCCATTGATCTCATCTTAACTTCTTTGTATAGTATTTTAGCCTCTTCAGGAAGTGTTGCGACAATATGATAAAGCCTAAATATTCTTGCGAACATAAAGCCCCATGACATTGCCGTCTTGCGATGAAATCGCGGGACGTCTCTACACTTTCATGTAGTGACCCATTGATCTCATCTTAACTTCTTTATTATGTTCTGCGAGTTGTTTTTATTTTGTTTCTTTCTTTTTTTTTTTTTTTTTTTTTTTAGAAGGCTCGCAGAACTTCATTTGTTGCACAAATATGACAAGCCTTTATGTTTTCGCAAACAAGAAGCCTCGTGACATTTGCGTCTTATAGCACGTATCAGCTCCCTAATGGAGGGTGCTGCCCTTTATCTTCCCCCTGATTTCCCCTTCAAGGAAGCGTACATCGACCATACAAGATTAGCTCTTCCCATCCGGTTCTGCCAACAACCATCTTTTGATCGCAACCTCTTATCCTTTTTGCCTATAGGGCTTATAGTTACGAGGTTGCACCCTATGGGGTGTATTTGGGCCAAGTGCATCATTTGCCAAGACTTGTCAAAAATGGCAGATGTGGTTCAACCTCACCCGGCACTCTTGACTCAACCGTGTACCTCTACGCCTTGATTGTTTTCTGCACTTCTTGGGAAAGACAGTATGCCTTAGTCGCCCAACCTAAATCTTCTTACACCACATTTTATATTGCGTAATGTCGCTAGATTATGTGAGAATCCAAGGTGTCTAACCCGGATAGGTACCCCATTATTGGGTTGTACCCCAAATTTTTTACCATGTACTAAGGGCCCTTGGTGGTGTTCCGGTTACCCTTAGCCACGTTATAGGTACCCCCTTAAATGACGTACTTTAGGACTTTGCCTCTTACGAAATATAGCTTCGCGAACTAGGGTGTACGCCACAAAGGTTTGCATGTATAAAATTTTCTGCGGCTCTCTTTCTTTTTTGGAGGCGATCTGAGATTGCGGTCTTTTATTCGCAAATTAATGAAATTTTAATCGGAATATAAATTACGAAATTCGTAACTTTTCCCAATTTCTATGAGCAAACAATATTCGTAAAATTTATCACGAAATAAAAATTTTGTTTTTCCACATACCTTATTTCCACGAGCAAACATACTGATTACCTTCTTGTTTTATTATTTTCCTTCTTCTTTCTTCGCAAATCACAATCCCTTATTATCATCGTAAATTTCTTGTATGATTATCATCGTAACTTTATTCTCTTTTTCCTTAATCCTCTGCCATTAAATTTTCACTTCTTTTCATGACCTTTGCTTTTTTTCTCCAATTTTCCTTCTCAGAGTTTTTCCTTCGCAAACTTCTACTTCGTATCGTAACATTTCTTTCCCTCACCCAATCACCCTTGATAATTCCAATACCCTTCATATGAGGAAACTTTATGCACTGATGTAGAGTGGAAGCTATGCCTAGAATTCCATGAAGCCATGGTCTTCCTATCAAAGCATTATATGGTGATTCGACATCAACAACGAGTAACGAATTTCATTTCGCATTCCACTTAATGGAATTCGCATGCTCACTTCTCCTTTGGGCTTGTTGGTAGTTCCATTAAAACCATAAATTCTGTAAGTAGAAGGTATTAAATCTGCATCTTTTCCCCCCGTAGTTTTGTAAGCAGAATAGAAGAGGATATTGACAGAACTTCCTGTATCAATCAAAATCCTATTAAGACCAATTGATTCTTCCTCCATATCATCTTCGTTTTCTTCCATATTCATGTAGATTGCTAATCTTACTACCAATGGATTATCATGTGCTTCACAACCTTCTGTAATTTCAGTGGCTTCAAAAGAAATTTCACGTTTCTTCCAATCTTCAAGTCGTGAAATTTTTGCGATGTTCATTACTTCCTTTCCTTCACCATCCCTCGCATATACCCTGCTTAATACATTATCATGAAAATCCTCTATGGTTTTATATGAATGAACAATGGAATTACAGAAAACATTCCTTGCTTTTGGTCCCACTTCTATATGTAGGATTTCTTCTCCCTTTTCTTTTGTTGTGTTCTCCCTGCGAGTTATGACTGGAGCCTGTGGTAATTGTTGCGATTTGTTTTCGCTTAAGTAAAAATTGATTTAGCTTTCCTTGATCAATCATTCGCAAGATTATCCTCTTGATATTATGGCAATTATTTGTAGAATGTCCATGAAAATGATGATATGAACAAAATTCATGACTTCTTGGACCCATTGGTGGTTCCTTTCCCATGTTCCATGGAGTTGGTATATTCTCTACCAGGATAATTGCTTGCCATATCTTTTCTACACTTGTATTCAAAGGTGGCAACTTTATCTCTTCCCTTACCATTCTTTGACCTCCTTGACCGTTGTTATAATTTTGTCTCTGGTTCCCTTGTCCAAAATAATTTTGCCTTTGTCCCCCATAATTTTCTTGTTGTTGATCTAATCTTGGAATTTGGTTATTTCCTATTCGATTATAGAAATTCTTCTCTCTATCATACTCTTCTTGATCTTTCTTGCTCATTGCTACCATTTTTGGTGGCTATCATTGATTTTCTTTCTCTTATGAAATTTGCGAAGAAGTTTGTGAGGATGTTTGCGAAGTACCTGCTACTATATTGATTATTTTGGGAAGTAAATTTGCTCCTCCTCTTGATTGCTAGTGTTTGCTCTTTGGATATGACTCCATCTTGTTTTTGCTTTTCCTCTAGTGTAATGTATTCTTCTTGCAATTCTCGTAACTCTTGTCATCATTATGGAATTCTTTCTTGAAGATTTGAACATATAATTGTTGATTCTGAACATCACATTTATGAAGGACATAATCAAGTATCTCTCATCCACACGCCCGCCATATCACCGCACATAGTCTTCCATCGTCTTACCAAATGCTTCAAACTTTCACCCACTCTTTGTTTTAAACCAAATACATCTTCAATACCAAGCCGTGAAGAGTGATTTGTGATATATGCTCCAAGGAAAGTTGCTTGCAAATGACTGAATGATGTAATAGTGTTCTTAGGAGTCCTTGAACCACTTTAAAGCTTCCTGTTAAACTCGATCTGAAGTACTTGCATAACACATCATCATGATTTTCCCATTGTAACATGCATCTTATTATGCTTTAATGTCTTTGAATAGCACATGAAGTCCCATCAAAGATCTTTTGGTAAGTGTGGGCAAGTTGCATTTTGGTGGAATTCCTCCCAATTGTACTTCTCTAGCAAATGGAGTCCTCATGACTTCTTCTATTGCTTCATCTAATTGCCTTCTATCTCCTCCCCTTCTATTGTTTATCATCCCTCTCATTTCTTCTAATTCTCGAAAGATTCGTGCATTTGCCTCAGAATTCTCATCCATTGGTCTTTTTAATGCATCTTCTCTTCTTCTACGTTCTTACGCTTCCTCCCTTGCGATACTTCGCATTCTATCATATTCTTCATTAATGTTTTCATTTGCATAATTTTGCAAATATCTTCTTTCTAAATTATCATAATTGTTCAGTCGCAGAGCATCTTGGAATTCTTGTTCTTCCCTTTATATTCTTCTCATTCTTCTCATGCGAATATCAGGAATATCTTCTTCTTCATTTCTCCTTCTTCTGTGATTTATTTCTTCTTTATTTGCTTGTACTCTGATTCGAGAATTTGGTTCATTCCTCTCCACTTCTGTTTGTTGGTTTACAATTCTTCTCTTAATTCTTTTATACTCAACATTTTGTTTGTTACGAGCCTCTTCATGTCTTCTTACTCCATTCTCGTGATTGTTTTGATGTATTGCTTGTTGTCTCTCAGTTTCTTCCATAAGTTCTTTGTTCTTCCTCTCGATTCTGATTGTTTTCTCTAGGATTTGGTCTTGTTCGTAAATTCCCCATGCTTTGTTCGTGGTTTGGTATTAAAATGAAACGATTCTCTTGATTTCTTTCGCCTTGATTCTGCGCTTGTTCTTGCATATTATTTTCATTATTGATTATCGGTGAATTTTGTCCTTCTCTTTCTGTTCTAACATTTGATCTTGCAACACTTTGAGATTTCCTTCTTTGTAGTATCTCATTTTCCATCCTCAATTCTTGATTCTGTCTTGTTAAATTGGCACGTTCTTCAGCTTCGATCATTCGTTCTTTTTGGATTCCTTGTCTCAATGTTTCTAACATCTCCCTTTCTCTTTCAAGAATTGTTCCTCCCATCAACCTCCCATTTTCTCTGATTTGTGGTTCTCTATCTCCTTCTTCTGGTGTATTAGTTCTCCAAGTGTGTATACTCACTTGATCATGATCTATTATTTGTTGAGCTTGATTTCTTCGATTACTCCTTCTCCTACTAGGTTCTCCTGTTATATTTGCTTCTCCTCCTGCAAGTCTTACACTTCTTCTTACTTGATTAATGGTTCGATGTGTTTCTTCTTCTTGTCATTTTTTCCGGGTACAGAATTCTTCAAATCCCTGTTTCTAGCGCCAATTATGTAGTTATGAGAATAACCTACAACTACACCCTCAATAGAATTAGTAAAAACTCAAGAAGTTCTTGATGATGAATAACAATTTTCTTATTAATGTTCTCAATTGATTACAAAGAAGTATCTAAATGGAATTAGAATAGTTACAACTTTCTCTATTCTCTTTCCTAAGATATTTTCTAACACTCACTAAAAGAACCTCCCGAATTTTACATTTGAACTCCTATTTATAGTAAAACTTATACAATTTGTATATGAATTGCGAAGTATCGCAATTCATACTCGTAAAATTACTTCATCCTCGCAAAACTTCATATTTCTCCGCGCTACTTCTATCATCGTATCATTTTATAACTCTTTTCTCCTTTATTTATTACGATACTCGTGAACTATTATCTTGCGATATTCAGTACTTACACGTTCTCTACTCTGAGATTAGAACATCAATAAATAGGACAATTTTTGGATACGTTGTACTTAACAGGATCAAACACAACAAGAAATTTTGTAGGTTTGACTTTAAGTCCTTTCTATTCTTTTCGACAAATATTTTGGACCCTCACATTCAATTGGAGAGTACGATAGGTCAATAAAATATTAACCATAACAATGTAATTAATTGAACAATATTTGTACTCCCTTTAACCAACTAACAACATACAGTAGAAGAGTCTGATGATTCTCAGGAAGAAAAAAAAGTACAAAGATTTTGATAATTTTAATGAGAGAACATCTTCACCAATTATAAGAAAATTCATGTCCATTAGCGATGCCTCTTCATCTTCAACGGACACCTCCTAAACGCATGTATGGTGGCTTACAGGAGGAGACGCATTTATTCAAAATTGAAATAAATTGAATCAGGTCGACCACAACCAAGGTGGCAACCTCGACCCACCATCGTAGCGGAAACATATTTGAAAATATCCAACATCTCACATAAAGTAAAGTAAAAAAAAATATATTCAAAATAAAAGTGGCTGCATCACTGACTTCCTACGTATACCCGAGTGAGATCAAGATGTTAGAGCATTGCTCAATTGAACCCACAAGTTTTGCAATCTCAATCTTGTTGTCAATGTTAGGTGATTTCTAGTCTATTAAGTCAAGTTTTGGATATGTTAGAATTGTAGTTCAGCATCAGAGATCACCCTTCAAGGCCGAAAATCGACGAAGACATTTGGAGAATTTATGTCATGTATATGTAAAGACTGAACCATTCTATTTTACTCACTATACCATCATTATATCTATTGAGACTATGTCGTATGACTTATATTAGATTTACAAAGAAGATGTTTCGAGTCAAGCTTGTCTTGTGAAACATCTCGAAATATGATTTAGAGATTAGATGTTCAAAGGTCCTTAACAATATTAGTTCTATGAATTTATTTGTGGATCAATTGAAAATTGCCCATGCAAATGATTATAACACTTGGGAATGTTTCAAATATCATAAGAGAGAAATATGAAATAGTATCGCTGGCGGTATTAATTCTATCGACCACTAGATATTTTGCAACGGCTATTTCCCCCAACTGATTCCTATAAATACGCCCTCGCATTTCTCCAAGGTACTCACACCTACTTCGAACTATATTTCACCAATTTCTCTAACTCTATTCTCATTTTAAATTTCATAATCATCAATGGCGAGATCCAATGAAGAGAGGAATATATTATGAATCGGTTTAGATTACAACAATAAATGCATCGAAGGAGGTTGCAAGAACTTGATGATGAGGAAGATGAAGATAATAAACTCATCGACATTTTGATGCTAGTACATACGTGCCGAATACCTAGAGTTCCAGATCCACAAGAAGTATTCTCAAGAAGGTATACGTATCGAGGGAGGGAATTTGACCATCAGAAGCTGATGCATGATTATTTTCTTCCCAATTGTGTGTACTCTGATCGAGATTTCCAATGTCGATTCCGTATGCCTCGGCATCTAGTGATAAAGATTATTGAAAGGATTTGTCGGGTAGAACCTCAATTTAATTATTAGTTCGATGCACTGAATATTAGAGGTCATAGTCCTGAACAAAAAGTTACTTCGGCTTTAAGGATTCTAGGTTATGGAAGACCAGCGGATGCGAACGATGAGTATCTTCGTATGGGTAAAACAACTTCATTCACTTACCTTTCATTATTTTGTGAAGTAATTATTAATCATTTTGGTCCAACATATTTATGAAAACCAACCGAGGAGGATGTTAGACAAATATTGAGGAAGAATGAGGAAAGGGGATTCCCAAGAATGCTAGGTAGTCTCGATTGTATGCATTGGGTATAGAAATGATGCCATTTTTATTGGGCCGGTCAATATCCAAAACCAACAGTTATCCTTGTTGATTAGTTATTAAGAAATCTGGATTATATTTGTTCAACACCTTCAAAATATGATAACAACTTTAGAAAGAGAACTATTTACCATGTTTTCGCTGCCAATCTAAATGAACCTTTGTTTCAAAATCAACATCGTTCTCACAACTCTCCCCGCATGCTCTCTTGGCTTTCATTATCAATGCAACACAAGCAGCTACTTCCCTGTTTATTACAATGAAGTGTTCTGCCAATCCTTTTGCATCACGAGAATTGATGTTCATGGTTTGTTCTTCATATTTCAAAAATATATTATCCCACATGGTGTTACAATGTTGTTGTGCACCATCGATACAATCTTAGGTAAAATAAACATAATTGCGAAAAATGCATTCATCCTCTATCAGTGTGTATTTTGCACCACGGACTTTGATTTTTCTAGCTTTGCCTTTCTCTTGACTTTGAGATTGTGAATCCATATTACAAGAAATGAAAAGATTTGTAGAGAAGATTGAGAAATTCTAGAGAGATTTAGAAATTCTGGTGTGAGTTGATATGAAATTGAAATTAGGTATTTATAGGGGGTGGGGAAATACTATCCGTTGGATGAAGATCTGGTGAGCGATGTTCTGAGAGCCGAGCGTGAGCTTGACTAGCGCTGGCGATTTAATGACCAGCGAGCGCTGGCTTGACCATCGATCGATGGACACTCTATCGCTCGCTGGAAACTCTGTCGTGTATGCCTATATGTTATTCCTGGCATATTGACATATGAGTTTGGAAGTTTGGCATACCCATAGGGGGTGCATATATGCCAAACATCAGTGTTTGGCATATGCATAGGAATAGGCCTTAGGCAGTGCAAACATGCACAAATAGGAACCATATGACCAATAAACAAACGTGCTAACAGGTTCTTAGTTAATTAAGAACATAGTTGTGATATATGATGTGCATTTGGAGAAACAAAGAGAAATTAAGCTAAATGTCATGCCTAGTATCTAAGTATATAAAATAACATCTTATGAAAGAAACACACAATCATATTATAAGCTGGAAACTAACTTACACTTGCAAACTGCTGAAACCAGCAGATATAAAATCAGATTATCAAATGATACAATTAACTAATGGTTAAAATAGTTGGAAAATCAAAGACGGCATTTGGGCATCAAATTATTCGGCACATTTTGAAACATTCAAAACCTACAATACTATAAAATGAGTGTTGATAATATTTTTAGACTATATAAAATGAACAAACGTGCTAACAGGTTCACAGTTAATTTTCAGACTGTATAAAATGTTTCTTCTCATATAAAGTTCAGACTCTGTATATGATCATCAAGAAAGAAAAATGCACAATCCTCAAGGTAATTGGTTTGTATGGAAGAAAGGGAAAGCGCAAAGGCTATGAATTTTCCATTAAAATTGGTAAATACTCAATTCAATCCTCACAATCAACTGCTTACATAAAAAACATATTAACTGCTTAGAACTCCATTATGAGAAAAGCTGGGAAAGATTAAGAAGTGATGCATAGATGGTCAAAATTATTTTTGTAAGAGAATAATGTTATCTACTGGTGATTATCCTCCGTTCATTGCTATGTCTTCTAAGCAGTGTATAAAAAATAAAAAAACATGCAAAATGGATTAAAAGAAAGTCTTAATCGAAACAGGAAACCTTATGTTGTTGTTGAGAGTTAACTCTTCGGGCTTTGTAGAATCAAGATACATTAAAACAGAGCCTAAGTTATACCATAGATAGTTTATGAAACCCTCTTCATAACCAAAATCATAATATGAGATAGAGCATTGTGTAGGTACCGAATATCGCAAGACATTAGCTTACGAACATCGTAATAAATATAAGAGGAAAGAGTTACAAAACAATGCGATGATAGAGGAAGCACGGGGAAGTATGAAAGATTTGCGAGCATAAAATAATCTTGCGAAGATATGTTGCGATACTTCGCAACACATATACAGTTGTGCAAATTTTACTATAAATAGGAGTTCAAATGTAAAATTCAGGAGGTTCTTTAATGAGTGTTAGAAAATATCTTAGGGAAGAGAATAGAGAAAGTTGTAACTATTCTAGTTCCATTTAGATACTTCTTTGTAATCAATTGAGAGAATTAATAAGAAAATTGTCATTCATCATCAAGAACTTCTTAAGTTTTACAAATTCTACTGAGGGTGTAGTTGTAGGTTATTCTGCAACTACATAATTGGCGCTAGAAACAGGGACCTGAGGATTGTGATAGCTAAAATTTGAAGGAATTGTGGAAAATTTGAAGATCAAATGGAGTCAGTAGATGGAGATTGAAAAAAATAAGAATGTAATATGATCACAAAGACAATGATTGATGAATTTCATAATAACATGAAGGGAAAGATATACAAGCGAGATTGTAGAGGAAGAAATATCATGGAGGTGGAGAAAATAACAAATTTGGAAGAATGGGAAAAACAAAAAATCACATTTTCAGTAGCAGAAATTCCAAATGAAGACTTGAACCACACTTCACCATTGGTGGTCACAATTCCGGTCATGCGAGAAGAGAAGAAAGCTTCAAAATCTATAGAAAAATGGAAATTAAACCGAATTTTGATCGATACAGGGAGTTCTATTAATATCATATTCTATCATGCACTTAAGGGGATGGGAATTAAAGATGAAGAAATCAAAAATTCAAAATGTCTTATTCATGGATTGGGAAAATCTACAACAAAATCCAAAGGGGAAATAGCATTACGAGTATTGCTAGGAGAAATCGAAACACATATAGTCTTATGTGTGATAAATATGGAATCTCCATATAATATGATGATAGGAGGGTCATGGATTCATGCGATCAAAGCTGTTACTTCAACATTACATCAGAAAATCAAATTTCCTACACCAAATGGAATACAGGAAATAAAAGGAGATCTTGATAGTGCAAAATTTTGTTATCAGATTGAAGTAAAACAGTGTGGAGGGAGAGCAAGAAAGAAACAGTTTCATAGAAAACTTGCGAAGGAAGCAAAAAAGGAAGAAGAATTTAGAGTGTATACAATAAGAGAAAAGGAATGGAGAGGAATACCAAGTGAGATTCCAGAAAAAGAAGGGGAACCAGTGAAAATAATCAAAGAACCAACACCTATGGGGGAGCAAAGTCCCAGCTATGTCGCAGCTGAACCAACCAAAGAAGTAAATATTGGAAGTAAAGAGGAGCCTTTATTCTTTCGAATTGGAACTAAGATGGATGAAGAAGAAGAGAAGAGAACTATTGATCTCTTGCGAGAATATAAAGATATATTCGCAGGAAGTGTAGATGAGATACCAGGAATTGATCCATCAGTGGCATGTCATAGATTGAACATAGATAAAAACATAAGACCATTCAAACAAAGAATAAGGAAGATCTCACAAAATTATCATGCATGAGATAGAAGAAGAATTACAAAAGATGCTGGATGAAGGAATCATAAGGGAAGCAAAATACCCAGAATGGATTGCGAATATTGTCATTGTTCCGAAAAAGAATAAAGGGATAAGAATTTGTATAGATTTCACTGATCTAAACAAAGCCTGTCCCAAAGACAGTTTTCCATTACTAGACATACAACAAATGGTGGAATCAGCTGCAGGACATGATAGAGTCACTTCACTTGATGGATATAAAGGGTATAATCAAATATCACTCGTAGAAGAAGATCAAGAACATACAACCTTTTTTGCTCCAAGAGGTTTATATTGTTATGTGAAGATGCCATTTGGTTTGCGAAATGCGGGTGCTACATATCAACGAATGGTTGAAAAGGTGTTCGCAAAGTGGATACATAAAACTTTGGAAGTATATGTAGATGATATGTTGATAAAAAGCAAAGAAGCCAAAGATCATGTGCAAGATTTGAAGGAAATATTTGCACAAATGAGAAAGTTCAACATCAAATTAAATCCTGAAAAATGTATAATTGGAGTTGCGTCTGGGAAATTCTTGGGATATATAGTATCAAAGGAGGGAATAAAAGTTGATCCAGAAAAAGTACAAGCAGTTCGTGACATGCCAACACCTGCAACGGTAAAGGAAGTACAAAAGCTAAACGGACTCTTGGCTTCACTTGGAAGATTTATTTCGCGAATGTCAGATAAGTGCAAACATTTTTTCAACATACTTAAGAAGGGAGCAAAATTCAAGTGGACTGATGAATGTGAAAAAGTTTTTCAAGCAATCAAAGAATATCTCACAAATACATCCATATTATAGAAACCAGAGAAAGACGAAGAATTATTGGTATACCTCGCAACAACTCCATATGCTCTAAGCGCAGTTCTGTTGCGAACAGACGCAGGAATAGAAAGGTGTAGTTGCAGAATAACCTACAACTACACCCTCAATAGAATTAGTAAAAACTCAAGAAGTTCTTGATGATGAATAACAATTTTCTTATTAATGTTCTCAATTGATCACAAAGAAGTATCTAAATGGAATTAGAATAGTTACAACTTTCTCTATTCTCTTTCCTAAAATATTTTCTAACACTCACTAAAGAACCTCCTGAATTTTACATTTGAACTCCTATTTATAGTAAAACTTTATCTTAGTCTTGTACATGAGTTACGAAATATCGCAACTCATACTCGCAAAATTACTCCATCCTCGCAAAACTTCATATTTCTCTGCACTTCTTCTATCATCGTAACATTTTATAACTCTTTTCTCCTGATACTCGTGAACTATTATCTTGCGATATTCAGTACCTACATCTTGCCTCTTCTCATGTCAATTCTACGAAGAAGAAATGATCGTGAGAACATAACCGTTACTTAGTCTTTTGAAATTTTGACACGTTTTTTGTAACCGTTCTTTTTTAGTTATTCCCTTATATAACTCCTTTATATTCTTTTCCTTTTCTTTTTCTTTTTCTTATTTCCGCAATTCTATCTTCTACTCATACTCTCTATCACTATTTTCTCTGCAATTTTTTCTTCTACTGTATCTTCATGAGTTCTCCAAGGTAATTTACCTCTATCTCTGCGTATTTCATTTGTTCTCCTCTTTAATTTCGTATAATTTGTTATCTGATTTTGGTTTATTTCAGCAAAATAACTTCGGATGAAATCTCAACTAAAGAATCCAAGCCTTAATCCACGAAGAAGAAAATCGAGAATCAAAAGGTAGTTAAAATACTCTTGCCTTCTTTCCGAACAATATATTGTTGCCTCGAGTTTTTAATCTACATTTTGATTCGCAGTTGACGAAAAACCAAATCCAAGCAAGAGATCTCGAATAACTAAACCCACACCATTAATTCCGATTGATGATTTCCTTCCGAAGTTGATAAGGAATTTTCCTCTCCTCCTCGTGAAAATGCTTCTTCACATACTCCCGCCTTCACTCCATTACACCTTTTCAATCTCCTATCAATGTCAATTTATCAACACTTCTTCAAGACCAACCCTCTCAAAATATTTCTTCAACTTCTTCTTTTGAAAAACAACCCTCTAAAATATTTCTTCAACTTCTTCTTTAGAAAAACTTGTCTTGTCCTCAAATCCTTTAAGTGCTATTTCTCGGACAATTTGCAGCTTGCTCTTATTCCTTCAAATTATTCTCCTCTTCCTCAAGAAATTCGAGATGGAATTTATTCAACTTTCCGAATGTTATCTCGAGGTTTTGACCAATCTGCGAAATCTACTAATGTTAGTTCGCAATATGAATTTTGCGAAGTTGAATAATTTCGTCAATCCAGACATTTCTTCTTCACGTCAATCCTTGGAAAAAGAAATTGAATTGCTTCTCCAATCTTTGAAAGCTTCTCAAGAAGAATGCGAGGATCTTTCGTAAAGAAAATCATCATCTTGAGAATAATTCTCGGATATGCGATTCTTCGCAAAAGAAATGATGAACTGAAAGGTATGATTACTATCTTCATATTTTCTATTTTATTTATTTATATTCTTCATATGCTTGAAACATCCATTAAAACCCATTCCCCTTTATAGAATCCATCCGAAATGTAGAAGATTGGTACTTCACCATGAATCAGATGCAACAGAATATCGAACCAAGCATGAAAGCCTCTCAAATCAATTCTCCCATTTATCTAATCTTTACTCGTGTGCTCTTGACAACTCTGATGCTCTTTCTCAAGAGAATACTCAATTAATATATGATCGAAATTTTTTGAATGATGACATATCTCAACTTTTTTTCTTCCTTAACCAAAGCTAATTTGAGAATAGAAACCTTATTAGAAGAGAACAAAACCTTATCGAAGAGAAATGTTCGTTTTTGAATACAATGATTGTTTCTTCAAGAATTAAAGACTCTTCAGAATAAATGTTGCGATCAAGAAAATCTTCTTTCTTTGTTGAAAGGTGAACTTGAGGAATTAAAGAAGTCTTCAGATGCTGAAAGAAATTCTTTTGTTGTTGAGAAGAATTCCCTTATTAATAAGAATATAGTCTTGTGTGCTAAGAAGAATCAACTTGAAGAAGATTACTCGTCATTAAAAAGTCTTAATGCCAAACTTGAGAAGGATAAAAAATTTCTCCTTTCTAAAGATCAAAAGCTTCAATCTCAACTTAAAGGATTAGTTGGTGATGGTTTTGATAATGCGATGAATCAGATGAAGAACTGTTGTCTATCTTTAACTCAATCTCTTACTTCGCAAAGAGAAGGTAGTCATTAAAATTTGACTTCCTCTGGTATATCTTTAAATTTCGTTATACTCGCAAATTTTATTCTTTGAACTTTGTTTTATTTGCAGAATCTGAGAACCACCTTCGTAATGCAAAAGCTGGATTAGAAGCCTCCTGTTCTGAGCTTCGTAAGAAGAATGCTTTGCTTTCTACTCGCTTAATCAACTCTCATTGACGTCTTACTCGGAGATTCAATTATCTTGCTTATTCCAAGGATATCGAAGATACCAATCATCAAAAGGCTATACTTCGTGAAAGTCATCTGAAAGCTCAAGTCTTTGCGAATAACATTCTCTTATCAAGAGGCTTGCCTCCTGTAAAGATTACTCCTATGAAGATATCTGACGATGAAGTTTCTCGTGAACCTGATAGTGATTTCGATTATGAGAGTGATGATGAAGATCTTGATGATGAGAAAGAATCTATTCCTCAAGGAGATGTCCCTGCTTCATATTCTTCCAAGGATGATATCTCGCAAAAGTCGAAGGCTGCTAATGACCCCTCTGATCTTAAAGATCCAGCACAGAGTGTTGATGAAGCATGATAATATTCCTTGTTCAATTTATCATTGACTCTCCTTTCTTTCTTTCTTCTGAATTCCTTCCCTTAGTTACCGTTGGTTTCCTTTTTGCGAACAATTCTATTTTTAGAGAAGTTCATTTGATATTTTACGAAGATGATCTATCCTTTCTTTTTGATATTTTGCGAAGATAATTTAACCTTTCTTTGACTAAATTTGCCCCATTTGATCATGTGAAGAGAAATAATATATAACTCACAAATAAAGCTTAGTATATCCTTTTCCCCCTATTATTTCTCTTTAAATGATTAAACATTGTTTGAAGTATTAAAATATCTGCCTCAGTTTATCTTACGAAGTTTCAACCTTTGTAGAAGTATTAGAAGTACCAAATCCATCAAATGAAGAGATATAAGAAGTATTAGAAGTATTCAATCTACCAAATGAATTATTAGAAATACACAATTCCCTTTTTCGTATTAGAAGTACTCGATCCACCAAATGAAGAGATATAAAAAGTATTAGAAGTATTCAATTCATCAAATGAAGAAATATAAGAAGTATTCGATCTTTGAATAATTATGTAACATATGACGAAGTATAATGATTATTTAACTTTCACCAAATGAAATATCCATTAAAGAAGTATAATAAATATGAGATATTCTTGAAGAATTATAAGAAGTATTCAATCTTTTTGTGAAATATTCAATATATGGAGAAGTATAAGAAGTATGTAATTCTCGTAAACTTTTACGAATATGAACTTATCTGTATTTGATTGTTATCAAAATCGCATCTTTTGTTAAGTCTTCATTAAAATTCTTCAATGATGTTGTCTTTTTTGATAGGACTTCTCATAAAATTCTTCAATGATATTGCCAGAGCTGTCTTCTCTTCAAAATTTCTTGATGTATATTCTTGTAAAATTTCTTCAATGATATTGACAAAGTTGTCTTCTTTTCAGATCTTCATAATGTATATTCTTGTATAATTTCTTCAGTGATATTGATGCAATAAATTTCATTAATTTCTGTGGTCTTATCATGCCTTCCTAAGTAAAGGTCTTATTTTTCCACCTCTTTTGTATTAATTATTTGCGATAATATGACAAGTCTGAACATTCTTGTGAACATACAACCTCGTAACATTATCGTCTTGCGATGAAATCGCAGGACGTTCTTACACTTTCATGCAAAAACCCATTGATCTCATCTTAACTTCTTTGTATAGTATTTTAGCCTCTTCAGGAATTGTTGCGACAATATGACAGGTCTAAATATTCTTGCGAACATAAAGCCCCATGACATTGCCGTCTTGCGATGAAATCGCAGGACGTCTCTACACTTTCATGTAACGACCCATTGATCTCATCTTAACTTTATTATGTTCTGCGAGTTCTTTATTCTTTTCTTTCTTTCTTTCTCCCCTTTATCAACATATCATCTACATATACCTCCAAAGTTTTATGTATCCACTTTGCGAACACCTTTTCAACCATACGTTGATATGTAGCACCCGCATTCCGCAAACCAAATGGCATCTTCACATAACAATACAAACCCCTTGGAGCAAAAAAGGCAGTATGTTCTTGATCTTCTTCTGCGAGTGATATTTGATTATACCCTTTATATCCATCAAGTGAGGTGACTCTATCATGACTGCAGTGATTCCACCATTTATGATATATCTGGTAATGGAAAACTGTCTTTGGGACATGCCTTGTTTAGATCAGTGAAATCTATGCAAATTCTTATTCCTTTATTCTTTTTCGGAACAATGACCATATTCGCAATCCATTCTGGATATTTTGCTTCCCTTACGATCCATGCATCCAACATCTTTTGTAATTCTTCTTCTATCTGTACATGATAATTTTGTGATATCTTCCTTATTCTTTGTTTGAATGGTCTTATATTTTTATCTATATTCAATCTATGACATGCCACTTGATGGATCAATTGTGGTATCTCATCTACACTTCCTGCGAAGATATCTTTATATTCTCGCAAAAGATCAGTAGTCCTTTTTTCTTCTTCTTCATCCATCTTAGTTCCAATTCGTAAGAATAAAGGCTCTTCTTTACTTCCAATATTTATTTATTTAGTTGGTTCAGCTGCAACATAGCTTGGAATTTTCTCCCCATAGGTGTTGGTTCTTTAATTATTTTTCTTTGGTTCCCCTTCTTTTTCCGGAATTTCATTTGGTATACCTCTCCCTTCCTTTGCTCTTATTGTATACACTCGGAATTCTTCTTCTTTTCTTGTTTCCTTCGCAAGTTTCCTACGAAGTTGTTTCTTTCTTGCTCTTCCTCCGCATTGTGTTACTTCAATTTGATAACAAAATTTTGCACTATCAAGATCTCCTTTTATTTCTTGAATTCCATTTGGTGTAGGAAATTTGATTTTTTGATGTAATGTTGAAGCAACAGCTTTGATCGCATGAATCCACGGCCTTCCTATCAGCATGTTATATGGAGATTCCATATCTATCACACACAAGATTACATGTGTTTCGATTTCTCCTAGTAATACTCGCAACACGATTTCTCCTTTAGATTTTGTCGTAGATTTCCCTAATCCATGAATAAGACATTTTGAATTTATGATTTCTTCATCTCTAATTCCCATCCCCTTAAGTGCATGATAGAATATAATATTAACATAACTCCCCGTATCAACCAAAATTCGGTTTAATTTCCATTTTTCTTCAGCTTTCTTATCTTCTAGCATGATTGGCAATGTGATCACCAATGGTGAAGTGTGGTTCAAGTCTTCATTTGGAATTTCTGCTACTGAAAATGTGATTTTCTGCTTTTCCCATTCTTCTAAAGTTGTCATCTTTTCTTCCTCCATGATCTTTCTTCCTCTACAATCTCGTTTGTATATTTTTCCCTTCATATTACTATGAAATTCATCAATCATTGTCTCAGTGATCATATTACATTCTTCTTTTTTGCCATCTCCATCTACTGACTTCATTTGATCTTCAAATTTTCCACAATTCCCTCAAATTTAGGCTACCACAATTCTCAAGTCCCTGTTTCTAGCGCCAATTATGTAGTTGCAGAATAACCTACAACTACACCCTCAATAGAATTAGTAAAAACTCAAGAAGTTCTTGATGATGAATAACAATTTTCTTATTAATGTTCTCAATTGATCACAAAGAAGTATCTAAATGGAATTAGAATAGTTACAACTTTCTCTATTCTCTTTCCTAAAATATTTTCTAACACTCACTAAAGAACCTCCCGAATTTTACATTTGAACTCCTATTTATAGTAAAACTTTATACAGCTGTACATGAGTTACGAAATATCGCAACTCATACTCGCAAAATTACTCCATCCTCGCAAAACTTCATATTTCTCTGCACTTCTTCTATCATCGTAACATTTTATAACTCTTTTCTCCTGATACTCGTGAACTATTATCTTGCGATATTCAGTACCTACAAAAGGCCCATTTACTACATTAGTAAAACTTTTAACGCATCATAGAAAAATTATTCTAAAATGGAGAAGTTAATCTTAGCCCTGGTTTATGCATCATTCAAGTTACAAATATACTTCCAAGCACATGTGATAAAAGTGGTAACCAAAGTTCCAATTGAATCAATCATGAAGAACACAAAAAGGTAAGGTAGAATAGAAAGGTGGAATGCACAAGTAAACCATTACAAGATAAAATACGAAGTATTATCATCGCAAAAATCACAAGTCATCGCAGATTTCTTAGCAGAATTTCCTTTGTAAGAAGATGAAGCAGTAGAAGAAATGATGGATGTTGAAAAAGAATTTGGGAATCCAAAAGACCTGTTAACAGAACCAAATAGATGGGAAATTTTAGTAGACGGATCATCCAACGGCGAGGGGAATGGAATAGGAGTTGTGTTAATTTCACCAGAAGGAGAGAGAACAACATTCTCATTCAGACTAGAATTTGCATCCACGAACAATGAAACAGAGTACGAAGCTGTAGTGCATGCATTGAAGATCGCAATAGAAAAGAAGCTTGAAAATATAAGGATAACAAGTGATTCGCAGTTGGTAATTTGTCAAATTAAAGGGGATTATACCACAAATGAGTCTTCTTTGAAGAAATACAAGAAACTCGTTGATGAATTATCTGTGAAGATACCAAAATTAAAATGGAGACATATAACAAGGAAATACAATCGACTCGCAGATGCTTTTGCATTCATTCCAAGTATGATGACAAATCCTAATACAAGAAATATCAAAATCCAGACAATTCAACACCCATCAGTGAACAAAGAAAAAGAAATTGAGGAGGCATTTTCGATGGAAGTAGAAAGGGAATTACCAAACAACATCGCAGATTGGAGAAAGGAAATTCATGCATATCTCGCAACAGGAGAAATATCCAGGAACAGACTAGAAGCACATAAATTAAAGAGTCTTGCAACAAACTATGAGCTGCGAGAAGGAATTTTATACAGAAAATCTTTCAGTGGACCACCTCTCAGGTGTTTAACTCGTGAAGAAGGAGAAAAAATATTGAAGATATTACATGGAGGAGAAGCTGGTAATCATAGTGGGGGAAGATATCTAGCGTATAGAGCAAAGATACAAGGATATTACTGGCCTTATATGCATACAGACGCAAAATTGTTGGTACGAAGATGCAAGGAATGTCAACGACATGGTAAAATAATTCATGCACCATGGGAAACATTAACTTCTTCAACAAGTTGCTGGCCTTTTGGGAAATGGGGGTTGAATATTGTTGGACCATTTCTACCTGGATCCGGACAAAGACGATACTTGATAGTCGCAACAGATTATTTCACGAAGCTCGCAGAAGTAAAAGAAGTACAGCATATTCGTGATAAAGATGTTTTTACGTTCATATTTGAGAACATCATTTGCAGGTACGGAGTTCCAGCACAGTTAGTATCTGATAACGGAAAACAATTTGAAGGGAAGAATATAGAGATGTTACTCAATGATTTTAGGATAAAATGTGGGAAGTAAACTTCGTTATATCCGCAAGCTAATGGGCAGGCAGAGGCAACAAATAAAACAATCGCAGATACAATCAAAAAGAAATTAGAAGGACATCTCAAAGGGTGGTGCGAGAAAGTACCTAGTGCAGTTTGGGCATACAATACAACTAGAAGAGAGGCAACTGGAATGTCTCCTTATTGCTTAACATATGGAGTAGAAGCAGTATTACCAACAGAGGTTGTAATTCCGACAACAAAGAAAGAATCTTGGGAAAGAAATTTAAGTGCAAGGGTGATATTAAGTGAACTGGATGATTTGGAAGAAAAAATAGAAAAGGTGTTGCACCATATGAAAATTTATCAGGAACGATTAGCTCGAGAGTATAACAAGAGAGTCATTGAACGTAAATATCAACCAGGTGATTTGGTCATGCGAGAAACACCTCCATATCAGAAAGAAAATGTAGGAAAATTAGCACCAAAATAGGATGGACCATATGTTATCAAAGAGGTTGTGGGAAGTGGAGCTTATCGGCTGATGGATCCAGAAGGGAGAGACATGGGTTTGAGACTTGGTAGACCTTGGAATATACTGTATTTGAAAAGGTATTATCCATAAAACTCATGATAAATTTTATGAATATTGTTTGCTCGCAGGAAATTTGCAAAAGTTACGAATTTCAAAATTTTTATTGCGATTAACTTTCATTAAAGAAAGACGCACACATTAATTTACGAATAAAAGACCGCAATCTGTGATCAGCTTTCAAAAAAGAAAGAAAGCCGCAGAAATATTACACATGCAAACCTTTGTGGCATACACCCTAGTTCGCGAAGCAACATTTCGTAAGAGGCAAAGTCCTAAAGTGCGTCATTTAATGGGGTACCTATAAACATGGCTCAGGGACACCAGAACATCACCAAGGAACCTGAGTACGTGGAACTTTACGGGGTACAACCCAATAACGGGGTACCTATCCGGGTTAGACACCTTGGATTCTCAACCTAATCTTGCGATGTAACATGATTTAGGTTGGGCGACTAAGGCATACTGTCTTTCTCAAGAAGTGCAGAAAACGATCAAGGCGCCGAGGTACACGGTTGAGTCAAGAGTGCCGGGTGGGCTTGAAGCACATCTTCCAATCTTGACAAGTCTTGGCAAATGATGCACTTGGCCCAAAGATACCCCATAGGGTGCAACCTCGTAACTATAAGCCCTATAGGAAAAAAGGATAAGAGGTTGCGATCATAAGATGGTTGTTTGCAGAACCGGACGGGAAGAGCTAACCTTGTATGGTCGATGTACGCTTCCTTGAAGGGGCAACCAAGGGGAAGATAAAGGGAAGCACCCTCCATTAGGGAGATGATACGTTCTATAAGACGCAAATGTCACGAGGCTTTTTGTTTGCAAAAACATAAAGGATTGTCATATTTGTGCAACAACTGAATTTCTGCGAGCATTCTAAAAAAAAAAAAAAAAAAAAAAGAGAACTCGCAGAACATAACAAAGAAGTTAAGATGAGATCAATGGGTTATTACATGAAGACGATAATGTCACGAGGTTGTATATTCGCAAGAATGTTCAGACTCGTCATATTATCGCAAATACAAAAATATTATCACAAAAGAGGTGGCAAAATAAGACATTTACTTAGGAAGGCATGATAAGACCACATCAATTAATGAAACTTATTCCATCAGTATCATTGAAGAATTTTTACAAGAATATATATCATGAAGTCCTAATAAAGAAGGCAATTCCATCAATATCATTGAAGAATTTTTACAAGAATATATATCATGAAGTCCTAACAAAGAAGGCAATCCCATCAATATCATTGAATAATTTTTACAAGAATATATATATCACGAAGACATAACAAAAGATGCGATTTTATTCGCAATCAAAAACAGATAGTTCGTATTCATTAAATTTTACGAGAATTACATACTTCTTACATACTTCTTCAAGAACGTCTCATATTTATTATACTTCTTCAACGGATATTTCATGTTTATTAAGTTTTGCGAAGGTTAAATACTTGTTATACTTCTTCATACATTGAATAATTCTTCACGGATTGAGTAATTCTTATACTTCTTCATAAATTGGATAATTCTTCACGGATTGAATACTTCTAATACTTCTTCAAAGATATTTTATACTTCTTATACTTCTTAAGGATATTTCATACCTTGTATTTCTTATATTTCAAAGGAAGGATTTCTTATTCACAATCGCAACAAGCTGAAGCTTCGTAAGTTAAATTGGGGCAGATATTCTAATACTTCCAATAATGTTTAATCATCTGAAGAGCAATAATAGGGGGAAAGGAGATACTAAGATAAGTCTTTAAGCTATATTATTTTTCTTCATATGATCAAATGATGCAAATAAAGAAAGAATTCAATTTAAGAAAGGTCAAATCATTTTCGCAAAATATCAAATGTACTTCTTAAAAGAACAAAAACAGTAGGCAGAATTGTTTGTAAAAAGAGAACCAACAGTAGCTAAGAGAAAGAGTTCAAAGGAAAGGAAGACAAGAGAATCAATGATAATTTGAGAAAGAATATTATTATGCTTCATCAACACTCTGTGCTGGGTCTTTAATATGAGCAGGGTCATTAGCAGCATTCGACTTTTGCGAAATATCATCCTTTGTAGAGTCTGCAAAAGGAACATCTCCTTGAGGAATAGATTCTTTTTCATCATCAAGTCCTTCATCATCGCTCTCATAATCAAAATCACTATCAGGATCACGAGCAACTTCATCATCAGATATTTTCAGAGGAGTAATTTTCACAGGAGGCAAGGATCTTGATAGGAGAATGTTATTCACAAAGACTTGAGCTTTCAGATGACTTTCATGAAGTATAGATTTATGATGGTTGGTATCTTCGATATCTTTGACATAAGAAAGATAGTTGAATCTCCGAATGGCACGATCACGAGAGTTGATTAAGCAAGTAGAAAGCAAAGAATTTTTCTTGCGAAGCTCAGAACAGGAGGTTTCTAATCCATCCTTAGCATTGCGAAGGTTGTTCTCAGATTCTGCGAGTAAAACAAAATTCAAAGAGTCAAATTTGCGAATATTGATAACCATTTAAAGGTACACCAGAGGCAGTCAAATTTTAATGACTACCTTCTCTTTGTAAAGTAAAAAATTGAGATAAAGATAGACAACAATTCTTCATCTGATCCATCGCATTATCAAAACCATCACCAACTAATCCTTTAAGTCTAGATTGAAGCTTTTGATCTTTAGAAAGAAGAAAATTTTTATCCTTCGCAAGTTTGGCATTAAGACTTTCTAGTTCAGAGTAATCTTCTTCAAGTTGATTCTTCTTAGTACTTAAGATTATATTCTTATTAAGAAGGGACTTCTTCTCAACGGCAAAAGAACTTCTCTCTGCATCTGAAGACTTCTTTAATTCCTCAAGTTCACCTTTTAACAAAGAAATAAGATTTTCTTGATCGCAACATTTATTCTGAAGAGTGTTTAATAGTTGCGAAGAAACGGTCATTGTATTCAAATACGAGCATTTCTCTTCTGATAAGGTTTCGTTCTCTTCTAATAAGGTTTCTATTCTCAAGCCGGCTTTAGTTAAAGAAGAAGTAAGTTGAGATATTTCATCATTCAAAAATTTTCGGTCGTAAATCAGTTGGGTATTCTCTTGAAAAAGGGCATCAAAATTATCAAGAGCACACGAATGAAGATTAGATAAGTGGGAGAATTGGTTCAAGAGGCTTGCATGCTTGGCTTGATATTCTGTTGCATCTGATTCATGGCGAAGTACCAACATTCTACATTTCTGGATGGATTCTATAAAAGGGAATGGGTTTTAATGGGTGTTTCAAACATATGAAGAATATAAGTAAACAAAAGGGGAAAATATGAAGATAATAATCATACCTTTTAATTCATCATTCCTTTTACGAAGGATCGCACAATCAAGAGAATCATTTTGAAGCTGATGATTCTCTTTACGGAGATTCTCACATTCTGCTCTTGAAGATTTCAGAGATTGGCGAAGCAATTCAACTTCTTTTTCCAAGGATTGACGTGAAATAGAAATATCAGGATTGATGAAACTATTTAACGCTTCACAAAACTCATACTGTGAACGAACATTAGTAGACTTCACAGTACTATTCAAAACCTCAGATAACATTCGGAAAGTTGAGTAAATTCCATCTCGAATTTCTTGAGGAAGAGGAGAAGAATTTGAAGGAATAATAGCAAGTTGTAAATTTTTTGGAGCAACAACACTCAAAGGATTGGAAGTTAAGATAGGTTTTTCGAGAGAAGAGGTTGAAAAAGTATTTTGCGAGGGTTGATCCTGAAGAAGTGTTGATAAATTGACATTTGTGGGAGACTGAAAACTGGGTAATGGAGTAGAGGCAGGAGTTTGCGAAGAAGTGATTTCACGAGGAGGAGAGGGAAATTCCTTATCAACCTCAGGAAGGAAGTCATCAATTGAAATTATTGGTGTGGGTTTAGTCACTCGAGATCTCTTGTTGGGGTTTGATTTTTCACCAACCTACGAATCAAAATGTAGATTAAAAACTGAGGCAATAATATATTGTTTAAAAAAGAAGACAGAGTATTTTAACTACCTTTTGATTCTCAGATTTTCTTCTTCGAAGATTAGGGCTTGAATTTCTGGTTGGAGGTTTCACCTGAGGAATAGTTTTGCTGAAACAAACCAAAATCAAACAATAAATTATACAGAAATCAAAGAGGAAAACAAGTGAAAGACGTAGAAGATAGAAGAAAATTACCTTGGAGAACTCATGATGATATAAACAGGAAGAGAAAATGGTAACGGAGAGTGTGATAAGAAGATAAAATTGCAGAAGTAAAAAGAGAAAGTAAGAAAAAGATAACGAAGAGAATATAAAAGAGTTTATATAAGGGAATAGCTAGAAAAGGACGGTTACAAAAGACGTGTTCAAATTCTAAAATAATAAGTAACGGTTATGTTCTCACGATCATTTCTTCTTCGCAGAATTGACATGAGAAGAGGAAAGATGTAGGTACCGAATATCGCAAGACATTAATTAGCTTACGAACATCATAATAAATATAAGAGGAAAGAGTTACAAAAAAATGCGATGATAGAGGAATCATGGGGAAGTATGAAAGATTTGCGAGCATAAAATAATCTTGCGATACTTCGCAACACATATACAGTTGTGCAAATTTTACTATAAATAGGAGTTCAAATGTAAAATTCAGGAGGTTCTTTAATGAGTGTTATAAAATATCTTAGGGAAGAGAATACAGAAAGTTGTAACTATTCTATTTCCATTTAGATACTTCTTTGTAATCAATTGAGAGAATTAATAAGAAAATTGTCATTCATCATCAAGAACTTCTTAAGTTTTACAAATTCTACTGAGGGTGTAGTTGTAGGTTATTCTGCAACTACACATTGTACAACTTAGAATATTCTAGTCTTCAAATGATACATATGTATTCATTTCTTCGTATTTAATAAATGGGGCTATATTTGATGATGCTATTGATTGGCATTGCTCCTAGGTTCCAGTTAAACTAATTTGAATCAAATTATTGTGCTGGAGGTAAATAAATTCTTCCGCTATTAATTTGCATTATATTACCACATATACTAAGATATTGTTCATCAACATGTGAAGTTTGTAAGATATCATGACAATTCTCTTTGTTGTTATTCTGTAATTTTCTACAACTCTTATCGTCTAGTCAGTATGGTGCCATCAACATTTGAATTGGGTTAACAAAACCTTAACAAATTACAAACCTAGAAACAATGTTTTCCCAGTTTTCATCAAAAAATTCAGTTCAAGTAAATCCCTACATTGTATACATCCCTCTATCTAGGTAATTGGGGATTTAAGATAGTAAATTAAAGATGAAAAACACAATCGTTACCTGAAATTCGTAGATCCCAGTTGTAGGTTTCGTTTCCCATGTACGAGTGCATCAGCCTCTATGAATGGATAACCCAATCCTGTAATTCAACTCTTAGGGTTTCGAATTCAACTCTTGAACTTCAACTTTTCAGCCGAGATTTTAATTTTTTCAGACCACTCGATTTGGGGGTTTTGCGATTGAGTTTGACCTATTACTAATGAAATTGAGTAATCGTTCTCCAACGTAAATTCATAATCACAAAACCACAGTGTTGTGACGATATGATTATCATCAATCGATAGAGAATTCTAGAAGTAGCAGTTGGATCTGCTAGAATTGGAGGGTTTGGAGTTATTTTTCCTTTCGATGGGTTTCTTTGAAAAGAAACAGAAAGTGGCGAAGTGCCCTTGGATTTGTAAGAATTCACGAAAAAGTTAAGAAGAGGAAAAAGAATACATAGGGGTAATTTAGTCATTTCACTGTAAACTGGTGAAAACACCTCTTTTCTTTATATTAGTATATAAGATAAAATAAGATAAGATGTTTTCTTGTAAAGTGCAACAATCAAGAATCATTAAAACTTACACGACCTAAGTATGCCTTCCTCATTGGTATAAAAAAATTTATATCGGGTTCGTTTCATGATTACAAATACGACGTAATAAATAAAATTAAAATTTTAAGTTCTAATTTTGAAAACAAAGCTTTATATGTTTCTAATTGTATATTACTTAAATATCCTCTTAAATATTGTTGTTACATTGAACTTTATGTGTACCAACAAATCTATTATAAATATTATGCTGGAGCAAAAAAAAAAAAAACAAATCTATTATAAATATTATGCTGGAGCAAAAAAAAATAAAACACACATGTATGTATTTGTGATTTATGTGGCATCACAAATAACACAAATTAAATATATTTTTTTGTTCATATTATATAATATCTTTACATGTTGTTTATTTGAAAAATGTGGATTATTTTTTCTTTCTTTTTTTTCTTTTTTTTGAAGATCTTGAAAAATGTGGATATTTGTCACCAAACATGAAATATTAATTTGTGTTAAAAAAAATTAGAATTTTTTTTTATGGGAGAACCATTAGTTTTATGCCAAACCTATCACACCGGGATCTTATAGAAATTACAATTGAACTATATAATTTGGGTGGCTATCAAGCTACAGATATATACAACGGAGTAACACTTATGTTGCCAAAAGCTACTAGTGTCAGAAGGGATGGTGGTTACATTGTGAAATTACTAGACATATGACTACTTTATGATCATGTTAGAATTTATATTTACATCTACCAAAACTGAACCAGAGTTGAAACAGAGTGAGAGTTTATTTCAAAACTATTATCATATGCTTGTTTTATGATACCAATCTGTAGAAATGACTCAAAACAAGGAGATAGAGATGAATCAGATGACTCAAATGCAACAGATAACTAACCAAGAAAGTGAAGTAAATAGATTGCTAGAAATCAACCAAGAACAAGAGCCGATTGAACCAGATAATCAGAGATTAAATCAAATCAAATATTCTTGGAAATTACATCCCGTTTTCTACAAATAGGATTTTAGTGATTGTTTTCTGCAAAGAATTTTCAAAGAATTTCAAATCCCTATGGTTGGAGAACCGTTGTACCAACTGTACCAACAATGCTTAACATATGCTTAAAGACTTATTATTTTAATATGCTTAGCATTGCTAGAACTCTCTTAAACACTTCTAAGACTTCATTTATTATGTGTGTGAACCATGATTAATTTCTTAAGTGTTTAAATGAATATCAAATAGCTTTAGTTCTTTAGCTAACTTGCCAAGCCAAACAGTCATTATACACGGTTCAGTAACCTGACATATGTATATAGTATTTTATTGTAGTTTGAAGACATAATTTGTTTACTTGATTCTCAAGTTATCTTATATTGAATTCTAAGATAACCATGGTCATTGAAAACTATAAATATATAATCTTCGTCAACTTGGAAATTCAATCCTTGACACTTCGTGTCCTAGTTGATTCTAGAGTCGCCTATATTGACTTTTTATATCTACGACTAAGAGACTTCACTTGGGAATTTGTGAAGCTAGGCTCAACTATCTTTACCTTGATAATTCATGCATCGCGGTCTTTCTTTTCTATTATCGAGGTTTTCGTAATCGTTTTCAGACAAGATAGATAGTAATCGCAAATTTATCTTCGTCTCAGACTTTGTGTTTCCTCAAGATAGATATCTAAATAATGATCTTATTTGATCTTATTTGATCTTTCGACGTTTGTTCTTGAGAGGTGGTTAAGAATCTAATTTTCTCTTAGGGATTCGTAAGTTCTATATTTGTGAGGTTTGCTAGTTTTCTATTGCAAATAGTTTTCGATACCTTGATCTTTGATCTAAATGGAAATAAATAAGCTTATCTGTTAGAGGCAGATTGGTATCATAAGTCTTCACTCCGGATAAAAAAACTATTTGGTTGTAAAGGACGTCACCTAAGGGAATCAAGTGCGTATAACCTTGCGAGGTTCAAGAGGTGTAAGGAGCGAGAATGTAACTGAATCACTTGGAAGGTAGATTCGATCTCAACTACATTTCAGTCCGAAGTCTGATAGTAGGCTAGTATTTGTAGCGGCTTAATACAATGTGGTGTTCAATCTGGACGAGGTCTCGCGGTTTTTATGCTATTGCTGTTTCATCGTTAACAAAATTTCTGGTGTCCGGTTGAATTATTTGGATACGACTAGATTGATCTTGGATATTGACTTTTGAGATCGTCCAAGTACTGTGCTTAATAATTAGCTAGGTTCACAGACCTTGTGTCTACATACATACTGATTGAGTAGAGGTTGAGATATTAACTTTATATACATATTGGCAAGGATCATTAACTTTCTTGCAATTGTATTAAGTTTCCGAACAAAAAAGTTGGGTGTATTTTGTATCCCCTTCATTTTTACAAGCCAACGCAGTTCAAGCTAAATTGAGAAAAGCATCATCATAGAAATCAATACATAAGTGATAGGTATCTTTTAGATCTGGACAACTAATCATAGCTTAATTAAACATCATTGGTTTAAGAAAAACGAAAACCTAGCATTGCATTAAATTAAGATGTTGCTTATTGGAACCAACAACATCATGAGTAACCAACAAAACCTCTGAATTATTCGTCAAAGATAAAACCTTGCATAACAATAGATATAAATCCAACGACTGCCACTCCGTTATCAACTTACCTAAGACGCAAGGAAAATATTGCAACAAAATCATGAGTAAGAAAGCTCTTGTAATGTTTCAATATTAGACATATGGTGGCAAAATTGCTGCTTTCAAGTTCTGTTTCACATCATAAGAAAATCATCCTTCGCATCTGATTATCATAGTATTCTTATAGTTTTAGTCTCCTTTTCTCCAATATATTTCAAAGAAAAATAACTATTCATGTGAAGAACCGCCTGAACTCTACTGCCGTTAACATAGATATTGTCACGACATACAATATTATTCAATGTTTTAATTTTAGAATTATAACTTGAGAGAATCTTTTTATAATGCGATAACAAAACTTCACCGGTATTTGTAACGGTAAGGGGTCATATCCGTAGGCTGTAGATACAAGTTTAAACTCCCAGACCCAGATTTCATGTGTTAGAGCATTTCTCGGTCGAACTCGCATGCGTTGATATCTCAAGCATGTTTGTCAATGTTAGTGATCAAAACTATAAGTCTTGATTTCTAGTCTACTATAGCTAAGGTCTCAGACTAGGATAAAAAGTGTAGTTGAGCTCAATAACTCCATGGCAATCATCATACAAGACGAAGGACTACTCAAAGAACTGGTGGATCTTCATCGACTAAAAGTTATATGGATACTTGAACTTATCTCTATCACTCAAAAGTCTATTTATCTCCTATCTTGAGACAAAATTCGTTTTGCTATATAGACCTAGATTATACACATTTGGTATTTCGAGCCGAGTTTACCTCGCCTATCTATTTCTAGAAATATGTGTTGGTAAAGCTTTCACTTTAGCCATGTTCATCTTTACCTAGTGACGAAAGTCATGTTAAGTTTCAATCACTTTGAAAATTGCTCTGACGAAATATGGTTTGTGAATAACAACTATATAACTGTTAAGTGCATATTTTGCATATATTTAATGTCGAATCCATGCTAGTAATTGCTTAGTTTCTTGCAAATTATTGTATATTACGTTTGTTTTGTTTTATTTATATTTTACTAGGTGAATCATCCAAAAGAAGTAAATTTGCACTTTATTATGCAATAAAAGAAGTTACCTAAAAGAGGAGAAAGGCAAAAGACCAAGTAGAACTCATTCAAACCTAGGATTCCTTGATATCATTTCGAAGAGGACGAAAAGATGAAGCAATCGGCGAAAGAACGAGCTCATTCCGACATCATATGAGGAAGCTAGGAGAAAAACAAGGGGTTTAGCCAGAACTGATAGTTAACTAAGAATGAAACAAGAAATTGCACTGTCAGTCTTTCAAGACTGACAGTTGAAAGGGTAAATTTTTAAAGGCACCAACCAAGTAGATCAGAGGCACCACATTTCTTCTTCATGCACAAGCGATCAAAAACCAGGGTTCTTTTCATGAACAGTAGAAACTGGTTCAGTCGTCGTTTCCTGGATATTCATGCTACTCTGCTGCGAGTAACAATCAGTCATCATGCCGCACCAACAATGAGAGTTTTGCCAAGAACAGCACAGGAAATACAAGGCATTCTATGCATTAATCACTAATGCTAAAATTCACAAAATATTCGGGGGATTGTTGCTACATGCTCCACTCTAGGTGAATTAATTAAGTGAAGAAGTATTCATCACTTATAAAATAATCTTATCCTCTATGGGTTGTTTACACAAAAATTGGTTATACAACTTTAGCCCTGAACTAAAATCCACCATCAACAGTTGTCCTTTAATTTTGGATCTGACTTGCGGTAATCTCGCAAGCTTGTTAGTGATACTTCTTCGCAAACCTCTTTCGTTCGCAAGATTATCACACTTTATTCATGTTTATACTACTGTCATCTATTACGTCACTTTCCTAACCATTCTGCGACATTTGTAATGAGTTGTTGAGAATTTCGCAAGAGTGTTGTTGTTAACTTCTCAAGACTGTTGCTCATGCGATATTCTGATGCTACATCTTGCCTCTTATCATATCTTCTCTGCAAAGGGGAGAAAATCATGAGAATCTTATTTCTTCAGAATGCCGGAACTTCCCATCTTTCCATATTCTTATATTCTGACACGATTTTGCATTCTTCGCCAAATTTACTACACGTATCCCTTCTTCCATCCAACTTCTGACACGTCCTTTTCAACTGCTGTATTTCAATTGTTCACGTCTAATCTTCGCATTAAATGTGTTTATCTTCTCGAGTATTCTTCTCTCTATATATACTCTTTTCATTTTTCTCTACTCTTCTTTTTTACTTTCTTTCTTATTTTATCTGCAACTTTCTTCACTGTTCTTCCGTGAATTCTGCTCCTGCTACTGTAACTTTTCCCAATTCTTATCTTTTCAAATTTTTACTTTTTTCTCCATTCCCATACTAAAAAATGCCTCCAGCCGGTCGTAATAATGAGATTGCCTTTGAAAAGGATCAAAAGAAACTTCAAAACAGAGGTTTTACTCTATCTTGCATTCCCGGTCAGAACCCTAAATTTGAGCTTACTGCCAAATTATTTTCTGATTATCCCTGCAATTAGGGAAAGATCATAGTCTCACTAGGTCAGCTTGAAGCTGTTCTTCCCATTCCCCTCTATGATCCTGAGCTCCCCTTGTTTTATGAAATTCTTTCTCATGCGAAGTTCTCGCGAGATGTGTACCAATTGAGTGGGGATCGTATTCGTCTAATGATCGAGTTTGCCACTCGCGGTGCTGGTAAGGAATCTCTTTACCCCACTGAAGTTAAGAATCCTAAATTCGCTGAAGTTGGGATTATACCTGCGAAATATATTGTATAAAACTTCTTTGCGAATTATGAAGTAATTCCTATGAAGAGAGACATTACTTGTTGGGGTGTCCGCTTACATAAGAGAGATAATGTTGTTGATGAAAAATTAATCATGCAAGACATTGACTGGAATCCTGGCGATAATTCTACCCCGCGTCATTCTAATGATTACAAGTGGTGTGTTTTCCCCTTAATTCTATAGGGTCCGTATATTTCTGGTTCTCATGTATTACCTGCGAATCTCGCAGAGTACCGACCCTGGGTATTCAACTGGCCCGAAAAGGATGGAGAGGTACATTTCCACCTTTTGCTTGAATCATTATTATTATTTTTCTTATACTCTTACATATGTTCTCTCTAATCACTCCAATATTTTTGCGTAATTGCGAAATTACCAGATTGAGAGGCTGAAAGCAAGCTACAAGAAGTTTGGGAAAGCTAGTACTTTATCAGCTTTTCAATCAATTACATATGAAGTAAGAAATATTCTTTTTAAGATTCTTGATAATATATTATTGCCTCTATTTCTTATCTTTATCTGTGTTTGAAGGCTATTGGTGAGATAGAGGAACCCTCCAAGGTTGCGAAGAGCAAGGGTAAAGGTAAAGGAAAAGGTGCTCCTCGCAAGGAGAATTCTGCTCCTCCTCCCTCGATTCCTCAAGATAACGAAAGTTCCAGTGACAATAATAATGATGATGATGATGATGATGATAGTGATAATGACGATATCTCTCCTGCGAAAGAATCTTCTCAACCTGAATCTTCCATGGCTCAGCTGTCCGACATTTTTGCTAACACTATGCACGGTATTGGGAATGATGCTTTTACTAGTACGTGTTAGACCCTCGCAAGAATCTGCGATGCTCCTATATTGGTTGATAATGATTCTCTTCGTGAAGTTTCGATATCAGTGACTCCTAGTCTCTTAAATTCACTTAGCACTCTGGTATATTTTCATTTCTTCGCTTCCTCTCCATACTTAAAGTTTTAGCTATATTTATTTTGGTAACCTTTGCTTTTTCTTCACAGGCTGGAAGGGCTTCTTTCGCTGTTGCCTCAGATTTGGAGACGAGACGTATAGATTCTGATAAGAGGAATACAAATCTTCGCAATAAAAATGAAGAATTAAAATTTGAATCTGCTGAACTTCGCAAGAATAATGGAGAATTGGAAGCTGAAGTTGCTGAGCTTCGCAAGAAGAATAAAAAGCTATAAATAGACGTTTCAAGCAACAAACACAAGATATCTGATCTTGAAAAAGCCAACCAGCATCTCTATGGTAAGAATTTTTCCCTTTTTCTCTTAATTCTTTTATCCTATTGTTTTAGCTTATTCAAGCAACCATTTTTGCAGATATTTATGGTCTTACTGATGAGGCTACACTCCTCCGTTCTTTTCCTGAACCTATAGATGAGGATACCCTTCTTGATTGCCTTAATAATTCCTTAAATAGTTATTCAAATGACAAGATTGAATCTCTTTCCATAAATGACCTCAAATCCAAACTTCGCCTTTTAGAAATTGACCACAGGTCTAGTTTGAGTGCAGCTAATACGTCTAAATGTCGCTATCTTAACTCCAAAGAAGAAATCAATAGTTTAAGAGCCAAGAATAGTAATCTCATAGACGGAAAAGATCGTATATCTAGACAAGGTGCTCAAACCTTAGCGGAATTCCATAAAACTCTTCTCGAAGTTCAAATTGAAAGAGATAGACTTATTTGCGAGAATAGTGCTCTTGTTGGGAGGGAAAACCAAGTTCGCTCTCGCCTTCTCATTAGTAATGATGATGAATTCGCTTGGGCTGCGAAGATTCTTGATAATGCCAGAAATAATTTAGGTGTAGATGTTAGTCTTCAAGATGAGCATTCTGCCCTGATTAAGGATATGATCTCTGAAAGAGAAGGTTATTACTCTTGTTTTTCTACTAATCCATTTCTTTAACTGAATCTCCACTATTTCACTGATTTGTTGTTACTTGTTCGCAGAATTGGAAAGAAGACTTCGCCAAAGAATTGAAGAATTGGAAGCTTCCAAGAGGAAACTTGCAAAGGACCTTTCTTCTCACAATGAGAAATATTCTAGACTAAAGAATCAACTGAAGATCACCGCTGTGAACTTTAGTATTGATGCTATTGGTTTTTGCAACAATGCCATTAGGATGGTTTGCAATGACCACAAGATTCCTCATTCCGCATATCCTTATCTTAAGGATAAAATTCCAGAAAAGACTCCTAACCTAGTTATTTCTGAGAGTGAAGCTGAAGAATCTGAAGAAGATGAAGAATCTGAAAAAGAAGAATTTGAAGAAGAAGAGAAAGAACAATCTGGCGAAGACGGTGAAGAAACCATTGAGAAATAACTTTTATTTCTTTCTTCAATTCTTTTGTAATATTTGTAAATTTGTTCCTTTCTCCTTGTAATATATGATTGTGAATTTCTCGAGTTTCTAATGCTCCTTAATGTATAGATTTTCCTTGTCTCTATCTGCATTCATTAACAAAAAATTCTTTTTTGCAATATGATTAATCAATATAATTATTAATTCTTAACTATTTGCGTAAATCTGTTATATAAAGACGAATAACAATTTTGTCATTTTGTTCATTCCCATACTTGCCTCTGTTATTCGATCTGTGATATGAAAGATTTAAGCAAATGTATGCCTCAGTTTCGCAAATATTTCTGCATAATTTCGCAACCATGTATTTCATGAAGCACTTTCTCTTGTGGTCTTATTTTGCCTTCCTATTTAAAGGTCTTATTTTTCCATGTTTTGTTTTTATGACAAAATCGCAGGATGTTCTTACACTTGCATGTAAAAACCCATTGATCTTGCCTTATCTGCGTTTTGTTAATTTTGTTGCGACAATATGACAGGCCTAAGTTTTTTTGCGAAAACAAAGCCCCATGACATTTCCGTCTTGCGACGAAATCGCAGAACGTCTTTACACTTTCATGCAAAAACCCATTGATCTCGTCTTATCTTTTCTCTAGTATTTTTTCCTCTTCAGGACTGTTGCACAAATATGACAAGCCTAAATATTCTTGCGAACATAAAGTCTCATGACATTTGCGTATTTTTTGACACTGTCATCTCCCTAATGGAGGGTGCCGCCCTTATCTCCCCCCTGGTTTCCCCTTCAAGGATACGTACATCGGCCATACAAGACTAGCTCCTCCCATCCAGTCTTAACAACAACCAGTTGTTTTCGCAGCCTCTTATCCCTTTTGCCTATATGGCTTATGGTTATGAGACTGCACCCTAAGTGGGGTTTTCTTCGGGCCGAATGTATCATAGTCAAGACTTGCCAAGAATGGCCATGGTAGTTTCATATGCCCCGGGAAATCTTGGCTCAACTGTGTACCTCGACACCTTGATCATACTCTGCACTCCTTAGAAGAGACCCTCGGTCATCCAATATAAATCATAATAGTTTAGATTGAAAATCCAAGGTACCTCTCCTGGATGAGCTTTCATGGGTCCCAAATCTCCATGACTCAAGTTCCAGCAGCGGTATAAACTTATTCCTAAGCCATGCAACAGATACCCCCTTATATGACGCACTTTAGGTCTTACATTTGCCTCTTGCGAAATTTTATTCGAGAACTAGGGTGTACGCCATAAAGGTTCGTCCCATTCTAATATGTCATTTTTTTTTTTTGCATTTCAGCTCTTGTATGATTTTTCAATCTCATCTTTCCATTGAGTAAAAACATATTTTTTGAAGAACTTTCTTTTAAAAATCATTCATATGTCTCTTGAATTTCACAATTTAGAAATTTTTACCTTTATTACTTACTACTTTTTGCTTCTGCTTTTTTGCTGCGTTTTTCTACTTTCTCCGCATCTGCGATATGCTCTCCATCCACTGTTTTCAGTAATTGTTGACGTCATAGCATTCTTTCTTCTCTATGCGCTATTGTGTCAACCATCAATCTCTCACTCCTTTGCCTTTGTTTGATTTTATATTTCCAATTATTCTTTTTCGCAGCTCTATCCTCGCAAGTTTCCACATCAATTTCATAATATTTCTTCCCTTCAGCCCAATCTCCTTTTATGACTCCAACACCACTAGGATGAGGAAACTTGATGCACTGGTGGTAAGTTGACGCTACACCTAGAATCCCATGCAGCCAAGGTCGGACAATTAAGGCATTATACGGCGATTCTACGTCGACGACACAAAATTGGATCTTAGAAGATATCCCCTTTAATGGAATTTGCATAGTGATTTCCCCTTTAGACTTATTGGCTGTACCATTAAAACCATAAATTTTGTAAGTTGAAGGCATCAGCTCCTCGTCTCTGCCTCCCATTGTCTTATAAGTATGATAGAATAGAATATCCATAGAGATTCCGGTGTCAATTAAAACTCTATTGATCTCCCATGAATCTTCAGGTTCATCATCCTCATCTTCATCTTCATTTTCATCTTCTTTATGTTTTGCGTTTATCTCTAATCTCACCACTAATGGATTGTCATGAATTTCGCCAGGCTCAGGTACTTCTTGCGCGGTGAAGTAAATAGTCTGTTTTTGCCATTCTTCAAGCGGCGAAGCTTTCGCTATATTCATAATTTCTCTCCCATCCGCATCTCTCGCGAAAACCCTGCTTAGAACATTGTCGTGGAAATCTTCGATTGTCTTATATGAATGTACGATGGAGTTACAAAACAGATTTTTCTCCTTTGCTCCAACTTCTATCACGAATGTTTCTCCTTCCTTTGTTGTATTCACTCTGCGAATTTCTGGCGCTGGTGGTAATTGCTGAGACTGTGGATGCCCTATTAGAAAATGGTTTAATTTTCCATGGTCTATCATCCTTAGAATGATTCTCTTTATATTCCTGCATTCATTTGTTGAATGACCATGAAAATGATGATAAGGGAAAAATTCTTGACTTTGATTATTCGGATGTGGCTCTTTTCCCATATTCCAGGGCGCTGGTATATTTTTTATTAAGATTATTGCCTCCCAAATTTTCTCTATTCTAGCATTCAGAGGCGGTATCTTAATTTCTTCCCATACTACCCTCTGAATTCCTTTCCCTCTATTATAACTTTGTCTTTGACCACCATAAGTCTCTTGCGGCTGATCAAGCCTCTGAATCTTATAATTTCCACCTCGACTAAAAAAATATCTTTCTCTTTCGAATTCTTCTTGATCTCTGCTTCCCATAGCTACTAATTTCTGTTGACCATTATCCATACTTTTTTCTTGCTTCACCTGCGAAGTGCTTCTAGGACCAGAATAACGCTACAATACTTCTCTGCGAGATTAACAACACTTCTCAGCGAGCGTCACCGCAAGATTTTCAACTACACTTTGTGAGTGTCAAAAAAGCAGTCAAAAGACGTAATAACTAACGATTGAAGAAAACTTGAGAAAAGAATGTTTGTCCTGCGATGGTTAAAAAACTTGCGAGAATGAACATTATAACTATCGCGGTACAATCGCAGAACCAACCCGAAATAAAAGGAAAACTTAGCTGTCATCCATTAGGTAACCACCCTATAAATATAGACCCAAGGTGTCCAGAAAAGGATGATGTATTTTTGAGAGTTAAGAAAGTCTTGAGGAGAGAGAAACTTCAAGAGAATAGTTGTAATCATGAATTCTTCCATTTCTGTAAACATTTCTGAGAACAAAATAATAAAGTGTCATTTTTAATCTTCAATTATGAGTTGATTATAGCAAAATCTTAACAAGGGTGTAGTGTGGGAAATCCTGCAACTACATTTTGGCGCCCGAAACAGGGATTGAATTAGCAAAATCATAAAAAAGGTGAAGAAGAAGATAAGAATTATTCAAGATTAATAAAACCATAACACAAATCAGTGAGATATTTGAAGGAAGGATGATTAGTATCAAAGAGGATTGTAGAAAATTGGAGTGTGGTATGGTAACAAGAATAATGATTGATAGATTTCATGAAAATATTAAGGGGAAGATACACAAACGGGATTTTGAAGGAAGGAAAATTATGACGGTGGAAAAAAATATCACCATTGAAAGATTGGGAAAAGTAGGAGATCACATTTATAGCAGCAGAAATACCAGAAGAAAATCTAAGTCATACATCTCCATTGGTAATCACAGTATCCATTATACCAATGAGAAAGGAGGAATCAATAAAATCTGTAGAAGATTGGGCTATGAATAGAACTTTGGTGGATGCAGGAAGTTCTGTAGATATAATATTTTATCATACTTTCAATAAAATTGGATATAAGGATGAAGAAATGTCTTATTCAACATATCATGTTCATGGCTTTGGAAAATCTTTAACAAAACCTAAAGGCGAGATAGTGGTACGAATTCCACTGGGAGAGATTGAAACACAAGTAACATTATGTGTGGTAGACATGGAATAACCGTATAACATGATATTAGGAAGACCATGGATACATGCAATCAAGGCTGTAGCATCAACGTTGCATCAATGCATCAAATTTCCTATACCCAGTGGAATTGGAGAAATTAGAGGAGACACAGATTTTGCGAAATTGTATTACCAAATTGAAGTAAGAAATTGTGAAGAACGTCCAAAGCTACGAAAGGCTCGCAGAAAATTGGCGAGAGAAACAAAGAAGGAAGAAGAATTTAAAGTTTACATGATAAGAGCAAACGAAGGAAAAGGAATACCCAGCGAAATCTCGCGAGAAGGAGATGAACTCACGAGAGTTATGAAAACACCAACACCAATGGGTGAACCTGAATCCAATTATATTGCAGCAAAACCAACAAAAGAAGTAAATATTGGGAGTGAAGAAGAGCCTAAAATGCTGAAAATTGGGACTAGAATGGAGGCAGATGAGGAAGAAAGAACTATAAATCTCTTGCGAGAGTATAAAGATATCTTAGCGTGGATCATGGATGAGATTCCAGGGATAGATCCATCAATAGCAGGTCATAAATTAGAAATCAACAAAAACATAAGACCGTTTAATCAAAGAATAAGGAAAATCGCAACAACATACCATCCTCAAATAGAAGAAGAATTACAGAAGATGCTCGACGCGGGAATTATAAGGCAAGCAAAATATCTAGAGTGGATTGCAAATATGGTAGTGGTCCCAAAGAAGAACAAGGGGATAAGAATTTGTATAGATTTCACTGATTTAAACAAGGCTTGTCCTAAAGATAGTTTTCCATTACCAGATATCCCACAGATGGTTGAATCAGTAGCGGGAAATGCTAGAATATCATCGTTGGATGGATATAAAGGATATAATCAAATCCCTCTCGCTGAAGAAGATCAAGAACATACCGCATTTTTTGCTCCAAGAGTATTATATTGTTATACAAAGATGCCATTTGGCTTACGAAATGCTGGTGCAACGTATCAAAGAATGGTGGAGAAGGTGTTTGCAAAGTGGATTCACAAAACATTAGAAGTGTATGTAGATGATATGCTGATTAAAAGCAAAGAAGCTGAGAATCATATACAAGATCTGAAGGAGATTTTTGATCAGATACGACAATTTAATATTAAAGTGAATCCCGATAAGTGTACTTTTGAAGTAACTTCAGGGAAACTTTTGGAGTATATTGTATCAAAAGAAGGAATACAAGTTGATCCGGAAAAAGTACAAGCAATTCGCGATATGCCAACGCCTGCGACGGTAAAAGATGTGCAAAAATTGAATGGACTCTTAGCCTCGCTAGGAAGATTCATCTCGTGATCTTCAGACAAGTGCAAACATTTTTTCGATATACTCAAGAAGGAAACAAAATTCAAGTGGACAGATGAATGTTAAAAGGCTTTTCAAGGAATAAAAGAACATTTGATGAACATAACTATCTTACAGAAAGCTAAACCGGGAGAAGAACTATTGATTTATCTCGCAACAACCACATATGCGCTAAGTGTTGTGTTGCTAAGAGTAGATGCAGGGGTAGAAAAACCAATTTATTACATCAGCAAAATGTTCAATTCTGCAGAGAGAAATTATTCAAAGATTGAGAAACTAATTCTAGCATTGGTGCATGCAACCTTTAAGCTTCGCATCTACTTTCAAGCACATAAGGTCAAAGTGTTAACAAAAGTGCCAATTGAGTGAGTCAGTAATGAAAAATTCAAAAATATCAGCCAGAGTTGAGAGATGGAATGCACAAGTAGGACACTTTGATATTCAATATGAAGTTTTATCCTCGCCAAAGTCACAAGTTATCGCAGACTTCTTAGCTGAATTTCCTTTAGAAGATGATGAAGTTGTGGAAGAGATGATGGATGTAGAAGAGGAACATGGAGATCCAAAAGAACTATTAACAGAACCCGACAGATGGGAGATATTGGTGGATGGATCATCAAATAGGGAAGGAAATGGGATTGGAGTTGTTTTTATTTCACCAGAGGGAGAGAAATCAACTTTTTCATTTATCTTGGAATTTACATCCACTAATAATGAAACAGAATATGAGGCAGTGATTCATGCTTTAAAATTTGCGGTAGAAATGAAGTTGGAAAATGCTAGAATCACCAGCGATTCACAGTTGTCTATTCGCCAGATAAAAGGAGAATACACAACAAATGAACCATCTTTAAGAAAGTATAAAAGATTAGTCGAAGAATTATCTGCGAGAATTCCAAAATTAAAATGGAGACACATATCAAGGAAAGATAATAGGCTCGCAGATGCTTTTGCTTTCATATCCAGTATGATGACAAATCCAGCTGCGAGGTGCATAAAAATTCAAACACTTTTATTACCAGCGATAAACAAGGAAGAAGAAGAGGAAGATGTGATGATGGTAAAAACTGGCGAAGAACAATTAAAGAGCAACATTACAGATTGGCGAGCAGATCTTCATGCATACTTTGCAAGAGGATAAATCCCAAGAAATCGACTGGAGGCACATAAATTAAAAAGTAGGGCAACCAATTATGAATTAAGAGATGGAGTATTATATCGCAGATCTTTTAGTGGACCATCGCTAAGATGTTTGATGAGGGAAGAAGGACAAAAAATATTGAAGATGTTGCATAGTGGTGACGCTAGTAATCAAAGTGGAGGAAGATCTTTGGCATATAGAAAAAAAATGCAATGCTATTACTGGCCATATATGCATGAAGATGCAAAACAACTCTCAAGGCGTTGCGAAGATTGCCAGCGATATGGAAAGAAAATACATGCACCAGGATCACCATTATCATCTTCAACAAGTGTATGGACTTTTGGGAAATGGGGGTTAGATATTTTGGGACCATTTTTTCCTGGTTATGGACAAAGAAGATACCTAATCGTCGCAACAGATTATTTCACAAAATGGGGAGAAGTAAAGGCAGTACAACATATCCGCGATAAAGATATTTTTACATTCATATTTGAGAATATAATTTGAAGATTTGGGATTCCAGCACAGTTGGTGTCTGATAATGGGAAGCAATTTGAAGGGAAGAATATAGAATTGCTACTCAATGCATTTAAGATAAAGTGTGGAAAATCTACTCCTTTATATCCACAAGCAAATGGTCAAGCTGAAGCAACTAATAAGACAATCGCAGACATCTTAAAAAATAAGCTAGAAGGATACCACAGAGCATGGTGTGAACAGGTGCATAATGCAATATGGGCCTACAATACAACTAGACGAGAAGCTACTGGAATATCACCTTTTTGTTTGACGTATGGATTTGAAGCTGTGTTACCAATAGAAGTAGCTATTCCTACAACAAAAAGAGAAGCTTGGGAAAGAAACCTAAGTGCTGGAATGATTTTAAATAAATTGGATGAATTAGAAGAAAAAACTTTGCAACATATGGAAAATTACCAGCGAAGATTAGCTCGCGAGTACAACAAACGTGTTAAGAAACGTGAATTTCAACCTGGCGATTTAGTGCTGCGAGAAACACCAAGTTATCAACGAGAGAATGGTGGAAAATTGGCGAGAAAATGGGATGGACCATACATCATTAAATAGATAGTTGGAACCGGGGCATACAAACTAATGGACCCTGAAGGGAGAGATGTTGGTCAAAGACTTGACAGACCATGGAATAGACTATTTATGAAAAGGTATTATCAATAACAACTTCTGCAAGATAAGAGATACATGTACGTTGTTAAAAAATAAAAAATAATAAAAATTCTCTGATTACAATTACAAGGTTCTTCTTATAACAAAGCAAAGTAAGATCTCTTTACATGACTCAGGGATAAGGTTATACTGCTGCTGGAACCTGAGTTATGAATAAGTTGGGGTTAAAGAAAACCTATCCAGGAGAGGGATCTTGGATTTCCAATTATATAAGGTTATACCCTGGTTGGACGACTAAGAACCTCTTCTAAGGAGTGCAGAGTATGACCAAGGTGTCGAGGTACACGGTTGAGTCAAGGGTGCCCGGGGCGTACGAAACTACCCTGGCCATCCTTGGAAAGTCTTGGCTATGATGCACTCGGCCCGAAGAAAACCCCACTTAGGGTGCAGTCTTGTAACTATAAGCCATATAGGAATAAATGACAAGAGGCTGCGAAAACAACTGGTTATTGGAAAATCTGGATGGGAGGAGCTAGTCTTGTATGGCCGATGTGCCCTCCTTGAAGAGGAAACCAGGGGGAAGATAAGGGTGGCACCCTCCATTAGGGAGATGATAAGTGTCTAAAGACGACAATGTCATGGGGCTTTATGATCGCGAGAACATTTAGGCCTGTCATATTGTCGCGTGACGAAAATTATACAGAGGCAACAAGCCAAAAGATAAAAGTTAAGATGAGATCAATGGGTTTTTACACGAAAGTGTAAAGACGTCCTGCGATTTCATCACAAGACGGAAATGTCATAGGACTTTGTTCTCGCAAGAGGATATAGACCTGTCATATTGTCGTAATAAATACAAAGAAACAAGGATAAGGCAAGATCAATGGGTTTTTACATACAAATGTAAAGATGTCCTGCGATTTTGTCGCAGAAAGAAAAGTTTGGCAAAATAAGACCTTTAACTAGGAAGGCAAAATAAGACCAACAGAATAATATTAAACATTAACTATTTCAGAATGCAAGAAATATTTGATCCTCGCAGGAGAATATATGAGAAGGCAACTTTCTTTGGGATTTTTCAGAATATCGCAAGAATTCATTACATCGCAGATATAATCCTATTTTCGCAAGAAGATACATGAAATAATTCAACATCTCAAGAAAGTTAATAAAGGGCAAGTAGGGGAATGAATAAATAAGATCTCATTATCTTCCTTGAGAATGTTCAAAGTAAACAAAAATTAAAGGTTGCAAAAGTTACATTGCTCTCAAGAAAGAAGAAGGAAAAGAAAGTAAGAATGAAATTCAAGCTTCAGCGATGGTCTCGCCAGACTCAGGATTTTTACTATTATTATTAGCATCACCAACATTTTTCTCATTACGAGTCTCTCCTTCTATGGGAGAACTTTTTTCTTCTTCTTCTAGTTTATCTTCTTCGACATCTTCTTCAACATTTTCTTCAATGGGTACATATTCTAAATCCTTGTCCATAGGAAGAGGGATTTCATCATCATCAACTTTTAGAGGAGGAACAGATACAGGAGGGAGAGAATGGGATATCAGAATATTATTAACAAGAACTTCAGCACTAAGGTGAACCTTGCGAAGGAAACCTCTGTCGTGATTTCTAATCTATATATTTTTGAAGTACTCGAGATAATCAAGCCTTCTCTATGCCTTATCACGAGCTTCTACAAGATCAGAAGTGAGAATCATGTTTTCTTTGTGAACTTTATCCAATCTATCAGTAAGGTCAGCGATGGTATAATGAAGATTTCTTTCAGATTATGCAAGCAACAAAAATAATTAAATATTATTCAGACAAAGATATCGCAAGAAACATAATGTAAAATTTGACAGAAAGTTCAACAAATGAGGCAGTCAATTGACTACCTTCTTTTTGAGAGGTTAAGTTTTAAATTAATGAAAAGAAACAGTTCTCCCATTGATTCATAGCGTCATCAAATTTATCGCCAACCATACCCTTCAGACGAGATTTCATATTTTCTTCTTTGGAAAGTAGATACGAATTTTCCTTTGCTAATAAAGAATGGAATTTCTTTAATTGGGAGTATTGATATTGAATCTTGCTGGCTTTTAAGCTAAGAGTTAATCTACCCTTAATAAGTTTGTCCTTCTCAGCAGCAGATGATTCAGTTACTTCCTTGAGTTCATCTTTAAGAGAACGAAGAGATTGCTCTTGATTATCACATATTCTTTGTAGATTGCTCAATTGCTGCGAAGAAATCACCATCAAGCTTGAAAATCTATGTTTCTCTTGGGATAAAGTTCTATTTTCATCTGATAAAGATTCTACCACCAAATTAGACTTGGTTAACAAATATGAGAGGCGAGTAATCTCGTTACTTAATAAATTTTGACTTTGCGATAGTTGGTTATTCTCCTTAGTAAGATTATCTATTTGATCAATCGAATATGTGTAGAGATTATCTAATCTATTATATTGGTCCATTCAAGAATCTCTTTCAACACGAGCTTCGTCAACAATAGATTCAAATTTAAGTCTTTCCATGAAACGAGTCCGATTTGAAACTAATATATGAACCAAGAATTTAAGAAGGAGACTTGAGTACAGAGGATATGAAATCAAAACAGAAAAACAAAAGGGTAGAGGCGGGAAAATTATACCTTTCAGCTCGTCATTTTTTCTGCGAAGGTTCTCGCAGTTAAGTGAAGAGTTGCGAAGCATATGGTTCAGAGTATCACATTCAGAAATTTTTACTTGAAGGCTTTTTCTTAGGGCTTCAACTTCATTTTCTAAAGATGCTCATAAAGAAGTACTATCAGAGCCAAAATATTTAAGTAAGGTCTCGCAAACTTCATACTGAAGAGATTCAGTAGAATATTTTCTAGCATTGTCTAAAATATTAGATAAAATTTTAAAAGCAACATCAACTCCTGCCAAGGTTTCATTTGATGGAGGAAGAGATGCAGAGGGTGAAGTAGTAAGGAGGACAAGTTGACGATTTAAGTCATTTGCGATGGTTGTATTATCATAAGGAGGAGTGTTGGGAAAAACAACAGTTGAAAATAAAGGGCTAGAAGGAATTTCAGTCACAGCAATTTCAGGAGCTTGATTTGTCAATGAATCAAAAGAAATAGAGGTGTTGGCAGTGATATTCTCGCAGGTAAAAGAAATAGGATCCAGTTGCGAGGGTGTGGGAGCAACTCTTGCAGATGTTAATGTGGGGATGGAGAAATCAGCCTCAAGAGCTTTAAACTGACGAGGTCTTTTGGGAGGATTAGCGATGTTCTCGACATTCTGCGAATAATAACTTAGATAAGAAACATAGGCAACAATATTGTTATTAAGAAATATGATGTGTTTCTTACCACCTTATCATTCACAGAACTTATCTTCTTCTTCTCAGTTGGCCTTTTGCGAGCATTAGGGTTTTGACCTGAGGATTGGGTGTTAGGGATAGTTCCACTGAAGAGAATACATAATACGGGAGTTATGAAGGATCAAATAGAGAAGATCGAAGAATATAAGTAAAAATTGAATCGAATGAAGATTATAATCAAAAAACATACCTTGATGACTCTATTAGAACAGTAGCAGGAGAATATGAAGAAGAAGAAGAGTTGCAGACGGAAGATAAAATAAAAAGATGAAGAAGATAGAGAAATAAAAGAAGAAAATTAGTTTTGAAGTCTAACTCTACCTTTTATAGGCAAAAGGGAGTAACTTGTTGAGTAAAGACGTGTCAGTAAAAACATGAATTTACATCATGTGTAGGCGGTTAAGCTAAATTAACGGAGCAATGTCGAGAAGAAAATATGGAAAGAAAAAAGGCTGCGAGCACTTTGAAGAATTGAAGATTCTCATATCCTCTCCACTTTGCGAAGAATACATGAGAAGAGGCAAGATGTAGGACCAGAATATCGCTACAATACTTCTCTGCGAGATTAACAACACTTCCCAGCGAGCGTCACCGCAAGATTTTCAACTACACTTTGCAAGTGTCACAAAAGCAGTCAAAAGAGCGACGTAATAACTGACGATTGAAGAAAACTTGAGAAAATAATGTTTTTCCTACGATGGTTAAAATAATTGCGAGAATGAACATTATAACTATCGCGGTACAATCGCAAAACCAACCCTAAATAAAAGGAAAACTTAGCTGTCATCCATTATGTAACCACCCTATAAATATAGACCCAAGGTGTCCAGAAAAGGATGATGTATTTTTGAGAGTTAAGAAAGTCTTGAGGAGAGAGAAACTTCAAGAGAATAGTTGTAATCTTGAATTCTTCCATTTCTCTAAACATTTCTGAGAACAAAATAATAAAGTGTCATTTTTAATCTTCAATTATGAGTTGATTATAGCAAAATCTTAACAAGGGTGTAGTGTGGAAAATCCTGCAACTACAGTGCTCACTACTGTATTTATCAGTTAGGGAAGTAGGCTTGCGTTTGCTCAAATTGAGCTGGTGTTCGCAATAGGATATGATTCCATCTCATTTTGTTTCTCTTCCAAAGCAATGTACTCTTCCTGCAATTCTCGCAGATCTGTCATTGTGATGGTATTCTTGATTCTGAAGATTTGAACGTATAACAGATTAGTTGTGAACATTGCATTAATGAATGATAAAATGATATATGTCTCATCCACATGGCCTGCCATTTCGCTGCACATTGTCTTCCACCTTATGGTTAGATGTTTTAAGATTTCGCCAACCCTTTGCTTTAATCCAAATACATCTTCAATGCCAGGTCGCGAAGAATTGTTACTTATATATGCTCCCAAGAACGTAGTCTGCAAATGATTGAAATAAGTTATAGTATTTTTAGGTAAACCTTAAAACCATTTCAGTGCTTCGCATGTTAGACTAAATGCGAAATATTTGCACAATACAACATCATGATTTTCCCACTATAGCATACATCTCACATATTCTTTGATATGCTGAATAGAACAAGTAGTACCATCAAAGATACTGGTCAACGATGGAAAATTTCACTTTGGGGGTATTCCTCCTAACTGTACTTATTAGGTGAATGGAGTTTTCGCAGCTTCTTCAATGGCTTCATCAAGTTTCCTTCTGCCTCCCTCTCTTCTATTGTTTAACATCCCTCTCACTTCTGCTAACTCTCTTAAGATCTTTTCATTTACACCTGGATTTTGTCCCATTGGAATTTTCAGTGCAGCTTCCCTTCTTATGCGTTCATGTCTTTCTTGCCTTGCGAGATTTTGTGCTTCTTCTTCAGCATCTTCATTCTGCCTTCTCCTGCGATTTTATCCTTCACCTCCTTCTTGAATTCTCAAATGATTATGTCTTCCATTTTCCCCTCTGCGATTTTGTTCGCGCCTTCTTTCTCGATTATCATGATTATTCTGGCGTATTACCTCTTGAAGTTCTTGTTCTTCCACCTCTGTTCTTAACCTTTCTCTTTTACAAGCTAGGCGTGCTTGTTCAACATAATTCCTTTCAATTTCATCCTCAATTATTCTTCGATCCCTTTGAATTTCTCTCTCACGTAATATTCTCCTTCCTTCTTCCCGATTTTCTTCACCATCTTGGTTGTTTCCATCTCCTTGATTTCTATTGTCACGTCTTCCATGAAAAGTTTCGCTACGTGGGACATAGCGGTCATTAATCATCTCTTCCCCTTCATAATGCTCTTCATTCGGATTTTGCATTTCCTCTCAAATATATTCGCCATCATTTCTCATAGGTGAATTTCGCCTTGCTCCTCCTCTAATTGATATTGGATTCGATCTTGCAATACATCTTAATCTTCTATTTTGTAACCTCATATTCTTCATTCTTAGTTCATGATTTTGTCTCGTTAAATTTGCGCGCTCTTCCGCCTCTAATGTTTTATTTTCGTCATCTCCATGAATTAATCCTCCAACCGCTTCTTGATCTCTTTCTTATCGCCTTTAATTTCTTAATTGTCGATCTTCTACTTCTTCCATTGAATCTGATCGCCAAGTGTGCACACTTACTTTATCATAATCCGGTGTTTGTTGATTTGGCTGTTGAACTTGATTTTCTCCATGATTTCTTGTTCTATTTCTTCTTGTTCTTAATATTAAAGATTCTCCTATTTCATTTGTGTCTCCTCCTGTAAGTCTTTTACTCCTCCTTATGGTTGTTGGTTGTTCTGATGTATTTCTTATTCTAGCCATTTCTTCGATGAATTGTACAAAACTACGTAAAATTCTCCACCGACTTCTTCAAATTCTCAAAAATCACAATATCAATCTTTGTTTTAGAAATATCTCTGTTTCTGGCGCCAATATATAGTTGCAGGAAATCCTACACTACACCCCTCACAAGAATTCATAATAATCAACACATCTTTTAAAGATTAAGAACAACACTTTTATTAATTGATTCACAGAAATGTTACAAGAAATGGAAGAAAACAAGAATACAATCGCTCTTCAAACTTTCTCTCTCCTCAAAACTTTCTGAGCACTCTCAAATTGATATCCCCCTTCTTTATATAGGGTAGTTACATAGTGGATGACAGCTAAGCTGTCCTTTAATTTCAGATCTGACTTGCGGTAATCTCACAATCTTGTTAGTGATACTTCTTCGCAAACCTCTTTCGTTCGCAAGATTATCACACTTTCTTCATGTTTATACTTCCGTCATCTATTACATCACTTTCCTAACCATTATGCGACATTTGTAATGAGTTGTTGAGAATTTCGCAAGAGTGTTATTGTTAACTTCGCAAGACTGTTGCTCCTGCGATTTTTTGATCCTACACAAATGGGGCAAATGGCGACATAGATGAATCAGATGAAAGCACAAGCTTTGACAAAGTTGCCATCACAACCTTTTGTGAACCCAAGAGAGCACGTTAATTCAGTAACTCTAAGAAGTGTGAGACAAACTGAAGAGCCACAACAACAAAAAGAGGTCAGTAACGACATCGAAAAGGAAGTAGAAGAGGAAATCTTCCCAAAGGAAAATCCAACATCAAAAGTCCAACCTAAGGATACGGTTCCCACCTTTACCACGCCACCTCCTATCCCTAGTCATTTTGCCAAATCAAGAAGCAAGCTTAAGATAAGGAGATCATGAAAATTTTCTGCAAGATACAAATCAACATCCCATTTATTGAGGCGATAAGAACCATACCCAGGTATGCTAAGGTTTTGAAGGATTTGTAGTACAAGGAAGGATAGGTTGATTGCTAATGAAATTACTCAGGTGGGAGAAAGTGAAACAGCTATGCTATTGAAGAAGATTCCTGCAAAGTGTGAAGATCCTGAATCTTGGACCTTTGAAAGAAGCGAAGATTACTACTCAATTGGCATACAATTCCAATATATATCCTAAGGGAGTCGTGGAGGACGTGTTAGTTCAAGTGAATCAGTTAATCTTTCCGGTTGATTTTTACATGGTGGATATGCATAATGGAGATAATTGTTCATCTACTTCATTACTTCTTGGGAGACCATTTATGAAAACTGCAAAGACGAAGATTGATGTGGACAATAGTACACTCATTATGGAATTTGGTAAGGTGATCATTCACTTCAACATATTTGAGGCCATGCGTTATCCTAGTGATGTGCACTTTGCTTTCTCTATTGATGTTATTGATTCGTTGGCACAAAAAATATTTGATTTGAGCAATGAAGATGAACTTGGAGTCATGTTGCCAAATAAAATTGATTTGGACGTTCATGGGCAACCGAATTTGGACGTCAACCTAGTCAAAGAACTAGTGAAGATGTTTGGTGCTTTAACGACACTACAAGAAGCTCGAACGTATAATATCTCTTATATTTCTTTACCCTTAACTAATGAGGTTCCTTTACCTTCTATTGTGCAGGCACCTAAACTAGAATTGAAGCCTCTTCCCGATCACTTAAAGTATGCTTACTTTGGTGATAAAGAGGAGCTTCCGGTGATTATTGCAAAGAGTCTCACTCCCATACAATAAGAGAGTCTACTTAGGGTTCTGAAGGAGCACAAAACGGTCATTGGTTGGACAATTACTGACATCAAAGGCATTAGCCCATCAATATGCATGCATAGAATCCTTATGGAAGATGATAGCAAGCTGTGACGTGATGCTCAGCGTAGGCTTAACCCCCTAATGATGGACGTAGTGAAGAAAGAGATCCTCAAATTACTAAGTGTGGGGGTGATTTACCCAATTTCTGATAGCAAATGGGTTAAACCGGCGTAAGTGGTGCCTAAGAAATCAGGTGTCACTATTGTTAGAAATCAAGATGATGAACTCGTTCCTAAAAGAGTTCAAACAGGATGGCGAGTATGTATAGAGTACATAAAGCTCAATTCGGCTACCCGCAAGGATCACTTTCCTTTACCTTTCATTGATCAGATATTAGATAGGTTAGCGGGACATTCATATTATTTCTTTTTGGATGGTTATTCGGGCTACAATCAAATTGTTATTGCACAAGAGGATCACGAGAAGACTACTTTTACTTGTCCTGTCAGTATATTTGCATATAGAAGAATGTCATTTGGTCTTTGCAATGTGCCTACCACTTTTCAGAGATGTATAGTTAGTATATTTTCTGATTACGTGGAAAACATCATTGAGGTATTTATGGACGAATTTAGTGTTTATGGCGATTCATTTGATATTTGTTTAAATAATCTTGAACTTGTGATTAAAAGATGCATAAACACTAATCTTGTTTTAAATTGGGTGAAATGTCACTTTATGGTGAACCATAAAATTGTGCTAGGTCACATCGTGTCCTCTCAAGGGCTTGAAGTAGACAAGGCAAAGATAGACTTAATTAGGAACTTATAATACCCCACTTCGATGAGGGAAATTCGCTCGTTTCTTGGTCATGCAGGGTTTTATAGGAGGTTTATCAAAGATTTCTCCAAAATCTCAATGCCGATGTGCAAATTGTTGCAAAAGGAGATTGCCTTTAACTTCGACCAGGAGTGCAAGGATGCCTTTAATAAATTGAAGGAATTATTGACTACTACACTAATTATTAAGTCACCTGACTGGAGTTTGTCGTTCAAGTTAATGTGTGATTCAAGTGATTATGCAGCCGGAGCTGTTTTGGGTCAAAAAGTAGACAAGAGGTCCCATGTGATTTATTATGCATCTAGGACCCTAAACGATGCTCAAATTAACTATTCTACCACCGAGAAAGAGTTGTTGGATATAGTGTTTGCACTAGAAAAAATTAGATCGTATTTGGTGGGTGCAAAAGTGGTTGTGTATTCCGATCATGGAGCACTTAGGTACCTACTTAAGAAGAAAGAAGTTAATCCAAGACTTATACGGTGGATTTTGTTATTGCAAGAGTTTGATTATGAAATCAAAGATAAGATAGGTGTTGAAAATACTGTTGTGGATCATCTTAGTAGACTTGTTGTTTCCGAAGAAGAACTTACTTTACAAGATCGTTTTCCAGACGAAAAACTTTTCTCAATTGAAGATTCAACACCTTGGTACGCTGATATAGTGAACTAATTGGTTACAAGGCAAGTACCTAGTACAATGTATACTTTTCAAAAGCTTAAACTTAAGAAGATAGCCAAGAAGTATGTGTGGGATGAGCCCTACTTGTGTAAATATGGTTCGGATCAAAATATCCGCAAGTGCGTACCTAACTCTGAATTTCAAACCATCCTTACTTTTTTCCATACTTATGCATGTGGTGGTCACTTTGGTTCTAGACATACTGCTCTCAAAGTCCTTGAGAGTGGATTTTATTGGCCTACCTTATTTGAGGATGCGTATAATTTTTGCAAATCTTGTGATAGATGTCAATGAACGGGCAATCTAGGTGCTCGAAATCAAATGCCACTCACACCAATTCTCACGGTTGAGATATTTGATGTGTGGGGAATTGATTTTGTGGTCCCTTTTGTCAATTCAAATGGAAAATTTTATATACTTCTTGTTGTGGATTATGTTTCAAAATGGGTGGAAGCTAAAGCCACCCCTACTAATGATTCTCAAGTTGTTTGTGAGTTTGTGAAGGAATATTATTTTTCTCTAGACATGGTACACCAAGAGTGGTTATCAGTGATGGAGGTTCGCACTTCAAGAAATCCTTCCATGCTCTTCTCAAGAAGTACAACATAAATCACAAGGTCGGTATGCCATATCACCCACAAACTAGTGGGCAAGCTGAAATTTCAAATCGTGAGATCAAGTCCATATTGGAGAAAACCGTTAACACTACACGGAAAGATTGAAGTTATAGACTCAACGATGCACTTAGAAGAAAATTATGAGGAATACCTTTTTGTCATAAAAATTCAGACTGCGCGTAGTTCAGTTCAGAGATCATAACTGTTAGAACGTTTATCGAAACACGGTGCCCTTTTAAAAATCTGTAGAAAACACGTAGATGAACAACTTTTGTGAAATGGAGTTTTTCCAAATTCCTTACCAATTTGTACAGTTTTTGTGTTTTATGTATTGTTACGTCAGAATTCAGAACTTTCAGTTTTACACATTGAGGACAATGTGAAGTTTAAGTGTGGGGGAGTATTTTGCATATAGATTTTTCACTTTTTTGTAAATTTTTGCATAAAACCTCCAACTTGTAGAGATTTTAGAGTCACTAGCATACTTCTAGGTATGTTTACATAGATAATTCTGACCAACATAACTGAACTTGGAAGTGTTAGGGAACTACATTCGGATTTCTTACGAATTGGAGTGTTAAATAATGGATTTAATCATGCCGGTGATGCAAATGAGGTGCAGGGAGAAATGCATTATTAGAGTTACTGATCAATCATTAGTGGAGACTACCTATTTTCAAATCAACCGAAGCACCAAACCAAATTTTCTTTGTAGCTGACTAAAGAGCTTTCTTTTGAGTGTGAGTCACCGTACGTTAATTCCGGGTAAAATGGTGAGCTACCCAACCTCCCACCAATAGAAGCACTATTTTTGATCTCTTGAGTACTAATTTTGTCAATCATGAGGGTGACATCTATAGACGAAAACCATCTTCTTGTAGTTTGATTTTCAGTTAGCACCATTCTCTCTCTCGACAACAACAGAGCCATAAAAACACCATCATCATCAACAAGAGAGCGACATCAAAATCTACAAGGAAAGTTGAATACATTTGAGGTTTACAAGCAACAATTCAAGGAAGAGCAAAAATTTCATATCCAAGTAAAGCAACATACAATGAGCATATTTTTATATACATGTTGAAGACTTACATATAAGGCGCATAATTTTATATCCAATTATGAAGACTTATTTACAAGAGCGAAGAAAATCAAAAGATGAGAGTTATTGAAGTTTATGATACGAAGACAATACAAGTTGTGAATAAAAAAGTGGTAAAGTACTTATTTCATGGCCATGTTAATTTTGTTTCATATTTATTGTTTTAGTTGAAATCTCTATTAAAAAAAATACAAGAAAAAAAAATAAAAAGAAAAAAAAGACTCTTTTAACTCTCTTTGTGGTGTTGTTTCTTCTCCCAGCATTAGTAGTTATGCCACCCATACCATGAACTCTTTGGAAACTATCTACTTTGATGCATTTAAGAAGAATATACCCACCAAGTTTGTTTTGTCGGAGCGTGATTCAATTCTATGGAAATGTAACCAAACAAAGCACGCCTGGAATTTTCTGATGGCAATCCCGATTTTGGGGCTCAATCAACATATTGGAGCTAGGAAATTTAGTGCAGTTCCCCAGTACAGGCTAGGGATCCCCATTTTTTAATTGGATGGTGTTTGTCCCTTATACAAAAGGGATATGGATGTTTTCGGTGATCACGCCCTACATTGTGCTAATGAGGTGGGTCTTAAGTTTAGGCATGATTTGGTACGAGACACCATTGCAGATATGTGTTATCATGCGGGAGTGACATCTAGGAAGGAGGTTTACTTGGGATTTCTGGCTAATAATGGTGCTGCTTTAAGACTAGCTGACATATTTGTGTACAATTGGGACAATGGGAGAGACGTGTGCTTTGATGTGACTGGTGTTTCACCCTTTACTGGAGGAGGGGTGCGTACCTTTGCTCCGGGTTAGGCCATAAAGAATGATGTTGCTCTAAAGAATACCAAATATTTGGAGAAGTGTACGTCACAAGGCTACGGTTTTGGGACACTTGCCTTTACCACCTTAGGGGAACTTGGTGATGATACCACGGATTTTCTGAAGCGCTTGCGTAATTATATTGCTTGCTATAATGCTAATGTGCGGGTTGGATATTTTCTCTTTCATAGATTAGGAGTGGTCATTCAAAATGGGGTTGGAGCTCAGCTTGTTGCTAGGCTTCCAACTAATTTCCTACCGGATATTTGTCCTTCTGAGTTGTAATTTTTAATTAAATATTAATAACTAAAAAAATAATATATATATATATATACAAAGAGATTTGCATTTAGGTTGTTATTTGTTCAATAAGGCCATGTGTAAGAAAAATATATAAAGAAGTTTCAAGCAACAAGGAAATTGAGGAAAAGAGTACAAATTTTCGAAGTTCTACAAGTTCAAGAGTTTATCATCAACAGTTGAAGACCGAAGACGAAGACCAAAAAGATGAAGAAGATGAGATGAAAGACTACGTTTCTATTGGATGTTGTGAGAGTGGTGCTTTCATCATTGCAATCGGATGTGAAGGTGGTAAGTACTGTCATCCTTTCTATAATGGTTGATTTCCTTTCTTAGAGATCATCAGAAAAATATCTTTATTTTCCACGATTTTGTGGAGTCTCCAAAAATAGTTCGGAAGGTTTCCTTCCCACCATTCAACGTGTGTAGGATTCTCTCTTCATTCCTACCTACACACATGTGAGACCCATAAAAAAGTCGTCTTATTGAGTGCAATTATCATAAAATCCTTTTTAGTGGGGCAGAAGTCGAGGTGAAATGCTTATTGATCTCTTTCAAACACACATTCTCTCATTATGGTGTGGTTATTTCTCACTCAATATTTAAGAATGAATATGTTCTTTGGTATTTCTAACTTCTTATTACTAGCATGCAGAAACTCTATGTCCTCATAGCTCTTTGGATGCTTGGGACGCTAGAACGCTTTGAAGTTGGAGCTGGTTTTGTGGGTATACCTCTTGTAAGCCCTCACGAGATTATAACTCGTCCACTAGGGACACCTAGGGGTTTAAAGGCATGTTGCATTAGCTAGTGCATCCGTTTTCTCGGCGATACGGAGTTGTTGTATTTTAGATAGTTTTCTCGAGGACTAGCAAAAGCCAAGTGTGAGGGAATTTGTTAAGTGCATATTTTGCATATATTTAATGTCGAATCCATGCTAGTAATTGCGTAGTTTCTTGAAAATTATTGTATATTACGTTTGTTTTGTTTTATTTATATTTTTCTAGGTGAATCATCCAAAAGAATTGAATTTGCAATTTATTGTGCAATAAAAGAAGTTATCTAAAAGCAAAGAAAGGCCAAAGACCAAGTAAAACTCATTCAAACCTCGGATTCCTTGATATCAACTCGAAGAGGACGAAAAGACGAAGCAATCGGCGAAAGAACGAGCTCTGTTTGAGCATTGCTTGGTTGAACCCACCAAGCGTTGGTATGTCAAGTTTGGTTGTCATATTTTAGTGAGCCAAAACTCATTTAAGAGTCGCTTTATTTAAATGTACTGGAGCCATCTTCGTATAGGTTAGCTTGAAAGTATTAGGGTGAAACATCACAAGTATTGCGAAGACTTGAAGAAGTAAAGAAGTACGGAGCTATAACGACAACATCATCCTTCCACTTGAGGTTAGTGATATTTGACTTGAATTATTTCATTCCCTAATGTATCTTTCAAGTCGTGCATATTGAAAACATAAAACTGCGAAGCATGAACACTCTAGATAGACATAGTATTAAGGAATACAATATGAAGTTTCTTGCTCAACCATTAAACTTTGTATATAAGACATCTACATAATCGTATGAATGCTATTGTGATTATGTATGGGTATGAGGTGAGGATTTCATCATAGGAAAAAATGTTTTTACATGTGTTTAAAGGAAGTAAGTTCATGATATGTGTGGTGAACCGAAAAGGAAATCACCAGGCGTTATTGGGGATATTCTTCATTTCATATCTTATGAACGACCAATATGTGTGATTAGTATAATCGCTCATGACTTGTTTGTGTTCTTGGTAAAACTATTCACATGAGGCCTGACTTATGTATTGGTATGACTTCTATTAGTGAAACCGATCTTAATTAATCACCTGAGGTATGATCGGGTTGTGAGTATCTGAACTTATTACTGGGATAAGGGGAACCGATCCTAGTAAGAGGTGCAGTGCATAACCAGGCGAACCAATCCTTGTAGGAGGTGCAACAAGGTTTATGGAACAAATGAGAACCGATCCTATGAACATGTGCAACACATTTTTGGGAAGGGGGAACCGATCCAATGGACATGTGCAGTGCATACAAGTTAGATACCAAATATATGTGGGGAACCGATCCTAGTACCTAGTCAGCCGTATCTTTGGTAAGCTAGTGTAACTATGCACAGTACTCATATGGAGGTAGAACCGAAACTTGTTTTGGTAGAACCGTAAACCCATGAGTTGTGATTGAGTGGTACTTGATCAATCACATAATTCTTGAAAGTCAGATGAACCAATTCTAAACTTGTTTGGAAGTGTGGTAAATCGGTTTCAAGTGATCAAGCATGGAAAAGACTTGCAAGAGTAAGATGTCGACACACTTTGAACACGGTACATTAATGCTTATTCTATATTGTTCAAAGATATTCCTTAATGGCTAAGAAGGAAGTAAATCCCAATATCGAATTTAATAAGTTAAGAATCTTTTTAATTAAGGGTTTTTAATTATATATGGAAAATAAGAATTAGTAATGTGCATTTACTAGTTAAAGATTTTCCAAGGAGATTTCGATCATATTTTTGGATAGTGCATTCACAAGAATTATGAAAACCGAATCTGTGTTAATATGGAAAAATATCTTGAGTATATTTTCGGTTTTGGAAATTCCTTGGTGTCCAAACTTCCTTGTTTATAAATACTCTGAGTTTGCATTTCTAGCAAACTAATCCTACGTAACATCAGACTTACTCTTTTATCTTTATTACTGGTGAAGCCGCTTATCAGAGAGGGGAATAATCTAATTAGGTGAAATCTCTTAAGGCCGCTCAATTTAAAGTCTTCTTTGGGATTGAGAAGCTCTAGCGCGACCCGTTGGTAGGAAACTAGATATTGCGGTTTATCTTTAGTTTTCGTATTGATTTGTTTGACTAACGGTGGTTGAACTTTGATTGCACCTAGTTTGTTTATGGTTGAGAATCTTCTCTTCTGATATAAGATTCACTCAAACTAGTTCAAGGTTTCGACAGGGATCTTTAGACTGTTGTTAGATCTAAAGAAAAATAAAGATAGTCTAATCCTATTCTGAAGTGTATTTCTAGGATTATCTATGAGTAATATTCAAAAATTACTTATGTCATAAGTCTTAGGACAAGTTCGGAAATTTTACTGTTGTTTCCAAAATTATGTGTATTTTCACAAATAAATATACCGTATTTAGGTATCTCATTATTGGAAACCAAGTTTGAATTCTTTTATAAGCCATCTTTTGAACCGATTTCTCAGTGTAGTAGTTCACGGTCAAAGATGGGTGGAAATACTATTGATATTGAATCTCAGCTTCGAAAACTTGAAGTCTTTCCGGTTGAGTTTAAGTGCTACTTCTCTGATAAACATAAAAAGAATCATATTTCTTTCGAGCTTATGCTTATGTTAATGAGAGACTTTGAAGTCGCTTGTGAGCTTTTAGAATCTGCTGTAGCGAATGAAAAACTGCTTGAGTCAAATCTCTTAAATTCAATTATGGAATTGAATCTGCTGAAACAAAGACTCAATCATCGGAAAGAAAAGAGAAGACTCAAGAATCAAAATACTGAAGAATTCTCAATAAACAATAAAAGAACCACTAGAGATTAAGTTATATGCTGTAATACTTAATCTAGAAAAATAGACATCAATTTTTGATCTCTTTCATTGATTGTATAAGTTTATTGAATAAAGTTATTTGATTTATAATTTTTCTTGTGATAGTTTTTGATTTACATAACCGGTACTTTAATATTTTATTTATTTGCTATGTATGTGTATGAGATGTTTGATTTCGGTTTTATTACCTTCATATTCGATCTCAGAATATGTTGTGTACCCTTATGGTTTGGGTGACTTTTTGATTTAGCAGGATTAAGTTCTAGCCCAAGTTGGTAGGCTTTATCAAAGGATCATGAGGGATTCCTGTAGAAACAATATGTGAAAAAGTCACAATATGTTGAATCGGTTTTGGTTTAGCATAAAAGCATATGTGTTTCGACGGTTTTCAACTTTTTCTTGCAATTGTTAAAACCGATTTTCAACCTTTCTCTGGTAAAGGTTGGTTGTTTCTATTCTTTTGTTTTTGGCATGAGAATGACAGCATAATGGTATTTCGATATCAATTCTCTCGGAAGAAGAAAGCGATGGAATCATATTTGGAGAAGTTGGATGCGAAATTGAGGTAACAATCGTGTTAGTTAATTGTTTTCCTGTTTTAAGAAAAGCCTATTTTTATTTGATGTATATATATATATATATATTGCTTTTGCTTAAACAAAATTGTTGGTACAATTGATGTGTTTATTTCATTATGTATGTGTGGATGTGTGTGTGATTCAATTATTTCTGGTTAAGTAAAACTTTTGTTATCTTACTTTGTTGTGTGATATCAATAGTTTAGGCTTACAAAATTTGGTGCAATTCCGGTGCTTTAATGTTTATGATAATTCAATTGCTTCCAGTTAAGTAAAACAATGGTTATTTTGCTTTATTGTGTAGTATCAATTGTCTAAGCTTACAAAATTTCGGTGAAATAGTGAAACTTTGATTATAAATGTTGTTTCAATTGCATCCGGTTGAGGTGAATAATTATGCAAGTTGATTTATTGGTTTGTATGAATTATTTATGGCTTAACGAATGAATATGTTGATGGGATGAGTTTTTTAGTCCAATTCGATTCCGGATAAGATAAACTAAGTTAATTCTGATCTTAGTTAGGCTTACCAAAGTGGAGGTTTCGGTTATTCAAGTCTAGCCGAAAGCCTAAACAAGTAAATGCTAGTTAACTAACTTAGTATTTGTCTTGTTTGAAATCTAAAGGTCTAAGTTATATGGATAATTAGAACTTGATGAGAAAAATGGAGTTTATTTTTGTATTGGTCTTATCGAATGAAGCGGTTGTATTTATACAATCGGTTTAACAAAGGAACTAAGTTGCTTAGTTGATTTTTGGTTTGCTAAACTAGTTGCGAAAATTGCTTCGGGCAATTATTTCCATGATAACATATCAAAACGTAATTACTTTGTATTTTCGGTTTTGATATTGGTTATAAAAAATGGTATGTGGAACCCTCGTGCTTGACTCAACAGGTTGCAAGTCTATTTTGAGATTTGTAAGATCCTTTTCGTGTTGTCCTTTATTTGTTCGCTTCTTTGTCATTTTTGGGACAAAAGGGGGGAGAAATATATGGAGTAAACCAGTGATGATGGTATCAATTTATGGTTGATTTGTGTCACAAGGGAAGAGGACAATGGTGCTTGAACGTTTATCTAAAAAATGAGGGAAAGCATAAACTAAGGGGGAGTAACATATCATATGATTGGGATAACAAAGACGTGCGGATTGAAAATCTACCTATCTCACCTTTAGGGGGAGTATGAGCTTTGTTATTATAATGTCAATAGCGGCATTTTAAGGATTGAATTAATGCATGTTATGTGTTGTTGGATTCGGGAATCAAGCGTATGTGTAATGAATTCTTGTAATTTGTATATCCATATGATTGTAAGAGTTTTGTCACTAAAATTGACAAATGGGGAGATTTTTAGAGCATTGCTCGGTTGAACCTACCAAGAGTTGGTATGTCAAGTTTGGTTGTCATATTTTAGTGAGCCAAAACTCATTTAACAGTCGCTTGATTTAAATGTACTAGAGTCAACTTCGTATAGGCTAGCTTGAAAGTATTAGGATGAGACATTACAAGTATTATGAAGTCTTGTAGAAGTGAAGAAGTACGGAGCTACAACGACAACATTATCCTTCCACTTGAGGTTAGTGATATTTGACTTTAACTGTTTCATTCCCTAACGTATCTTTCAAGTCGTGCAAATTGAAAACATAAAACTGCGAAGCATGAACACTATAGATAGACATAGTATTAAGGAATACAATATGAAGTTTCTTGCTAAACCATTAAACTTTGTATATAAGACATCGACATAATCGTATTAATGCTATTGTGATTATGTATGGGTATGAGGTGAGGATTTCATCCTAGGAAACAATGTTTTTACATGTGTTTTAAGGAAGTAAGTTCAGGATATGTTTTGTGAACCGAAAAGGAAATCTCCAGGCGTTATTGGGGCTGTTCTTCATTGCATATCTTATGAACGACCAATATGTGTGATTAGTATAACCGCTTATGACTTGTTAGTGTTCTTGGTGAAACTATTCACATGAGGCCTGACTTATGTATTGGTATGAATTTTATTAGTGAAACCGATCTTAAGTAATCAACTGGGGTATGATCGGGTTGTGAGTGTCTGAACTTATTACTGGGAGAATGGGAACCGGTCCTAGTAAGAGGTGCAGTGCATCACAATGGGAACCGATCCTTGTACGAGGTGCATCAAGGTTTATGGAAGAAAGGGGAACCGATCCTATAAACATATGCAACACGTTTTTGGGAAGAGGAACCGATCCTATGGACATGTGAAGTGCATACAAGTTAGATACCAAATATATGTGGGAAACTGATCCTAGTACCTAGTCAGCCATATATTTGGTAATCTAGTGTAACTATGCAAAGTACTCACATGGAGGTAGAACCGAAACTTGTTTTGGTAGAACCGTAAACCCATGAGTTGTGATTGAGTGGTACTTGATCAATCACATAGTTCTTGAAAGTCAGATGAACCAATTATAAACTTGTTTCTGAAGTGTGGTAAATCGGTTTCAAGTGAGCAAGCATGAAAAAGACTTGCAAGAGTAAGATGTCAACACTTTGAACACGATGCATTAATGCTTATTATATATTGTTCAAGATATTCCTTAACGGCTAAGAAGGAAGTAAATCCCAAGATCGAATTTAATAAGTTAAGAATCTTTTTAATTAAGGGTTTTTAATTATATATGGAAAATAAGAATTAGTAATGTGCATTTACTAGTTAAAGATTTTCCAAGGAGATTTTGATCATATTTTTGGACAGTGCATTCATAAGAATTATGAAAACCGAACTTGTGTTAATATGGAAAAATATCTTGAGTATATTTTCGGTTTTGGAAATTCCTTGGTGTCCAAACTTCCTTGTCTATAAATACTTTGAGTTTGCATTTCTAGCAAACTAATCCTGCGTAACATTAGACTTACTCTTTTGTCTTCGTTACTAGTGAAGCCTTAACTGTTAAAATGGTAAACTGGTGAAGACTAACATTAGACTTACTCTTTTGACGGTTAAAATGGTAAACTGTTAAAGGCACCAGCCATGCAGATCAGGGGCACCACCTTTCTTCTTCATGTACAAGCGATTAAAATCCATGGTTCTCTTCATGAACAGCAGAAACTAGTTCAGCTATTTTTTCCATTAATGGCAGTGTTGGAGCTCGCGGAAAGTCGATGGTTAACTTATGGGTCATTGAATGAACTCGACTTGGAGTATGGGAGATGAATATAAGTCGTGTTCATTAATGGAGAAGATGGGCGAGATTGTGATGATCATTGATGGAGTTATGGACAGAGAGGGCCTCTTGTGGAAGATGAGTTTGGTCAAGCAAACAATGGTCTTGGCCCGGGTTTTAGTCGATAGCCATGGAAGCAATGTCAGGGAGGTGATGATATATAGTTGATCGATAATGGTTCATGGAAGTGATGATTGAGATTGATGGCAAAGATGGATAACTCGAGTTGGCTTTGCTGTTATCGTTGGGTTGATGGAAAAGATGGCTTTCAATGAGAGCCTGGTATACGTGAAGCTATTTGCCTGAGTTGCAAACTTAGATGTTTTGGAAACTCGCGATTACCAGAGTATCTGTGGAAGTTGGCCGAAAAACATAAAATTCCCGTAACTTTGAAAACTCACGGAGACTCATCTGTCCGTGATTCTGACGGGAGAAAAAACAAACTCAGGGGAAATTATTTTTCGCTGATGGATATGTGTCCGAGGAATACATAACGAGGAAGTTAAAACTCAGGGGAATTTATTCTTTATTGAGGCATGAATAGCCGTGATTCTGACGGAGGAAAGATCAAAATCCATGGAAAATTTGTTTTTACAGAGATACGAGTATCCGATAATGGTTGTAGATGAGATGTTGGGATAGAATTTAACAGGTTTGTTCGTACGCCCATTAGCTGGGGATGAGATTCTTTGCACGACAGTTTATGGAAGTGAGCTATTTGGTGCATTTTTGGTAAGTGGTCGCAACCTATTCGACCGACATTTGATGCACGGACACATCCATAACTTGGACACCTATTTAAGAGATATTTCTACAAGTTTCAAAGAATCTTATAATCTAGAAGCACGCCTTTGGAGAGAAGAACACAAGAAGAAAAGCTAGGGTTTTGGAGCGATTTCACCATCGTAACAATTTCTCTTTCATTTTCTTATATTTTTAACATGGGTGTTTCTACATCCATGATTAGCTAAACTCACAATTTGATTGAGGATGAATTCTAAGTTCTAGACTTGATTTGGATTAATATATGCATATATTTTGAGTTCTTCATATGATTATTGTTTGCTTCTACTTTAATGAATGTCCATGATTGATTAATTGATTGCTCTAGGTGGCTAATTATAGTAGTTTATTGATTGATTTATTGATAGTAAAGGGTTATGATATCCGTGTCATTGTTGAATAACCCATACACAATTAGAAAACATAAGACCTTTTAGAGGGATTCTTTGGAGAAATCGCGTGTAGAACAACATTAGAAAGTGGACCTTGCGCTAAGAGTCTAACTACTAAGATTAACCTAAGTCATAAAATATAAAACATTCGACCAAGTTACACCTTGAGTGCGCTACTACTTGGTGGCTAGGACGAATAGAATCTGATATTCGAGCGCTTCGATATTCAGTGACCAAAGGACTTTCGGGGATGACACTGCTCTAGTTGTTATTCCACGGTTGATAATAATCTATGATTAATGATGAATTGATGAATATATTAACTCATTGACAGTTTAGTAACGAAGAAGGATTCCTCGATCATCTCTTTCTATATTTCTTGCAACTTAATTTTTAATCGCTTTATTTACTTTGTTTACAATCTAAAACAAAACCCCCCATTTGTGACCTTTTTGACAACTAAACTCCCTCCACTCCGTGGGAATAATCCTTGCTTCCATTATATTACCAGTTAATTATGTGGAAATAAGATATTAATTTGATTGCACCTGCAACATGCATCAATAACGTCTTCTGAGAATGTTTTAATGATTGAAATGAGAGTTTAGAATATATAATCATTGGAGGATATAAACATTGTTGTGGAAACATACACACACACACACACACACACACACATATATATATATATATATATAAGTCCTTATTACTTGAACCGAAGTTTGCGAACTTTGTTGATCAAGTAAAATCGGAGAAGTGCGTGAGCTAAGTCCGCGAATTCAGTCCGCGAACCCAGTCCGTGAACTGGCGAAGTTCTCAAAACCGAGAATTTCTGCTGGAGTTTGTGAACTCTATCCGGGAACTTAAGTCCGCGAACCCAGTCCGCGAACTTGAGTAGGTTATGTCTAAAAACGATGTTTGTGAACTTATCTTTATAAACTAAGGAATGCAATTGAAAACCATGGCTATATAGTTCATGAACCAATTCGAGTGAATCAAATCATTTTTGGTTCAATGTGTAGTACATGAGATTTCCTTGCAATTGAACAACTCTCTAACTAGTTCATTTGAGTCATTTGAACTAGTTATGGTGAAAAAGAATATGGTTGATATGAAAGTTATCATATGAAATAGTTGCTTCAATTGTGTCTTGTGTAGTACATGAGATTTCCTTGCAATTGAACAACTCTCTAACTAGTTCATTTGCGTCATTTGAACTAGTTATGGTGAAGAAGAATATGGTTGATATGAAAGTTATCATATGGCTAACCATTTGGTTAACTATTGTTGAACCAACTAATGTACAAGTTTGGGTACGGTTACACAATCCTACAAATGTTCATTTCATTTGTCTATAACAAGCTATGTTTTCGATCTAACGGTTGATAAATATTAGCTTGAATCTAATCAGGTTCTCATCTAACGGTGAATATTGAATGCTTTGTTACTAATCTAACATTGATTACAAACCCTGATTTGAAAGACTATATAAGGGAGAACTCTAGCAATTGGGAAACCTAATCCCCACACATTCTATGTGATACTAGTTGTGCTAATCTAGATGTTTCTATCGTACGAGTACAATTGTAATAATTGGCTTGTGATTTCTATCTCCGATAGGCAAGATAAAAAGTAGTCATAAACATCTTCATCTCATCGTTTGTGATTCCACAGTATCTTTTTTCGCTGCGTCTATTAAGACTATTATGAGGTGATTGATAATACTAGGCTGTTCTTCAAGATTATAAGTCTGGTTTATCAATTGGTTCCTATTTACCTTGATTTATCAAAAGACGGAACAAAACTCGTAGATATATTCGAGGGAGACGGATTTATCTATTACCGTATACTTTTCTGTGTGATATAGATTTGTTTATTAAAGTCTTCGACTTTGGGTTGTAGCAACTCTTAGTTGTGGGTGAGATCATCTACGGGAATCAAGTACGTAGTATCCTGCTGGGATCATAGATGTAGGAGCATAATTTTACCTTGGATCAGTGTGAGATTGGTTGGGGTTTCACTACAGTCCAGACCGAAGTTAATTTGGAGTAGGATAGTGTATGTAGCGGCTTAATACAATGTATATTCAATCTGGACTAGGTCCCGGGGTTATTTTGAATTTGCGGTTTCCTCGTTAACAAATTTCCGGTGTTTGTGTTATTTCTTTTCCGCATTATGTTTGTTATATAATTGAAATAATATAGGTTGTGCGTTGTTCAATTAATTAGAATATCCGACCTTTTGGTTGTTGATTTAAATTGATTGACACTTGGATATTGGTCTTTGGTACCATCCAAGTTTATCTCTCTTTTATTTAATCGAGACTCGCAGTTTGCTTGAGTAAGATTTAAATCGAGAGATAGAGATATAAACTCTTTGATATACGTTTCTATTGATTGAGTCTGACTCTCTAGTTGATTCTCATAAATGTATGTTGGAGTTTGTCCATATAGATTTCTAAGAGAAATATTGGGTGTGGTTGTTAGATCCCCACTTTTTCAATTGGTATCAGAGCAGGAAAACACGTTAAAGACCTTATAAGTCTGTAATAACGATATGATTATGGACGTGTATATCTCTAATAACGTACAAGTTCAGAATTTACCAGATGATTATGAAATCTTGGATTCACCTGAGATAACTGTCACATCTAAGTTAATATCTAAACATTCTCTTAATATAAAAACTGTTGATTGGGAAACACTCCTAGAAGAACAGTTGGATGAACTTTCTGATGAAGGTGATTCATATATTGATAGAGACGTTGATGAGGAAGTCTCAGAGTATGATAAGTTTTTGGATTAATTGAAAATGAAGAAGATTACAACTTCTCATGTTACATCTCTTCTGACTCCTATATGTAGAGAAAACAAGAAATTTAAAAGGATCTACGATGGTCTTTATGGTCAGAATCGCTTTTGCGAAGCGGTCCTCAAAGATACCGAGGAAAACCTGAGTAGAAAGTCACTTGAATGTGATCGTGTATATCAAAAATACTTTTTGTTGGAAGAGAAACTTGTAAAAACTGAAGGAAGGATTAACTCTCAACAAGCAAGTTTTGATGGCAGAGAAAGCGTTTTTCTCGCTCGAAAAAAATGCCTTGAGGCTGATTTAGCTGCTGCTCTTGATAAAATCAAAATATTGGAAGATGACTTGAAAAAATTCAATACTAGTTCAAGCAAATTAACCACTATGCTAGGAGCAAGTAAGAATCATCGTGATACACGAGGATTGGGCTATAAGGGAAAAATTTGTCAAGGTTAGTGATTCTTCTTAACAAAAGGTTTCCACTGATGGAAAAAGTGAAATACCTTCACCAGAAGTTAAGGTTCGAAAGAGAAAAATATATCAACCTCCAAAACCAGCACACATGAATCCGGGTAAGAACGTTCCTTATATTTTTCATTATTGTGGAAACAAAGGTCACCTAGAAAGGAGATGTTGTTTTCATATAAGGAATGAAAGACTTCATGATATTCTTGTTTGGGTGTCAAAAGAAGTGATTAAACCGTGATCATATGTTAAGCCTAACACTCTCGACTTTACGGGTTGTAAATGTCCAACCTTTAGGCAAAGGAATCAGTGCTGTAATAATCCTAGATTAGCTTATAAAAGTCATGCGAAGTCTTTTCACAATCATAATGGTTATCAAAAGGATAACTTCGTAAAGACTAAGACAAGATCCGATGCTCCGAATTGGAGAAAAACTAACTTGCAAAAGAATAGTCAATCCAATTCTTTTCCGAAAAATCTTGAAAAAAATAATGGGAAGAAGGTTCAGGTTGTTCCTATAAACGCACTCAGAAGTGGGTACCAAAGAAATCCAATGATTCTTTGAGTTTGAAAAGGAATGATCTTCCAGAAAATTCCATGACTATGGAGAAGGCGGTATCCATGATGTTGGAACTTAACAAGTTTTTTGGAAAAATGGAATTGGATGTGAAAGGTTCTAAAAACGATCTCTTTCATGATAATTCGAAGGTCACTTGTGGTAAGAAAGACATTGTTCATCCCAACACAACTTAGTTGTGTTGTAAGTGCATCCTCACCAAGGAATTTTCTGCTATGTATACGGTGAGGGAAGCACAAGAATTGGGGCACACAGATTATATTCGGTAAGGCTGCAGAATTCAATTGGACTTTACTAAAAAGGTATGTCTATAAACTTAAGAAAGTTTTATGTTTTTATTACTTGTTTGAGTACTTATAATGATCCATGTACCTTTATTATCGTTCATTTCTACCTAACTTGATCTGTGTTTAAGGTTCTTAAATGTTTAGGTTTGAAAACATTAGTTCAGGATGTTTGGACTTCATGGTACACATACCAAGTATGCATAACATCATTTAAAATCAAAATCCAGGGGCTTAAGTTCGCAAACCCCGTCTGCATACTGCTCCAGGATACGAAAATTCGTTTGCAAACCCGTATGCATACTTGACGTCGATACTCGGTAAACTTGTTTTGTCCGTAACTTCTTCGTTCGAACACAGATTGACCTCATTATTTTTGAAATATCTTCCTCTTTGAATTCTATTCAAAATGGAGATGATAAACCTTGAATTTGGAAGAGTTAAGATTGGTATTTGTCATGTTTCTTGTTTTTGAGTATTTTGCTCCGTTTAGTTGCACTTGTTCCACTTCTCTTGAACTTGGGCACTTGGATTCTTAGAGTACTACTCTTCTAAGATAATTTGTAGATTTTACAAGAATGTTGTTGGAAAATCTTTTTATACGCCTTTGGTAGCTATTATTGGTGTAAATCTATGCGAAAAAAGATTGATTATATCATGTAAGGAAAAATCATCTTGTATGCGCATTACGAGTTTGTCTTGATGCCTAGGAAACTTCTTATGAGAATTTATTATTGTTTTTGAGAAGGATTACTAGAGTTTGGAATAGCAATTATTGTGATTTCACATAGCTATGTCCAACGTTTTCATCTTCATGTTTTTAGGTTTATTTGTTTAAATTTTAAAACTGTTTGGAAGATGATTATTACAGTATTAATCTTTATGGTTTCATATATTGTAATATTTTTATGGGATATGTGTGTTTGCGCTCGTGAACTTGATTGTCCCGTACCTTGTCAAAAGTAAAGTCATTCATGAGTTGATATGCATATATTGATAAAAGAATGAATTAACTTTTGACAAATACAAAAGTTAAGCCTATTATGTCAATTTTATTGATGGAAGATAGGTTAAAATCTTTTGTGATTCAAGGATTATATCTATTGAATGTCATTGTGCAAATGGTGATGAAAATAGAATGAGTCCTTGTTTATTCCACAATATTAGGTCGATCTCTGATCCACAATTTTTGTGTATATATTGTGTTGTTCCATAAGGTGTATTATGTTGAGCTTTATCGACTGAGTCATTGTTTTGGCATAGTTGTTGTTCCATGAGGTACTTTATGTTGATCATATTGAACTAAATTAATCATCTTGTTTGGTTATTTAGTTATGACTCCGAAACTTTTCTTATGTTAATTTGAGCATTTTTGATTGGGTTGATTGTTTTCATGATTAACTTAGTCATTGCTCCATATATTTTCTTATGTCGAGCATAACCAATTAAATTGATTAGTTTAGTTGTGTATTTCGATTAGATTAATTATGGGTTCTCTTGTGATTAATCTAATTGAATATTTTTAAGTCTCCATAAGTTTACTTGTGTTGAGCATATTCGGTTAAATTATTTATGGGTTCGCTTATGGTTAATTTAATTGAATATTTTTGGATTCAAATTCATACTTGTATGTGATTTGTTATGTCCAAATAAATCCTTCTTTTCTTTTGAAATTAAGGTCGCTCTTGCTGTTCTTTCGGGAATGACATATAATGGGGGAGAGTTCTTAATTGAACTTGTGATTAATTGCCAAATCTTTGTGGGGAGTGCGGCTGTGGAATACTATAGGGGTTATCTTGTATCTTTATAGACTCCTTGATGATTGCATTTAGCTTCATCTTTATGATTTCATCTAAATAAGATGATATATGCTTTCTTTTGGTCATGAAATGTCTCGTTTGGAAATTTCATTAGGAACCCGTTCTTGTACCTTTGCCAATTTTATTGACAAAAAGGGGGAGAATTAATATGTAATTCACACTACAAATACATATGGTTTTCGGATCATTATGTAAGGGAGAGTGGTTTCCATGTGATATATAGTATAGACTAGGGGGGGGGGGACATATCTCCATAGTATTGTTGTTAAAGTTGTGATGCAATTGGGCTTTGACGCTGTGTAATGATACTATGACAATGTATAACAATGATTGAGAACTCTTGTTTTCTCATTGTTATAGCTACGGATTTTCAACAACGATGATGCTAAACTTACAACCTTTGGGATCATTGGAGTGCTTAGAAGTGACGAAGATTTCAAGTAATGTTGAAGATTAGACATGTGGAATAAGAGCTACAAAATTCTATTTATATATTTTTTGTATTCCATATGTATTGATAGTTTTGTCATTAAAATTGACAGAGGGGGAGATTGTTAGAGCATTACTCGGTCGAACTAGCATGCGTTGCTATCTCAAGCATTTTGTCAATATTAGTGATCAAAACTATAAGTCTTGATTTCTAGTCTACTATAGCTAAGGTCTCGGACTAGGATAGAAAGTGTAGTTGAGCTCAAGAACTCCATGGCAATCATCATACAAGACGAAGAACTACTCAAGGAACTGGTGGATCTTCATCGACTAAAAGGTATGTGGAGACTTGAACTTATCTATCACTCAAAAGTATATTTATCTCCTATCTTGAGACAAAAGTCGTTTTGCTATATAGACTTAGATTATACACATTTGGTATTTCGAGCCGAGTTTACCTCGCCTATCTATTTCTCGAAATATGTGTTGGTAAATCTTTTGCTTTAGCCATGTTCATCTTTACCTAGTGACGAAAGTCATGTTAAGTTTCAATCACTTTGAAAATTACTCTGACGAAAAATTGTTTGTGAATAACAACTATATAACGTCCTATGAGAATGTTTCAATGATTGAAATGATAGTTTAGACTATATAACCATTGGAGGATATAAGCATTGTTGTGGAAACACATATATGTATAAGTCATTATTACTTGAACCGAAGATTGCGAATTTTGTTGATCAAGTGAAACAGGAGAAGTGCGTGAGCTAAGTCCGCGAACTGGCGAAGTTCTCAAACCCGAGAATTTCTGCTAGAGTTTGTGAACTCCATCCGGGAACTTCAGTCCGCGAACTTGAGTAGGTTATGTATAAAAACGATGTTTGTGAACTTATCTTTATAAACTAAGGAATGCAATTGCAAACCGTGGCTATATAGTTCATGAACCGATTTGAGTGAATCAAATCATTTTTTCTTCAATTGTGTCTTGTGTAGTACATGAGATTTCCTTGCAATTGAACAACTCTCTAACTAGTTCATTTGAGTCATTTGAACTAGTTATGGTGAAGAAGAATATAGTTGATATGAAAGTTATCATATGGCTAACCATTTGGTTAGCTATTGTTGAACCAACTAATGTACAAGTTTGGGTACGGTTACACAAGCCTACAAACGTGCATTTCATTTGTGTATAACATGCTATGTTTTCGATCTAACGGTTGATAAATATTAGCTTGAATCTAATCATGTTTTCATCTAACGATGAATATTGAATGCTTTATTACCAAGCTAACATTGATTGCAAACCCTGATTTGAAAGACTATATAATGGAGAACTCTAGCAAATAGGAAACCTAATCCCCACAAATTCTGTGTGATACTAGTTGTGCTAAGCTAGACTCGATTCTCCTTTAACATTTGGTTTCTTCTTCTAAACCAGGTTAACGACTTAAAGAATTCATTGGGATTGTGATTTTGATCTTGTTATTTCTATCATACGAGTACAATTGTAATAATTGGCTTGATATTTCTATCTCCGATAGGCAAGATAAAAAGTAGTCACAAACATCTTCGTCTCATCGTTTGTGATTCCACAATATCTTTTTTCGCTGCGTCGATTAAGACTATTGTGAGGTGATTGATAATATTGAGTTGTTCTTCAGGAATATAAGTCTGGTTTATCAATTGGTTCCTGTTCACCTTGATTTATCAAAAGACGGAACAAAACTCATAGGTATATTCGTGGGAGACGGATTTATCTATTACCGTAGACTTTTATGTGTGATACATATTTGTTTATTAAAGTGTTCGACTTTGGGTTGTAGCAACTCTTAGTTATGGGTGAGATCATCTAAGGGAATCAAGTACGTAGTATTCTGCTGGGATCAGAGACGCAGGAGCATAACTATACGTTGGATCAGTGTGAGATTGGTTGGGGTTCAACTACAGTCTAGACCGAAGTTAGTTTGGAGTACGCTAGTGTCTGTAGCGGGTTAATAAAGTGTAAGTTTGATCTGGACTAGGTGATGGTTATTTTCAATGATGTTGTAGTAGTAGTAGTGAAAGGTTCTTTAAGACTTGTGAATGAAGATTTTTTTAGACTTAATTTTTAAAGAAAAAAGAAGACAAACTCAAAATAAAGTTTTGTAAAAATTATGGAGAGGCTGGGGCTAGGATTCCACCATTGGTCGATATTAGTGATTTAATAAAATAATAATTATGCAACTCAACATTCAAATTGATTCTAACAGTATTGCCTAGACTTGTAGATTTTCAAAAGAATAGATGTTAATCCAAGCATAGAATATCAAAACCCTAAAGCAAGCATATTCTATCAACAGAAAATACACCTAACTAATCAAAATCATATAATCAATTTTTAGTTCAATGCAAAATAATCATAATAGAGTTGATGTAATTAATTAAATATAGAAATATATCACTTTTACCGAAACAACGGCTTCCTCCATCGCCCCAAGGATTAGGTTTAGCTCATCTTGATGGAAACACGCTCAAAGTACGATTTCATTGCTCAAATGTGCTTACAAAGATGAATAGAGTGAAAATGATGAAAACCGGGTGTTTGCAACGCTTATAAATGTTGCAAACACTGTTACAAAAACGATAACAATTAACTGCAGTTGTTGTCGACTGTAGATCTACAACGCTTGTAACTGTCGCTGTCGCTGGTACAAAGAACGACGGTTCTGGAGAGTCTGTTCTTCACGATTTCAGAAGTGCAGCAGCAGAAACTGTTTTTTCCAAACTTGATTTCGATTGCTTTATTGTCTCCAAACTTCTCCCAATCTCTCCATAACACCTATACAGCTCCTATAAACCTTATATAGCCTTCCAGAACTGAATATATGCCTCCATAACTCCAGAAAATCTTTCATTACTCGTATTAAAGAAAAATAATATCGGGAATATTTTCTTTCCATTCTTTGATTTTCATACGTTCAATTGCTGCATACATACTCCAAACCACTTGTTACACGTCCAAGGGTGAGTCAACATGCTGTAGACACGCTCAAATCTCTCCAAACTCGTGAATGTCTTTCCCATGCACGGACTGCCGTTTTTTTATCCACACGATTATCTAGCCCAATTGGATCGATTTCAACGGCCATAACAACATTATACAGTCATATCACGTCTACCCAAAAAGTTTCAGAGATTGAATCTCCCTCTAACCCAATCGAATTGTGATTGACAAATCTGCCAGAAGAGGAGCTTGTTTTCCCGCCAAAACAAAAATTCAAACGTTGAAGAAGGTGTGCCCTGATCCAAAACACGGGTGCCTTTAACAGCTGGGGTGCCCTTATCCAAAGTGAGGGTTCTTTTATCACTTTTCTCCCAGGGGTCCAAATAGCACTTTTCGAGTAACTTTTTCCACACAAGTGTATTTCTCCAATAACAACTAAAAACACACAAAAACACCATAATAAGTACAAAATCGAATACTAACAATACGAAACATTGAGGACAAATTAGACACATAAATACGTCTATCAAATACCCCCAAACTTATTATTTGCTAGTCCCGAGCAAATCTAATCTAGAAAATAGAAAGACTACACTTAGCACGTGCAGCAAGCCGTTAAACCACTAGGTGGCCCCAGTGGCGGAGTGTTGTCTCCGGAGGGTTTACCAGAGGTGTACCCACAAAACCTTTTACTCCAGACCCTATCTATCTACGCAGAACCTTGGAAGGCACTAAGAATCTCCTTGTTTGGCATACTTATTGACTACAGGAAGAAGTACCCTGATGCGAAATTCCAATTGTTGTACACAAAAGCATACTAAAATTCATATAAAGTAGCAGAGCTCTACTCAGATAGTTTCTAGACATCATAAACCGGAGTCAACCAATCACATGTAAAGATTAAGAAGAGAAAAATGTGGATGATGTTGGCTAGGGTGAACCTATCCTAATGGACTGAGATACTGGCCTGGACTAATATCAACACACTAGCATATACAAGGAAACCAATGGTCGATAATCCTAACTCTAGGTCAACTCAGCTGGCATATACAAGGGTACCAGTGGTCGACTTTATTGTATTTATTCTAGTTGGTCTAGTGGTCTGGTCTCAATTTTTTTTTTTTTTTTTTGGTATCTCAGTCACTCTATTTCACCCTAACAATGGTAAAAATAAAAATAAAAGAAGTGATCAGGATTCTTTCGATGTTTCCATCACGAGGATATGGCGAAACTACCATGTTTTATTTTCTAACACCTGAGCTCTGTGCTTTTATGAATAGACTCTTCTAGATGTTTCCATCTAATCAGATTGGTTCCTCAACTCCTACAACCAAAATGTTTCCATCCACTTAGATTGGTTAGTGCCGACCTTAATAAGCATAAATTTCGAGGCTCTGGAGTTTATTTATTAATACTGCAACTAAAAAGTTTCTCCCATACCCCCAAACTTAAATATAACATTGTCCTCAATGTTCTAAAGATGATATTAAAAGCATGAACAAGGATAAACTGTTACCACTTGGAGAAAATGAGTTAAGGAAAGATATTACCGTGTTGCATAAGCAAGGGATACCTCCCAAGAAGTGCTAATTTTAAAGTCTTCAGCCAGACATCAAATACCTCAAAAAGGATCTTCACCTTCCAAAGTCATACACCAATAGCCTAAATAGTTGTGGGTCCATAAGACCAAATAGAGCTAACACTAATATGAGACAACTGTACTGGTTCAGAAAAATGAATATAAGGAGCACATCCTCATCTAAGGTTTCTGTCAAGACAACTGGGTTTATCTGGGGAAAATAACGAAGCTTCATATGTGTGTCTTGATAAAGAGATTCATCTGAAATACTGGCCTCTAAAATCTGGGTCACTTCCTGGACAGTATCAGGAGGATCGGGTTGCGGAATCTGAACGGACTCAAGTAATATCTCAGACGCACAAGTCTCGAGTCCCAAGTTAGGGACTTCAATTAAGGATACGTGACAATCACAGGAACCATCACTACCCCCAAACTTAGGGTTTTCACTACTCTCAGACAAACCTCTAATGATAGCTTAAATATCCAGGTCTTCGGAGTCCCTAAAGTACTCAAGAGCTTCTTCTAGTTCTCTACTCCCAAACGTAGGGTCATCATTACTCTTAGAAAGACCTAACACTATTTACTGAATTTCTGGGTCTGTAGAGTCTTTAAAATACTCAAGGGATTCTTCTAAAGATTGATCACACATCTGGTCTAAGAGAATGGTTTCCTCAAATTTATCTAAAGAATCTCCCATTAAAGTGTCATGCCAATTATCCTGAACTAAAGTGCTAATCATATTCACTTCTTCTAAATCATCATTCTCAGAAGGTGGTCTAGTAACATTAAAAACATTTAGTTCAGTGGTCATATTACCAAAGGATATGTTCATAATCCCGGTCCTACAGTTGATGACAGCGTTAGCTGTGGCTAAAAATGGGCGACCTAAAATCACCCGGATTTGGGAACTTGGGTCCTGAACAGGCTGGGTATAGAGAACAACAAAATCCACTAGATAAATAAACTTACCAACCTCAATCAGAACATCCTCTATGACACCACGAGGAACTTTAACAGACCTATCAGCTAATTGCAGTGTCATTTTAGTCTGTTTCAACTTACCAAGACCTAGATGGGTGTATACATGATACGGGAGTAAGTTAACACTAGCTCCTAACTCAAGTAAAGCTTTATCGACCATGTGATTACCAATCGCACAAGATATGGTGGGGCATCCAGGGTCCTTATACTTAGGGGGTGTTTGGTTCAGAAGAATGGAACTTACTTGGCCAGCTAAAAAGGCATTCTTTTGGACATTAAGCTTACGCTTTCGTGTACAAAGATCTTTAAGGAACTTGGCATAAGCAGGCATCTGCCTAATTGCTTTTAACAATGGAATGTTAATGTTCACCTGCTTAAATATCTCCATTATCTCGTTGAAAGTCGACTCCTTCTTCGTTGTGCTAACAACTTTGGATATGGGGCTCTAGGAACAAAGTCGGGCTCAATATGACCCTCATTGGTCTCTTTGGAGACTCTATCAGTCTCTTCATTTTCTGGCTCAGACAGGTGAACTAAAGCATGTTCACTATCAGGCGTGGCGACCTGATTGTCAACTTTCTTTCCACTCCTAAGGGTTTTAATAGCATTCACATGTTCTGATGGTCTTCAACCTACTTCATGTACTCCTCTAGGATTGGGTTGAGTTTGACTAGGAAACTTACCTTTTTCCCTTAAAGACTCATTTATCTTACTAACCTGGGTTTTCAACTTGGAAATATCCTGAGAGTTAGCATAACCTATACCCTTACTTTCTTCTATCCCTTGCACAACCAGTTGGTTGATCTTTTCAGAGCTTTTAATAAACGAGGCGAGAGTATCCTCTAAACTTGTGATTTATTTATCCGAAGGGTTATGAAATTGGGGTTGATCTGAAAAGTTCTTAGCATAACCAAAACCTGGGGGAGGCTGAGAATTACTAGACTGACCTTGATTCTGGCCCTTAGACCAAGAAAAATTAGGATGGTTTGTCCAACCAGGGTTGTAGGTCTCTGAGTGTGGGTCGAACTTCTGATGGTTCTAGAACCTAACATTGTTACAGACATCATAGGCTTGTTCTTCACTAACATGACCTTCCAAAAATGAGTTATCGGGCTCTATTCCACAACTAGAGACTTGAGAGGCTCTATTAGGTTCAACAAGGGACCTATTTTTAGACTAACCCATTTCCAAAGCTTCTAACCTTCTAGACAAAGCAGCAAACTTAGCATCTGACCCGAAGCTTGTATCTATCACATTGGTGCTACTTATATTGACCAAGAGTCTTTTAGGGGGTTCAACACAAGACTCCCACTGTTGGGATTTTTCAGCGATAGTTCCTAAGAAGGTAAAAGCATCATCAACAGTTTTATTAGTGAACTCACCAGCGCACATAGACTCGACCATGGATTTAGTCGAATAGTCTAAACCATTATAAATAATCTCCACAAGTTTCATCTTATCAAATCCATGGTGAGGACACTGGGATAGGAGATCATTAAATCTCTCTAAAAACCTATAAAGAGACTCTCCCTCTTGTTGCACACTAGCACTAATTTTCTGCCTAACAGCTGCAGTTTTTGCCTAGGGTAGAATTTCATATAGAAAGCAGCAATCATTTTCTACCATGTTTCAATGGATTCAGATGGTAGATTGTTCAGCCAGGTCTTGGCTTTATCTCTCAAGGAAAAGGGAAAAATCTTAAGTTTCAAGACTTCATCAGTAAGGTCTCTTATTCTAACTGTTCCACAAATTTCCTCAAAGTCCCTAATATGAAAATAAGGGTTCTCATCATCTTTTCCTAAGAAAATAGGGATCATCTGAAGAATACTAGGTTTTATCTCGAAATTAGCCGTAGTGGCTGGCAATTTAATGCACGAAGCTCGGTTGGTCCTAGTTGGGAACATGTAATCTTTTAAAGTTTTCATCGTCGGCACAGCTGAAGTACTAGGAGTACCTTCCTCACGAAGAGACAGATTCTCAAAACTAAAGTTTCCAAAAACGGGGCTCTCAAAAGAAGAGTCTTCTATCTCCCCGCCTTCACAAGAAGAACTACTAGGTTTGTCACTAATCAAACGACCTAGAGTGTTTATTTTCCAAGCCCGTTCTCTGATGACCTCGGGCATACACTAGAAAAACAAAAGAAAAAGAAAAAGAAAATCCTAAAAGAAGGGGAAGTTCTATGCAAACACAAACAAGGCTGGCTCCACCAATGCAAACCTAGAGATTTATAGCAAACAAAAAGCATGATGACTCCACTTAGATTGTTTTCTAGACCAGCTTCTAATCTTTCGAAAGGGAATTCGTTACAATTCAAGCAAACCCTTCTGGAATCAATCTGAGTCAAAGTAAGTTGAATAGAGGCGAGGGAAGCTACGTGGATCTTTGATACCCAAGGCCTCACCGCATTACAAGGCGGCGCAGTCACGCATTCAACTCATAGAAACTATCTTGAATTTCGGAGTATGCTTCAAGAGTAACCAATATCTTTCGAACGACTTTTCTACTAAGCTCGTTACCCTATAGGTCTCGTTCTATTCCAAATTTTAAAGCTTAGGTTCGCGTTAGGTTTTGTTTTCCTAAGGCGGTCAAGAAGAGAACGGTGATGAAATCCGAATCCTTATCTTATATGGCCAGTCCTTGCCCTTTACTAGGAAAATAAAACATCCATATTCAAGTCCTCAACATATATGCAAACGAAGGAATACTGTAACTCGCTGACAGGGGATTCGAGAGTGTTTCGGCAAACTTACCTCCCATACCAGATGGGGGATGAACCTTTGTAGTCGACTCGGGCCACGACTCCTATGTCATGTACGAACCCGAGGGGCCGAGGTGATATAGTAATCACCGTCCTTCTCTGCAAATAGTTTAATATTTAAACTACCCTTCCGTAAGGTTTAAAAATAAAAGAATGTCCAAATGTCCAAGTCCAAAGTCCAAAAAGTAAAGTGCAAAAGAAAATAAAAAATTAAAAAAATTACAAGAATAAAGAAATCCCAATACAATCTAAAAAAAAATATAAACTCTCTTTTTTTTTTCTCTCTTTTTATAATAATAAAAAAAAATCTTCTTCTTTCGCTCCTTTCGCTTTGTATTTAACTCCAAATCTTTAAGTATTCACCAAAATATTTGGCAAATTTTTATTATGCTCCAAATTCCAAATCTGTAAGGAAAAGACAAAAGACAAAAACGTAAAGAAGAACAAATAAAATAAAAACCTAAAAAAGAAAAAAAAAATCTAAAAACTCTAGCCTAAAGACAAGTCCGTGTCGACGACGCCAAAAATTGATGGTTATTTTCAATGATGTTGTAGTAGTAGTGAAAGGTTCTTTAAGACTTGTGAAAGCAGATTTTTTTAGACTTAATTTTTAAAGAAAAAAGAAGACAAACTCAAAATAAAGTTTTGTAAAAATTATGGAGAGGCTGGGGCTAGGATTCCACCAATGGTCGATATTAGTGATTTAATAAAATAATAATTATGCAACTCAACATTCAAATTGATTCTAACAGTATTGCCTAGACTTGTAGATTTTCAAAAAAATGGATGTTAATCCAAGCATAGAATATCAAAACCCTAAAGCAAGCATATTCTATCAATAGAAAATACACCTAACTAATCAAAATCATATAATCAATTTTTAGTTCAATGCAAAATAATCATAATAGAGTTGATGTAATTAATTAAATATAGAAATATATCACTTTTACCGAAACAACGGCTTCCTCCATCGCCCCAAGGATTAGGTTTAGCTCATCTTGATGGAAACACGCTCAAAGTACGATTTCATTGCTCAAATGTGCTTACAAAGATGAATAGAGTGAAAATGGAGAAAACCGGGTGTTTGCAACGCTTATAAATATTGAAAACACTGTTACAAAAACGATAACAGTTAACTGCAGCTGTTGCCGACTGTAGCTATGCAACGCTTGTAACTGTCGCTGTCGCTGGTACAAAGAACGACAGTTCTGGAGAGTCTGTTCTTCACGATTTCAGAAGTGCAGCAGCAGAAACTATTTTTTCCAAACTTGATTTCGATTGCTTTATTGTCTCCAAACTTCTCCCAATCTTTCCATAACACCTCTAAAGATCCTCTAAACCTTATATAGCCTTCCATAACTGAAAATACGCCTCCATAACTCCAGAAAATCTTTCATTACTCGTATTAAAGAAAAATAATATCGGGAATATTTTCTTTCCATTCTTTGATTTTCATACGTTCAATTGTTGCATACATACTCCAAAACACTTGTTACACGTCCAAGGGTGAGTCAACATGCTGTAGACATGCTCAAATCTCTCCAAACTCGTGATTGTCTCTCCCATGCACGGACTGCCATTTTTTCTTCCACACGATTATCTAGCCAAATTGGATCGATTTCAACGGCCATAACAACATTCTAAAGTCATATCACGTCTACCCACAAAGTTTCAGCGATTGAATCTCCCTATAACCCAATCGAATTGTGATCGACAAATCTGCCAGAAGAGGAGCTTGTTTTCCCGCCAAAACAAAAATTCAAACGTTGAAGGTGTGCCCTGATCCAAAACACGGGTGCCTTTAACATCTGGGTGCCCTTATCAAAAGTGAGGGTGCCTTTATCACTTTTCTCCCGGGGGTCCAAATAGCACTTTTCGAGCAACTTTTTCCACACAAGTGTATTTCTCCAATAACAACTAAAAACACACAAAAACACCATAATAAGTACAAAATCGAATACTAACAATACGAAACATTGAGGACAAATTAGACACATAAATGCGTCTATCACTAGGTAACGGGGTTTTTCTGCATTTGCGATTTCCTCGTTAACAAAATTCCGGTGTCTGTGTTATTCCTTTCCGCATTACATTTGTTATATAATTGAAATAATATAGGTTGTGCATTGTTTAATCAATTAGAATATCCAACCTTTTGGTTGTTGATTTAAATTTATTGACACTTGGATATTGGTCTTTGGTACCATCCAAGTTTATCTCTCTTGTATTTAATCGAGACTCGATGTTTGCTTGAGTAAGATTTAAATCGAGAGATAGATATATAAACTCTTTGATATACTTTTCTATTGATTGAGTCTGACTGTCTAGTTGATTATCATAAAAGTATATTGGAGTTTGTCCATACAGATTACTAAGCGAAATATTGGGTGTGGTTTTTATTAGACCCCCGCTTTTTCATCCTGCCTTAATGACCATACCTCAATCCCATGAGTAGGAGGAATACACCCTTGGACTAAAGAAATGCACCCTCCCAACACCGCGAGTCTTGTATGATAATTTGTACAAGAAAGAAGTGGTGGTAATGAGAAATATCGAAACACTTCATCTTTCAAATCAAACGAAACAATCTTCAGTCTTTGGAGGTGTATCCAGTGAATTGCTTCATTACCAAAAACACCAGACGACGGGAATAGCTTGTAGTTGATTTTTCCTTTGTCTCTCCACCCATTACCATCACCAAGCATATACACTTTGACTTGACCCATGGCCATTAAGTTAGCAGGGTAGAAGTCTCTAACTACCTTGTACTTGTTTTTAGAAGAAACGTAACCGAACCCAGTTTCATTATTCTTGACGGATCAGTATCTTGTTCGAATGGTGGAAGATCAACTTTTTCTCCGGTTAAGGTATTATTCATGTGGACATGATCTTGGCGGTCACCTTCACACAAACCAAACCATTTAACGAGCCAATTACAGAACTATACAGCGCAGTGTAAGGAGTGTTGACACCCCAATTTCGCACCTTCCACAGTAAATATCAATCTTATGCTTCAAAGCCAAATACAAGAGAAATTCTGTGTGGAAACCATTTGGGTTTTCATATCTTTTCCATCAAGCCCACAAGCTTTACCCAATCAAGCCCACAAGCTTTACCCAATAAAGCCCACAAGCTTTACCCAATCAAGCTCACAAGCTTTACCCAATCAAGCTCACAAGCATTACCCACTCGTACCCGTTTCATTATCCATTTGAGCCCGGGATCTCTTGCTATCACACTGAAGAGGAGGAAAATACAAAGTCACTGGTGAAAGAATGGAGTCGTTTCGAGTTCGTATGCAAAAGTTACGAGCAAAACGAGAACTCAGAAGACGATAAGGGGTGCCCACTTTTCACCCTCCCCTTTATCCGCACCAAGACTTTAATTAGTAATTGTTTTCTTCAAGTGGAACTTACATATATTTGTTTTGAAGAGAATACGGGTGGAAGAGGAAGAAAAGAAGAAAAAAGGGATTTTTTCTTAAATGCAAGTGGGACCCACACTTGTTTTATTAGGAAAAGAGAAAGGAGAAGAAAACAAAGGGGGTCAAGTAGGGCCCACATTTGTTTTATTAGGAAAATAAGGGAAAAGGACGTGGGACCCACATGGTTTGAAAAGAAGAAAAAAATCTTTGCGAAGGACATTTGAATGCGGAGAGATTAACGGAAGGTCATTTCGGGTTTCATTCCTATAAATAGAGGTCGAAAACAATCCTCTCAACACACCAATTTTCCGATTTAGAAAAGTGGAGGGAAAGACAACAATACTTGTTCCTTTACTTCTTCCTTTACTTTAACAAGGTTTCCACCCAAACCACACAACAGCAAAGGTTTCCACCCAAACCACACCACAACTCAAGGTTTCTACCCAAACCACAACCCAAAAATCTAGGTTTCCACCCAAACCAAGAAGAATTATTGTTTCTCAAATAGAAAATATTTCTTCTCACATATTTCAAGTCTCCATGTATTGTGTCATTTAATCAAAGAGAAATCAAATTTTCTTCCTACACAATAGTTATCGTTGTCTTGTGCATTTATAGTTCATTTTGAGAAAACTCAAAAAATAAGAAGATTAAATCAAGTATTGTCTTTAAGTTTTTAAAAGATTAGCATTAAATTGCTAGTACTTTAACTACTTTCAGCATACTTAAGGGAAGCAAGCAACCATCGTAAGAATCCTTTCTAATTTAAATATTATATTTCAAGTATCTTAATTACCTATCTCTTCGGTAAATTATGTAGTCATACCTGAAGAACGAGAATGATTCCATTTCGTAGTAACACCGCGACTACTCGTTTGCGTTACATAAAAAAATTATGTTTTATTATTAATTTTCTAAGTGGGATAATCAAAGTGTGGGTATAAAGCGGAATTCCCTCCCACATTAGACCCATTGTCAAAAAATAAGGTTGGCATTAATCCTATTTTTATTGAGCTAATCTGCAGGTTAATTGTTTAATTTTGAAATTTCATTCAAATTTCTTCTCAATAAAACCAAGGTTTCCACCTAAACCACCAAACAAGGTTTTCCACCCAAAACCACCAGAAAAGAAGGTTTCCACCCAAACCACAACAAAAACAAGGTTTTCCACCCAAAACCACCACAAAACAAGGTTTCCACCCAAACCACAACAAAAATAAGGTTTTCCATCCAAAACCACCACAAAACAAGGTTTTCCACCCAAAACCACCATAAAACAAGGTTTCCACCCAAATCACAACAAAAATAAGGTTTTCCATCCAAGACCACCACAAAACAAGGTTTTCCACCCAAAACCACCATAAAATAAGGTTTCCACCCAAACCACAACAAAAATAAGGTTTTCCATCCAAAACCACCACAAAACAAGGTTTTCCACCCAAAACCACTATAAAACAAGGTTTCCACCCAAACCATCACAAAAGAAAAACCATCATAAAAGAAAGAAACCACATCTCCATAGTCGAAGTTCCACCCAACTTCTAACTATGTCTCTTTTCTAAAATAGCTCATGCATAAAAATCTATTCTCAATAAATCATAAACATTTCCCCTTTTAATCATGAAGTAGAGGCCAATCCTACGATTGGGCGGCTGATGGGTGCCTAACACCTTCCCATCCCGTACTAGAATCTCCTTACCCAGACTCTCTGATAGCAGACCATAAACATGAAAGTCATAACTAGGTTTTGTTTTCCTGAAAAGAATTCAAACTAGTTAAAAGGGTCCTGACTCCCCTTAGTCAGGTGACGACTTCAAAACATCTATTTTCCTCTCTGCATAGTTGGCCCTCTTACTAACAAACTAGTAAGAAATTATCTCTGGCAGACCCTGTACATTAAACATCCACGAACGGATGAGAACATGGACCTCGCCCCATAAAAATTATGGACAAAGGAAATAGACCGGCACTCGACCCGTGCATACCAACCCCCGATTTCTACAGTGGCGACTTCACTGGGGACATAGAATAGACCGGCACTCGACTTGTGCTAGGCGACCCCCGATTTCTACAGTGGCGACTTCACTGGGGACATAGAATAGACCGGCACTCGACCCGTGCAGAGGCGACCCCCGATTTCTACAGTGGCGACCCTGCTGGGGAAAAAATAAGAGATTCGACTTGAAAAATGATTAAAAGGGAAATGTTTTTTTTACTAATATTTATTTGAGAAATGATCATATTTCAGGTACCATCATTGGTTGTGAACCATTAAAGCTTATGGCTCCTACAACTAGAAGTGTTACCAGAAAAGATGCTGCTGCGGCTGTTAAAGTGTACTTCTGCGAAGGAATCAAGTCCTCAAGAACGAAGAGGTCTTTTAACAATGATGACGCTCCTAAAACATTTCATGGTGACACAAGCTTTCCTGAACATGAAAAGCATGCTATCAACTTAAAAGATGTTACAAATGAATTCCTCAACCGGAAAAGGAGTTTCAAGTATCGCATCAACTCCGCCATAAAGAAAGTAACATCTTATAAGGATAAGTTGAAAAAATCTGAGAAATCTCTATCCAACCTAGAAGCTCAACTCAATGATTTTTTAAGTCTCTCTGACAATGAAGAGGATTTTTTCGACAACCATAGAAAAGGAGAAGAAATTCAAGAAGTAGAAATCTCCAGGTTGAAAGAAGTCACAATGACGCCAGATCAATTACAAGAAGGCACTACACAAGTATGCATGGACTCTACGAGTGTTGAGCAACAGCCTTCTGAGGCGGATGATTTCCCGATCTACGATGGCGTGGAATCACCAATTCTTCACCTTAACTCATATCTTTCATGCATGGAGAAATGGGAGATGAACGAAGAGAGATATCTAAAGAAATACTTCGGATATAGCCTAACTGGCAGAGCAACAATATGGTATGCAACCAACGACCATGTTCAATCTGCAACATGGCCGATGACCATCAACTTGTTCATAGAATATTTCTCAGAAAAGCAGCATCCAACCATCCCCAACCATACCAGGGAAAAGTTGCTCGCAGTTTCAACAAACACGAGCAACCACGCAACTTCGACAAAGGAGATCTCGTGCTCAAAGAGATCCGTCCAGTAAAGCACACCGACCCAAGGGGCAAGTTCAATCCAAAGTAGGAAGGCTCATTCATTGTCAAAAAGATTTTCAGGGGATGGCAACACAATTAATGGACCTAGATGGAGAAGAACATGCAAGGCCCACGAATGCAGATCAACTCAAGAGGTATTATGCCTAGTCGAAGGAAACATCCCAGCATAACCAATCCCTGCACCTCCTCAAAAGAACAACTGGTTTGTCAAGCACTTATCATTGTTCTTTACTTTATCAACTTGTTTTTCAAAAAAAAAAAACAGATTGCTAAAACTTGTTTTCCAAAAAAAAACAAAAACAGATTGCTAAAATTTGTTTTCAAAAAAAAAAACAGATTGCTAAAATTTGTTTTCAAAAAATAAAAACAGATTGCTAAAATTTGTTTAAAAAAAAAAACAAAAAAAAATCGGAGAGTTTATCAATGATGTAAAGCTTAGGATTTGGGTATGGTGTTATGAGCAACCAGATAGGCAGCTGAGGCAAACTCTCCAAATCAAAATTTCAGTTTTGTAAATTTTTTAAGTTTTTTATTTTGTTTTCAAAAAATAAAAATAAAAAAAAATAAAATAAATGCGATGATGAAAGCCTTAGGATGATATCGTGCCTTGCACACGTACCAAATAGGCAACTGAGGCAAACGTTTCTTGAGTTATTTTAAGCCTAATCATGTTCTAACCATGCTTTAAGCTTTTGTGAACAACGAGTTATCTGAATTAAGGCTTCTCCACCGGAGTCAGCGATCTGCACAGTCAGTGAAAGTCAAACCAAAGAACAAGAGCATCACCAGAAAGAAAATATTTCATTCACAAATGAAGGAATTACAGAATCTTCATCTACAACAATGAAAAGCATGAACTCTTCCTTATCAGAAGGATACATGATCAGATCGAGAAAAAAAGAAGAAGCAACAACAATAAGAAACAAGCAAAAGAAAAGAAAAAAGAACAACAACAACAAGAAATAAAAAAATGATCTGACGGAAAACCAAAGAAGAAGAAATGAAAAACAAATAAGGAAAAGATGGTGATTTTATCTCGAGTCTAGACCAAGATCCAACTTCTTCACCATTTCCCATTGATCGAAACCAATGTGTAATAGTGGTAAAAGTGTCCATGTGACACACTAGATCTAGACATCTTCATCACAGCAGATCATCCATACTTGTCGAATACATCTAAATCTAAATCCGATTTCAACTTTGAAATCTGGATTTATCTTTGTATGTATTTTGAAACGCATATGGAACGATCTTGCATCTTCCCCAAATCATCAGATCTTCATCTTCGAGCCGAACATTAATCTGGATCTCAAGATGCACTACCATCAAGTACAGAAAAGAGAAGATTCATACAGATCTATACTGAGATTCCACCAAAATCTCACTTCAGTTATCATTACTTTCATCCGCTCAAACTGCATCTCGCATACTCCACCAGTAAATGATTACTATGGCGATGAACCAAACAAGCAGAAAGTAGAAGAACATGAAGACGGTGATCAAAAAAAGAAAGATCAAAGCACAGATCCGGCAGATATAAGAAATATCTGAAGGAAAGATGGAGAAAAGAGGCGGATTTGCAGAGAAGAAGAAGAAGAAGAGGAAGAAAGAGAAACTGATGGTCGAGGAAGAAGAAAATGAAGTATTTAAAGCAAAAGATTAGGGCTCCATCAAATCACTTTTCGGGCAAACCTAAATGAGATCCATGACCCGTCGGGTTTCTCCAACCCATTAGGGTCATTCATCCGATCCGCTAGCTCCTTTTCCCTGTATCAAAAAAAAAAAAAATCAAAAGAAAAGAAAAAAAAATGTGCAGTATACCTCGTAAAGAAGTCGAAGCGTATATAATTCTTGAGAAAGAGTATCAATACGTGCCTGCCTCCCTGTGGATTCTCTACCGACTTCATCATATCTCAACATGATACCGTACATCTCATTCACCACCGATGTCAACTGGCGCCCACGACTATCCACCAAACGGAGCAAGTATTCTTGAAGAGGTCTGGAAGCCTGAAGCGAGAAAGGAGTCAATAAAAAGTATTAAGTCATTAAGTCAAGAAGAGCAGAGTAACAGCGATACCTCAGGAATATCATCCGGGAGAGGTAAACCAATAATATCTTCACGCTCAACAGGGCCACCTGCAATTGTAACCACATTTGAAGTCCCCAAGATAGGTATTTGAAAATCCCATGTTGGAAGAAGATGATCGAAGCCCGTTAGTGGAACTTGTTGAGAAGAAGCATTGCTGGAAGATCCCATCAATAATGGACGAGGGGAAAAACCCGGATCACCCACTACAAGATTATCTCGGCAAGATTGGATAGCAAGAGGTGTACCTAAAGAAACCGATCTCCAATATGATTCAAAATTCATTCCCCGATCAACGGAATCTTCATAGGAACGTTGCGGCTGACGTGAAATCTCGTCCATATCACTAAACGATGCATAAGGAAAACATGTAACGTTGGGAGGAGGAAAACGGGGTGTAGAGTCTGGTTGACTAATTTGTCTCCCAAATCTGTCACCAAGATACCAAGCACGTAATCCGGCCACGTAACAAGTACCGAAGCATGCTAGACGACATGGCATGAATGGCTCTTTGATCACGTCGAATGAGATAATCCTTCCAAGGGTCCCAACAAATCTGCGATCAAAATAGAGGTACATATATATATAAAAAACAAAAAAAAAAAAAAAAAAAAAAAACAATATAGGGTTTCTTACAGATTCAACCTGTCGCCCCTCCAAACAAAGGCGCGTATATGCGGTCGAGTGCCCTTCAAGTGCACCTTTCCATCTAGCCATTCGAGGAAATGTTTGGCTATTGGAGAAGCTTGTATCAAAAGGAGGGCGACTAAGAGGAAAATATTCGTAACACCAATACTGTTACAAAGAAAGAGTATGGGTGTTAAAAAAGGGGGTCCAAGATCGTTCAACCTAAAGCAAGGAAAATGTACTCACATTCAAGATGGGCCAGAATCCACATAAGGCTTTTGTTTGAAGGCGTGTTGCTCGAGACAGATAGGTGTAAAGCCGCGCCATCGCACAACTTCCCCAATCGTAAAAATTCACCAATTCAAGGTCAGAAAATGCTGCCAAGTAACCATATTTGATATAGCCACCGAAGAGTCAAGGAAGGTATGACCGCAACAAAGATCGAAGATCTCTCGTAATCGTAATAACTTTAGCATCATATTTTGAAGCGTCAAGAAGATGAGATCTAGCTCAGTGGACCGAGAAATTCGTCTTCAAGCCTCGCTAAGCCGACATACCAATTTTTAGGGAAGATATCCCCACAATGTGGTCCCAACAGGTTTCGGACATTCTCCTCGTCACGCTTTCACCCACCGGACGGAGCTCCTACCCCCACACGGATGCCAGTAATCATATAGAAATCCAGAGGAGTGATGGTTAACTCACAATGTGGCAGGTGAAATGAATTAGTATCACCCCACCATCTTTCTGCCACGATTAAAGCATTCTCACCATCATGGAACGGTTCCAAAGCTTCAACAAAGTCGTACCAACCGATCTGTTGTACAAGCTCACGTACACCTTTGCATCGTCTCAACATCATCCACCATTCTACTATGCCAGTGGTCCCTCCGCGAATACGCGCCCAAGCGTAATTCTATGAAAGAAAGTAGTGGTTGAGAAATAATGAAAGGAAACTTGGAAAACAAAGAAGAAAATTTCGATCAACAAGGAAACTTACAGGGTCTTCCCGGATTCTTGCAGAAACGTGATCATCCACATCGTTTAAAACCCCAACTCTTCGTCTTCTACGCAGCGTAGGCAAAGTGGGAGGATCAAGAATAATGATAGCCATCCGCCTAGACGACATATTGAAGAAAAGAAAAGGAGTTTCTTACCTAAAGAAAGGTCTTTCTCCCCTATCTTATAAATAAAAAAAAAAGGTAATTACTTCCTCAAGAAGTTTTAAAAAAAAAATATACTTTATCAGAATCGTCTCGTGAAAGAAAAGCAAGTCATGTCAAGACAAAGTGTGGAACGGAAGCCATTGAGAATGCACTTCAGAACTGACAAGATCAACTAGGAAAAACCTGGCCAACGTCAGAAATTGCTTCATCAACTTTTCAACTATTCAATCGGCTCGAACAAAGGGCTATCCAAATGAATCAACCATAAAGGTTCAAAAACATCAAGAACAGGGAACTGACAAGCTTAACTGGAACAAACCCAGCCAACGTCAGGACTTTCTTCATCAACTCATCAAAAACCAACTTTTGAAAATCAGGTGCGATTGTTTTCATGGCTTTGTTCGTAAAACCGCGAGCGATTACTCTCAAAGAGGGCAACTGTTGACACCCCAATTTCACACCTTCCACAGTAAATATCAATCTTATGCTTCGAAGCCAAATACAAGAGAAATTCTGTGTGGAAACCATTTGGGTTTTCATATATTTTCCATCAAGCCCACAAGCTTTACCCAATCAAGCCCACAAGCTTTACCCAATCAAGCTCACAAGCATTACCCACTCGTACCCGTTTCATTATCCATTTGAGCCCGGGATCTCTTGCTATCACACTGAAGAGGAGGAAAATACAAAGTCACTGGTGAAAGAATGGAGTCGTTTCGAGTTCGTATGCAAAAGTTACGAGCAAAACGAGAACTCAGAAGACGATAAGGGGCGCCCACTTTTCACCCTTCCCTTTATCCGCACCAAGACTTTAATTAGTAATTGTTTTCTTCAAGTGGAACTTACATATATTTGTTTTGAAGAGAATACGGGTGGAAGAGGAAGAAAAGAAGAAAAAAAGGGATTTTTTTCTTAAATGCAAGTGGGACCCACACTTGTTTTATTAGGAAAAGAGAAAGGAGAAGAAAACAAAGGGGGTCAAGTAGGGCCCACATTTGTTTTATTAGGAAAATAAGGGAAAAGGACGTGGGACCCACATGGTTTGAAAAGAAAAAAAAAATTCTTTGCGAAGGACATTTGAATGCGGAGAGATTAACGGAAGGCTGTCGGGTTTCATTCCTATAAATAGAGGTCGAAAACAATCCTCTCAACACACCAATTTTCTGGATTTAAAAAGTGGAGGGAAAGACAACAATAATTGTTCCTTTACTTCTTCCTTTACTTTAACAAGGTTTCCACCCAAACCACACAACAGCAAAGGTTTCCACCCAAACCACACCACAACTCAAGGTTTCTACCCAAACCACAACCCAAAAATCTAGGTTTCCACCCAAACCAAGAAGAATTATTGTTTCTCAAATAGAAAATATTTCTTCTCACATATTTCAAGTCTCCATGTATTGTGTCATTTAATCAAAGAGAAATCAAATTTTCTTCCTACACAATAGTTATCGTTGTCTTGTGCATTTATAGTTCATTTTGAGAAAACTCAAAAAATAAGAAGATTAAATCAAGTATTGTCTTTAAGTTTTTAAAAGATTAGCATTAAATTGCTAGTACTTTAACTACTTTCAAAGATACTTAAGGGAAGCAAGCAACCATCGTAAGAATCCTTTCTAATTTAAATATTATATTTCAAGTATATTAATTACCTATCTCTTCGGTAAATTATGTAGTCATACGGGAACGGAATGGTATTCCATTTCGTAGTAACACCGCGACTACTCGTTTGCGTTACATAAAAAAATTATGTTTTATTATTAATTTTCTAAGTGGGATAAATCAAAGTGTGGGTATAAAGCGGAATTCCCTCCCACATTAGACCCATTGTCAAAAAATAAGGTTGGCATTAATCCTATTTTTATTGAGCTAATCTGCAGGTTAATTGTTTAATTTTGAAATTTCATTCAAATTTCTTCTCAATAAAACCAAGGTTTCCACCTAAACCACCAAACAAGGTTTTCCACCCAAAACCACCAGAAAAGAAGGTTTCCACCCAAACCACAACAAAAACAAGGTTTTCCACCCAAAACCACCACAAAACAAGGTTTCCACCCAAACCACAACAAAAATAAGGTTTTCCATCCAAAACCACCACAAAACAAGGTTTTCCACCCAAAACCACCATAAAACAAGGTTTCCACCCAAACCACAACAAAAATAAGGTTTTCCATCCAAGACCACCACAAAACAAGGTTTTCCACCCAAAACCACCATAAAATAAGGTTTCCACCCAAACCACAACAAAAATAAGGTTTTCCATCCAAAACCACCACAAAACAAGGTTTTCCACCCAAAACCACTATAAAACAAGGTTTCCACCCAAACCATCACAAAAGAAAAACCATCATAAAAGAAAGAAACCACATCTCCATAGTCGAAGTTCCACCCAACTTCTAACTATGTCTCTTTTCTAAAATAGCTCATGCATAAAAATCTATTCTCAATAAATCATAAACATTTCCCCTTTTAATCATGAAGTAGAGGCCAATCCTACGATTGGGCGGCTGATGGGTGCCTAACACCTTCCCATCCCGTACTAGAATTTCCTTACCTGAGACTCGATAGCAGACCATAAACATGAAAGTCATAACTAGGTTTTGTTTTCCTCAAAAGAATTCAAACTAGTTAAAAGGGTCCTGACTCCCCTTAGTCAGGTGGCGACTTCAAAACATCTATTTTCCTCTCTGCATAGTTGGCCCTCTTACTAACAAACTAGTAAGAAATTATCTCTGGCAGACCCTGTACATTAAACATCCACGAACGGATGAGAACATGGACCTCGCCCCATAAAAATTATGGACAAAGGAAATAGACCGGCACCTCGACCTGTGCATACCAACCCCGATTTCTACAAGGAGGATGGTTGATTCTTTTAAATTTTGATCAGCAGATGTTACCATCAACATAGTCTCCATATTAAAGTTCAACTTTCCTCTTCTTGTCCTTATTGTCTACATCAGGGGCAGAGCCAAGAATCATAGGATGGGGGTGAAAGAAGAAAAAAAATTAAGGGTGTAAAAATACAAAAACAAGTTTATATGTAAAAAGAGAAAATCTGATTAGGCTTAAAATAGGTTTTGGAGCCAAATGGACAGAGGTGCAAGTGCACACCCTTGCAATGGGCTGGCTCCGCCCTTGTCTACATGAGTTATTGCCAAAAGGATATGAAACCTAACTCAAACTTAAAACTATCTTTAGAATCGCACGAGTATTTTTTGTTTACATGATCAAGTTGCAGTAAGTGAGGACGGCTGTGCATATCAGAAAAGTGGGTACAACGGAGTAAAACTAACCATTCTTTGCATACTAGTTTGCAAATTGATACAATCTCAACTGGTAATGTTGAGACTATTAGTCCCACATTGTTGGGCAATCTAAGATCATGCGGCTTATAACCCCTTAGGGCCTCTCCACTCATTGCCAATTGGTTTTGAGTTGGATGCTCGTATTCTAACATGGTATCAGAGCAGGCTATTTGCGACGAGTCTTTGACCGCGCCTTTACTCCGCGTCACCCGATTTAATTGTTCACGTGTTAGACCCAACGAGGCTACACGTGAGGGGGCGTGTTGAGATTATTAGTCCCACATTGTTGGGCAATCTAAGATCCTACGACTTATAACCCCTTAGGGCCTCTCCACTCATTGCCAATTGGTTTTGAGTTGGATGCCCCTATTCTAGCAGGTAATCTAGAAAGTATGTTTATTATAATCTAATGATACTAAACCTTAAAAAAGGATTTTTGCGATTTTCTTACCTCTCCCAGTAATGACGTCTTGGGGGATGGAGTTTACCATTTTGGACCTCCCTGCTATGATCAGGCCATCAGAATATTTCATGCCTATTAAGTTAAAATATGCATGCATACATGGGCCTTACGAACACTTGTTCATAGGCTTCCAGCAGTCCTACCCACTAGGCCCAGGGCACACATTCATTTCTTATTTGGTTTGTGATTTAGGGCCCAGGCTTGTATCAGCTAGTACGGGTGAGCAAAAAGTCCGGAACCGCGGATTTCATCCGTATCCGTCCGTAAAATTACGGGTAAAACCCAATCCGCAAGTTCTATGGGCCGGACATGGGAATTTTCAAATCCGCACTTTTAACGATTTGGTTGCCGTTGGACTTTGAAATTTTCATCCGCATCCGGCATATATATGTCTAATCTCCTACAAATACATACACTAATTTGAACTCTCATAACTCTGTGACCAAAGAATAGAATTAGAAAGTATCAAGGAGTCTTCACCAATTTCTAATCTCTTGTTGGTTTTACAACAATTTACATACAAATTCAGCATAGTCAGGAAACAAATCAAAATTCAATCAATCTGGATTCATAAGACATCACCTTCTTCTAGCTGAGTAGGTTCTGCCATTGTACACCTCGTTTCCACTTCTTATCTATTCTTATCTCGTGTCATTACTCTCAGCTAGTGGTGTTATGGTTTGGGTCTTATACTGGTTTGGTTGTGGACCAACTATCCCCATGAATTATATAAGAACCATACGCTGATCAAACAGGCCATTCTTGTTCCTTGTCTTAAAATAAACCTAACACTTCAAAACAACCACTTGACATTTGCCCACCATACCGGAAAAGAGTAAAAAGAAAGAACAGAACCAGCTCCATTAGAATTTGTAAATAGAGCTTTTGACTAAATAGATGCACTCCTTTTAACCAAATCCGTGGTTAATCCGCATCCGGTCCGTATTATCCGTTGATCCGCGAATGTTAAATTTGCGGGTAATTGGGCCGAACACGGTTGGATTTTTCAAATCCGCAACTTTGACGGATTGGACGCGGGTGACCCCTAATCCGCATCCACCCCTATCATCTAGTAAAATAGCTAACCGGGGTAAATATATGGGTTATCATCCTCTTGTATTTTTAATATTTCAGATTAGGTTAGACGGGCGCCTGTAGTACCCAAGTCTATGAACAAGTTTGTTTTGACTTCTAAATTTATTCAATTTTCTTATTTAAAAAAAAAAAAAGACCCCAAAGGAGACGGTCAGCTTGACCATGATAATGGGATGGTTACATTGAGACCTCAATTTGATCCATTTTGAAGCCAAACCAATTATCTACTTAGGTGAGATTTCTTCTTTCATAAGAGTATTATCAATTTACAGACACATTGACAATGCACCTCGATTCCAGCAGTTCTAAGTTCTAACATCAGATATCAAACCGATAAAGAAAAATGTAAAATATGATCCCCAAATTAGTCTTTACTTTGGCTGAATGGGAACTTAAACCCCAAATATTGTAACTTGAACCCCAAAGGCGGTTCATAAATATAGAAGCACATATAATGGTCCATATGAAGGAGATAATGTTGACATGCACTCTGAAGTTGACTTTCAGCAAGCTTAGAGAGGACCAAAATGAGATTTTAGTGAGTGGAGATGAAAAACTGTAGTCGACATACTAACTAAGACCGGCCGGTTCTAATTTCTTTTTGTTTTTCAGGCCTCAAAATCAAAACTATTACTAGTTACAACATCTATTGGACTTTGTCCTAGTCCAAAAATTTGCTACTCACAGTACGACTTCACTCTGCTAAAGCCTAATTATTGTTTTTTAGGAAATGGAAATTTGCAGCATAACCGAAACTTAGAAAGCATACCCAATAGTCATAAAATTCATGATTGGTTAACTTACAAACTTAAACATATCCAAGAAAACATGATTCAGATTTCCAAATTCCAAGAGACAGAGAGAAGAATTTTTTTACCTTTTCAATTCCTCTTACAGAAATTCATCACATATGACCACCTCTTCTCAGACAACCTGTTGTGACTTCACATCCTCTGTTGTAAGGGTTTGCTTCATGACCATGACAATTATAATAAGAAGCACCTGGTTGAGCACATGGTATCACATCTTTCTTCAATGTCTCATAACTTATAAACTTCTTTTGCATCATCAAAACTCTTCTGCTTATCTCTGAATCCATCTCCATTTCTTCACTTTCCTCAATATTTCTCTTAACTTCATAACCGGCTGACTCCCAAAAACAGAGTCCTCTGTTCCCTATGCAAGCTTTTTTCACCATTGTTAACTCATTTTGATGATGGTAGGTACCTTCTGCTGCTGTAGTCCCCAAACCATCAATATAAACAATACCCATTATAGATAAGAAATGGGTTTGTAAGAAAATTATAGTTAAGTAGATCTTCTTCCTCTTTGAGAATGATTCAGTCATTTTCTCTCTAGTAATCAGATCCTGCTTCTTATTTCCCCTTCTAGAGTGGGTGAATGGATGAATGAGTGAGTGAGTTTAAGTGTTTAAAACTGTTCTGATCATTCATAAATAGGAAGGTCAGTTTGTCACCTAATTGGCAGAAACTCTGTATGGCTTTTAATGGGAAGTACCAAGTTCAACTACTTCATTCCATTCACCTACATCTAAAGTGGTTCAAAACAGCATCAAATGGGGAGGCTCACCCTCACCGAGTTACATCCAGTGATACTGTAGATGTCTACTCTTTGTAACAAGATTTTGGGGGTCTAGAATGGACACTGTCGTCGCCAGCAACCGCTACCACCAGCTACAAAAGAAGAAGAAGGGCCTTCTTAACCCATGTCAAGTGTAGGTCAACAACAACAGTGCTAAAAACTTTGGGTAGCACACTGGCTATAACCATCATGTAAAGCTGAATTTTAAATAATGGGAATGGGAAACATGGAATCGTCCCCACAATATAACAAAGAGGGTTACAGTTCATAGCTTAGATATTGTAGCTTTGCCTCATAGTCAACTGATTTGGATGGCACTCAGATTCTCAGTGGGTGGCATGTATAAATGTGATATTCCTAGACCCTAGCAGCTAGCAGTGATGTAAAGAAAAGCATATTCAATCTTTTGGGTCCATATAACTTTAGTTCCATCTTTCCCTTGGAGCCTATTAGCATTCATGTATGATTGATTTAAAGAGATCGATCGTGGTTGTGGCTCTTGCATACAAAGTTATAAGATGCATTCAAAAAATTTGTTTCAGGAATATCACGTTTGGACAATGTACAAATTTTCTTGGCATAATGCACCGACGAAGTCGGTAAACTGGTAGATACAATAGGAGTATCATTTTTGATATCGATCTGCAAGACTGATGCGCTTGCACGGCTGATGGCCTCAACACCCATTAGTAATTTAGATTTTAGACCACCTTTTCCCTTCACATTATGATTTTTGGTATGCTGTCATTTTAGTCGGTATTAAAACTGTAAGCTTTAGATATTGGAGTTCTGTTAGGTTCAATTGATTGAACCCCAAAATATGATTTTACAAATTATGTTCCCTTTTGAAATTGATATAAGGCACATTACTTCCGCTCCTCTTTAATGACTAGAGGTTCTGCAGTCTGCAATGAATCAGTGATGGACCATGGACGCTTCAATTTGTGGTCCGTGAAATCTTTGATGACTAAGGCAGTACTTGAATCGTTCACAAGTCAAACATATCATTTCATTCCGTTCTAGGGAATCAACATTTACTCTGAACCAACTTTGTGGAAGGTTAGAGATGTTATATAAGTTACCGCACGTAGATGTGCAGCACCCACTAGCCAAAGCTTACAAATTGAGTTTTTGTAGTGTGCATGTGCAAACTCTATTATTATACTATTCGTTAACTCCGGAAGCACCTATTTAGAGTCAACTAGGCTAATCCCTTGTTGGTTAGTGATTTCTTATTAAGATTTATAAGAAATGAGATACCTTAATGCCAATAATATGAAGAAGACTGGAGCGCCTCCACGGTGCTAAACCTTTGGCATTGGCTAGGCTAATGCTAACATTAGCACACCTGTATTGCCATTGCCAACTAGCAAGTAGCGATATGATACCATCACATTATTACAAGCTCATCCAAAAACATGCTTTGGTACCTTCAAAAGTTCTTCGCTACCAAAGTGGGATATTCGTATTAAAAAACTTGGAGCTTTGGCTTTGCGATAAAGTTTAATTAGGCAACGAAAATCACACTTCCACGACTTATAGTTACAAAATCCATTTCAATTGTACGAAAAGTTTAAAGTTCATGTAACCATGAATTTTTAATGAGTATTGTAATTCCGTTTCATCATTTATACTATAAATATGCTTTGATATGGGTGAACTGGCAAACAATAAACATCAAAACTATAAGCATTTCATAGCAAATGTATATACATATCAATTAGTATTATTTTTCACCATACAAAGAATTTTTTGAATAGCATTTTCCATTTTAATAGTCTTGGATGGGGTATCAGCAAAATAAACTTTCAAGAACGGTACTTTCTATTGGGAATTTGGAGGAAATTGAAGGCACACAATCAAACGGGTAAGACTGTTACACGATTTTACATATTTTCAGACAATATGGGTAAATCATAAACAGCGGAAAAATTTTACACGCTATGAATTAAATCTCCGATGAGTAATGTTTACCTAATTCTAGCAATCCTACTGTTAATACTTTAAAAAAAAAAATCATGTTCCTTAAAAACTATAATCACTTTTGTTGAAAGTAAATCAAGTATCATCTAAAAATGAATATTAGTGCAAAATTTTATATAAGTATCATCTAAATATAAATATTAGTGCAAAGTTTTATACAAAATAATGTCAAGCAATCCTAATTTGGTGGACTTGGGTGTGGCGTTTGTCAAGTGTTTAGGAATGCATCCCTGAAACCAACCGCATCCAAATCCGTTACCGATGTTTGGTCATAGAAATTGACGAATACATTATCAGCACTTATCTCATTCTCACCGTGTATAGCACCGACGACGACAAAGAAGGAGCTTTATTATTAAAAAAAAAAGATAAGGAAAAGGATAGGGAAAAATATGGTTTAGTCCTAAATCTCATCCAAATATATTATTTAGTCCCAACCCATTCAACTAGGTACAAATTAGTCCCTTTTTATGGAAAGTACAAAAATAACCTTCTAGTTTACAATTTAGTCTAAATATTTGCAGTTTAGTCCAAAGTGACTCATGATGATGTCAGCAGTTTTAAGTAATATAAAAAAAAAAATCAAATTATCTTTCAAACCCTTTATCCAAAATTCACAAATTTTATATATTCGGAAAGCTCTTTTCGAGGGCTACGAAAAGAGTACCCATATGACTATATAATTCTCATTTTTCAAAAATCTTAGTTTACATTGGTGTACAAACACGTACACATTTACAAAAATCCAGAAAATACAAAGACTAGACAAGGTGCACCAGTTTGTACGCCTATACAACTTGAATTGTCCATCTATCCATATTAAATAAACATAATATTAAAACTCAAATGGATTTGAACCATCAAGCTCCGCAAACCTTGTGATAAGCTTGGGCGCTCTACCATTTTGAGCTTATGAGTCCCTAAAAGTAAACAATAAAAAGAATCAACATACGCACAGTAACAAATAACATGTGTACATATGTACCAAAAACATGTATACCCATTGTACAAGTCCATATCCAAGAACATTATCGACCAACATAAACCAAAAGGAGATCAAATAGATCATAAGGAATAGGAATCAGATGGAAAAAATGAACACATAAAAGCAACAAAAGAGATATACCTTAAGTTTAGTAAAAGAGCTCAGGTTCTTGTACTTGTCAGAAAATTCATCTTTTCTCTTGAACTTCATAGGGTCAAGATGACACTAGGCCCTGCAGTTACCATAAAAGTATAAGAAAAACATGCAGTAAGTTTTGGTGTTTTGTGGTATAAAAATCCATCACTTATATCACAAAACATGCACATATTACTGAGATAACACAATAGTTCGTACAACTATGTACACACCTATAGAAAATCCAACACCTGTACAATTAGCGCTTTCCATAATTTTTATTTTGTATACATAAAATATAGTCCTACAAGTGTACAACTATTTACACCTAAATAATCAACATTTGGAAACTATGCACACCTAAATAACATAACATGTGTGTACAACTATGTACACATTAGTGCTTTCCCCTATTTTCTTAGACTTCAAAATGAATAACATGTGTACAACTATGTATACCTAAATAATCAACACGTGTAAATGAAAATGAAACCACCAAATAGGGAGAACTTAATTGGTTGAATCGAAACAGTTAGACTGCTAAATGATAAAAGACAATTCTTGGATGGTATAAACAAAACGGATGATGGGCATATGGTATGTATATTTAAGAATAACAAGATTTTAGCAATTCTTCAAGTAGTTTTATGCAAACAAAACGAATGTTGGGCATAGAGCATGTATAATTAAGAATAACAATATTTTTTCAAACCTTCATGTAGTTTCTGACATGAGCCAGGTTCTCTGGAACACTTCAGTCTTAAAATGTTCAAGAGAAACCTCGAGGTGGTAAAACTTTGGCGCCAAACTCAAATTAACGGTTGAGACTTTCTCTACAATCGAACAAAGAAAACACAATAAAAAATACAGCTACAATCGAACAAAAACTAAGTACATGTAAAACAGAACAAGCACATATAGACAGAGAGAACCACATACAATAGGTGTACAATTATGTCCACATTAAAAACCAACATGTGTACAATTATGTACACCTTAGTTATTTACATGTTCACTAGTTTGTACACCCTAGTTTCATGGGTGCTTATACTCAGTAACAACAACAAAGATAATATCCATAGCTAGAAAGACAAATTTTACAAGTCCACATATAGGTGTACCAATATGTACACATGTAATTTATGTCATAACCAACAGTGAGTCGCTCATAGCATCACTGATTGACATCCAAGAGACGAAAAAAGATTGTTCACTAAAATTTAATTAAGAGTCCTAGAGTGAGTTGTTATGTACACATGTAATTCCTGTCACATGTATACTCATATTATAGGTGTACTAATATGTATACATGTAATTTTATTAAAATGTCTCAAATTTTTACCCGAAGACAACTAATTTTGGTAGTACTATAAGTTACTTACTTTCAGTCTTTCATTAATCTACTCTTAGGAAAAATTAATTAAGATTGTTCACTAAAATTGTTCACTGATTGACATTAGTAGGCTATTATACATTATCGTTTTGATCTCATGGCTGCAAACCAGCAAGCCAAACCAACCTCTTGTATTTCATAAGATCATTTTCACATTTTTCACTTACTCCACTTAATCTTTACAATATCTTATAGATTGTTTTAAAAGCCTAATCTTTGTTAAAATAAATCTCCCATGGATTGCTCTAGCAAGGGAAGATGCATCGACATCGAAGTCGATTTTTGATCATAATCATAGCATGTATACAACTATGTACACATTAACAATCAACATGTGTACAACTATGTACACATTAAAAATCAACAAGTGTACAACGATGTACACATTGAGATACCCCTACAACTATCACATGCCAACTAACAATAAAAGTGACACTTGGTGAAATAGAAAACTAACCTTGTATCTAACTCCATCTGTGAAGTCTCATTGATCCTCCATGAATTAAGATAGCTTCTAGTCTTTGCATCTATGGATTATCTTCCCTTAAGTCATATGCAATATTTTGCTTTCGCAGCGTTTCCTCTAGGCACCAAAAAGTCTCTCTTTCTTTCCCTTAGCATCTTAGAATATCTAGGATTATAGACTTTAAAACTTGTTTAGCAGTGGTCCAGAAAGTAAGAACAGTCTTCCCACCTGCACTCACTTAATCACTTGCTTCTGCAGTTAACTTAAGACATCAACCAACAAAGCTTGGAGATTGAGGCGCACAACCCTGGAAATTTCAACGACATTTTTAAGTCAAATAAAAAAATAAAGATAGAATTTAAGGCCAAGCTACATGATAAAAAAAGATTATTGACCTATTTAAAAAAGTAAATGAAATTCAAAATACTTGGACAATTGGCCACCTCTTCGATGAGAAAAAATTAATGAAAACACCACTTAAGCTCCATCAGAAGTACACTAAACAAATGATTCTTAGACAACTCACTAACCACAAATTTTAATCATGACTGTCCAATTAAAGGATTCAAAGAAAACTTTGGTGTACAACAATATAAGCGAACATGTATCTACCCACAAAAATCAATCATCTATACCCACAAAACATGCATATATTATTGAGATATCATAGTAGTGTACAACTATGTACACGCCTATAAAAATCCATCCATACCCAAAAATGTTAATCATAAAAAGAAGCATAAAAAAAATCGAAAATGTTAATGTGTACAGCTATGTACACATTGATAATAAACAAGTGTACAACTATGTACACATTAAACTATTTGCACATTAATAATCAACATGCATGTGAACAATTATGTACACATTTAAAATCAACATGTGTACAATTATGTATATTTTAATTAGTGTCGTTCCGCTTGCTATACTATTTGAACTTTGAAATACAATGATCAACTACTCAGATAACTAAGAAATTGCAGACAACTTCAATAAAAAATCTAAAAAATCCAATATCCAATACCCAAAAATATTAATCTAAAAAGAAGCAAGAAAATAAAAAATGTTAATACACATTGAGAATAAACAAGTGTACAACTAACTATGCACATATTAAATTAAACTATGTTTACATTAATAATCAAAATGTATAAATGTTTGTATAATTATGTACACATTTATACAAACATTGAGAATAACCTTGCTTAATGGCTCTCCGTGTAAAGCTTACAAACATACTAGGGGTCTGAGACAGGGTGACCCCATGTCCCCCTACCTTTTTATTTTATGCATGGAAGAATTCTCCAGATATTTAATCCATGCTGAAAATTCTCATATTATTCATGGTCTTAAAGTCACTAAAGAAGCTCCTAGCATCAGTCATCTGCTTTTTGCAGATGACTGCCTTATTTTTGCTAAAGCTTCTCACAGAGAAGCTGACATTCTCATGAACATGATTAAGAATTTTAGTCTTTGTTCAGGTCAAGTCATTAATTTTCAAAAATCAGGTTGCTTCTTTATCAAAAATGTTCACCCTGAGCATGCCATTTCCTTATTAGATCTTTAAATGTCAAGAAGATCGCTCTAAAGGAAAATATTTAGGCATTCCCCTCTTCATCTCTATATCTAAAACTGATTCATTTAACCATTTGAATGATCAGTTTGATAAATGGATGGCTAGGTGGAAAGGTAAACATATAAATCAAGCCGGTAGATCTGTCTTGGTTCAACATGTGTTAAAATCTTCTCCCATTTATCACATGAACACTTTTACCAATCTAGACAACATCATTAATCATATGGAGAGATCCCAGAGGGATTTTTGGTGGGGAAAATCGTGTCCTGGTGGTATCTATCTTAAAAAGTGGAGTAAAATCTGCTCTCATAAACTTCAGGGAGGTTTAGGCTTTAAAAAACTTAACCACGTCAACTTATCCCTACTGAGCAAAAATGCATGGAAACTGATTCACAATCATATGGAGTTGTGGGTCATTATCCTAAAATGCAAATATTTTAAAAACTGTCATGTTTTTCATTGCAATAAAAAAAGGGATTCTTCTTGGGTTTGGAAGAGCATTTGTTATGGCTTAGACTTCATTTCCCAAAATTCTTTTTGGGAAGTAAGAAATGGCCAACATATTTTAGCTTTTAAGGATAACTGGATCCCGAATTCAGTTCAACCAATAACATTGTATGCTCCTAATCCTAATTATCATGTGTCTGAATTCATTGATCCGGATTCTAAAAGCTGGAAAACTGATTTAGTGAATGCATATTTTACTCCTCATAATGCTGTTCGCCTTCTTCTTTTCTTCACTTCATTCACATCGATTATAAATACTAGAATTCCAATTATAGGAAATGACAGACTCATTTGGCCCTTCACAAAAAATGGCCAATTTACTGTGAAATCTGCATATAAACTCATTTCTGGTCAGTTTGCACATATGCATAACCTTAGTAGTATCAACCCAACTTATAAAGCTCTTTGGAAACTAAGGGTCCTTCCAAAGGTAAAGTTATTCATATGGAAATGTCATGAAAAAATCCTGCCCACTAAGAGTAATGTTTATAAGTTCAGTGTTGGTCGTGATATAACATGTATAATGTGTAATACTTCTGCTAATGAGACTGCTGAGCATATTTTTCTTCATTGCCCTTTTGCAAAAGCGGTTTGGTCACTTACCCATTACAGGTATCTTTTGATTCAGGATAGTAACATGATCATATCTATTTCTGACTGGGTTTCAAAATGGTTAGCTACACCTAATCTCAAAGAAAAGGCTGTAGATGTTTTCACTATTGCTTGGACCATCTGGAGAGACAAATATTTTTTCATATTTCAGAATAAGTCTCTAAATCATTATTCTACAGCTAGATTAGCTCTCAAAATGATTAATGAAACAGAATAATTTCTAAAATGTGAAGTCTCACAAATTGGTATCCCACCTACTAATCCAGTGGGTGTGGATTATAACGCGGCTACTATTGATCTCCCTGATGATTGTGTCATTGTATATTGTGATTCTTCTCATGACTCTAATTCTAACTTGTCTGGTATTGGTCTGGTCATGAATGACAATGCAGGAAATTTCCTCGGATGCAAAATCATCTCTGGGATAGCTAGGAAATCGTAAGAAGCAGAAATCCTTTCTCTCTTGGAAGCTGCAATTTGGACTCGAGAGAAAGGAAAGGAAAATGCATGTTTTATCAGTGATGCTAAAGTTGTTATAGATTGTTTGAAATCCAATAATAACCAGCTGTGATCGTATAATATGTCAATCTTGAATGACTGCAAGTCAGTTTTAGAATCTTTTAAGTTTAGTAAATTTGAATTCTTGAATAGAAGTTTTACTTATTTGGCTGATATTGCAGCCAAACATGGTAGAACAAATAGAGTCAATAGTGAATGGTTTGGGTTTATCCCTTACTTTCTCACTGAACATCTGTAATTCCTTGGTTTTTAATTGAAGTATTTTTATTAGCGTAAAAAAATAAAAAAATAATTTTTTTTTTAACATGTATGTTGTGTACAATTATGTACACATTTGAATTACTGCCATTCCTCTTGCGCGTACCTAGTTACCGTTTACTAATTAAGCATGAGAAAAATAGATGTTTAACTAAGCTTAAGTAACCTTAAGAATATTGTGGTTTATACATGAAACCATAAAATGCCGGCACTCATATGTATGTGATATACTATGGAAGGACTTCTATGCAGTAGGTTCGACCTTGAAGATACAAGCATGTGGTTTTAATTTTCCTGAATCCCCATCCTTATCTTTCACGTATATGAACTTTTGCTACTGACTATGGTGGGATCCCACTATCCACCTTAACACTCCGTACTAGTTTATTATGAGCAATAGGTAGGTAAAGGTCATCTTCACTCATTTGCATTTTTTATAGTTCCCTATTGTAGCACCAAGAATTAAATAGTTACCATGATATATACACGGAGCATACAGATCCAGAAAATAAGTACAGTACCTCCGAATACCGGCTCTCCGCTCTGCCTTGGGAAATGAATACAATACATACGAAATAGAAGTGACTGTATAAAGAAAAATTGAACATTGTTTCAATTATGACTCTTTCAGTAAATCGGTAGAGCCATGCTATCTAAGTTAGTAAACATTGAGCCTATCTGCCTATTAATAAATCCACGAAAGTAACTTTTGGCCATGAGTGACTACCTAAACGGTCAGCAAATACAAGATTTCCATGATTCAAATGCTTTGAAATACAGAAAAACAAAGTTACAGTAAGCAAATGTGATCTTTAAAAAGAAATTACATACGTCGACATCTTCCTTTCTGACACCATATCTCTTGAAAATATCCAAACCTCCATCTAACAACAACCTTGTCACAGCCTCATTAAACCTTGCTACAACCTAATACACCAACGGCCAACCAGTTACATAAGAATACAGGACAATATCCAAAAAATCCTTACTTCTAATAAATTAGTAAATAATACAAATTCGAATCCAATTGACAAAACCGACATCCACAAGATCTCAGTAAAAAATTAATACTAACCCGAAAAAGATAAACCAACTCAATATTGTTTCCGAAATAAAATCATATCTTAAACTTATACATAGTATTGATTTACCAGTTTCATCTGAAAAAGAAAATAAGAAAAAACAATAAGATCTAAAAAATCAACCAATACACTACTGGAAAAAAATCAAGAATCTCAATCACTTATAAGGATCCCCAATTCCCCATCTCTATTCACCGAATTAAGCTTAAAATTAAACAAAAAAAAACCAAAATTTTATCAAAATCAAAAACCTAAAATCAAAAAATCAAATTGAAATAATCCAAAAAATAGATGAATCATCAAGATCTAGAAAGAATAAACATTTTTTCAATAAAAAACGAAAATAGTGCTTAAAGGTCGAGCAGATTTTTGATCTACTAAGACGCAAATATCCAAAACCGATCACAATCAAAATCAAACAGGAGATGAATGAGTAAAGAGTAATCAAAGTTCAAATAGGAACCTGAAAACTAATAAAATTAAGATTGATTATGACATATAGAAGATCTAAACTCCTCCTTCATGCTGATCCGTACATAAACTTCACCACTGATCGGGTGCATTCTTTCTCAATTTTGATGGTTCCAGAGACAAATTAGACCGATAAGATCAAGAGATGGAGATAAAAATCCTTGCGATTCGAAAGGAGTTGTCGAGCAAAATATAGTGAATAATTAAAACCTAAAGCTTCATTGTCGCTGCCGAGCTCTTTCGATTGAGAACATTGAAGTGAACAAATGAATATGCAATTTGATATTAGGGTTATTTTTTCCACGGGAAAAAGGAGTTTTGGATTGAATCGTTAAGGATTTGGTAAATTTGGACCTCCTAGTACTAGACTTGAATGGAGAGTACTAGATTGTCTAAACCCCAACTAATATGGGATTAAACGTTAATTTCTAGATGCCAATATTATTAAGAAGAGCGCCTTCAAGATGCTGCTTTTGGACGGACCTTTGGCATCTTAATGCGAACATTAGGACACATCTATATTCCAACTAGAAAGTAGCAATATGATACCATCCCATTCCAACTACATTATTGTCTGGATACAAGCTCATATAAAAACAAACAAACATTTTTGATAAGTTAGAAAAACTCAGGCAAAAGTGGGATTTTCAAAAAAAATAAAATAATTCATATATTCCAACTACATTTCAAGTAGGGTTGCACATGGGCGGGTATGATCTAAAACCAACCTCACACCCAAAGACTGCGTTTTTTTTTTTCCATAATCAGCCCCGCACCCACAAACAGCTGGTAGGGACGATTTGGATTTAAACCCGCAATAATCATCCACACACACACATGTTTTACTTAAGTTTTTAATAACTTAAAAAAACAGCATGTTTAATCACATATTTTACTTAACTTCATACCTAGGAAGTTCACATATGAAGATTAAGTGTTGAATCTATTGATTTTTCGATTGTTGTCGATTTCTGGTGAAGATTCGAAGTTGTTGTTGTCGATTTCTGGTGAAGATTTCTGGTAATTGTCGTTCGTAGGTGAAGAAGAAGAACCTAGGAGGAAGAAAAAGAGAGACCGAACAGAGAGAAGAGTGAATGAGGGTTATTAGTTATCCTAGCTACTAGTATTAGGGTTTCATAATGGATGGGTAGGATTAGTTTTATCTAATGGTATATATTTTGGGGTTTTTTTGTGCGGGAATGGGTGGGTATTAGCTAAAACCAACCTCGCAGCCACAAACATCGTTGTTTTTTCCTTAACCAACCCCGCACCCACAATGGGCGGGTTTGGACAAAAAAATCCACGGGTTTAGCGGGTATGGGCATCATGGGCGGGTTTTGTGCAACCCTAATTACAAGTTCCTCGCTCCAAAAGTGGGATTTTCGTTTTCAAAAACTCGGGCTTTTGTCTTTTGCAGTAAATTTTTTTTTTTTTTTTTTTGAATATAAGACTTATATTACCGGGCCAATGTTAATCTGCGAATTCGGCCTATTCAGTGATAAACTCACGTTGAGTAGCTCTTCCAATGACTGAATTTCTTGGATTAACATTAGCATTTGAAACTACAGGGATATTTTCATTTAAGTTACAAATTTCATAAGATTTGACAGTGTCAAAGGTAATTGTCGGAATTAAAAAACTAGGAGATTGTTCATTCCAAAAAGATGTGGTATTTGTGTTTTTTCCCTTCTTTTCTAGCAAGTATGCCACCTTGTTCGCTCTCCTATATACATACTGAAACCCTAAAAAAAAAACTAGTTGTTCTAATAATAACTTTACTTTTTCTATAATTGCTAAGCTCTGCCATTGGATTGTGGAAACTTTGCCTTGTAGATAGTTAATTGCTTCCTGGTTATTCCCTTCTATCACTAAGTGTTGGATGTTGTTACGAATAGCCCATTGAGTAGCTCTGAGAAGAGCTACAACTTATGCCTCTTCTGCTGAGAAGGTCCTGCAACTTCCCATCGTTTCTTCTTGGAAAGTTCATGTCCAATTATGCAAAATAAAACCAAAACCATCATTAGTGAGGGGAGGGTCCAACTGAAGTTTAAGGTCTTAGAAGTACTGCTATTTTCCTGTCTCTGATTCCTATTTTCAGGGTGCCAGTAATAAAAATATCTGGTAATATCTATGGCTAATTGTTCAAGGGATCTTTTTTTTTTTCCGAAAACTCTAAGGCACCTTTCTTTCCATATAAACCAACACTTATTTGCTGCCAATGCCATAGATATAGATTGTAGGTTCCATGTTTTCCATTCATTGTATTGATCTAAGAAAGAATTGTTGACATTGTTAGAGGTAAGAAGTACTCTTTGAGATGCCATTGGAGGTAAATTCCAAACAACTCTTGCATAAGCACATTCGGGAAAAAAAAGATAAGTAGATTCTCCCACTGATTGACAGAAAATATAAGTATTATCTTCATCTACAGTTGATTTTATCTTTAGGGTCCGTTTGGAACCAGTGGAGTTGGAATTCTAGGTAGTTCTAACCACCTAGAAATCTAACTCCCTAGAATTCCAACTAATTCCAATCCAATGTTGGGTGTTTGGCACGGAATTTAAATGAACGAAATATATGGCCGGAAATCACATTATGTGTGTCTGTAGACTGACAACTGAAACACAATCATTTCGATCAAAATCTCGCAAATAATTGTTAAGCTTCAACAAAAGACAGTACCCACTTCACCTTTTTTTATGTATTAATTAGCAGGACCTCATGATACGAAGATGAAACATAGGAAAAACAAAATGGAACCTATCCAATTAGATCAAGTTAAGGCTTTGGATCACCAATTAAATAAAACAAAATTCATCAATACAATAGATCTCTCATCCCATTAAACATCCTGTTAATCACGAAAATTTCTTTTCTTGTTTATATAGAAACCCCAAATTTAGGTCTTTACTGATCCTCACTAGAAAAAAAAATCTAAGGTTTTGTTGATCAATCAAACAAGGAAAAATACCACAGCACAAGAGAAAGAACCAAAGATTTACTCATAGATGAAAGTGAAAAGATGTGAAAAACTATGGGATTTAGTTTACCCGGATTTGGATCTGGAGATTTTGCAGAGTCGTTGACGAAGAAGAGAAAGAAATAGAAAAGGAAGAGAGAGGAAGGAAATTTTCTTTGGGTACATTATTTATATGTCCCTACTTTTATAACCCAACAAATATATCCTTCCACAAAATAAATATATCCCTACCAATTTTAGGAATTAAAATCCGGAATTATCAGATTACTGAAATGCCCTTCCTATATATTTAAATAAATGCAAGATCGGACACGTTAATTCATTCTTCATTTTCAGTTTTTCTGGTTCCAGTCTTCTCTCACTCAAATCTCGAAAATAAAACAACACCTGAAATTGATACTAGCCATTTTTGTTGTCGAAGATAAACTGAAAACTGGGTATTTATCAACTATCCGTTGCAGATAATTGATTAGTAGCCATTATCTTCTCTCTCTGATAATCAACAAACCATGATCCATTGTAAAGAAACTGAAAAAAAAAAACCGTATAATTAACTAACAGTTGTAGAGAAACTGAAAAAGAAACTGAAAATCAACCGTATAAATTAGGTTTCATCAGAAAACCTAACCGATTTCACTTTCGTTTTATCATCAGAAACCTAATTGAAGGATTGGAAGATTGTAAAAAATCAAATAGGTAAAACCTAATTTTGATGTCATATTTAATGCATGTATGTTTTAGTCTTGATTTTGATAATGCAATGATTATATGTTCGTATTTGGTTGATTTTCACACTGCAATTTACTGATTAGGTTTGATTTTGGTCTTGTTTAGTTATTTTTGAGTTTTGGTTAGTGTTCTTGGGATATTTGTGGAAGGAAATGATATCTCGTCAAATCTGTGTAGGTTATATATACTAATCATGTACAAAATTGATATTTCTCTTCAAACTTTAAGTATTATTTTGCTCAGATGCAAATTCGATCTACTGTTGATAAATATTGATGGGTGAAAATGTGATTCTGAAGGATTTTTAGATATTTTTGTATAAACAATTGTACTTGATCCAAATTAAAATTGGATAAACAATAGCAGTTTATCCATTGTATGCATTTTTGTTGTACTGTTAATGGGTGAATATGTGTTTGCATCAAATGCAGTAGTTGATACAAAATAAATGGATCAACAGTAAAAATTTATCCAATTCAGTGGATAAACAACAGTAGTTGATCCATAGAAAATGAAATATTTGCTAGTTATTTTGTATGCAAACATCAGTACTTTATCCAAAAAAAGATTGGATCAACAGTAGGAGTTGATCCAATTTAGGGGATAAACAACAACAGTTGATCCAAGTAAAAATAGGATAAATAATAAAAGTTGATCAATTGTATGCAAAGTTGTTCAACTGTAATGAGTTTCTGAAGGAATTTTAGATATCTTTGCAAATGGATGGGATCAACAGAAGTTGATCCCTTCCATTTTAGATATCTTTGCAATGTAGGGGATAAACAACCACAGTTGATCCAAATTAAAAAAGGATAAACATGAGTAGTTGATCCATACAAAATAGATTTTTTTGATAGTTATGTACTTTTCTACTATGAAAATATGAATGCTAACTATAATAAGTGTTGAACTTAGGTTGAGAAGACATAATGCATAGGAGATCACCAAGGATAAAGAAGAACCAAGATGAAAAGGGCACGCAAGAGATTGAGAAAGATACAGAACCAAAACGAAATGCGAAAAAAAATAAGGTAATTGAAGAAGAGGCAACAAGAAAGAGGAAGAACAAGAGTACAAATGAAGAAACACCAAAAAAGTTGAAACACAGGAAGATAGTTCAAGAAGAATCAGGATCCGAAGAAGAAGCGCAAGGAGAATCAGATGGTGATGATGAAGAGTTGGAAGAAGAGCAAAAAGAAGATGAAAAAAGGAAACCACTGAAAGTCATAAAAGGAAATGCAAAGAAGGAGAAAGAGACAACAAGAAAGAGGAAGAACAGGAGTACGAATAAATAAGCACAACAAAAGTTAAAGTTGAAACTCAAGAAGATAGCTGAGGAAAAATCTGATTCAGGATCCGAAAATGAAGCGCAAGGAGAATCAGATGAAGATGACATACCAAAGAAAGTCGTCAAAGGTAAAAACATACATTGTGATATTTGTGATGGTATTCTTACTAAGTTACTTAAAACAAAATGAAAATGACTAAGTTTCATGTATGTAGGCAGGTCAAAGGCAAAAGAAATCAAACTCAAAGAAGAACAACAATGAAAGCTGAAACAAAAGAAGAAAGTTGAGGAGGAATCAGAATCAAAATCCGAAGAAGAAGGGTAAGAAGAATCAAATAAAGATGATGGAGAATCGGAAGAAGATAACAAGAAGATTGTAATATATCAAAAAGAAGCAAAAAAGGAAAAACCTAAGAAAGTCGTCAAAGGTAAAAAAAAATAGATTGTAACATTTGTGCTGGTATATCTAACTATATTGTTTGAAATACTGAAAACAAAATGAAAATTATTGAGCTTCACATATGCAGTCGGGTAAAGTGCGAAAGAAAAATCACAACAAAAGGAAAAAAGCAAGATGGTGGTTGACAAAGAATCAGAAGAATCGGAATCAGAGTCCAATGACGAGGAGAAACAAGAATCATATGAAAATGAATTTGAAAAAGAAGAAGTAGCAAAAGAGGGCAACTCAGAGCCAGAGCGAAAAGGTAAAAACATTGACTCTTTAATAAAAATAATTATGTGTAAGCAATAACAGTTTTGGATCAACAAATAACAGTTGATCCAATAAGGGGTAGTTAAAGCTTGAACTGTGATTACACATATTTATACGTCGCACCTCACTCGGGGGATACGCCCCCTCGTGAAAATATATTATGCGTAGAATGCGAGAAAACAAAAGATTATTGTCAAAATGAAAAGTAAAATGATTCGAGTTTCATGTATGCAGGCAAGTCGAGAGCAAAGGAACAGAGATTCAAGGGGGGTATACAACCATTGGCTGAAATGGGTAATTTTCTATGCAAAAAGTTTGAAGTGGAAGATGCAAATAACAAGAAGAAACCAAAACTTGCAAAAGCACTGAAGGAAT